>CM041531.1:13015642-13615642 GCA_023238725.1 Scortum barcoo
TTTCATTAGACTCCATCTTTTCCCTCAAAAAAGTAATTAAAAGTCCACCACGTCTTGTTTGAGGGGTTAGCACTGGTTAAGTGGTAAGGGCAGAGAACAGTGATATCAATAAGACTTCAATCTCTGTGCAGTGACATTTGCAGCTGTGTGGACCAATCATGAAAAGCGTATTTACCCCTACGGGAGCTGCTTCCTGCAAAAGGGCAGACACTGTTCCTCATCTCCTGAGTCTTTAGCAGTAGTGTAATAGAATACAATAGCGTTATATCATAAGTGATCATAAATAAAACTTTGATCCAGAGTGATTATTGGCCTCTTGTGCTGCTCTGTAGGCTTCAATGGCAAAGCCTAATGTCAAAACTCCCTACTGTGACACTGCAAAAAAGTACTACTCTCATGTTCCCTGCTGGCTTAAAGGGCTCTAATGATTAGCAGTGTCTGCATCTTATATAAGCTGCCAAAAAAAAAAAAAGAAAAAACCTTCTAAAACTGCCTCTGTTGACATTTGACAAATTATTCAGTTAATCAATTAAATCATCAAACTTACCCAAAGCACTTCTGCAGAGTGAAAACAGTTTTTAATGCTAACCTAAAAATATAATCTAGTTTTTTCTCTAATTGAATTTATTTGTTCCAACTTGCTCTTCTATATCGTCTGTAATTTTGACCTTTTGTCATTTTGACAGCTGACACTGTATTTTCTAGCAAACATTACTCAAACAGGTGTACATTGTTTTTCTGTTGGTAACTATTTCCAACTGAGGATTTCATGCACTAGTGAGTATTTAGAGCTTGTATGTGAGATCAACTCAAAACAGACAACAGTGCCCAGGTTCATTGCAACGAATATCAGTCATTGCAACAACAACAATGGAAGTCTATGGAACAGAGGCTACACCGACGATGTTAATAGGATCAAGTAATTGTTGTGTTTGGTCTTTTCGTGGAATTTGTTGACAGTAAGAAAGCCATGATAATATATCACCAGATAATTTCTATGTTGCTGTCTTATCACTGCTGATGTTTCGCTGTTTCAGAACAGTTCAGTTTTAAAACATCACCAGTGAGCTGTGATTTCTCAAGCACAAGAAATCCTCACACACAGATGACAAAACAGGTCATTTGTCAGTGACCTTCCATAACAGTATGACTCATGCATGTTTTACGACCTGCTGCCCTGTGGTTCAGGTATGATTATGTGTAAAATATTGCTATTGTGGATGAAAAAAAACAATACCGACTGTTGGCAGGAGATGGAAACTCTTCCAGTGTCAAAGCTGTGTATTTTGTACTGCAGTCACTCTTGTAAAGAGCACCACCAACTTTCTCATTGTGTATTGTAGCCTGGTGTGGAAACTTAAACTTATTCAGTAAGAAAAGCTTAGGGAGCCTTGTAAATTGACAAATAAGATCATTGGGTTAAGTCAGGTATAGCTCACACAATTACAGTGTAACAGGCCGGCGCTGAGGAAAGCCAATACCATTCAACAGAATGAGTTTGAGCTGCTGCCCTCAGGCCGGCATTTCAGAGTGCCTGTCATGAGACCTAAGGAACATAAAGTCTCCCTCCTCTCAGTGGCTATAGACAGGGCAGGATATTAAGCGCAGCCGCTTGACTGAGTGGAGTGATTTAGAGGAGAGTACAGAGGAGAGAGGCACTAGCCTGTTTGAAGAGTTGTGAATTAAAAGCATAAAGATTAATTATTAAACCTGGTACTTCCATTTAACATTGAATTAAGTTGTGATAATATCCAGGGGTCTTGTCTCAGCCTCCCAGAGATATGCAGCCACTCACTGCAACCCAGCATCCTAAAAAAAGGTATTTACCGTAGGTTTAAATACATATAAGTATTAGTATTTAGGTGAAGATTAAGTAATAGCAAACACCTTAGCCAACAAAACTGGACAAAGGGTTTTTGTTTTTGGTCTCTTGACAGGATATTAGAGGAAAGTTAATGACAGATTTGGCTAAAATCGGGTGGACAGACCCTTGGCCTGTGATCAGTTCATGAGACTTTGGCAGTGGTCTGAATCTGGATTAGATCAGATCAAAATATTAGTGTTTAGTATTAGTGTTTCAGACAGAACTATTGGTCATGGTGGGAAATCTGGGCTGTCCAAGTGTTAACATGTATTAACGCAGCTCACTGTGCCTCATGAGCCACAGTCATAATCCATTTCTTTTCAATAGTCATTGTTGATTCCTTAAGATGTTACAATTGGGCAGTAATCAGTTATATCTTATTGCTTTTGGCACATAATTATTGTTGCATTTTCTAGTATTTCAATTTATTTTTATATTCCTTTTTTACTGATTACTAAACATGGATGTTTCACCTTGGTAAATGTTGCTTTGTTCTACTCTCATTTCCTTTTGGGTTCAGCTGTTTTTTATCCCATAGTCTAATCTGATCTGATTTTGCAAGTGAGCTGCAATTTTTTTTTTTAACCGAATCTTTTCCATGTGCACACTCTGATGGGCTTAATTGAATAATCCAAGCTTAACAAAGCCAAATCATACCCAACATCGGGGACGAGCAAGCAGTTATTTGGGATTTCTGTAGTGAGATTTAGTGAAGCCAGATAATTCAGAGACAGCTGACAGCCGCCTAAAAAGAGACTCTGACTAAGACACTGTTGATTTGTCATAAAGTTAGACAAAAGTGTGCATCAAGAACAGATAGTGCACTTAGAAAAGTATCCGACCAACACATAATGAGCTTACTCCAGAGTCATACAAAATATGTCATTTGTTTGACCAGGTGGAAAGAAGGTCAAATCAAAAATCAAATCAAATTTATTTATTTAAAGCCCAAAATCACAAACATCGTTTGCCTCGGAGGGCTTTATAATCTGTACAGTTGTGACACCCTCTGTCCTTTAGACCCTCGAACCGGGTCGAAAAAAGAAGAAACCTGAGGAAGAGCCACAGATGAGAGATCCCTCTCCCTGGGACAGACAGACAGACACTCATGTACAGAGAACATCATCATCAATATACTGAGTTCATGGGTTTAACCCATGTGTGAAGGTATCACAGGTAATGGAAAATGAGTCCATGAGTCCAAGGTGCATCTCTAGATGTCCTCATATGGAGCTCTGGGCCACTCGACCTTCTCTCCACAACACAGACACAGATCATGTCCCCACCAGGCCAGTGAACCTCAGACAGATGGACCACAACCAGAATCAGTGAGGAACCTGCAAGACTGGAGAGAACAAGGGAGGACCGGGGCTCCTGGCAGTAACATGCACTTTACAGGACACAAGTGTATTCACATTAACCACTTTAACACTTTAACCAATTTAACCAATTTAACTAATTTAACCAATTTAACCACTTTAACCAGTTTAACCAGTTTAACCAATTTAACCACTTTAACCAACAGTTTAACCAGTTTAACAGTTTAACCAGTTTAACCACTTTAGCCACTTTAACCAGTTTATAAGCTGACTCCAGTTTGCACAACTATCATATAAATTTGCACTGTCTGTGATTTTGCAATGTCTTTGTTTTATTGCCATGTCTTACAGAAACATACTTTCAATCCTCAGAGACAGAGGAAGAGGGAGAGGTGCCCGGATGCATCATGGGAGCCCCCCGGCAGTCTAAGCCTATAGCAGTATAACTTAAGGGGCTAAATAAGGGCGAAGCCTGTGCCCACCCTTACTATAAGCTTTATCAAAAAGGAAGGGTTTTAAGTCTATTCTTAAACACTGACACTGTGTCTGCCTCTCAGACCCAGACTGGGAGCTGGTTCCAAGAGAACAGGGGCCTAATAGTTGAAACCCTGGGAACTACAAGTAAGCCTGCGTTTTGGGAGCGCAGCACTCTAGTTGGATGATAAGGAGTTATCAGTTCATTAAGACATGATGGTGCCAGACCATGTAGAGTCTTATATGTGAGGAGTAGGATTTTAAAATCCACTCTAAATTTTACAGGGAGCCAATGCAGAGAAGCCAATACTGGAGTAATATGGTCTCTTTTCCTGGTTCTAGTCAGCACCCGAGCAGCGGCATTCTGGACCAGCTGTAGAGTCTTTAACAACTTGTTCGGGCAGCCTGATAAAAGTGAATTACAATAATCCAGCCTGGAAGAGACAAATGCATGGACTAATTTTTCAGCATCGCTTTGGGACAGGGCAGAAAGTGCCTAATTTTTTTGCGATGTTGTTGCGCAGGTGGTAAAAGGCAGACCTTGAAATATGCTTGTGTCAAAGGACAAATCCTAATCAATTAAAACACCAAGGTTCCATACAGTGGTGCTGGAGGCCCAGTTAATGCCATCCAGGCAAGGCTATCTTAGGAGAAAAACGTGTTCCTCAGGTGTTTCGGACCTAATAGGATCACTTCAGTTTTTCTGAGTTGCAACAGCAGGAAATTTCTTGTCATCCAAGCCTTTATATCTTTAAGGCAGGCCTGGAGTTTTCAGGAAGCTGATCAGTTTTGTCTGGCTCCATTGATAAATATAATTGGGTGTCATCAGCATAACAAGTGGAAAATCTCAATGGAGTGCCTCCTGATAATATTGCCAAGGGGGAGCATATACAAAATAAATAGAATTGGAACCTAGCACTGAACCTTGTGGAACTCCATGACAGACTTTAGTATGCACAGAGGATTTCATTATTATTATATGGACAAACTGAGACCTGATCTGATAAGTATGATCTGAACCAGTTTAATGCAGACCCTTTAATACCAAGCAGTTTTTCCATTCTCAGCAACAGAATGTGATGGTCAACTGTATTAAAGGCAGCATTGAGGTCTAACAGGACAAGTACAGACAGAAGCCCTCTATCTGATGCTGTCAACAGGTCATTAGTGCTGTTTCTGTGCTATGGTGAGCTCTAAATCCTGACTGAAAAACTTCAAAAAGACTACTATTGCTGTGGAGATAAATTACATAACTGGCTGGCAACGGCTTTCTCTAGGATCTTAGACAAAAAGGGGAGGTTGGATATTGGTCTGTAATTGGCTAACACATCTGCATCAAGTGTAGGTTTTTTGATCAATGGTTTAATTACAGCTACTTTAAAAGACTTGGGTACAAAGCCTGACACCAGAGACAGATTAATAATATGCAGCAGCGATGTGCCAATAAATGGGAAAACTTCCTTAAGCAGCGTAGTTGGGATCGGGTCTAGGAGACAAGTTGTTGCTTTCGATGATGAAACTAACGAGGATAATTCAGGAAAGCCAAATGGAATAAAATTGTCTAAGCAATTGTCAGGAGTCCAACGAGGGCAGATCTTGACAAATTTTTTCCCTAATATTCAAAATCTTGTTATTAAAGAAGCTCATGAAATCATTGCTACTTTAACTTAAGGGGATGCGGTGTTCAATGGAGCTATCGCTTTGTGTCAGCCTGGCTACAGTGCTGAAAAGAAACCTAGGGCAGTTCTTATTTTTCTCTATTAATTCTGAATAGTAGGCTGCTCTGGCATTACACAGGGCTTTCCTATAAGTTTTGAGACTGATGCCCTCAGGATTAGAGTTACTAATAGAGTTACTAACTCTAGCTACTGAATAAGCATCTCGTAGTCTGACAGCAGTATTTATAGCCTCAGTACAAAAAAATACATACATATATATGAACTTACTTTTTCTTCTTCCAAATAACCATGTTCATGTGTCAGGTTGTGTGAGGCCTGTGCTTTTTAAGTGCACTGAGTGAGCTGTTGGTAGACTCCCCTCTTCTGTCTGTTAGTGGCTGTACCTTTGAAGAGCACTCCTGTTTGTTTACTCTGGAGTCTCAAATTGGGCGTGATGCTTGGTTAGATTTCCATCAGGAGCTGGCTGGAGGTCATTGCATGGGGCTTCGCAGGAATTTGGTTACTCATTCCATAAAAGACTCAAAGACCTAAATGATTTCCTCAGCTGAGTCCTGAAGACCTATTTTTCATATAGCTTAATGAATATTTGATGGATTGCCAGTATGAGTCAGCCATATGAATTGCCACGAGGAAGGGTTACGTCTACATGTTTAAATAACTGCTGTTGATGTCACATACAGGAGTACATTTTAAAAATGATAGGATGTTGATGAAAAGCATATTAAAGATTAATCTGCTCTTACCATAAATCATTAAAAAAGCAAAGAAAACATTATTATAGTGCAAAGGCTATGCTGCTTCAATAGTGCACAATGTTTAGATTTCAGTCAATACCACCTGTATGATCACCCTCTCCTATGGTCGCCACTGTGTAGTCATATCTATCCTTGAAGCTGTTTGGACAATTTTTTACTTTCTGATGTTCAAGTCCAAAGAGTTAACTTTCAGAAGAGAGCAGAATTTATATGTATGTAATTTTTAGGCTTGCAGACAATGAAAGAGTTTTTTTCTTTTTTAGGTTTTTCAATTCCACTTGTGAGTTTTGCAACTTTTATTTCTTTCAGATTGCACTCAAGGGAAATGTTACTGTCTGTGTACTAACTGCCAGTTTTGGATCATCAACAAACATTTGAACAGATTTTTGGAAATATGTGATTGACATCAAAATGTTTTTGGTACTTGCTGCACAGCCCACTAGTTGACTGTGAAATGCCTTTGAATACAGGGTTCCTGTATGTCTATGTACACTGGGGAATTGCTAGTTTCATATTCGTATTCGCATTCATATCGTATTTTATATTTCCACTTTTTCTTTCTTTCTTACAACCCTTTGGGTTTGTGGCTTGGCATCAGTTTCATGTAATGATGTAATAACTTGTGTATTAAGAAACAATTGATTGTATTAAACAATTTGTACCACCATTCATCCACATAGCCATAGACTGACAGTGCTCTGTATTGGCATGGTTGTTTACTGCTGGTCACATGGTGCCATCTTTTCTTTCGCTTCAGTCTCCATGCTCGGTTATTTTCTAATGGAAAACTCTACTTTTTTTTCTCAGTCAGAGGGATTTGGAGACACTCCAGCAAACTACCTGCAGAGTCCCTTGGGGGACACAGCAGTCATTCCTGTGTGAATCTGTGACACATCAACAACTTTTATGTGAACATGTTGGGAAGCAAATAAAGGGTATTCCTAATTATCAGGGGCATTGTTAACACCTTGATTTTTAATTTCATGACTGTTTTCTTTATTTTCTCTGGTATTTCTGCACTGTGTTTTTTGTATCCCAGCACAAGATCAAATTGACTGCTTTTTCTTTTGGTCACTGCATAATCAATACAATTTTGATGTGGTGAGTGGCACTGGAGTGTTCAATAAATACACCCACCATAAAATCAATTTCTGTCACACACTACTAAATCCATCCTGAGCAGGTACCTATAAAATCAGTTATAATATATGTGCTCTCTGGTTTCTTGCCCATTGCAGAAAAACTACATAGTTTAAAGTACTGGCAAGAATAACACTGACAAAAAGCAAGTCTATACCTCTTTCACTTCATTTATATTTTACTGACATGTACTCATCCAGGCACATTGCTTATTTCCTTGAGAGACATTTTGTAAATAAAGTTTTTAAATGATTGAGAGGGATAAATCTCTGTAGGGATTTACTGAAGTTAACATAACAGCCAAAAAAATCTTAGCGAGTGGGAGTTAATAATGATTTCTCTTCTCATTCATTGGCTGTCTCTAGGATTGCTCACAGATTTTCTCTTCTGTGGTGAAAAATCTTGGACAATTTCACACCACATTCGCCAGAGTGGCTCGAGTGAAATGAAATACATACAAAAAATAAAAATAAAAATCTCTCTGCTGGGCTCTGCATGACTGCTCTGGAGTCAACCAGACCAGAGTCTCAAGTCTTGTGCAAATTCAGAGCACAGAAATGATCCAGTCAGGCTTAGACTCAAAGTCATCATGTGTGACCTAGTCTTCAGGATTTAAAGCCATATCACTTTCTCAATTATGTAAACTAGTAGGATATGGTCTGTCTATCTCTTCAGTGACAGAGGGGCTGCAGAAAAGGTGTAAAACACAGACTAAGATATTGTTTAATATTCTTCAATATGAATTATAGCAGTGATTCTTGAGTCAAAATACTTGAGAAAACAAGAACACTGAGCATCAGCAACAGTGTGTTATTGCAGCAATTGCCCTTCCGGTGTGCATATAAATTAATTGGGGGATAACTCTTTTGTATTAGAAATGATGAACATAATTCGAAGGGAATTACCACCATGGGCCCCAAAAAATACAAGCCTGTCCAGTGATTCAGAGTTGCAGTGATGAAAAAGGAAAGAAATAACTTTCACCATCTGCCAGTGCAAACTGGAGAAAACGTCTGTACACAAACACCATCCAGCATCCAGCAATAGAAGTTGATGACACTGTGCATAAATTTCCAGAGAGAGCTGATTACTCCACTGCCAGTGGTGGTATTTCTCCACATGTTAGAAATTGCACTCATCGTGATAAAGTGTTACAGAAACTGTGCAGGAAAATCAGATCCCTTCTCTAAACTCTTCCTACAACCAGCTATGATGAACTATACATACATATCTTTTGTTAAGTTAAATATCTTCCAAGTGTTTTCTGAATGCAAACCAGTCCACTGTCCTGGGTGAAATAATGAAACACTGAACATGAACAAGAGTGGCTCTGTGTCAGGGAGACATCACTGCGTCAGTCAGCCTGCTCGGGGACACGGTTCCTTGTTTACATGCTTTTATGGTTTGACAAGCTGAGAGGGAAACTACGCTGGCTTTGTTCGGTCAGGGAATGTGTCACCTAAACACAACAATATGGCTCTCGGATGTGTCTCTTTTCCATTCTTCGTCCATCACAGCATATAATTGCTACTCAGCACCTGCAAAGAATTGATGGGGTGCCTCTTGGAGATTACACCGGCAGAAGACACATTATGAACACTGAAACTGCACAACATAGATCATAATGGTAAAATAGAGACATGGATCAAGCTGTTAATGTTTCATTTAATAAAATAAAAGAAAATGAATCCATGCTCCCTAATGTGGACACCATCATGAGTCAACATTTAGTACTATTCAAAGATCTGGGTTTGATTTTTGACCCTAGATCATGAATGTGGGTCTGCTTCTGCATTCCAAAAAAGGAGGATGGAGACTAAATATTGATTGGTGAATGGTGAATATGGCAGTTAATCTGTGTTAACCTCACAATGCCCTGGTGACTCGTCCAGCGAGCCTGCCTGTCTCGACTTAATTTATGTTGAAAAAGCCAGCTCCCTTCCCCAAGAAAGCATAAAATGACTAATGCCAATGATTTAAAGTCAGTGCATTTTTACATGCACTCTGTGATTACAAGCAGGGAAAAGCAATATCTGTATAATTGAAAGTATTGTGTTAAAGCATTCGATGGTTTACTGTACTTGTATCACGGCCGTATTCAGAGCACACGATAACTTGATTAAAAAAGCCGGGTCTTTGCACTTGAATTGGATATTTCGGTTTCCTTTGGCTTTTTCATTCTTTGGATTCGCCACAACGGTCACAGACTGATAATGTGTAGGAGCAAAGAGCAGCATGACTTGCTGTAGTAGAACAGTTAAAGTTATATTTGTGGTAACAGTCAGGGATGGGCGGACGGCTGACAGTCACTGACCACAGAGACCTCTACAATCATATCACTGTGATTTAAAAGCGTCTGCCTAAATGTGTCAATAAAAGTAGGAGAGACACTGGCCACTGCCTATTCCATCCCTGCCTCCAAAGTCCTGCAAGCACAAGGCTGTGACAACCGTGAGTTCAATCCTCCTTACTCAATCATCCCGGCCCTGTACATGTGGCACTGTATTTGTGCATGCAGAGTAGAAATGCTCCCTCATGATGGTGGTTTTCCAGCCGTTAGTAATGATATGCGTGCTTGTATCATGTGCACACGCTTGATTTTTATGTATGTGGGTTCTGAAACTCATTAAAAGCAATAAAAGCGCATACATTGAAATGAAAGCCCTGCTAATAAGAAGTCAGTCACAGTAATTTAGTGTGTTAGAATATGTATATTAAGGTAAGATGAGGTAGTGTAGCCCCCATGCTCCCACAAGTTATGATACCTCAAGACACTGGAATATACTCGAGTCTCCAGAAATTAAAAATAAAAACAGAGCCTTTATTAATGGTTTTACCATAGTGGCAGGAGATCAGAAAACACAGTCTGTTTGTGAATTGTTGAAATGCATTGTGAACAATAGCAACTAAATATAAATAATTGTTGGGGGTAATTTAGGCTTGATTCCACTTTTATTTGGTTCTATGAATTCCTAACACATTCAATGAGATTATACAAAGTAAGCTATAAACTATCTTAAATGCTGCAGTTTCTAGTCATGCAGAAAGTCACAATCAAAAGTCATTAAAGTAACAATTATTACACAAGCAATGGAAGACCTGCAGATTATTTAGAAGTAGTCAGTGTCCTAAAACTGCTCTATAGAGACTAACTGGGGCAAAGCCATGGATTAATTTTCGTCCCAACAGACCACTGAGCTCTCTCTGACCTTTCTTTGAGGGGCTCAGTCTCAGTGGATGAAAACACACAGACATGCAATAAGAGATTACAAACATATTATGTCTCTGCCAATGTGTTTTTCAGCTCCGTGCCGCATGTGTACAGCGGTACAAAAATGGCCCGCGCATGTTTCATATCATTTAATAAATTAAACAAAGCGAACGACGTGAGGAAACTCTGGAAACTCAGCCTGTTTCCCGTCAGCCGTTGTCCCGTCAGCTTTGATACGATATCAGTATCCTCTCACAAGACACGACCTGCATTCTTCACCTTTGTTGAACTGCTTCCTCAAACATCCAAAGTTAAGTTTGTGTCGAAGAAACTCGCTGTTTGCGTAACAAGCGTGGGATAAAAAAAAACTCGCACCCATGTAAAAACACAAACACGGCCAAAACTATTACACTAACAGACGTCAGAGTCACTTTTCTCCCCCCGGTTTGCAGCTGCGAGAGGTAAATCAATTGCAAAAGTCTCAGTAAGTTGCCAAAATATCTGTGTGTCCTTTGGGGAGTCTCCACAGGCGTTCTCTCATGCACGTACAGCTGGATTGTAGCTCAATCACAGCACTAACTATATATTTGTTGATGGGGGCTTTTTTTTTCAGTTTTATTGGCTTTTGGCGCTGTCGGGTTTACTTTAGCCCATCTTAAATCTCACATACAATGCCTGGTGTTCCTCGCATGTGAACCAGCATGTCTTTTCACGTTCACACTTTTAATGACTGCGAGCCATTTGTTTGTTCTTTACTCCTGTAGCACAGTGTTTGATCATGTTTTGGTAAAGGCAGGGAAACAATTGTATAACAGTAAAGGAAGCGCTTCGGAGGGTAGAGCTCATGCTACAACATATGAAATGAACGTTTTGGAAAATGGCTGCTCGTCGGGTTAAAGTTAGTAGTTATAGTTTGACCTCTTGGGAAACAAAATAAGAAACAAATTAGTGAAAATCTCAAAATGTCAAGCTATTTCATTAGGCAGGCCTATATGTGATTTGAATAGGCTAAACATGAAGTAAAATGAAAATGTATGTATGTAAAGATGCTTTGAGGACACACAG
Source organism: Scortum barcoo (assembly GCA_023238725.1). Taxonomy (NCBI): domain Eukaryota; kingdom Metazoa; phylum Chordata; class Actinopteri; order Centrarchiformes; family Terapontidae; genus Scortum; species Scortum barcoo. The sequence continues at coordinate 13,027,150 of CM041531.1, forward strand.
GAACTGAGGATGAACTATATCATGCATAACATTCGGTGTGCATATGCGTGGAGGAAATAAAATCATTAAATAAAACATAGCCGGCCATTTGCTGTGTAAGTCATAGTACAATGAAAAGGATATGTTGCTTGTATATGAAGAGTAGCCGCATAAGCATTCCTGCCACATACACAGAGAAGCAGCATCTTGCAGATTCTGCACAGCCAGTAGCAATTAGAAAGGAGAGACACTGGTTCTTGATAATGCTGATGATATGGAGATTACTGCCACTAGACTAAGTGAGTCATCCAGCCCTCAGCTCTCTGACAGACAGAAACCCACTAGCTGGCTTGTTTGTTCCTGTCATGTCTGTTACTGAGACCATCATGCTCGATACTCAGTCAGTCTGAGTGCGCTGTGTGTGCATGTGTTTGTGTCTGGCAAGCGTCTCAGGTTTAGCTCAAAGATACAGTATTCCTATGGCATACTCGAGGAATCTTAAAGACCTCTGAATGTCTGTATATTTAAGGCACAGGGATGCTGAGTGGCACTGTGGAGTTTTCACAGAAAGAAAGGTAAAGATTTTTCAGACATTTTTAAGGCTACGCCGTGCAGTAAAGCAGAGTGGGAGCTTAGTCTCTGCCAAGCCATCTATATCGTTTAAAGTTAAGCCCTGGCAGGGTGTTCATCTTCATATTCTCACAGACATCACAGAGAGTCCTTCTTGGAGGACAGACAAAATATTGGCTTGAATTCTCATGAAGCATGGGGGTTGTGGGGAGGTCCAGTTACACTGGGACACAATCCATGCAATTAAAAAGAAATGAGCAAATAAAATCAATGAGGATCGCTTACACTGTGGTGTCAAAGGACTCAACAGAGGACAACACAAGACTATATCTTAATTAGGAGAAATAATGTGTACACAAGTGCATGCAAGATGGGAATACAATGTTATTTGCAAATTACTTCTTATTTAAAGCCAGAATGAGTTAATTACTTGTACTGTAAATCCATTGAAAATGAACTGACAGATTGCTAAACCACACATCTAAGTTGAAACTGCTGCTATTTGCTAATCTTTACATCGCATGGCATGCACATGATAATGGCACTAGATTACCGCTCCTAAGTTACTGCTGCTATGTCTGCTAATCTTTACATCCTCGCATGGCATGCACAGTGATACCGCAGAGGTTAAACTTGTCATTGTCCCTATTACAGCTTCACAGCATCCAGGACTGCTTTTGTAAATGGCACTAGATTAACCGCTCTAAATTCTTTGTAATGTTTGAAACAACTGGTCCCTGATTTGAAACGGAGGTAGAAAAAGGCTGGCTTTTCATTTTCGTCGCTGACTATTTTGTCAGCTGAAATGACAACTGCCGCGGCTTTAAAGCCGGCGTAAATAAACGTTAGCTCCAGTTGAGTCGAGTTGATTGGGAATGCTGTCTCCAGCTGACACTGTTTTCAGTTTCAGTGGGCTTGTTTTAAAATGAAATCTTGTAGAAGAGTCTAAAAAAGGCACTTGGATGGATTCTTATATAATATCGTGCTACAAGTCAGAGGAAGATCAGACTGTTTTGTGCAACACTGTTTGGCTGCACATACTTGATCATATTTTTAAAATAGGATGTTTTTACTTTTAAAGTTACAGGTAAAAATTGTAGCATAAGAAGGGATGCTCAGAGGTTAAACTTACCCAAAACAACTGCTAACATCAGCCTAAACTCTGACAGCATCCAGGACCAGCTTTCACACAGTGTGGAAATACGACACAGTGATCATGGCTTTTCTTTTTAGCTGCTCTAACGTCACAAAGCTGCAATTGCCGACAATTGCAGCTTACGTTAGAGCAGATAAGTCATTATTGTGCACTCTTGTGTTTTTGGGGTTTTAGTGAGGCAACAAAAGGACTGCTGTTCGGCCCGCCAGATGCCAAGTATTTCTTTTACTGCAGTCCCTGACACGCCACTTCAACATGTAGAGAAATCCACATACTGACACCTTCCTGCGGTGGTGGCCCGCCGCGCCCAGTTGAAGGCGGGCCGCCCAGCCCCAGGCCTGGCTCCGGTTTGCCGAGCTATGACTGGACAATCGCCATTTGTGGAGGGGGCTCATCAAACAGTCAATTAAAATCCACCATTAATTTTGGCCCAAAATTATTATGTTCCACTGATATCGCTCGAAGGCTGTCAAAAATGGCGCTGATCACAGTGTACAGCTGAAAAACGATGGTTGTGTTTGAATAACGGTGCTCTCTCTCTCTCTCTCTCTCTCTCTCTGAGGGTATTTTAACAAGGTGCTGACAAGAAAAATGATAATGATGTGTCTGTCATGATGCAGAGCTGCGTAAATTTGTCATTATGGCAGGTGACTGATGGTGTGGTATCATCTATTGGCCAACCCATGAATTCTTTCCCGAACATTCGAACACCCCCCAAACACCGCACACACACACACACACACACACATTTAAAAGCCTGGATGCCTAAAATCACTCAGCACAGGTACGAGCAGGTAAATCACATCCTTCCTCAGGTTTATAGTCATTGTTCACTGACAGTCCGTCTTCCATTTTCAGCGCGAAAAGTCATGAAGTCGTTACGGTAACCTTTACAAACTGCCAACTACTGTACCGTGACCGTAACTTTGAAATGTATGACACGGACGGCGTAATCATTCTTCTTCGTCTGCATGGTGATGTGTAGGCTACATCAAAACATTCACCAAGGTCATTATTGTTTCAATGTTACACAGATTTTGGGAGTAAACACAGCTGTGGCCCATTTGGTCCACTCTCAACAGTGAAGCTTGTAAAATCTGCAGTGTGATGCTGACGTCTTAATATCCAAACCGCATGTGTTTATATGTGTATATTAAAATCATGAGTGGCCATCAATTTCCGACATAGCCTAGAATTTACTTTCAATCTCAGGCTTGAAAGTCTTCTTGATTTGTTTGGTGTTACAGGGTGTCTCATGAATTCCTCTGGCTCTGTTAATGTGACGTTTTAATGGCTTCGTAAAGAATTTAGACCATTTGAGAGAAAATCCACTGGCTTGACACGCTCACAAGTAAAATCATGTTCTGCTGTTTATGTTTTTTATTCATTTTTTCTAAATTCCAACAATGTGACATGTAAAAGGACCAAAAACTATTTTCACATCGCTTCTTATCTAGTACAAATGAGAAATATATTAGGAAATGTGCAAAATATTTAATGATGATAATGAAATATTTGGTTTATTGAATTGTTATTATTGAAGTAATACAAAATTCTTAAAAGCGTCTCTAAATATATGAAAATGTGTGTGTAAAAATATTTCTAGTTTGGAAAGGAAAAAAATTGGGACATTTATTAGATTGAGTGTTACAATTAAAAGTATAATTAATTTCTCAACTGTTGTTGTTGAAATGTCCGGTTTGACATTTTCAGCAGAGGCAAGAGACACGTCTTCTGCTCTAACCCTCAGATCTGTGTAGGCTGTTTATGAATACTTTTGATTATGCCAAAAATGTTTACCATGCCAGTCCTAGGTGTAATCTTTTAAGCACAATATAAAATATATGACCTGACAATGATTTTTTTCACGTTGACATACTTTACTTCAACAACTGACTTATATCATTTGATCACGCCAGCTTGATTGTTAATTCATCAGATGAAATATATATATACACAGCACACACATATCTATATAAATATATAGATATGTGTTTTTTGTGTTTGAGAGAGAGAGAGTGAATAAGGTATGCTACATTTATTGCACTTTGTCTATCATATCACCAGGCTGGGAGGTGATGTCACCATGTGTTTTAGGTTTTGGATTTTGGGAATGAGGGACATTTATTTTACATGCCCGAAAATACAAAATAACCCAAAAATAAATAAAAATGCAGAATGTAGCAAAAATCATACAAATTAAAAATCATATATGCAAATTGATATTTATTCATTTCTTTTTTAAAATTTGTCAGGAGGTTCAATAAACAGTCCAGTATATAAAAAAAAAGAATTTTCTGGCAATTATTTCATAGTTCAGGCTTTACAGAGTTAAAAAGCTATATAATGTTAATGGCAACATGCCTTTACTGGTCTGTGCAAATATAAGACACAAATTAAAGGTTAGCCACAAATATTTTTATAGAAAAATCCCTCAAGGCTAAATATTATTCTTAATGTTTCTCAGGTCTACTGTACTGTACTGTATTGAGCTGGAAACGAGCCAACACACACACTGTCAGCCAGGTCCGGCTTCACGCTTCATCTCACACACTGTGTCACCGCCAGTCATTATCTCGCTGCTCAGCCCAAAGTAAAGAAGACTTCATAAGTTATAAACCTGCTTGTTTGCTTCAGTCTGCTTCAGAAGAAAGGAAACACTTGGCAGTGTCCATTTTCTGTTTTCCTCACTGTAATCACAGCTCATATTTCCATATTTTAAATTGTAGGGAGTAAATTGGTACACACCAATTTAAAACAGGCCAATTTAAAACAATAGGCCTTTTTTTCAGAACAGCCATTTTGAGTCGTTATAGCAGCAAAAACAGATGTAACTAATGACATGATTTCTTTATCAGCCATGCCAGTGAGCCAAATGCACAGTGACAGCAGCACTCTGCAGCAGGCTCAGCTAAACTGAGTGCAGCAAACAGTAATGTTATTAATGGCACCTTTGCATTCTTCTGCCATGACATTTCAAAGTGTCCACCATTAAAAATAGGTCTTTAAATGCCTTAAAATTGAATGCAGCTTTGGTGTTACAAAATTATTTTTTTATGACAGTGTTCTATTATTGGTTGTTAGTAACAATAATGTTGCTGTGTAGGCAAGTTTCTGCACAGTCTGTTTGTAACTATTGGAATATCAGACTAACCTGCAGGTTGGAAAATGATGCCATGACCATTGTGTTAAAAGATTACGCTGAGGGGTCCTGACCAAACATCTAACGTGTTGTGTTGGATTTTTTGGGGGAAGAAAAGAGCTCAAATCCTCAGGCTTTTCAGGCAACTGAGAAAGTGGGAGAAGGTCTAATTTTAGTTATGTTACAATGGCAACAAAAAATAAATAAGAATTGTTTAAAAATGCTTAATACAAGTAAATTACTAGATACAGTTAGTCCATTTCAACCTTGTCAGTTTTCTGGTGGCTGATGTTATGCGTTGTGCTCCACAGCTGATACAATGAAAAATGTCTCCTTATTTTGCTGAAATGGACCAGACAATCTGTCAATAGGCGTCAGACTGTCTTGGTTGAAAGTAGTGAGTCAAATTTCAGCCAAAACTTTGATACTATTACAAACTACATAAAACAGCATACATAAAACTTTGTGTTTGACAGGAGTATGTATGTGTGTGTGTGTGTGTGTGTGTGTGTATGTGTGTGTGTGTGTGTGTGTGTGTGTGTGTGTGTGTGTGTGTGATGTGCATGTGACTAAAAGCCAGAATGAAGGAATTATTGCCATTATTTAGAGGAAATACTTGGAAATCCACTGTTAGTGGATTAAATTGCAACAATACAATTACAGTCTTAGGTGTAATGTAATCTAAATGTGTCCACCTTGTTTTATTCACTGTATGTATGTGTATGATCTTCAAAAAATCTATTTTCCAAAAACAGATGTTAAAATTGTCTTTTCAATTTTGATTTGTTTCAGTTTAATATAAGAATGAGGTAAGCTTGCAAAAAGAAAAAGAAAATCATTATCTGGTTTTAGTTTCCACTAAAGGAGAGCAAACTTGGCATTCTCAGTTGTTTTGATCTGTTTTTAATAAAAATCAGAGCACAAAAGTTTAGTTTTTATTACATAAAAGTCCCTGATTCAGCTGGATTTATAAAGATTATAGAACATTTTGAGAGCATTTTTCTCTCTCGCCTTGAAAGTTTAAGACAAAATGGAAAACCTCAAGTCTCCTTTCTCGTAAGCTTACCAATCAATGGCATCAATAGTGGCATTTAAGCATGAACAAAGTCCACAGGTAAATGTCACTGAGGCCTCTTAAAAAATTGAAGTCTGCGCCTCTAATCTAACCTTCTCTAATAAGTGATCATTTGAAGGGATGACAATGACAGACTGTGCACAGCCTCGATCCATAAATTCCTATAATGCAAAGATGTGCTCCAGTGGTGAGAACTGACCTGTGATACATTTAGAAGTTGTCTCTGAAAGACAAATCAATATTTCTTGCGAGCTGCATAGTAAGCAAATCGAAGTTCTTTAGCAACAGATAATGAATACAAAATGTCACCAGACATCAAAAAATGAGTCTTTCATGGTGAAAATAAACATCCCTCGGGTTCTACATTTCTAATTATAATACCCTCAACAACACTGTTTTTCTAAGCCAAACAACAATGTCTGCACAAAAACCTGGTTCAAAATTAAAAACCCACTTTTTCTATACCTCAAGGGTGTTTTTGTCTAACCAGATTCATCATTCTGTTGGAACAACAGCTTTTCCCATTACTGTCAAGCACAGCGTCCCTTTGCGGCGATAGATTTGCCTCTTCACAACTGAACAAGACACTAACTTTTTAACACATGTCATAAAGCTGCGAGACATCTCATTCAGTGCATAGGGGCCTGTGTTGATCTGAGACTTCAGACATGCCATCGGAGAGAAGTGGTACGTCATCTGATGGTTTGGAACGACAGGCCTGTCACAAAACAGCCAAAAGCTCAGAAGTGCAGTTCACTTGACACACAGTCTTCAGGGATGTCTCTTAAAAAAGAAAAGAAAAAAAAGTCGGCCCATTAAAAAAAAAAAAAATCTGTTATCTGTTAGTATGGGTGGGAGGATGGGATTGGGGTACATTACATAACAAATAAAGCACTGGCCTACAAAAGATCCAGAGGGAACACTCTATGTGCCTCCTTGGTATCCATTTAACAGGAGGGCTTACAGCAGCCAGCTACTTACAGCCTAACTGAAGTGCTATATTACTCACCGAGCTCAGCTGGAAACACTATAGAAAATGTGTTTGCCTAGGATCTGCTCTCCTTTATCAATCCCAAACAGCAGGGACCAGAGCTTTAAGCACTATGCCAGGGTTCCAGCAATAGCAAACAACATTTCAGACTGAAAAAAGAAGGAATGGTTGCACAAATAAGATTTGAGTTTTGTCTCTGTAAATCCTTTAAAGCTGAATCTAACACAGCACATCCCACTGAATTCCCACAGAGACTATTCAAAGACATTGCCTTGGAAAAGTAACACGCAGAGTTAGAAGTGCAATTGTGTGCATGCGGACAGCCAGCCAGCCAGCCAGACACACAAACCTACAAAATGAGAAACAGGTGCAAGGGCACTCGATTTAAATCTTTTTTTCTTACCGATGAAGAGGTTCCATTCAGCATCTAGGTCTGCCTGGTTCGCTAAACAGCCCCTCATAACGTTGTGACAGTAGTTGTGACAGGGTTTCAGTCCGGGCATGCTGCGGCAGTACGGACAGTAGAGCATCTTGGTCAAAGCTCTGACGCACGCTGGAACTACATTCACCTGAGAAGCAAAGAGATGTTCTTCAGTTAAGTATTTTCCAGCTCATTAAACCTCTGTAATTGTTTTACGACATGCTGTATAATTTCTAAAATAGAGAGAAGCTGAGTAGTGCTGCACATCACAAATGACATTTTCATATTTTCACAAAACATCATGAGGTTTCCACAGAAACCACAGCACACATACCACATTCAGTGCATATAAGACATCAGTAGTAAGGAATGCAATTCCCAGTTGAGCCTTCAGAGGGGAAAAGTCAGATGCATTTCAACTTTTGACAAACATCCCCGCACTACATCACATCTTCTGGAGTCTGAAATGTGGAAAACCCACCAGATAAAACTGTATGACGAGACGAAGTTTACAACTCTGTCCATCTCAATTCCTTGTGAAGGCTGTGCCTTTTGTTGTTGGGCCATGTCATTGTACCGGCTTGAGTGAAAGCGACAGGATTCTCACATCTGCTTCCCTTCAGAGGTGGGGATGCAGAACGAAGAGTACATCTGATAATTGGCCTGTCAGCCTCTGTATTCATGCTTGACTTTAGATTCCGTCCAGCACACACTCTAGAGACTGCTGTTGTGTGTGTGTGCGTGTCTGTGTCTCTGTGTGTATGTGTGTGTGTGTGTGTGTGTGTGTGTGTGTGTGTGTGTGTGAGTGTGCGTGCGTGCGTGCGTGCAGGGAAGGTTGGCAGATGGGTCAGTGGTAGTCATAAGAAGGACAACTGGACACCATCTTCAATACTTAAAGGGTTTAGCTGTGGCAGAGGAACCATCTGCCCATCACAGAAAAAAAGAACAGATAGTTTAAAAAAAATGAATAAAATCTAATTCTAGAGTTCATCCATCAGAGCAAAACAGTGATTTATTTGCCATTTCTAAAAGTCAGGTCAACTCAAGTCAGTTTTATCTACATAACCAAAAATCACACATTTGCCTGAAAGAGCTTTCTAATCTGCACAGCCTCAGACACCCTCTACCCTTTGACCACTCATACAGATAAGAAAAAAAACTTTTTAACAGGAAAAAACCCACAAGAAGAAGCAAAACAAACTAAGGATCCCTCTTTCAGAATGGACAGATGTGCAATTAGGCTGAGTTTTTACTCTGAGGAAAGATTTATTACTCATTTTGTGTTTTACATTTTCTTTGCTGTAATTATCACTGTTCATGCTAATACCGTTGGAAGGAAGATAAAAAGAAACATGTGGAGACAGAGAGCCCAAAGAGCAGTGATACGGACACAGCCGAAGATAAAAGTGAGATGAACCTGTAAAAAGGGGAAACAACATCAGCGCACTTTTGTGACTCCGTGGCAACATCTGATGCTGCGCTATGACACCCAGCTTCAGTCTGTTATCCAGCCTGTTCTGAGCACTGTAGTCTGTTGTCTTTGATTTTCCTGGAACAATCGCCGGACCACCTGCGCGTGCATGAGCGTGGAGGGAAGAGAAACAAGACACAAACAGGACGGAGAGGCGGAAGACCAAGATGTACGCTATTAGTGTATTTGCTTCCACTTGTGCTTGGCAGCCGGCAATGGGGATCAAATGAACCGTCTTTGACATTTGCAATATGCCACTGACATCACGCAATGTCTTGTAAGAAGGCCATTAAGCTGGGTTGCTGGCTGTCACTCCTGCCGCTGGATGTCATCGGCTCACGTGTGTTTGAGTAAGTTGTTTATGTCACTTTGCGAGCGCGGTTAACGTGTTGACATCTTTCCAAAACAAGGTTTGTTTGATTCAACACATTTCACGGCTGACATGCGCTGAAACCACATTTGTGTCAGGCTTCTGTGGCCACGTGCTACAAGCTCGTGAAATAATCAAACGCTACTGACAGAGTGTTTGCTGGTTTTAAGGTATGACTTTGGGATTCATTAAATAATTGTTAATAGGCGACAATAATTGTGTTGGAAATGGTGGAGATGGTAAAACTGTTGAGGAGCTGAGCTATTGGCCAGCAAAATGGGAATGTTTATTTTTTTCTTTACCACACCCAAAATAGCCGGGAAAAATGAATTTTTCATTGGTAACGCTTGGCTTTAAGTCCATGCATTAAGCATTTATAACCAGTATACAAACATTTAATGAATACTTTATAACTATTATGGTAGTTTTACAAAGATATTTTAGGTGTTTCTTATGTGATTATCAACAATATTTTCTAACTTTTATATTAAGACATATTCTACATCATTACAAATGTGTTTAACTACTGTAGATTTGTCATTCATAATATGCTTACACATCACGCTACATCACACTAAAAAAGAGATATAAAAACTTACAGCTGCTTATAACAACGTGTTATAAAGAGACCTCTGACTGATAATAGTCATCGCACTGCGAAGGACGCGCTATCGTTCAGAGGTCTCTCTTTTACAGCAGGTCAGAAGTGTACTGTAAGTCAGAGGTTTTGTCTTTTAAAGGAATTTAGGTCTTGGTTAGTCTAATATAGTATAAAGGCAATTTATAAAGAAAACGTAATAGTGAGGGTGGAATTTCCATTACAAACTTCATAAAGTGTTAAAAGCCATTGACTAATTGTTTATATGCTGTTTGTAACTGTCAGCTGTAAAGCTTTATAAAAATATCTTTCTGTCATATTTGCTATAACTATCATTATGTCCTTACAGCAGTACATGAGACAAAAAAATCAGGCTGCCCTGGCTCCGCCTCCTGCCTAATCAAAAAAAAAAAACAATCAGAGCCAGGAGGCAGGTCCCTTCCCCCGCGCATGTGCTGACTCGGTCAAGCTCCGTATCTTCAGTGAGCGGATGCAATGGTGGACAAGCAAACCACCGAACAACCAAGCAATGACAAAACAGCCCAACCCTCCGCTGCCAACAGCAGTTGTCTTCAGCAGACCAATGAAGAAAGGCAAGCTAAAAAGAAAGAATGAGATGATTTCTATATTTCTAACAGTGCTATGAGCGTCCGCTGACAGCCTGCATAGACCCATCACTGTCATTAGACTTAATGTATTACATCAACTAATGTTTATTATACACTAATGTTAATTCAGAAGCGGTGCTGGACAGAGTACAAAAAAAACCCCAAAAAAAACAGAAGAGCAAACAGTGAAAGAACGAGCTGTGGAGAAAGCCAAAGACGCTGCCAAAGACGTAGGAAAATAAACAGCAAGAAAACAGAGAGACAGATACAGATGAAACAGACGGAGAGAAAAAAAACGAACAAGACACTAGCAGACAAACAGAAGGAACAGGCAGGTGCTGCCGCCGCGTTTGGACAGAGAAACAGAACAAAGTACATGCCAATCACAGTGTTTGTTTCAGAAAGAACTGCCTCTTATTTCCCAAAGATTTTTTTTTCTTATATATTTTTTCATATATACACTTTAAGATTTTTACAACATACTTGGCTTTCTCCAGCAGCAGCCCACACACGGCTATAACCTTCAGATCTCAGTCTGGTCATTGACTGCACAATACTTTCTGTGTAGATAAAATCGGCACCGCACATATAAATCCACGAGTTGAATGTGACTGCTGCACGCAACTCACCGGTCTACCGTAACTGAGACAGTCTTTAGATTGCACTTTCACTTCCACCCGCATCTCCGGCAATCTCTCTCTCTCCTCTCTCTCCCTCGTCAATGACTCAAACCCCACAGATTAAATATAATATTTTCCTATCAAACCATTTGAATCATTTTTATTTCACAAGCTAATTTGCATATAAATATATTTGCTTTAGTGACAGACGCAAGAGAGAGGGAGAGTTTTCTCCCTGCTGTTTTCTCTCTTTGCTCAGCCCCACCTTCGCTGTCCTCACTGTACCTGGGCGAGGACATTAAATCCAGTTTAAACCACAAAGCATAAAACAAAAACGTGTTGACAGGATGGCTTTGGAATATATTCGCATAATAAATTCACTGCTCCACTGCTGTTGTGTAAATGATGGCAGCATTACCGAAGAGCCTGATGAAAATATAGTATACTGTATCATCTACTCAACATCAGCCGACCACTGCTGTTTTGTTCAATTTAATACCATCACACTTTTCTTTCCAACTTGTACAATACAGTACAGAATTTATTCATGAGAATATTAAATAATTTAAAAAAAGTTCCAGGATTAATCTGTTTCTGTCAATTCAATTAAACTTGGCCCAGTTTCTAGACAGCCTATTTAAGAGACATGGAGAAAACACTGGGAGAACTCTACTCTTAACTATAGACCCGCTCCACCTACACTCTTTACATATGGTGTGGCTTGTTAGTGTCTACCAAAGAAATACATTTCATACTGCAAATAGGAAAAGTGTTTTAAGCTGCCCTTGAGCTTTGGGAGCCTTTCAGAAAATCTGCATTAAAATGGTGCCTCCTAACACAATTATCTTACAGGGATTTTTACATCACCGCAGTTACTGTGCCCAGCAGTCACTGGGTGCCCTGGATGAAGGGTAATCTGATAATCTTGTTAGCACTTATTTACAGTTGAGTGGTTGGAATATTTCACAGCAGGATGAGAGTAGGACTGGGGAGTGATATGCCGCAGATCCAGAGTGAGATTAAAACACTAATCTACTCATCTGATGTTTAAGTGCTATGATAACGCCGCATGGGGAGCACGTGTCAGTGTGTGAGTTCTGTAGTGATGAAGTAATAGCGCTCATGATGCAGAAAAAAAGATTACATTGTGGAGTTGCTTTTTACTGCTGTGGTTGGCTGAGGTGAAGCAGTGAAGAAATTCATTATTCATTATTTCACCTCATTTATTCAGTGTTAAAGCATCATATTTCTTAAGTCTTTTAATCCCAAAAGTAACTAAAGCTGCCAGATAAAGTAAATGCAAATACAAAATGTAAATTATAACTACCTTGAATTTATACTAAAAGTGGTTAAGGGAACATGAGTACTTTTTTTAAGTAAAATTTGAATATCTGATTTTTATGGAGTATTTTCACATTGTTGTACTTTTTATGCTACCTGAGTGAATATACTTAGTAATATTTAGTGTTTAGTAGAGAAAAACTCCACATAAAAACTGCAGCACACTCATTAGCCTGCTGCTTCAGAGGGGCAGCTTGAAGATCTGATCAGCTGTTCAGCCAAACTCCTGATGTGAGCATTAACTTTATTGAGGATTAAAAATGTAAGAATATCAATGCAATGAGCCTGAAAAACAATAAAGCAAACCATTCTTAATCTCATCCCATAAAAGGGTCACAGTCTGGAGCCGTTACACTCACCTGAATTCGGCATCAGCAGTAAGACACATCCAAGACAACTAAATCATTATAATAAAAAGATGAGGCTCAATATTATAAGGCAAGAGAGCTCTGCAAGACGCTCTTAGAAGACATCACCTTGTCTATCCGACAGGGTGTTGTCATGCACATATGGTGTGAACTCCCTTTAGGGGTAACAGAGTGGGAAGAGCACAGGCGATGGAAATTGCTTTGTGCCACAAAGTAATGAAGTTGTGAGAAATGACAATGACTTTGCAAGATACCAAGGCCAATCAAGGGGAACACTAGTGGGACAGTGAGACTGTCGCCAAAAAATTGTCTCAATAGTTCTGTCATAATTATTGTGACAGGTTGCGTTTCTTCGCACTGATTGGACATGGATGTAAGACTGCATTGCCGCCCCAGCGTCCCCACTCAATTCCACAGCCATTAGTGTCAATGGCAATATGAGTGATCTGTCACTGTGCAAATCAGACAACCATCTGCTACCAAGACAAACGTGCGCCTGGTCGCCACCAAGCGTCTGCGTAAAAACTTCACTTAAGGGCCTATTTCTTCCAAACCAAAAGATTACATTAAAGGTGGATGCCATCCAAGCCTGAAATAAATTCTTCAGGTTGGAGAAAACTCTAAAAATCAGCTGCAGCATGCTCAAAGATGGTAGCAGCAAAACCTTCATACTCTAGCCTTCTGTTGCACTGACAAGAGAGCGAATGCTTTTTTTTTTTTCATGATATATCAGATGAAAAAAGAGAACAGAAGAAGAGAGAAAGAAGATTTGCTTTTTATGCAGTGGTTTATGTTTTCAAGAAAAGCTCATAAAGCACAGCGGCTGCTTATCACACAGTGAGATGTACAACAAAGCTCCTCGTGGCTGGGTTTTAGTACTTATGTAAATATCACACTTAGGTAAAACTTTATATTTGTTCTGTGCTACTTAATAGTAGTTTTCAGTGAGTAATATTGAATTCGCTCTCCATTACATTTAACTGACAGCTGCATTTAGTAGTTAGCAGCAGTTAGATTCAGATACTTCCCAAAGGTTAGGACATTAGTGTGAGTCTCTCCAGCATGAGCATAAAGTGCAGCCATGAGTACTGCTGATAACACAGACACCGTAACAGTCTAACTACTTCATCCACCATGCAACAATATGTAACAAGCTTTTAATGAGGAACAAGATCAAAAGGAGGCAACCCCAACTAAAATGAATATAAAACATTCCCAAAACAAAAATTCTGCTTAAATGTTTTATATTTCTCAAGAAATAAAAACAGATTTAATATCACACATACTAACTAACAAATAGCTGTATATGTATATAACTGTACATGAAGTTTAACAGAAAACCGTTCGTGGTGTTAGAATATAAAACAATCAACACATGTAACACTTTTTTCTGAGCCAGCAATGGTGTTATTTCAATGTTAAAAAAAGACACTGTTAGACAGTTTCTCTCTTACCAGACTTCTCTGAGTCACGCAGACAATAATAAATAAATGAATGGATATAACTTGACTGCCATTAGAAAATAAATACACTAATAATGTTTGGCCATGTTGTGGAAACAAGCTGGTCAAAGAGGCAAAAAAAGAGGTTTTGGGAATATGGGAGCACTTTTTTTTTTTTTATGAATGAGCTCCACTGTGACGCTTTGCAAAAATTGTTCTCTCAAGAAAGGTATTGCTTTCCTTTAACCATGAAGGTGATTTGACCTTAACCAAGTTGTTTTAGTTGCCTAAACATAGCCACCTCTTAATCACAGGGGTGCCAGAGCAGAAAATGCTCATATGTGTCCTTGTGGAAGGAACTGACAAATGCCCTATTTTGTTGTTAAAGAATGTAGATTTGTTGATTCTGACAACGCTGCTCAATTACAGATGTGAATGTATTAAAAGTATTTTACTGTCTTGTCTTGTCTACCTAAAAAGTGAACAATACACTCTGGTCTAAGTTAAATTATGAATTGTTGACCAAGTTATATTGAAAAATGAATACAATGGACGGCTCTGGAGATATCTTGAAAGCGCTACCATGTCTCAGTCCAGCTGAACAGCATTATGTGTTTCTTGGCAACACACAGTTTGCTAGAAGAGCTTCACAAAGATCTGCACAAATAGACGAAGATTCACAAATATATTTGCTGTTGTAACAAATACATTTGAAACACCAGTGAAGTAAAGATAAGCATCTTGATGAACTTGAGATGATGATTAATCCTTTAGTACAAACAGTCACAGACTGCGTCACTGATGGTGATGCAGGACTTTGTGTTTTCACTAATGGCGCCCCCCTTCCTGTGTATCTGCGTGAAATTTAGTCTTCCTCCACTCAGCATGTAAGATGGAGGCAAAGAGAATTCCAGAGAGGCTGCGCTAAAATCAGTCGCTGTCAAATCAATGACTGTCTGGGGCTGACAGAATAATCCACATGTGAGCAGCTGTACCTCGGTGAAATGGCACAGCGGTACTTGCTGGGCCCCTGCGACCCACACGAGTCAGCTCAAGTGTCTGTCTTTGACGAGGCATGGGGTCGCCGGTTGATCCAGCCTGACATGTACATCAGTACGTGGCATGTCTGGAGCAGCGGTTGAGACAGTTTTTTTAATCTACCAAGACAAGTGCAAACATGTTAAAAGCCAAGCCCATGCTGCTTGATGACCAAGCGCAGGGTACCGTGAGTCTTTCGCCATCTCCAGTGGGTACAAGACCTGCATATATTGTTATCCATCTGCCAGGGTGCCTCCTGGATTAAAGCACTGCACTCGCCTTATGTCCATCTGACTCTGAAGGTCTGCGGCCCAGCCTGAATGTCAGGGGCAAACAGGTCTCTTGTGGCTGCCAAGAAACCTCTGAACAAATGTCACAACATCGGTGCTGACAACCCTCTCTAAGTGCTTGTTAAATAAAGATGTGGTGCCATGCACTTTAAGTCAAGGTGCAAAAAAGTAGTCACAAGATGTGATCAGGGTTGACACAGTCAACCGATGTGACATATTTTCACTAGCTGCTGGCTAAGACCGATTCAAAAGGGCATTTTCTTGAACATGTTCAAATTTGATGGCTTTTCTCCTCAATTTTTGTCAATTTTTCCACCCCTTTGTGATTTGTTCTAGACATCCTCTGATGCAGGTATCAGACTGACTGAGTCTGTATATTTTAGACCTCTCAGTATAAAATGGGAGCGCATATACTGTACAGAGTATACAGTATATTTCTTTATTATCCTTTCATATCATGTCCTTCAGACCAAATGCTGCCTCTCATTTTTTTCCAAAATTCTGCAGTTCACCGCAGATCAAAATCTTTTAATTAAAAAGGACATCTTTGGTGCAGCACATTTCCCGATGACGTGCCAACCTTTTTGAGCCAGTTGCCATCTGCCGTCACAGCACTGTGGCTGAGGCCTTATCCCCAGCAAGCTGTGTGAGCCATGAGCCAGCGAGGGAGAAGGAGCAAAAGAGAGGGAGAGAGAGAGAGAGCGAGAGAGAGAGAGAGAGAGAGAGAGCGAGAGAGCGAGAGAGAAGTTTGTCTGGTGCATCTGTAGAAGTGGGCCTCAGCTGAGAAACATGGGTGGACCATACTCTCTCATGGAGGAGGTCACTTAAACTGCCCTGAGAGAAATCTGCTGTCAAATTGTCCTCGTTCCCTCTCTGATTGTGCAACACATTCATCACAAGCACAAATACTGAACTACATGCAAACTTGTGTGGTTCAAATAAAGGACACTGGAATACCTTCACAGGTCCTTTATTCCTGAATTAAGACGTTTTGTGTTTGTGTCTCTTCAAACTCATAGAGGTATCTCATTAATTAGTGATAGAATTTGTAAACAGTATAACTGCAAGCGATTCTACTGGCTACTGTGTCTGAGAGCTTGCCACCACCTCATTAAGTGTGATTTAGTTGCACAACCCTATATAGAATGACCCATTTCAGAATAATATATATTGCACCATTTAATTATAAATATTGATGCATTAATGTACATTTCAATTTAATGTTGTAGCTGGTTAAACTGAAACTAGCTTCAATTGATTTTATGTTCCTGGGTACCTTGTGAATTCCTCCTCCATTAAAGTCTTATTTTCACCTTTAAAAATATAATTTATTTGTTGATTATATTCTGTATTATTCTGAATCTAGAGAGGAGGTGCAATGTACAATACACATATGTACCTACAACCACTGCAAACCTGTGGTATGTTTTTGTAACAGTCTTTATTTCATTTTGCTCCACTATAATTTTCAGTTATCACAGTTATCTGCAATTTAGTTTTGTTTATGAAATGCAAGGAAACACGTAAAAATGTCCAAACCCATTTGAGTCATAGGTGACGGCATCAAATTATTTGTTTTGTTCGACTGACAACCACATGCTTTATCCAATGACGGCTGAAATGTTTTCCATCAAGTGAGAACAAGTGATTGACAGTGTGTGGGATGTTAGTGTTTCTTTCAAAGTTGTGTTTATGGTCAGACAGATCTGTCCATAAGACTTTCCAGAGTGTAAGACCATTATAGACATTATTGAACAACAGTCCAAAACCCCCAAAATGAAAGAAAAATCCTCAAAGCTTGGACCAGAGAATGTTTTCCTTTTTTGCTCATAAAAATGACCAAAACGATGAAGTGAGTCTTAAAATAGCTGCAAATAAATTTTCATCAAGTTTTTATCTTCAAGCAAGTCCAGTTGACTTTCTTCAAACTCTCAGGCACATCTGATACACTTATTGAAACTATTTTCTTTAATTTAAGAGTGTGTTGTTTTCTGTTGTGTTGTGTTATGCAACAGGGTCTGTACTCAAGTCACTGTGCGTGCTAAAAAAGCCTTGATTTTCTTCGAGTTTTTTTGATGGACACTATTGTTCCACAAAGTATTGCACAATGGGAATAGAATAGCTGCTTAGAGCTGCAATAAAATTTAAATACATTGCATGTGGTGGTAGTGGGACAGAAAGGGAAACAAACTTGGAGGAAAAGAGGAGTACGTCATCAAGAGAAACATTTTGCTTTCACATTGTTTAATTCACATTGAAGCTTGCCAGTTGACATTTGTATACTAACTGAAAAAAACAGTATACCACCTCTGAAAATTGCACACAACATCCTCTGTATGTGCAGTTGGCATGTACCATGGAATTGAGACAAAGGCTTGTGAATCACAGGAAATTAGTACAATAAGTGTAAATGTATAAAAATGTCCAAAATGCACAGCAGCGCTTCCCTCCTGGGTACCAGCCGGTGGATGTATTTATCCCTGAGGTACTCTGACATTAATTGTATCTTATTTCCATTATCTTATGGAAACGTTACATATTTCTATCTATTTTTATATGGTAGAGTTGTTACTAATGGCTATTTGTATTAGAGCGTGAACCTGATTCGGATTCTAATCAGCACCTGAATATTTAAAAGGCTCACCTGATGGCCATTAAGCATAGAGCGAATCTCATGAAGCAACGTGTGAAATGCATAGTTAACCCCATTTTATTTATCAAATTATTTTGGGGGGGGGTTTACACCCTTTATTATTTTTAGACAGCTGAAGATGGACAGGAAAGGAGGGAGGGAGAGGGGGAAGACATGCAGTAAAGGCATTAACCCCAGCTGGGAATTGAACCAGGGTCCACTTCAGTTAGGCCCATGGCCTCATATGTGTGTGCACGCGCTCTACTGACTGAGCCACCCACACCACAAACCCTGTTTTTGCAAATATGAAAATGTCACAATATCTTGGTGTGAGATAGGAAAAAAGAAAAGACCAAAGAAAAACCATGGAAACCACATGAAACACAAATGAACCTTACATTCTCACATGTCAGCAAAGCCTCTGTAATAATGCAGAGCATTAACCGGAGGTAAATGTTGTGTAAAGATTAGAAACTGCCGTAGAGATTAATGTTAAATTATCTGACAGTTCATGGTAGGAAACAAGTGTATAATGAGATCAACATGACAGCATAAGCCATCAGGAAAAACAAATCCCCCAGTACAAAATACCTCACTTCCTTCCATCATCATGACTAAACATCGACCGTGGACGAGGCCAGCTCACATGCGTATGCAGTATGAGTGATAAGTGCTCTAACTGCCTGAACTTTAAACCTTTCAAAAGGTCCAAATCCCTGCAATCTTCTCTGAGCAGGTCTTAATGTGGTTGGACTGTGTTTTAAGTACCCCCAGGATAAATCTCTTAATGGTCATCATAAACTGTAATCCAAAGAGATTCTGCTCTTAATCCAGGATAGAGGTCCAGGAAACTGTTCAGTGCAAGTTGGGTGCAATCCCATTTTATGGAGTGATATCTCCCCTGTTCTGACTTTGCGGCATACAGAGCTGTCTGGTAGCAGTAATTATGTATGGCTCATCAGCATCAGAGCATTGTCCTGTGTTCAAGTAACATGGAAAATTGAACAGACAGATGGTTGAAAGCAGTCATTTCGTATAAAAAGCCATGTTTTGTAATTTTAAAACCCCCAGATTTTATGAATTTCACAACTGATTTGGTTATTTGAGTTAGAGCCGGAACAGAGGCTAGTTAGAGTCACTCACCAGGGGCTGTCTGCAGTATGCAATACTTCACATGTAAATTGGACTAAAGAGCAGTGGCAGAGACAAGAGAATATTATAAAGCTTTCCATAGACAAGTTGGCATTTTCTCATTTTAACTTCCCCAACTCACAAAATTAGCCAAGAAATATTGCTATATAGGTCTTTATGGACTGATTTCCTTTCCTACTTTTCTATGCATTGGTGAAACAATAAGAAGTGGAAGCGAGGAGCTTTTGATAGATGTTGACTGCCTCATGCATGACTAATGACAAACTGCCAACTACACATTCAAAATGCACCTGTGTCTTCCTGTGGTGGAATGCAATGGAATATATTTACTCAAGAACTGTACATAAGAGCAATTTGAGGTACACGTACTTAACTTGATTATTTCCATTTTGTCCTGCAGTTCTGTATACTATTATTATTTTTTACTCCATCACATTTGACTGACAGCTTTAGTTACTTTTCAGATTATTATTTTTCACATTTCATATTATTATACATATTTTATGTCATATTTAATTTTCTTACCTGTTGATTTTTTTTAATGCAGGACTTGTAGTGGAATATTATCAGAATGTAGCAGTTGTACTTGAGTAAAGGATTTGAATCTTTGAATCTCACACCACTAGTGCTCAAAAATGAAATAAACAGGAATTTGCATGACATAATTGCATTGTGTGTAAGAAGTACTTCAACTTCTCCCTTTACTTTTTGTACTTTTACTTACTAAGTACATAAGTACATCTACCGTTGCTACCTCTTCATGATAAGAAGTGATGTGCACAGAATTTTACCTTTATGACTGTATGGATACTTTATTGGAAAGCTTGTTTATCACGGCAGTCTAGCTGCTAGGTGAATTTGCTCACGTGTGAGCTGCTAAAATTACACACATTGCAGAATGACCAAAAACAGCACAACACTGATTTTTGAAGACACAGATATTGCTGCAGTAGCACCACAGAAATCTAGCATTCTGCCATGGGGCATATAAATCCGTGTCACTTATGGATATGAAATTGAACAGAAAGTACCTTATAGTGCTGTGCTTAGAGCTAAGGGGTGAAAAACTGGCACGCACTCGAGGACTGTTGTAACGAGATGCAAGTGGCTTTTTGTCGCTGAAAGCGGCAAGTATGGAGGGTGATTCTTAGGTCAAGGTGATTTGTCATGTCAAGCAACTTTTCACCTCGAGTCCTATGATTGTTCACCAGCCTGACAGCCTTCAGCAATGCCACACTGTTTCCTGGCTCCACTTCATAATTGATGAGGAAGCGGGAGGATATGGGATTGGATCCAGAGTGAGGGCACCTTTTAAGCTTTGGACAGATGTATAGAGGTGCTCATTTTAACTCTTCATTAGAGATATGCTATACCACTGGAGGACTGCTGCTGGTTCTGTGGCAAGCTAAAAGACAATAATAAACAATTTAAGATGACTGACTCCTCAGAGATGATGTATGGCAACGAGCTACAGCAGGGACAATATAGCATTTTCACATAAGCATACTATCAAGATGCAAATTCCCACAATGCCACATAATTATGTGAGTACAGTTGGTACATTAGGGGGGTGATAATATATCAAACTGATGGTTTGGTTTCAGACACAAAAGCAATAAAAGTTGACAATGGTGTTGTATCTGGTCTAATGAGGAGAAACCATTGAAATAGATGATGCATTTGAATGTAGCCTTTTCTTGTGTGTAAATATAATACAGCTTTTTCAAATTATCACACATCAAGTCATGTTTGGTTGCCACAGAATTTTAGTTTTTGACATTATATAAGACATTATTTTTGGAACCAACTTTGATTTTTCATCAGAGCCTCTCTAAGAATAACTACATTACATCAAGAATAACAATGAGGTTTTACTAAAAACCTTTTTGTCCACTTTAATATTTTTGGTTATGAGACTTACATTATTATTATTAGTTTCCTTGGTTACTGGATTATATTTATACTTAACAATATACTTTAAATATCTCAAAGAATTGTTAATATTATACTGCTTGTTATGCTGATTGTAGAGATGCAATGATTAATGAATGTAAGGAAAATTAATAGGCAGCTCTTGATAATCTGTCTGTGGTTAAAATAATTTTCGAGCCAAAATGACAAGCACACTCATTCTAGCATTTTAAATGTGAGAACTGGCTCCTGATCTTGTAGATGAAATATTTTAGACTCTTCAGGCAAAACCAGACATCTTAAAAAAACATTACCCTGGAGCCTGAAAAATCGGGAGGCATTTTTTTTTACTTCTTTTTAACATCTCATAGAATTGACTGAGAAAAAAAACAGCAGAAAAATGAAAAAAAAACAGCAATAATGAAAATAACTGTTGTTAATTGTCGGCCTAGCTGATTGTTGACTGTATAGTCAAACACTATTTTTCGTCACATTAAATGAATTACATGTGGTCACATACCTAAGTGATATGACAAAATGAAGAGTGTCTCTATAAAGGTAGTGCCTAATGCTGGGAGTTGGTTTTGCCTTCAACATGTGAATGATTAATGTTCTTTCTCAAACTGAGTACATCTCATTTATTTTTTGCCCTCTCACTCTTGCTCCCACTTTCTTTCTTTCCTCTGACGACAATTTCTCTCCCCTGACTGAAAGGGACAGCAAGCTTCAAGCTAAAAAGCAGATAAAAAGGAATCATATCATTGCTGAACTCTGAAGACATTTTTTTTAACTGATGTTTGAACTTCTGAAAAACTTTTTTTTTTTATGTCACTTGTGTCTAAATTGCAGTTGAAGAATATTGATTTTGGAGGGGTCAGCAACTTGCCAGACTGAAAGCGTCATTACAATTTAACAGTAATTGAACTTAATTAGTAGGGTGTAAGTGTTCCTAAATACCTAATTATAGTTATTATTTTCAAAAACAAATCAATGGCTGTAGGTCTCTAAAAGGTAGATATGTTTCAGTATGTATTCAGTATTTTCTTCCATTATTGCTTATTTATTCCATATTCATGAATATCTGAGTAGGCTCTAAATTGTGTTGTATAATCTGAACATTGTGAGCCAACAAAATCAAATATAATATGTGGTAATGATGGATATGGCTGGGGAAGACTTTATTTCAAAATGTAAGCTTTCTAAGGCTACATCTTACACCTTTATGTCCTCAGTTTCCACGAAACCCACTCTATATTTAATCTTAATTTTATGTAATATATTTTTCAAAGATGAAATTTATGCAATATCCCACCAATGGCAAACAGCTTTGGTTATATAATTTTTACAGTTTAGACCTCCATGAAAATGTTGCATAACTGTCGGTGTTTAACATGGAATTAGAAAACATATCCTCTAAGCCTTTAAAAACAGATTTCTAATCTCCAGTATTTGATAATGCTCTAAAAACATATTTATTTTTCAGAATCTAATCACCCAATTTCTCAAACCAAACCATAAACAACAAGAGCTGCAAAGAAAAATCACATTATTAAGATCATCAAATGAACTGTCAACATGGAAAATGTCACTAATTTTCCTGATATGCACTGTCGAGAAAAGTAGCAAAATGAGAATAGCGAGAAACACTACAAACAAAACCACATCAGAAAATCTCCCGGGCAATGCGCTTTAATCTTTCCTCTTTTGCAAAGCTTTGCTCTCTGCGGGTGACTGTTCTGAAATGTGGAGCGTACTGTGTACTGTGTACAGTCGTATGAAAAAACATCTCATACTCCCCCCCCCAAAAAAATCTTCGCATGGAATTAAAATGCTTGTTCTTGATTTCGGGGCTTTTAATGAATAATTAGGGCACAATCTAAGTCATTAAGTGAGTAGATGTAAAGTTCACAGAAGATGATTCAAAGACTTAAAACTTTGTAAAAGTATGAACAGTGCAGGTAAATCAGAAAGGCAGACAGACCACTGGAACATACTTTGGGTACCACAGAAAACAGCATCGACATGAATGATTAAATATCTTCTTTGAAGACTGTTTCTCTTATGTTTGAGTTTACATTCCATTGCAGGATATTTGCAGCGTGTTTTACTTCATCTTAAAGGAAGTACACAACACTGCTCAACAGCACAGCACCACTTAACAGCAGTAACAAACAGTTACGAGAAGAACATTACGCTTCACCTTGGCGACCCTGTTGGCGACCTCCCGACCCACCATTAGTCCCTGGACAAACGTCCTTGCTGCGATGAAGGCCCTGGTGACCTGGGCCTTCAGCTTCCTGGGCACGTCTCCAAAGGGCTTGAGCTGATCTGTGTATTTACTGACGCACTCCAGGTAGTCGTCCGTGAAGTGGTACTGGGAGTTGAGCAGCTGGAACATGCGCTCCAGCAGCCTGGACCAGAAGTCGTTGAGCATCTCCTCCAGGTTGACGTTGCCCCCCGTGTAGTAGCGCTTTAGCTCAGTGAACAGGTCCTGGAACACCTCTGAGTTCTGCATATACAGCTTCCCGTACGTCCGCGTGAACATACTGTTGAGGGACTTCTCGGAATTGTCCAGCAGTTCCAAGAAAAACTCTGGATGGATGGATGGATGGATGGTGGAGAGGAGAGAGGGAGGGAAGGGTAGAAAAGACAAGCAGCTGCATCATTATGTGGATATTTACAGTATCTGATGTATTTTTATAACAGTAAAACCCACACAAAAAGCGTAATAGCGAGGTATAAGCAAGTCTGAGTGCTGTAGTTATACTTCATTGTCTTTTTTTATGTCTCTGTCTTCCAATATTGGAGCAATGTAAGGCGACCAACAATAGGTACTTGATTATGAGGGAAAAAAGAAAAAATAGACGGTCCACCGCATTAATAATTTAATAGCAGAAATAATGGGCCACAAGAACTATGAATGATTAATGTAAAGGTTCTGATTGCATACTGTAACAAAATATTCATAAGTTTTAGACACAGACACTAGTATACATTATCATCCTGAGCACCCGCCATTGTTTCCAGACGCATTATTTTCTCACTGAAACAATTTATTTGTCCACCGAGGCAGCTGGCCCATGAGCCTATAATTGAATATTGTGTTACCGTATATTTAAAGAGGCTTCACTCGCATCAAATCATCTGAAGAGTATGTTAAACATAAGATACAAAGATACATACATAAGAAACATAAAAATTTGACCGCCAGACAAGCACATGCATTTTATTGTCACATTTGGCATTGACTCGGCAGCACACGCGCTTTACACAATGTGTATGCCATTCACAAATAAAGCTGACATTCTGACTTCTGGCAATTCTGACTGCATTTTGAATTCCTTTCACTCTGCAAGAACAAATAAACAATAATGATGCTGCCGTTTCTGTTCATTTCTCAATTTAAGAGCTGGCATTGCTAGGAGAAGCTTTTTTACCCTGAAGTATATGGCAGCGTTATTAGGAGGTGTTAGAATTGGGACAGGTACGTTATTTCAACACCAACTCAGGCATCTGCAGCTCTTGCATACTCAGCATTGCATTTGTCCCACACAAAGGATGAGGGTTAACTAGGGGGTTAGCAATCTTTCATGTGTCCGTATGTGGTAATGGCAAATTACCAGATGTTGAAAACTCACAGCAAGTACTCCTGCGACCTCAGCACTACATTACATTCCACAGTGATGTGAATCATAACATGGACATGGCGTTCAAATCACAGGTAGGACAAAGAAATTCCCATCTACGTTGGCAGACAAGCCAATTAATTTCTGTGTAACAAAATTTATGTGCCTGTCCACACAGATATTAGATCAATCAAATTACTACTGTATCTATTGTACTTATAAAGTAAATATAATTTAAACCTTTTTGTCCAAATAAGTACACAAGTCAAACAAAACACCAAAGAATATGTTGATTTCTTCATAAACTTCAGTTTGACTTCAACTATGTGCTGTATTACATTGTAAATGTCTTCAAACATAGACATCAAAATGCACAAGGAGCACAAAACAATTCAAGTTTAACATTCACAGCAATTATATTATTGTTTCTTTGTCATCTGCCCAAGTGGCTTTCTTCCATGCAAGCACCTGATCTCATGAGCATTAACTGAGCCAATGAAGAGAAAAACAGAGTGGAAAAAAAAAGAAAAAAAGAACAAAAAAAAAGAAAAAAAGAAAAAACAGCATTAGCTGGGGAATCTCACTGAAGTCTTGCTAATAGGATCCCATGTTCCTGAGAGCACGGGCGTAAATGTTGAGAACATCATAACACATCTCTCCATGCACAAATGTCAAATATTCCTCCTCCCTCCCTCCTTTGTAAACAAACACTCTGCAGGCATTTCATGTGTCATGCTTGCTAATAAACCATCCGGGAGCTCTTCTGCTGGTTGGGTATTCTGGCTGGCTGACTTTTTTTTTTTTTGCGTTGTTAATGATAGCAGTCACACCCCCTGCACGGCGCTCTATCCTCGTGTCTACTTGCAACAATACATTTCCCTCAGGAAATAATATGACTAAACCCCAAGGATGAATCTGTATCATGTAGTCTATATTGTTTATTGCGAAGAAGGGCTACTCTGCATGTAGTCAAGGAGACTGCAGGCTAAATAATAAACAAAAACCACATCATGCTCACGATCTTCAAAAAACAGAAAAACAGATAATCCAGACAACTACCATGCCCTCATAGATTAAACTCATTCTCAACTGTGTGCGTCATTCAATGTTATCCAACTGTATTTGGGCAAAATGTCACCAAGTTCAGATCTTGATAGTAGAATGCGAGGTTTAAATGAACTATGATAACTGGAATTATACCAACACTTGTACTGCGGTTGGGTTGAAGATTCAAACTCTGAACAGTGTGACATCGCTGACACTAAAATCCTAAACCCTGCATGATAATCCACTGTTCTGCAAAGTGTGCCTGAGAAGCTTACTGTAATATATTATATCTGCATATCCTCTGTGTCTCCGTGCTAATGTCACCAGCAGAGCTTTGCTTCCCCCGCTCCCTCAAAATTGGTGGGAGATACAGTTCATGTTAAACTTCATTGTTAAAAGAAACCCTTCCCTGGTTTTGTATTCCTCACCCTGACACCTTGTTTGCAACTTATTTAGCCAGTCCTCCTCCCTGTGTATTGAAATGGCACACCATGTCCACACCTAAAACAGAGACCAGTCCCTAGTCACTCATTCTAGTTTCTTTGCAGCTGAGTGACCTGCCATTACACCTACATTTGTTTAAATATTAAGAGGCTGCAGGGCCTTTTTCATTCCATTTTTCCAATTAGACCTGAATCAAGGACACGTAAGCCCCTGTGTATTATGCTTGCAATATTGTATCTGTGTTACCATTTATACATCTCTCTACAGGATGATTGATACATATCATAAAACAAAAGCAACACAGTATTATTCATATTTTGAGACTGATATGTTTCCTTCTACACTCAATATGTGTTATTTGAGAACGCAAATCAGGACCTTTTTTTTTTTTTTCCTGCCAAACTGCTGATGTGGCCATGCAGCAGACAGAGCCGGGGGAGTTAAAATGGTCAGAAATCCATCTAAATCAAATGATAAGCTTTATTTTATCAATGAAAAGACCAGTCCAATAAGCAGGAACCTTCTTCTTACATAAAATAAAGTTCTGAAAAAGACAGAGCAGTGTTTCATGTCTGCACGGTTCAAGCAAAGTGAAAACTAGAAAGAGATTGATTGTGCTGGCAAGAAATTTCTGAACTCATAAACTTCATTTTTATATGGGCTAATTGAGTTCCAGGCAATGACATAAATGGTCAGACACTGTTGTGTGCAGAAGTTTAAAATAAAGTGGAGAAAAAGTGAAGTTAAGTAAAGTGAAAGACCTCTAATAGATATTAATTTTATAATTCAGCCTGATAAAATAACTTGATGTGGACTACATGTAAGGTTTTGATAACACTTTCAGACATTATGTAAGCTAATGGCACCTTACACCACATAGAACAATCAGTGTTTATTCATTTTCCAAACAAATGCAGTGAAAAGACTGAATGACATCAAGACCTTTCCTTTTACAAAAGAGCCTACTTTTAAAACACTGCTTTTGATATATTCTCAGATAACCACAATTGAACAAATCTGTTTAAGTAGTTGACCAAAGTTAAAAAATCTGACCCAAGTTATAAAATCTGAACAAATAATAAAGTATACTGAAATAATCACCGCCCTTCTCTTGTGTAACTGTTTTTATGTGATTTTAAGGCCTGTTACCTGGAAAACAAACTGCACCGAGAGTTTCGGATAACTACACCAGTTTGCCAACTCATGATGAGTGAATTGCTCCCTGCTGGCCAAAATACATATTTGGCCAGGGAATTATCACTGAGTTATTGAACTTGGATAACACTCAGCTATCAGGCCTTCAGAGTCTTAATACTTGGAAATATGTCGATATATGGGTGTATGCTTCCTGACACAATACATTTAGGAATCATCTAACATCCAGATCTCTCAAGTAATGAAGATTGTACAAAACAAACAAACATTGGAAATGGCTTTATGGATGTAGAAAGAAAAAGACAGCTAAAAATCTTTAGAGGGTTTCAATTTCAGAGGTTAAACTAACAGCAAAATGAACAGGCACATGAACCAAAAGGCTTCTGAAAGGTTTCATAGTCCTCATCTTTTAAGTATATCAAAATACAATATAACAGTAATTATGGAAAACTTTTTACTTAACAACCAAACTCAGTTCATCTTAAGCAAGCTGACTTGCACTGTTAAACAAATTACATGTTCAACCTTAAAATATATTTTACTGTACAGGTTTTGAAAGGTAATTACTTTTCAAAACATAGTATCTATCAAAATAAAAAAATAATAAATAAAACAAAAATAGAAATATCATAAAGACAAAATAAAAAAAGAAAATATATGATCTCCACATAATATAGCGTTGTATTTATTAGAAAGGTGAAACCAATGTGGTAGAATGACTACTACTTCTTCTCTAGAAATGTTCAGTTTTAATCAAACTAAACAATTAAACAAACTTAGGCATATCAACACACACACACACACTTTCTATGTACTATCTTAGTTTTGTATTATTATTATTATTATTATTATTATGCATCACCCTGCTAACCTTGGGTTTTTTCTAAGGCAAAATCACAATGAATAAAAACCTTAATAATCAATATAACAACTGTGATAAAATGAACCACATTAGTGCCAGTTATAATTGAGGTTGGACTTTGTAATTTTCATACTGCATACAAAACACATAACGTGTTAGTACCCTTGAAGTCATTCTGAGCGTGAAGAATCAATTTTCCTCTGAGAGCAGTACAAAGTGCTCCTTTGATATCTGGCCTAATTACTGTAAATAATTATTATGATTAATAAAGGTGACCTTTCTTTTGCTCTGATAAAAACTCTTTATCCACAAAAGGAAAAAAAAATCTATTCAATCATTAATTTTACTTCACACTATCTGAAAATACCTTTTTTTCCTGGCTCAAACAATGTAATCTCTAATTCTTAGTATGGTTAAGTAAGACTAAATTTCACTTAATGGCCTAACAGACTTGAATGACCAGGGGTTGGTTATTGTACAATGCATCCCTCTAATATGGCTTTTAGGTCAAAAAGTCAATTTAATAGTGTTGAACTCCACTGTTCACATGAAAAGTGACATAATTAGTATTCCAAGGAAGAAAAAATTGACCTAGAAAATTCAGAAACTGGCTCCTTACTGACCTCCACACAGGTGACCAATCACAACATGAAGCAGGTGTGAATCTAATAATGACATAAATGGTGAGACAGGGCCCAATCTAATCCGATGTCGGAAAGATGTGAGGGAAGGAGGTTTCATTTAACCTTCTAGAAAGTGCAACGGCAGCATTGGTCTAATTAATTTCCATTCAATCACTTGCAATATTGATATAATTTAATGTAGATGCATCAGTCTTCACTCTTTTTATTCCAAATCCAATGTGATTTGACCGTAACACTGATGCTGAGAAATTTACTGGTCACCTTCAAGGCTGACCAGTATATTGTGCTGGACTAGCACCTAACAACATCTCCGACCTTGTCAACCCCTGTGATCTAGATCCTCTTAGAGACACGGTTAATGTTTCATATTCCAGGTTCGATGTGTTACTGCACTCAAGCCGATGAAGACGTGAGTGAGTTATTTTAATGACGGTTACTGTGGAGACGTCCTCTCAAATACTGAAAACAATAGTTCACTAATAGTAAATATTAAAAGGTGTGTGTTTGACTTGCAAAATGTTCTTTTCAGGCTTGTGGCGGAGAGAGCACTATGGCGACAGCGGCGCCTGTCACTGAGATAACACAACATGTGTTGAGGCCACTGCTGATGGAGAAAATGGTAGCCTACAAAAAGCACATTCTCTTTGATTGTAAGGGACTGACACCAGCACCTGATGTTTACCTTTGATGTCTGAAACTGCTGGACAACTTTACACACAGACAAAACACACAATTTGTACAAGGCCATGTGTTTATAATACGTCTCAGATGCTCAGATTGTGACATGTTTTTCCATCCTGTCCTCTGTATATCCTTTCTGTAAAACCAAATCATTTATTTTTTCTCTTTTTCTTTCCATTTGTGATGAAATATTAGTTATTATATTAATATTAATTATGCACATTTATGAAAAAAATAGAAACTAAAACGATGTATAACAACTATTCTTGATAAATGTTTTTTTTTGCTGTTAACTATCAAACAATAACTTCTTTTAATTACTTGATCAGTAATAAATCTTATATAATAACATAATAAAGGTGTTTCTTGTATAACTTATACCAAACATGGAAAACAGGTATGTTTTGTCCATCGACGACCCCCAGTACATGTTAGCGGTGTGCTGCACTGTGAGCGAACAAAACAGACTCCATCTCATTGTTATTCACAATTTAAAGCCAGTCCTTCTCTATATCACTGCAGATACTTGACTGCGTGGTTTGGTTTGTTTAGTTCTCTCCAATATTCATTAACTGCACAAGATACACAGGAGTGTGTGTGTGTGAGTTTGTGTGTGTGTCTCTTCAGCCAATTATGATAATATTGTTCCTGTCCTGTTTGTTACCCTGCGAGAGTGGACAAACAATCCTTAAACATGTTTTGGTTCTATCTCTGCCCTCTATTTGTGGATAATTATTTGAGTGTTGCGGCAAACCAAACAATAATCAGCATAATCAATACTGTAAATGAATCAACAAGACATAACAGTTAGCCTTTGTTTTAATTTTATCCCCCCAAAAAATTTGTATTTTTATTTGCACTACTTGATTTCATTTTTTAAATTTATACAACTGACATTCCCTGAATGGTTGAACAATTGTTTATTTGTTATCGGATGCAGTAAGGATAAAGCTATACTCATTTATCCAAAGATTTTTTTTTCCCAACATTGTGTAAATTCTGCCCCCAAGATTGATGCTCCTCACTTGGTTTGGTTCAGTACTACATAAAGAATGTGCATGGAGGAAAATGGCAAGTGGAAATGGTTGCTGGCACCCGATTGTGAGCTTGCTCGTTACTGGCTGTCTGACGCTTTCTCTCCCCTCGGACACATATTTAAGCCGTAGCCAAAGAACAGTGCATTCTTAATATTTCCCCAACCTTCCTATGATGAATTGCATTGCATTATGTGTTTTTGGGGGGGAGTTTGTGAAACATGGTGGTATTTAGCATTTCTGGAAAAACTCAAATCACTAATTTCTCTAGGGTTACATTCTCCAGTTTCTTCATGGGATTAAAAACAGTTACAACTTTAGAAATGCAAGTAAAAACTCCAGCAGCGTGGCTAAAGGGAGAAAAGCCTCGCAATGTTAAACGACTTTTAAATGGGCACAAATGCTGCAGAACAGTTATAAGAAATAAACAAAAACTACAGCGTTAGTATCTCAATTTACCCCCCATTCTAGTTTGATTTGTAGCCTCTCACTCTGTTTGTAGCTTGACTATTCATGTACAGAAACATAAACTACAGGGTGCAGTAGTAATAAACCCATTCATAAAATGCTTATCATTTTCTGCACACGAGAACATCGTGACTAAACACCCGTGCCCGACTCATTACATATTCAGAAACATCTGTTTTCAATCATATCCGTGTTGATGTTGATGAGTCCCAATCATTCATAAATGGGAAGCATGATAACAGGACCTTAATTACCATGAATTAACATATCCTAATGGCACTGGATGAGAGACGTCATACGAGTCGGTGCAGAACACCCACATTTATAATCACAAGGACCTTCGTGGCATTGATGATGAGCTTCAGCAATCAAAATATGAGTTTAAGCAAATAGTCCTAAGTAAAGCAGCCTGAGGTGACTTTCACCAAAAAAAAAAGAAACTGGAATCAAAGAGGCAGTGAACTTGCATTATATCCTTGCAGAGAACCAAGCAAATAGTTAGCTGACTTTCCAATAATAAAGTGCAAAGCAGCAATGCCGGCGAACGTTAAAGGCCACCAGAGAAGAGACCAGTGTGTTCTCACAAACTGATATTGGGCGTGTTTCAGTCTCTGGCGTCGTTCCAGGTGGGAGCAGCAACATCACACCCGACACTGAGACTTTTCATCAGCCGACAGACTTGAGGGAACAAACCAGGTCAGACTGTGGGCTGAGAGGAAGGAAAGTGGGTACAGTATCCACCAAAGATCTCACTTCCTTCTGAGTCCGAGCCTTCTGGGACTTTATTTATTAAAAACTTCAATACTTGATGGCACTTCAATACTTTGTACTAATTCCAATAAATATAATGGACATATGGTAAATTAAAGACAGCCTGTTACTCCCTGTGCAATGTAAATTGTAAACAATAAAGGTCCAACTTTGGGCACATGTTACACATTGTCTGCTGTTTGGTGTAAATTACTGTCAGACATCACAATAACATTTTTGCACGTTTTTCTCCTTGGCAACTTCTCATAAGTGAGATCATGTGATTACACATGGGGCTAACTTGTTTAAGTGACTGGCTTTGTTTCTAACATGTTCAAGGAACAGCATAATTGCATATACTACCCGAGAGAAAAGCATAGGAACAGGAGCCAAAACTAAATGGTAATCAGAACTGATTAACTGAACCAATTAATTCATGTTTTATTGCATTAAAGTAAAAATATATTTTATTGTGCCTTAATTACAACTGTTTTAACAATGTCTTCCATGAGACAAAAGTCAGTTTTCTCTAAATCATTTATACCAAGGTGTATAAATCATATATACATATATAAATCATATATACAAGGTATTTCTTGAATTAAGTCATTCTAAACTTAAATGCATTAAGCTTTATAGTAACACTGAATCCATCTGTGCATCAATGTTATTGAGCACCTTGATTTTTAAAAGTGTAAAATTAGCTGTAATAGCCACAAACAGAAATTCCCATGTGTTTTTTTTTTTATTTATAAATTTTGTGAATTGGTTCAGAACAATTACTGTATCATATTGGCCAGCATTAATTCTACATACATTATCTGGTTGGACATTTCTTAAACTGATTAATTGTTTTTATACAAATATATTACGATTATTGATGGTACTGACAGATCACTGATCTTTATTTGCAAGCTACTATATTTGTTTTAATCTCATTGTAATATTGGTGTTTCACCATGTTTGTTTTTAAGGTGCAGTGTTTGAAATCCCCACAACTGTAATCTTTTACCACGCCAACATTACTGACGGCCTCCACATGGGGACTGGAGGTGAAAATCAGCTGTTCACTGGATCTGATGCAATAAAAATGCTGTACACTGTCCCTGATGAATTAATAAATAAATCGCAAATCATGTGTATTTTGTTACATAAATGTACACACACAGTCACAGAAGATTTTATGTACAGTGTATATCTCTGTCAGCCACAGCCATGTTTTATCAACAGCAAGATAATATTCAAAGATTTTTATCACAAAACAGTGAGAGAAGTCATGAGATGTTGTTTACATTTATTCTGGCAGGGCAAGCTGAGGACGATATAACAGGGAGAGTTACGTCTTTAAAAACAGATTTTTGCTGTATCCAAGCAGCACCTTGCATTTCATAACTGTAAAAGAGAATGTATTAAAAGACACTGAATTTTGAAGGAAGTTGTTCATTATTCTTTTTTTCTTGGGATGCACACAGAGTTTTCAATTAATTGTTTGCATGAAAAATAGATGTAAATAGAGAAGATACTGATTAAATGGTAGGTCACTTCGTGCGTGATTGTTCATCAATCAAAATCAAATTCACTTTAAACTATGAGTGAGAGTAAACAGATGAGTGAATACATGAATACCAAAGGCCTTGATCCCCCAGGCGATATCACTCCACTTTGATGACAATGCGTTTTCGACTGATGACATTGTGTGCACTGATACAGTACAGTGCGGGCGACCAGGTGATAAAATCCATTCTCCACACATACGTGATGCATATCACACTGGAGCTGACAGCATCAATACGAGGGGCTCGTAATTAAAGCGCCCTGTTGTAGGGTATTGAGGAGCGGGAGGCAAGTTTCTCACAGCCCATCAATCACACGGTGGCAGCTCATTTAAAACATCTTTAAAATTAAAGTTGCACCAGCCACCGCCTTTTACAAAGAGCAATTGTTTTCTGACAGCTAAGTGAATCTCTGCTGAAATTTCTGGGAGAAAGGTTGAATGTAGCAGACTTTTATGCAGGGAGCTGACAGACTGAATTGAGAAGGCGCCCATTCTCTGTTCTCAAAGAAATAACTTTGGCTGTACTCGATGCTCTCTGATAATAGCAGAAGAGGTGGGGGAGGGGGTCACATATTTGCCTTGGATAATGGGCTTTTAGACATAATGGCGCATAGCCAGCTAGCCAAAACAGAGAAATTTTGCAATTCAGCATCTGTTGTATTAAAAGATGCTTGATGGCGTCCAAACGTACCATCTGGCTCTGTAAATAAAGGATGAGTGGATACCCATGCCAGTTTCTTTTGCAGATTTTTGAGTTAGTTGAAAAATCATTTGTATCCAATAAATCATAATGGAAGCACGTTATCACAAACCAATTTTACCAAATACTGGACACAAGGAAAAGACGAAGATACTAGCATTAGCTGATGTAAACAAAGGCATCATGCTACTGTGGTTAAATGTATGTATAACAGTGCAGTACAGTTCAGAACATTACTGCTATCACACACTGGAAAAAAATAAGAAATAACATTAAATCGGTTCATACATGAAGATTCACACTCTGGTACACAGTAATCACTGTGGAGCCAGATAGAAGTGAGAAGAAGATGATAGAAGTGACACTGATGGAAGCACTGTTTGCTAAATAGGCTTTCTGAGGGATGGCAAAGACTGGTAATTGCATTCATACTGCCAATTTGAGATCTATTTCTATTAAGACGAGTCAGACAAGGCTAGCTGCATACTGCATGAATTATTGTGGATAACAGGTAGCTTTGATTTTCCTGTAGACTGTAAATAAGGATGTAGTCTTGACACTGGCGGTGGGTGAAGGCGGAGGTCGTACACAGATGGTATGGTTTGGATTGGATCAGTTGTGACTCTGCTCATTGATTTTAGTTCTTTGCTAATTCTATGTGATATTATTTTAAAACAATAACATGTCATGAATAATGAAGTATTTTGCAATTTCAGAGTTTAATTAATGTTTGTTTTGTAGTGTTAACTGAATCTGGGTCATTGTTACTACTATAGCTGGAGACATAAAAAAAACATTGCATTTGTATACCATGCTGTAGGAAATGCTTTGACCTGTTGATTATCTTCCTCCATAACGGTTTCTAGTGGTTTTTGAGAACCTTGGCTTCACTTCCAAAGCAACATATTTAACCCTTACATTGACACATGTGAAACCAGATGTAGATGGCAGCTCAGAAGGTCCAAACTCAGTGATAGGGTACTTTTACAGTTAGTGTACTTAGGAATAATACTGAGATGAGATTTACTTGCGATTCTTATTTATATACTACTATGCTTCTTTACTTTTCTTCACTACATTTCAGAGGGCCAAAGTGAAATATTTCACTTCACTACATTACATTTTTTTATTATTATTTTTTTTTTCCTCAGATTAAGATCTTAAAAACCTATACATATTAAATACAATGCATTGTTATACATTAAATTGAACCATGCAACAGAATGTAAGCAGTCGGTTACAACATCAAAATGCAGTTTATAAGTCACTGAATTTACCCCTCCACTCAAAAATATGTTTTCCTTCTTGTTCCTACAGTTGAATGTTGGACCTTCACTGTACAGAGTGTAAGAGTTTTTCTGTGGTTTAAAAGTGGGAAGTTCCCATGTGTTCATTGAAAATCCCATTTTCAGGGGTGAGCCTACAAGCAGGATTTGTGAGGGGACGAAAGGTTTGGAAGCAAACCCTGGCCAGTATTCAACCTGAAAAAGTGTGATATGGAAACCTAAAGCCTAGCCTAGAAAACACTTGTTGTCCAGCAATTTAACTTTCTATGGATAGATGTAGAGATATTTCTTAATTTTTAACTAAGGAGAAGGGATAGATGTAATTTGAAAGATTTTAACAAGATGATCAAACTTTTGTGAAAAGAACATATCAGATACAAATTACTGTTCAAAGCAGATCAATTTATATACATGTTGAAACATCTGGAGGGGATATTTGAGTAAGATTTTGAATGCTGAATTCTATTTGCATTTTAACTGTGCTACATTGATATTTTGACTTTAGTAAAAGATGAGTATTTCCTCTGTTCTTCACTTCACTTGCAAGAATCAATTCGCGTAATCAAAAATGCACATTTCTTATGTTTCCTGGTCTTATACATTTGGAACATTTGGAACCTAAAGTGTGATGCTGGAGCCTGAATGAGAAGCAGCAGGCAGCATGATAAAAGAACAACTAAATCATTCAAAGAGAACACTGATTTGTGATCGCCTCCGGTGTGGATAAGACAGGGCAATGATTTTTTAAGACTTGCTGAATGATGGCATGAACCAGGAGGGAGTTGCCTTTTAAATAAAGGACAGTGGTAAATTATACGAGAGGACTGGAGCCAAAAGGCACGGCTTAGGCATAGTAATGAAAGAAAAAGGAGAAGGAGGAAGGAAGTGGCCTTTGTATTTGATCTTTCATTAAGCTCCAATGAATCCTGACCGTCATCTCTTCTACTTATTACACTTTCACATAAAGTTGTTCTCCATTTTTAACAAATATGACCAAAACAATATGCATTATTATTTGTGTGTGAGGCAAGACGACATAGAGTATTAACCAGCCAATTAGCTTGATGTTAAATGTTACCCTGCATATGTTTTTAAAGATGAGCTGTTGGCAGACATTCAGATTTCCAGTGGAGCGGTGGTGTTTGAAGGGTCGCGTTCCCTCTTTTGCACTGTACGACTGCAGCATCGCTGACGCTCACTAATAAATTGTCTAATCCAGTCCAAGTGCCAGAACATCAACATTTTCTGACAAGCTCTTCAAAACGAGGAAACCAGTAAACCAACAGAGCAGAAAAAAATACTGCCGTTTTTCAACACGCACGCACAAAAAGGATGGCACACACAATGATGAATGTAAGTGGTTTGGATGGCTGTGACCAGGCTACCCTTCATAGTCTGCTAGTTTGAATCTTTCCCTGATCTGTGTCAAAACCCACACACTTCAGCTCTTCCAGCATGCAAGTCCTTTAAAGGGAGAGGCAATCCGTTCCCACATTCATCACTCCTGCCACCCATCAGCGGCCTGGGTGACAGGGGCAGATGCAGAAGAGCGCATGCTACATGGGCCTTTCACTGTGAGCCACAGGAGATGTGCAGCCGGTGGTAAGGCCTTTGTCTCCACTTACATTCAGGTGGTCAATCAACAGTATGAAATCTCATTATTGTCTTTGTTTTAAAATTCAGGTTTCTATGAGCTTTACTACCACCTTTTAGATCATTGTTTAAATATAATGAAGTTTTCATTTACCAGGCTTAAGGCTTGATGAAAGGATGAAAAGTTCACAACTGATAAGAGCACAACTGATAATATAAGACTTGTTGGAAATAAGATAAAATAAATAGAGAGAATAAATAGAGAGAATCAATATTAATATGTCAAAAATGTGACAGTGTTTGTCAGTGTCTTCCAGAACAGCGCTAATGATAATTGGTTAAGTTTAGGCAACAAAAACTACTTGGTTAACACTAGCAAAAGAAACCACTACTGTTGGCTGTCAGACCAGCCATCCACCCTGACATCCTTACTGCTTGTCAAGAAAATGCAAATATCATTTCAAGCATTTGAAAACAAGGCCAGTGCCATTTCTGTTTTTTCTTTTTTCCTGGTGAGGATGATCTCTGAGTAGTTGATCCAGTGTCCTCCAAACTACAACTGTTGGTGAATATCTTTACTCAATCAAA
Source organism: Scortum barcoo (assembly GCA_023238725.1). Classification (NCBI taxonomy): domain Eukaryota; kingdom Metazoa; phylum Chordata; class Actinopteri; order Centrarchiformes; family Terapontidae; genus Scortum; species Scortum barcoo. The sequence goes on from CM041531.1 coordinate 13,064,758, forward strand.
ACACAGTGACAGGGATTTCAGTAGCTTCAGAAATTGAAATGAATTCAAGTAAAAATGGAACATTGTCTGCCCTTGGCAGCAAATTTGGAGTGCCATATATTTGTGCCTTGCAACTCCCAGACAAGGACATCTGTTTTCTCTTGGGAGAATCCAGTCTTAACTCTACTCTCCATTGCAAAACTGACGACTGACATAATTGTACGGGAGAGCTCTGCTTTCTAACAGGAAAGAGAGGAACAGGTCTGATAGTCCATGATTGACGCTAGATCTTAACACACCCATCCATAATGTATTCTTCCTAAAACCAACCCACTTCCAACTGCACTGCAGGTAAGATGTACGCCTCCATCATCAAAAATAACAACCAAAAACAGTCTTGTGCGACAGTCACTGTGCTTCACATTATGTGCAGCTGATTTATCATTTCAAGGCAAGACCGGATCAGTTGTTCAGCGACAATTACTCTTAAAAATAAATGGACTGTGTCTTGCACAGTATGAACATTGTTTCCATCTTTTATGTGTCTGAGTCTTAAATAACTACAGAAAGATTAAAAATATAAGATATAAGATTGTATTGCTCATACATGCCCTTGAGACTGGGCTAAAATGCTAACGTGCAATAAGAGCAATCCCAGAAACTGAAAACTGAATAATAACAAAACATAAAAATTCTAAAATGTATTCTCACCAGCTATCTTATCATTATTATGCAAAATCAGCCATTTTCCAGTGATTAATGTACTGCACAGTGACAGAGAAAGTTGGCTTGAGTATCTAACAATGGTCAACAAATTCAGAATAAAAATACTAATCAAGCATTCAGTGCAACACAGGTCTTTTGAATCGCTAGATGAAGATATTTTTGTGAAATTAGTCCTACTGTCCCGATGCACAGTATTCCTTAAGTACATGAGTCACTCTGAACAGAGTAAGTTGCATGGTGAACTGCCTTTCTGGCCAGAGATCGCACAATACTGATTTCAAATTGGGGCCTTTGGGGATCATTTTCCTTCAAAACCACCTACAATATCTACCGCGATTGAACTTTGAGGAGTTCTTGTCATTATCTCAATGCACTAAAATAATTGTCCTTGAGGAAATTAATTACCTTTGTGCACTGTTGCACTCTGTGTGGAAAGTGATTCAGAGTTAATGAAAACTGAAGCACTGTCATCTCCTCCACTGTCCCTCATTTTTCAGGGTAATAAAGTCAGCTGAATTTGTGGGTCACTCCCTGTTGCCCAGAGTGAAACTGTGTTTGTGCTCATGAGAATTTAACAGATTCTTTGTTTTGTCTCTTTCTTGCCAAAATGAAAAAAAGTAACCTGAAGGATCATTCTGCTTCAGCAATCAATGTGAAACTGGAGTGTAAAATCATCTCCGTTATGCACGTGTTTTGCCTCACAGTCGCAAAACAAGCAGCACTTTCCACCACGATGAAAATTAGTAATGTGAGGAGATTAATCAGCAACGGCTAATTGCATTACACTTCAAAGATTAAGATTAGATTGGGAAGGATGTGACTATTCATATTGTTATCAGAGGTAATTGTCAAAGCAATTAAAAAAAAAAATCTCCCATCATTGTATCCCAAACCTTTTGCTGAACTCAGAGATTCAATGCAGAGGAAAGTTAAGGTGAGTTTGATGCTGAAATGAGTATGAGATGTTTATTGGCTGATAAGCTTCAGTCCCCTCAAATTGCTACATACTGTAACTGCACCAACCTCTATTAGCACAATAAAGAATGCACCCACATATATTCGCATGTGTCCATCACTGGAACAATTGAGCACATCACGATATTTCAGATACAACAAGAGGTGAAAAGAAAAGGATGCTATTTTTAACAGCACTCGAAATTATACAAAGAAATTGAACTGCTTCAAGAAATTTCACCCAACTTGGGAGAAAACAGGCTTATAGACACTGTCCTTTTTTTCCCCTCCTAATGTCTGTACTGAATGACTGCACTGCACCCACACCCATTGCAGTTTGATCCTCTTATTTGTTGTGAATAGGGCCCATCAGCCTGGGGCTCAAAAATGGAGGGGTGAAATCTTCCACTTTCAGTGACTGTTGTGTCTAGTATCTGAGGGGAAATGAAGGCGAGGTACAGCCAAGGTGGCCGCAGGCTCGGGACGACTGCCAGGCATAAACTAATTAGCGTGGACTGTGTTGAATGAGAGAACATTAGTGCAGTTGAAGTTCGTAACAGCTACAGTGGCAAGTTAGTTACTGGTAGGGGATGGCCTTTCATAAACACTTGTGTCTGGCAGAAAATGTGGCAGCCATTTCTGCATGTTATATGTACAGAATTTTCACTGAATATGGGAGGGATATGTAACCCCAGTCTTGAAAAGCTCGTTTGTCCCCCCCACAGTGATTTCAATTTGGTTTACTCCCTAAAATCTCGCCAGACAGATTTCTCTTCCCAGGCGTCATCTCCAGATGAGAGAGGGGACGTGTTGATGAAAATGTTGAAATGCTCATCTAACTCGCCTTTCAATTGTTACCGTGCACTCACACTTATAAGCTTTATTAGCAGTAGCAAGTACTGACAAGCTTTGTCACCCTGGATTTCACCTCACAGGCCATACAGAGGTGCCCCCCCGCCTTTAGGCCGGAGGTAGTTCTGGTCGCATATTATTGATGTATTAAGAGAGCTGGATAGGACACCGCCAGTGAGCCTTGCTGCCAATTTTCCTTAGTAGCAAACTACTTTAAACATCTCTAAAGCTGTTAACAGGACATCTAGAAGTGCAAACAGGAACAAGGTCTGTGTTATGAATTTTCTGATCATGGTTTAATAGCTGTAAAACGTCCCTGTGCTAATATGCGTGTGCACAACAGTGGAGTAAACAAAGAAGAGGAAAAACTTTCATAAAAAAGGGTGCCATCTCTAAGTCTTGGAGGAGTGTAATACATCCATACATTATATAGCCTGAAATGAAGGCTGTAGTCTCTTTTTTATTTTTTCCAGGTGAAAAAAAAACAACAAAAAACCCCTAATGTGAGGTAGTAAAGCACAGTGCTCTGTGCAGCAAGTACTAAATGTGATTTTAATTAGGGTTAGTGCATTAATAATGCAGTAATTTAAATAACACTTTTTAAACACATTATGGAAAAGCACCATAACGAATTTCATTACAATATGTCATTTGCTAGATTAACATAAATGCAACTATCAGTCTATAACAGCATTCTTGTGTTTCTTTGGTTTTGTTGTTCTGACTTAATTTTGTCCTCCATACTACTGTATATGCCAAACAAACACCCTCATTTAAGAACATCACTGCCCTGGGCAGGTCATGAAATTAAGTGCAGAGAATGAATTGGAAGCCCGGTTCAGTGAGAGTGGGCAGCATAATGCCATGTATGAGGATTTAATTAAGAAGTCATTTCAGTACCTCTCAGCTAGTTGCCTAGCTGCGAGGGCCAAACGTCCGAAAGTCAGACCTCTGATGTTCTGTGTTAGTCCTCAATTACTATGTGGACGATAAGGCATACAACACAACCTCTTAGAGAATTCATCAAGAATTAAATCATTTGCATTTTAACTAGAGTTGTCAATGTTTTACAAAGGTGCGACCCCCCCCCCCCACTGTTTTCTGTCATTTAATTTTAATGACAGATTAAATCTTCAAATATATGTAACTTGTGAAATCAACACACCCTCTGGTGCATTAAACGTTTTCTTCTGTTATTTATCTAAAAGTCCAGGTTTTATTTCAAATAGATCTTGATCGACCTTTTGAGAGAACTGTGCTGCTTTTTCACTCATATTCAAGCCACACTGCTGGCACAAAGTTTGATGGGATGAAAAAACCCAAAAGGCCAAATCATGTTTAAGTGGCATTTTGATGACATTTCTTTGGCCTGTTTAACCTTTGGTGAGATTCATTTTTCTTGCGCATTACATCTTATCCATACAGACTCATTTCTCATTCCCCACACTACCAGACATTATTTTTACGACTTTCTCACCAATCTCTGAGCAGAACCCCCCTGGATAACTGCACCAGGAATCACAAATGCATCGATACAGTAGCAAAGCGGAGAAAGCGCGAATGGGAAGTCATGTGAACTGTTGGTTTACAAAAAAATAAAAACCACAAGAGTGGACAGTTTTGAAACTTCACGCATGTCAGTATCACACACAATGAAAGTAAGCAATGGGACTTGCTCTGCTTATACAAGGCTACAAGCTGTAAACATCATGTAAGCCTGCTAACTCCATGGAGGATAGAGAGGGATCAGCGTTTTGGCAAAGAGCACCGTTGGTTTGGCTCAGACCAAGAGTTGTCATCCTGCCCTCTAAGGTGCATCGCTGAGATTGTCTGTTTTTGGGCATTTAAGTATTCATTATTTTCTGTTTGGGGAGGGGGGGGGGGGTGCGGCAAAGTGTTTTTAGACGCACCTAAAAGACGAACTTTGTCACGTCTGGCGAGAGATTGGTTTTAAGAGCTGGGTGAGTGTATGTCCGTATGAGATTGCCAGCGAGCAACACTTGTTTATCAGTTTTCGAGGAGTTGAGTCATTGTCAGCGGCCAAGTAAGAAGTGCTGAATTCAAGAGATAAGGCAACAATTGGGGCGGCCGACAATGAACGCTGTGAGAGCAGTTTTTAGTTGTGCTAGTGTTGCAGCTCTTGGGATGGCAAGGTCACTCCGTCACCGCTTCGGACCAGACTGAAATATCTCGACAACTACTTGGGAGGGATCGCTGTGAAACTTTGTGCAGTTATTCATGGTGCCCACAGGAGGAATTGTAAAGACTGTGATGATCCCGAGTTTTCCCTCTCACACCACCAGCTCATAAAAGTTTTCACCCAGTCTGAGAAATTAGACTAGAAATTCATAGTTCCCACAGGATATGTCCTAATGATTGAGGGCGCTACCTGTTTTTTCGTTCACTGCTGCCAGGTTAGCATTTATGGTTTTTGGTGAAATGTCTCAACGAATCTTGAATAGATTTCCATGAAATTTGGCACAGACATTTGTGTTCTGTACAGAAGTGTAATAACTTTGGTGATCCCCTGACTCTTTCACTCCGAATCTTTATTTATCCAAAGCTTATGACACAAGTACAGCCTTGCGGAGCCGCTAGCGTGACTTCACACTTCTCATTTTTGTAGAATCAGGATGTCACAAGATTAAAATGATATTTAACGTGTTAGATTTTTTTTCTTTGTTACGTAAGATGAAAATCTTTGGCTCAAATCTAACAACACACGTCATATGCTTTCACTGCCCGCACTACACTGAACTATAAACCTTGCAACTCAGCACATAAGACACATGAAACTTTTCCCATTACGGCACGCCTCAGTGATTGCCTCCTCCAGCAGGGACTCTGTAGCATTTACTTGAGCCAAGAAAAGGCTCTGTAGCTCGCGGAGGGAGACAAACCATTCACAGCAGCTAGTTGGCTTGTTTTCGTACTTAATGAGGCTTGAAGAGTTTCAGGAATGAGAAAAGTAGAGCACATTCTCACACCTCACTTTTGTGGTGAGAAATGGACACTGTTCTGCTTCAGCACAAGGTCGTACTTTGCTTCAGATTTAATGAGACACAGCGTGCATATTTGGGTATTAAAATAAATGCTTTAAGGCGGAAACATAAAACCGAGAGAAATTTAAGATCTACATGTAATATTAATAAAGGGTGTTCCCTGCCTCTTGCTCATTGCATGCCTCCAGTTGCCACAACTCTCAGCAGAATAAGCAGATACTGAAAATGAACAGAGATGGATAGAAAATGAAAATAATCAGATACAGTACGACGGTGATATATCCCCACTTTCTGTTTTGTGAATTTGTTCTCTTGCTTTATAAACCAACAGTATTTACTAACTGTTTCAGTTAAGCTGGTCACAACAGGACTGTTAGGTGAGTATTATCTATAGTCCACACACCATGTGCTGTAGCGCAATAGAAGGATGTGGACACAATAGCAATAATAAAACATAATGCAATTCATTACCACAGCCCAGAAATTATACTCATTTTGTGAATTTTGCAATGTTGGATTCTTCTTGAACCGTGTTAAACAAATGTTGACTCAAATCTCTGGTGGTTTTCGAGGCTGCATTTTGTGTCATTACTGCATTACTGTATTGTTATATACCTGCATCATTTAGCATCACTACCTCCGGCTCATTATTCAACCCTTTACTCCAGTTTGTTTCTTCTTTCCTTCTCTGTCACTTTGATGGATTCTGTCTCCATTTCCTGAAACCACCTTGGCTCCTGACCAACCAAGGCTTGTATTTTGCTTTCCTTGGTTACTGTTTTTGTTTAGCAGTTTTAATGACATACTTATTAAAAAAAGAAATTAAAAAAAAATGTTGCAAAGAGAATTTTTTTTTTTGTGATTGTCAGCATTTTTACACTGCAGTTCTCAAATCACTATTGGTGTGTGTGTGTGTTTCTGGTGAGAGGCCCGAGCTTGGACAGAAACCAAGAGATAAATGTTCTGAGCTTGACTGACTGACACACCTGCAGTGCTATGGGTTCATGATCTCACTTTGTTTCTCCGCTGAACACTGAATCTCTGTACCGAGAGACATCCCAGAGCTGAGAACGAGCTGTCAGCACCAAGAGATAAAACTGGTTGTTAATTTGCAACAAGAGGACCAGAATCTAATTATTGTTACCGCATGAAGAGTGGTAAATGTGGTAATTTTTTAATGTTGTAAATCCGTGTTGCAAAGGCATGTGTGAATGAGTACTTAGGGTGAACTTTTGGCAATGTTAAGTGATGTTTTTTGTGTTTGTTCATAGTACAATCCTGCCGTTTCTAGGTTTAGAGACACATAAATGGTGTTTCCCTCAGAAATATAGAAAATCCCGCAAGAACTACTTTTTTTTTAAACACTGTGTGTGTGTGTGTGTGTGTGTGTGTGTTAAAAACTTAACGCTGTTAAAAAGTAACACTGTGTATGAAATATCAAGACAGCAAAGCTCTGCCACTGTCCTCCATCCTGTATCCTGAGCACACTGACAATCTTGTTGGCTTATTAAGCTTCAGTTTGTATTAGCATTACAAGCAATTATATTATTGCACATTTGTTGTAATAACGAAATCACCCATTGGCTTCACCCAGTGGAGGATACCTTAAATCGCTAAATCAATTTAGCTAAAACTGATTATTGTCCACCAATTAAATAATATTACATGATGATTTGATTACAATGATGGTTGTTCTTTAGCAAATTGAATATTAAAAATATGCATAAGCACTAATTGTAAAATTGTATTGTTAAGTAAGATATTATTTCTTAATCTGCCTATTCAGTTAAAGTATTTTATTCTCCTGGGGTGGTGGCACAGCTCCAAGCTTTTTTTTCTAACCCTTAGTGTCGATTTCAAGACAGACACCATAATTCATTTGACTATGCACATGTTGAGTTTACTCACATAAAACAAAGTAACATTAAAATGCAAATATCAAATATTAATAGGACTCATAACAATACATGAGATTTCTCTTAAGACAACACAAAGTGTTGGCTTTACTTTCCTACAACCGATGTAACTACGCTGGCTTTGAGCCTCACTAATTGTCAGTAAATTTGGAATTATTGTAAATATTGTATACTGGAAATGAAAATAAACAATGAACTAGTGGCAAACAAGGGAAAATGGGGAAAAGGGTCAGTACACTTGCTTCGATTACAGTTTTAATGGTACCACAAGGGGCACTGAACAAAAGTGTCTGTGAAGAATTTGATTGCTTTCAGTCACCAAGCCTGTGCCTCAAGTCTCATTTTAAAGATGTAAACGATGTAGAAACTGCAATGTAATAATTGCTCTTTGGTCCCTTTGCTCAGAGCTCTATGACAGCATGTACGCCTTCAAAAGACAAAATTTACTGTTGAGTGTCGGAAAAACACAAAGCTCAAATGAAATTAGCATTTTAATATAGCAGAATATAGGTATATATACAGAACCTGATAAATGTGTATTTGAAAACTGTTCAATTCTTAAAAATAACTCCGTATGAAGGGTTTCCTCCAGGAAATATGTTTGCGCAGGCAGTAATCAGTCAATTCAAGCTGCTGAGTTGACTCAGATAGCTCCTGATGCATCTTTTTATCAATGATGATGAAGATTTAAATGCATGGTGTGATGTAACATCCCTCCGTGTTTTCCACGAAAAGGGAAGAATTGGCTCCAGACGGAGCTGCATGAAATCTAATAAATTTCATCAAATGATGTCACATGAGTGTTCAGATGGGGCTCTACATCTCATCTCTGCTTGAGGCTAGCAGCTTCAAGCTATATTAGCGTCTATCAATGTAACAAATCCAAATCTCTGACTAAACTGTGGGCAGTCGGGTTGCATTCTGGGTAATGTCCGCACCATGTTTTAAGAAAGAAGAAAAACATGTGGAGTAAAGAAAATCCAAATATCAATAGTTCTGCTACATCAATTTTAATACTTTTGTCTGACAATATTGTTGGAAATCAGTGCTAAATTGGTGGAGTACTCTTTTAGGGTTAATAAACCAAATATTGTACATCATAAGAATTTAACTATTTATTCTCATGTTAACAGAAAAAGTGCCCCTTCATTATAAAATCCTGCAAGAAACTCTAGTATTAAACACACTTTCATGATATGAAGCAGGATTTTTTCCTAATTATGAATAAAATAATATAATTAATACAAAATAATAACTAAAAACGATACTATTATACCTCACCAGCAGGGTTGCAAAGGGCAAATGTATTGGCCTTTCAATGTAATGACCCTGAATGAACCATTATCCTTAGCACGCAGTGATGTAATGAATTCTGAGTAGTGAGCTATAAAGTAGTTACCAACTTAACCGCTTTCAGACTTGGCTCCAAACCAGAACTCGGGGGTAAAGCTGCAGTTCCTCTTGTCTGTTCAGTTAATTATATTGACAAAAGCCACCTTTGCTGAGGGCATCTCTGTGTCTTCCAAGATCTGACACGGAGTTCAGTGTTGAGAGGCACCGGAGAAGTCAATTAGCAAGGCTCAGAAAATCAAAGTGATTTCCTCCCATGGATGATATTCACACCCGTTGAATAGCAAGGAGCAAATTGGCTGCACACACCATTACATTTCTGTGACCCTGTGGATAAGCAGCTTTGTCTCAACCTGGCTGTTGGAGTGCCTCTCCCCATGAAAGCCTCCATGCAGAGCTTTGTCAGGCTAATCCATCCTGCAGAGTGTTTCCTGCGTCTGAGTGAGGATACTGAGATTCTCAGAAGAAAAAAAAAAAAAAAAGTCTGCACATTGTTCATTTTTGTCCTTGTTACTGTTTTGTTTCTAAATGAAGGTTACCTTTTCGTCTAGGGCAGCAACCATGGACAGACACTGCACCGTAGTCGCTCACTCAAGCATGCTGGCCGCACGTTGTATGAGAACATTGCAGCTTCAGCTTGAGGACTGCCTTAAATTTTTAGATTCAAAGAAGGGATTTTTTTTTTCTGTTAATACAGCTTTTTACTCTGCTTCCTTCATTTTCACCGATTGACAATGATGGTTTTCTTTCACATGACTGCAGTTCTTCAAGGCATTTTGTGAAGGTGTGTGCGAGTGTGTGTTTTGTCACAGATCTTTCAGAGGAAGCAGGAAAACAGCACAAAGTTCACACACGGAAACTATATTCTCACTGAAAACATGCTTTGATAATGCAACTGTTGGTCAAAAATGATTTTGTTGTATTCTTTACATACAGCAAAATATACACAGCCAGAACCTGATTTGACTCTAAATTTGCAATTTAATTCTATTTTGACTGGAAATATTCTAACAAAGAAATCTAAGCTTCACAAATCAAATAGCAATTATTCCATCCTACTTGGTCTTAATTGTTGTGATTACACGTGTCTTTGAATAGGCCTTTCATTACAAAGAAATATTTTCTGGCTTTATTTCTCAACTGGGCCATTTTGCTGCATTGAGCTGTAGATGAGCCATGTCCCGAACATGCACACACATGCTGTGGGCACAGACATTTGGTGCTCGGCGTCCTGTACAAACAATTATGGAAAACCACTGTACGCCGCGGGAAAATCACTCAGGCTATTACTACATCATTTCCGAACAATAATTTGCCTTTTCTTAACACTAGCTAAAACTACTGTCTTATAATGTCTGATTACCAAACCAAAATTCGCCCTACATTCTATATTTTTTACTGTTAAATCTTAAAGGTGATACTGACAGCATTCAGCCCTCTAATCCTTCCATAGCATTGCTGTCGCTTGAAGCACATGAGATATGCAAGTATTTTCAAAACTGACACTGTCCTGTGTGCCCTGAGGTCGCACAGAGATTATGTTGCACAATGTCACACGATCAATTCTCTCCCCCACTGTTTCGTAAAAATGTCAGAAATGCTCCTATCGATAGGGCACCACATCACACACACATATATAGAGAGAGATAGAGAGAGAGTGAATTATAATTACACAAACCTTGCAGTCACCACGTTCAGTCAGTTTTAAATAACACATGGAAATCAGAAGAAGCAGTGGGGATCTTTGAGGGGAGCATATCACCACCTTTGCAGCAGGTGGGGGACCATTTTTCATCTGTCTCAATAGACACCGTGATCTCAGCTGTACCCGGAGCAAACTCAATATCCCAAGGATAAGATTTTTTTGTAAGTGAGTTTTCACAGTGTATATGTTTCAATATCTGACACAAAGTTTAATTTAATAAATATATTGAAAAGAAGGATCACTCTGCACCAAGCCCGCCGATTCCCTCCTCATTTTTGTTACAGTGGCTCGCGGAAAGGAATGCCTCTTATAGCCTCTCCTTGAAGCTCACCGGTGGGACAGAGTTAACAGTGTCCAGGCCATACAGAGCCATCCATCCTGAGGTACAAAAGTGACACCGGGCTGCAGCCTGTGCCAGATGATGGAGGCTGCCACCAGCTCTCCGCTAAAGCACTGCTGGACAGACCCCATTCCCTCGGCCCTCAGAGAATTACAGTTCTTCCTGACATTCACTTAGGATAACACGGGGACACCAAAACAGAGGTTATTTATTTATGAACACTTCCAGGAACTGCTTGTCCACATGGTTTTAGATTTTGTCAGAAATGGACATGCAACTGTCACTGAGGTTTCAGCTTCATCACTGGACTGTCGGCATTAAATCAATGGATGCCCTGTCCTCACCTGCATCCTGCCCTGTGTGTAATTTAGTGTCATCTCCTGTGTAATGAGGGTCTTGCACCATCAGATGGTTACCAAGTCCCGTGGTGTCCTTTGTGTCCTGTACATTTGTTTTGTGTCCTGTGTAGTGTGTCCTGCACTGGTGCTTGGTTCACTGTCACAGTGACAGTATCATGATATATTTCCATTTTTTCCCCATTAACATCCCCCAAAAATGGGGCCTTTCTTCTTTGTAACGATAATGGATTTTGTATTCTGTAAAGCCTGTGAGGTAAATTTGTGATTTATGATATTAATCAACATAAATACAATTGACCTGACTTGAGTGTATGTGTGCTGTCACTGAAAAAATTATGTAATTTAATTGGCCTAGTTATCTACACATTTCACACAAGGGAAGAAAGGAACAACAGCAGGAAAAAAGAAGGCTGCTTGCTCAAGAAATAGTTGAATACCTACATAAAGAGACAGTGCATCCTTTGCATGAGGATCATAGGGCACCTGCCGACACAAACACAAAATAATGCTGTGCCCAAGACAACAATATCACAATACAAAAAACCCATATTTTTATATAACATATTGCAAGATGTTTACTCGTGACATATTGCTATTTCTGAAGCTAAAGAAGAAAAGAACTCATGATTTTTCAAAAGGCAGAAAACATGCTGAAAAGTAGTAACTCTTTTATATTAATGTTCATGTCTACAGTGTCTTTTCACCTATCGTTATTTCTGTCGGTACACACAACGTACTGTATAAGACATGTCTGTCGAAACTGGAAGAAGGATCTCTCCGTTTCATTCATTTTTTACTCTCAGCTAATTTGAGGATGTGTTCTTTACAGATTGTTAAGCCCTTTGAGGCAAATTTGTGATTTTGGACTCGAAGAATTAAACAAATTTGACTTTACTATCATAAAGGTAAATTCCTCATTGAGTTTTTGGTGATACCCCTACATTTTACTTAGGACCACCAGTCAGAGCAAACTTTGTACAATGTACGCAAGAAATATTAAAATCTATGGCTTTTTTGACTATGTTGCCAGAGGAGAAACATTTTCCATCTTGGAAACTCCATTAGCATTCCTTCCAGTATCACACACAAACTGAGACGTTAACTTTGCACGAAGAATATCTTTTGATGTAACACGCAGATTTTCATCAAGGTGTATTGATGTTCCCAAGAGGGTTTTTAATTACCTTCCTTGGCTTCCATTTTACACTATAATCCTCAACAAACTTTGCATTTCTTTGCTCTGTTTCTTTATTGAGAAGAGAGAAACAAATATGGCAACCATGGTGATTAGCAGCTTCCTACTTTTACTCCTAATATCTCAAATTGATTTCAGGGGTATATTCATTTACCAAGATACTCTCCACATTGTTGGCTAATAGGTTGTAGGCCCCCCCGGCACCCGATGAATTGAGCTAGTTTACCTCTGCTAAATTAGTGTCCAGCTGGCCAGAGCAGCCAAACTTTTAACTAGAGTGTAATGTCTGAATTGGGCCAAATCTCATCAGAATCTTGCCCTGTGTATCAAGTGTAACCTCTTTATTCAATTTATTCACAGCATAAATTAATAATGTTGGCTATTATATTATGCACAAAGGAAAATGGGAATTACAAATCAGTCCACAAATTCAAGTACTCGTCTGCAGCAGTGGGCACGGTGTTATTAAATGTGCCCAGGCTATCAGTCAAGCATGCAAAAAGCAATACGGACCTAACTTGTCAGATTGAGGATATTAAGGATGAACTATCAAAATTTTAAACGAACAAATCGTTTACTTTCTTAAAAGGATTGTAATACTTGTTATGACAAAACGGGTAATTATAATTCTAGTTCATAACTTCAGAGTCGAACTGGGGCAAGTAAAGTATAATGAGGACCTTTGAGATTCTGTTTTGATGTAACTACTGGATGTCAGCTATGAATTGTGGGCAAATTTTTACTCTGTAACTACTTCAATGAATGTCAAACATGAATAATAAATGTAAAAACTCTGAGTTTGTGATGTCTGAGAAAGTTAGTAGATTACTAGAGGTTTATAGATATATATAGATATATATAGATATATATATATATATATATATATATATATATATATATATATATATAGAGAGAGAGAGAGAGAGAGAGAGAGAGAGAGAGAGAGAGAGAGATGAACAGAAGTGGCTTTGAAAGCACAGACTCTAAATTCAATATTTTGAAGTCAGAACATTTACTATGTTGTGTTTATACACACCCAGATGAAGTTATGGCCTTGAATCTCAGGAAGAAAAATTGTCTTGCTGTTAACGCCCAGCATTAAATAAATCTAGATCTTGAAAGTCACATTCCTTTAACAAAAAACAACAGTACTGAGAAGCTAACTCCATAGTCTCTCTGTTTGAAGCAAAGTGAAAGCTTTTCTTTAGGAGGGACACAAAGAGATGCTATAAAGAAAATGACAGTCCATCAGTGTTTGGTGTGACTCAATCTTTTTTGACCAAACCTCCTAGAGGTAAATACGCAAAACATATTTAACTTGTCAGTCTAAGACAAAAAAAAAAAAAAAATCAATCTGGTGGAGCTATTGGTAAAACATCACACTTTAAGGCTGTGAGAGTTTTAATAGTTGTTTTATTTATTTGAATGCAACTTTTTACGAGGCTGGTCTAAATACCATAATAGGCTTTGGCATCTATTGCACAGTTTACCATTACATTTAGATCTAAAATATTTTTAATATACAGATTTTTATGAGAGTTATGTCTAGTCATTTTTATGAGAGTTATGTCTAGTCATCTCTTACAGATGCCAAATTTACTTTAAGGCATTTCTACACCTCATAATTGGAAGCTTCGCACCATTATGTGATTATATTACACACCAATTTGCATTCAATATAATATATTATATATATTATATAAGATAAGATATTTGGTTCGTTTTAATGCTTCATTAATTAATGTATTTGAAGGGCCCTTGGCTTAAAGTAAACATGGAAATATTTCCTTGCCCCATGCACCAATCAGCAGTGCTTACAGAGCTCAAGCTGCAAGCGTTGGTTGACTGGATGTGAGAGATCAAAAGCATCTGACGATTCACCAATTACACAAAACAAAACGTAGGCTAGAACCATTCTACGTTTTGCTTTATGAGGATAAAATGTGTTAAACTGAAGGAAAAGTATTGTGCGTAGTCTATGAGACTGTTGAGATAATACATTACACCACGTTGGTTCACTGATCCTCATCTTTTCCTCTGTTGTTTTTAATGGGGTCGATTTCGAAGTGCACTGTTGAGTGTGACTCATCACTCTCCGATTTCCCATCAAAGCTTTGTTTTATTCCTCATGGTCTAAAAGAGGCCACAACATCATGTAGAGGAACCAATGTGTTGGCTATGAGGAGTAAAATATTCAAGTTCCCATTTACTGCTCTTTCATGCTTTAAAAATGTGCTTATTCTTCAAAATCCTGACTTGCTATTTTGTGGTGCACAAACAACTTCAACGCAATAAACAATTAATGTAAAAACAATTGGGATATAATTTAATAATGAGCCCAGGAAAAGCGGTATCTGTTGTTCTGTGTGCCTCTTTCTGACAGAGGGAAGATGGATTCTTTCATTTCCCATTAAAACTTAGTACAACAAAATGTCCTATTTTGAGGCACTCACCTTGAACCCATTACGGTAACACTTTCCTTGAAGACCACATCTATAGTGCATTATAAAGGCATTCATAATGCCTCACTCATAAACACACATAATGCTCTGTGATTTATTGAGAACTATGAGTTCAAGGTTATTCTGGATGCTCTTTGCTAGTTATAAAGTAGAGGTGGACTGATGGGGCTTATAATGCATTATGACTACCTATACTTACCTCAGCAATCAATTGTATTAAGCACTCACTCTGCCATAATAGTCCATGCAGTATCATCCGTTATTATTGTATGTGTTATTATTGTATGTGTTAAGTGAAATACATATCGATGCATCTATAATAATGGATACCTCATCATAAAATTTCATTGTATGTGGTATAATTCATTGTTATGCATTTAAAAAGAACCTGCATGCTGCATCATCGGTGACTCAAGCAGGGTGTCTTCAGAATGGGCAGATTGAGTGACCTTCAGTATTGTAATTAAAGCATACTATGTTACTAGATACTACTGTTGAAGCAGTACATTGGAAAACATTATGTGTGTTTATGAGTGTACTCATAAAGCATTTTAAACGCATTATAATTCACTTGTGCTTTTAATTCATTATAGATGTGGACTTCATAGACAGAGAAAGAATGAATTTGTGAAATGCAGTAACTGGAGTCTTGTGTTTTTTTTCCCTGTGTGTTTGCAGGCTTACACAGTCCACTAGGAGCTTCTGAATTTGAAGAGACCACAGATTAGAGAGAATGGGGTGTTGTGCTCGAGTCAGTCTTGGTTTAAGTCGGGTGTGAATAAGGGATTGTTGAAGTGAATGAGGGGAACTGCAGCTCTCAAAGTTGTGCAGAGGAGCCCTACTGGGGCAGGATCAAAGAGCTCAGTCAACCAAGGCTGCTGCTCAACCCAGACTTCAGTCAACCAACCACACACACTAATCTCTCGCCGAGGTCTCAGCAGAAAGGCGTCAACCAAACTGTATCTAATGAGCATCTACCATACAACAAGAATGGCAAACACAAAGGGTAATACTCGAGACACAAATCAGTCAAACTCCAACTCGTAACCTCTTCGATACCAACAGGACCTGCATGTTTTGCAAAGACATGACATGTACTGCTGAATCCCAGGGATGTAGAAAATACTGAACTGACATAACAATGCATAAAACAATGGCACATTTAATGATTTCATTCACAGTAAGTTGAAACATTGTAGCCTCAAGCAAAGCATACGGACACAATGATACATATATTAAATTAGGCGAAAATCTTATTACAGAGGGTTATGTTAGTATTCTAAATCATTCTCATCAATCAACTTGGAAAATAAATGCCACTTGGGATTTAGTTGCTGAATGCTTAAAATAACAAAATACTAATAATGCATATTTACGCATACAACCAATTTTACAATTTCGCAAACCTGTTATGTGGTAGTCATATTAGCATTTAAAATGGAAACATTTTGGAGCAAAATCCATTCATTTCAATGTTCAATGTTACCCGCCAAAATAAACTGACACATAGATTCTGACCTTTAAGGCAATGTGGGATCTGGAGGGTTAAACAAAGGAATCTATCATATCTTTTATATAGCCCTCCTTTGCCTGAGTATAACCTACCAAACAAAAAAGTATTGACTGCAGTTTAAGATACAAACACATCTCTTGAGTAAACTGTCTCAAGCCAGTGTACGGTTGGTGATTGACCTGGCACAACATATCTTGGAAAACACTTGTGACTGAGCAGTATTCGCTGTTTAAAATGTAATTTTCACTAAAAAAGCAACATTTTAAATATACAATACAAGACCACAAATCAAAAATATGCAAGAAACAAAAAAAAAAAAAAAAAGGACAGATCCAGTGGCCACAAACCACTGTGCACCGCGGTTTCAATCTCAAATCACTTGACTGAGCATGAGGCATCTTTCATCATGGTTCATCCACTGCAATTAATCTTTAACAGATGTGATGCAACTCTCTCCCCCTCTGCCTCTTTTTACACATCCAGTGTCACTCCATCTCTATCTCCATCTCCGTCTCTCCAGTTCTCTCCCTCGCGCGCATAAATATTGAAAATATTAATCTCATTTCGTGTCCTTAATTCAAGGTACCTTAAGGCACCTACTGGGCCACGGCGGAGAACGCTAATGCTCTCAGAGACTAATAAAACAAAACTGTTGGGAGTGTAACCACACTGAGCCAAAAAAACGCAGAACGGCAACACTGCAGAGTTGGTCGGCGAGAGTCCTCCATGCTGTGCATCAGTTGGACTGGAATATTACCGGACATCAGGTCTCTCTGGGAGCATATATGGCATGCTGAGCAGCGCAGGAAAACATTCCTCTGTCAAATGATTGGACATTCAGAGTACCCAAACCTTAATTCTGGTGTGCAACAGTCATTTATGGTTTCAGGAGTGCTCAATAATGCATCAAAACCCACAGGCCTCCAGGGGAAGCAGTCAGTAATCAAAAAGTAAGTTAAGGTTTTCATAATAGGGCCCTATAAATAACTGGGGACAGAAATGAGGGCATGTAAAATTGATGAGGGATGATTCAAACCCCACGAGGTGGAGGGAGCTTAACGCAAGGAGAAGGAATGTGGTGTTGAGTGGCCTGGCGATATGTAGAGGAAGGAATTGCATAAGTGATTTGTGTCACCAGTGTCACCATATAATAGTACAAGATATATGGACATTGTTCTCGAGGCCTTGTCTTTGAAATGGCGCTATTGAAATATGAAAATACACTCCAGTCTTTAAAGCATTTTACAGTATATTTAAAGCAATGTGACAATGCTTGCATGACCTATGGCTGCCAATTAAAAGGTTTACAGAAGAGCTGAACCTTTCTTTTATGTTGTAATTACTGGTTTGTCCGACTACCGTGTTTTACATCCATTCTTAAGAAAAGTCTTAAAACATGGTGTTTCTTGAGTTTCCTGAACATCTGAAGGTCACATCTTTATTTAATGAACTCAGGATGTAAGGCTCATAAATGCCTTATATTAACAAAAGTGCTCCACTATCTGCAAATAAACCCTCTCATGAATGCATGACTCCATATCATATTTGTCTTTTGTTGCAAGTCGTACACATGCATATGATACAAAGCACAGTACAAATGTTTTGGGGTTTTTTTTCCACCTGTGTTCGTTCCAGCTTAGTTCAAGTGAGAAAGAAAACATACAGAAACATGACTTTTGGAACTTGAGGAATATAGGTTGAAATGAGCACCCAAAACAAAACTCCCACGCACTCTTTCATATATGCAAAAGATGGTGTGCTTGAGCTTCTTTGCATTTTCTGAAGGATCCTGAGTCTTCCAGTGCACCTACCACTAACGACTCTCTACTGTGAAAAAGTATTTCAAAAACCAGTGTTTTGAAACGAAGTGCATAATCAGACCTTGCAAAGCATAACCTTCAAAGTAACTTTATTCCTTAACTAAATAATACCAAAAGGACTCAATCTAAATCTAAATGATATCTCATCTGTAGGGTAAAATTAGGGTTATTTAAGGAAACTGATAATTATAAATGACATGGTATTCAAAATTTGTATTACTTTTTCTACTAATACAACTACAGTGACAGATGTAGTTTATGATTTAGGATGTTTCAATCAAGTTTTTTATCTTTGATCCTAATATTGAGTTTTTGTTGATACCAAGTCTGATCACATACTTCTTTTTTTTAATGGTTAAAAATTAGAAGTTACGCCTAGAACATTGCACTTTGCTAATAAGAAAGAGAAAGAGACGGCTTTGTTAGCGTCGGAGTTTTGCAAATCTGTCGTCACCTAATTGTCACCTGCAAAAGCAGTGAAATGCTCACACTGATGGCTGTCGTTCAGGGGAGCCGCACTGCAACACTAGCAGGCTGATGTAAACAAAATGCAGCAGAGAACAGCAAAGAAAGGATGAAAATATGATCAGCTTTATTTTGGCCGATACCGAAACATTAAAATATGGATTGGCACTTCTACTTGCATTTCTAACACTGAGACCAATGAATGTTCATGTCCATCTAGATATCTTTAAACAGAAAATAACTAATAAGTCAGTGCTTCAGTTCACAGATTGTTATATAAATTCATTAAATCACTGCTGTTTGTGGTTAACACCGATCATTTTCACAGTCATTTTTTAAAATGATACTAATAACCTAATCTTGCCAATTATAACAATAATTTGACTCCTACTCTACTGTAGTTCCAGGGCCAAGCAGGTATTGCCAACCTGACAGATGGATCATTGAACACTCAGCACTGGCAGATTTGAAAGAAAAGAGTTTCAATGGTTTTTATCTAGGTGAAACGCCCATCTCTCTTATTCCAGCTACACACTTTTTACTGCTGGTACACATTTTTCAGTTTGTATCGCACTTGAGGGAAAAGAGGAATGTGGGAAAAAAAAAGGATTTCAGAGATGTAGTTTCCCAAGGACCAAAGAAAATGTCCTATTCAAGATTTATTAGTTTCTCTTTTTTCATCCTAAAGGACCCGCATTCCCTCTCCCACTTGCACTCAGACATTATGCGTGCAGACTCGCAGAAGAGGCTCGTGGACGTTTCAGTTACACACAACCGCAGCAGCAATTCACTGATCTCGATTTAAACAGCGTGTACAACAAATCTAATATTTACTGTCACAAAAAACATTTTGTTGATCAAAAACAGACACTTCATGCTATTCACTGAAGTTGATATGGACACGGCAGACTTTTACTTTACATAAACAGTATCTGAAATTATGCAATGAGAGCTGTAGACTTGATTACACACTAACAGTATAAAAAGCATGAAGACGCTGTAGCACACTTATCTACTGCAATGGAGTCCTATGAGAGGTGCAGTGCACTGACTTTTATGGGCGACAACATTTTTCACCACATTGCCCCAATTAGCGCCATCTTGTTCTGTCAGTATAGATCAGTAAATGAACAGTGGCTCCATTGGCCAATCAGAAAACTATATGGTTTATGTTTGTGTGTGAAACAACAGAAGTGATGGCTAGTTAGACACACTTGGGATGAGGTCTCATAGGGTAGCTTGTATAAGCCAAGGCAAAAAAAACCCCTCTAAACTATACTAACAACCATGTGGACATGGAAGTGTCTGGGACGACAATTTCTATGTATCTTATTCTCTGCACATCAAACAAATAAAACAAACCCATCTCGCCTACCATCAAACTTTTTATGCCTCGAGACAAACGTCGTCCTCATAGTGCGGCTGCTCTCCTCGACCAGGTTCTCGAACTCCAGTTTGCTCTGCTGGTTGAGTTTGTCCTCCATCTCGGATGTGCAGCAGGTGTATCCCTGAGGACAGACACGCAGGTGCTCACCTAAGGGAGAAAGAGACAGAGCGCCATTTTTACACACATCACTGCCACAGGATTCGTTTTTCTTTTTTTTCTTTTTTTTTTTTTTCAAAAGGCTGAGCCGAGTCTTTGATCAAAAACTCTCTTGTGATTTTGGGACTCTCATCACTGAAGCTATCAAAGAGGGACAGGGCGAAACAAATGGGGAAGGATAATATTTGTCGATAACCCGCTATCATGTGAAACAGAGTAACTTTGATACGGGTGTGCATACACCTCAGGCAGGATTTTCTTTATACAACAGTTCAAAGCACTGCAATAATGACTGGGGCTCATGTACGTCAGAATCACATACATCAAATGAAATGCGGTACATTCAGAAACTCGCATTTCAGCTTCTAGAAAGTGCCAAGGCTCTGCCAAGTTCTGCCAAAACTCATTATCACTCATAATTAAACCAGCATCAATTGTTTTTTGGTAGCTCAGGGCCAGCACAACAAGCTGTAAACAAATTACTGACACTTGTAACCAAATGTGTTTACCCATCCACCAGACACCAAGCAGTATCAGCATCCATTTGTAGTCGTGTTTCTCGCCACCTGATGCACATTAGTCCAATATTCACCCTCCTTTTGGCTCGGTGTATGGTCTTCACTGGGTCCTGAGGGAAATATCTGCCTCTTTAGCTGCTAAATGCTCCTCTACGTTCACCTGCTAGTCTCTAAATGTGTCAGTCTGCTGTTTTGTGCCATGCAGGTGGTGTACAGTGGGTTTATCAGAGATTCTTTGCTGTGAGCAACTGTTGATTGCTATGTGCGTTTTTCCAGCCACAGTCATAGTGAACCAAAGCAGTAAAATTGCAGGCCAAAAAACAAAACAGCGAGCTGGAAGATGCTGAAAGAAAGAGCTGAGGGGAGAGTCAGGTTCATCACAACCACTGACCTCTTTAACGTCACACTCTCATTTACTTACGTTAATAACATAAAAAACTATTTAGAGCAAAGGAATATTTTAATTTCATTTGTTGACATCAAATGTGTGTACTATGTATTGTTGCTTGTAAAATACCACCAATCTCATTCTGCCGATTTAGTTCACTCAGACTTTAAGAAAAAGTACTTTCTGCCTTATTCTTAGAAGTATCTGACCATGCAGGTAGTTTTGTAGTTACTTGCTGAGGTTGTGAGATCTTCACCGCCGAGACTTCAGCTGCCACCCCAGTACAATTAAACAGCGAAAAGCATCTTTTATTTTGGAAGCAATGTCCCGGTTACTCATGATAATCCACAGACCTCGCCTTTCTTACTCCAATTTCCAGATGAAAAGTCCCTACTGCAAGCTCCGTGGATTATCTCTACTAACCAGGACACAGTTTCTGAAAAAGGCGGCAACTGATGATTTTTTAAAATGTGATTTTTTTTTTTTTCCATTTCCCATTTCCATTTTTTGTGGACTGCAAAGCGAATTCAATCCATTGTACCCGGGTAGCAGCAAAACCATCAGTGGTATATATCTCAACACTCACCATATAAAACCAATATTATCTGCATGGCCAGATATCACCAGGGTGTGTGGTGAAGTACTTGTTATTCCGATAAATAGTCCCTTTAAGAAACTGAAAAATGCTCAGTGTCTTCTATCTATCTATCTCTAAAGTGATTTACAGAGGTTTTTATTCTCAACTGCACATAATGTGGTGTTGAAGCCTCAATTCAAAATGTGTACGAACAAAATGAAATATTGGTGAAAAAGTGCTTTTGGGTTCAGACACAGGATTCATCCAACCCGAGTTAAGTGAGTCAAATTGTGAATGCATATGAGGACAATTAAATGGCTTGGATATGCCGACAAAATTAAACATCTGTTAGTCCACAAAAAAGTGTGCATATCAGGGTGTAAATGTGAGCAAAGAACTGTTTGCATGATCCAGAAACAGAAGAACTGGATCTGAGGCAGGTTTTAAATAATTTGTCAGATTTGGAGAGTTCACTAGAGGATCGCATACATTATTTAAAAACTGAGAAAATGTAAAACGTACTTCTTTGGATTCAAACTTGTTTTTGGAAAGACTGCAATCAGTAAATTACTTCACACATTAAACCCCCCCCCTGTTAAAAAGAAGAGGGGTCACTCTCCCGTATGTATCATCCTGTGTGCGGAGTGCTGGTGTGTACAAAGAAGTGAATTACACAAAAGGAACAAGGAAAAAAGATTCAGAAGTCTGATGAAATGAAAAATTCAGCTCTACAGCTCTAATGCACAGCACTATCTGACAGAAACCAGGCTTAACCCATCACGCATTCAACACAATCTCTGTCTCGGAGCACGGTGACGGCAGCATCAGCAGGCAGGTGTGCTTTTTAGTATCGGGGACTGAGAGACATGTGAGATTAGAGAGAATGATTGAGCCAGATACAGAAAGACTCCCGAAGCAAGCCCAGTGGGAGTGCAGTAGACCTTTGGCTGAGACAACCACGTCCAAACATCGGGACGGTTTTCCCTTTAATTCAACTCAATTCAGTTAATTAAAAAAAACAAACAAAAAAAAAAAAATTTTGAGCGGCAATTCTTGAGGCAGACTTAGTCAAAACAAAAGAGCATATAAACAAGGTATATAAAGAGAAGCAACAAGAAGTAATTCAAAAGTTAAAAGTCCAGCATCGATGATGAATAATTCAGTCTAAGAGTCTTAAAGCGCTAGAGAGTGGTGGACGGCTGAGGGATGGGGGCAGACCGGTAGGTGTGGAGGCTGCAAAACTGTAGCCACCTGCTAGACAGCAGCAATTCAAAGGCCCTCTGTAGGACATGGGCCTGCATGGAGTGGGCTTCCTGGAGCTTTTGCTGTTTGTGCGGTCAGATCAGAGGCTTTAGGGACAGGAGTGATCGAACATGTGTCAAGACTTAAATCAAACGGCCTTGTGATGTGTTCAGTGATTTGCACTCAGCAGCCTCGCCCAATGTGATAAAATGTCTAAATGCAGAGGAACCATGTGTCTGCACAAGGCATACGAAAGGCAAAAGATCAATAAATAAATCACTGCCAAAGTTGCTTTTACTAAATATTGGCTTTAATTTTGTGCTTACTCACAAAAATAATTACTTTGATGCATTCTGAATGTTGCAGAGGTGGCCAAATAATGGTTCATGGGCCAAATCCAACTCTACATAAAAAAAAGTTACATCAAAGTTTTCCTTTTCATAATAGACATCAAACTTTTTTTCTTTTTCCATCATTTTGTTGTAGATAACAACGTATATAGATGGCTCATTTCAGTCCCAATGAATGTGAGCTCATAACTGTGCCTCCCAATGAGCAATGCTGATAAAAGGATTTTCTTGTATGATTAGATCCATAACATAATACAGCTGCCAATATGTAAGAATGTGTTTCAAGCTTTTTCAGAAAAATAATTTTAAAACACAAGACAAGTTATAAATACAACAAAGCAGCATACAACCGTACAATCTGTCCCTGGTTTTAGTGGCTTTCGGGGAATTTGATCCTCAAAAATGTCTAAATTCACCAATAAATTAACTTTTATACAACTCTGATACAACTAAATGCAACAACTGTGGCGCCATCAATTGAAAATGAGCAACTGCCAGAGATATAAGAAAATAGGAGTCAGTAAGCTTCCAGAAGTAATCGAAGAAATAAATGTCAAAATATTTCCATATGCAATCCAATATATAACATGTATTCTTTCTAGTGATGAAATAAAAAAAATGCCTTTCCATACTGTCTACTCTGTTGGTGTAAAAGCAGGTCAGTGTAAAGTTATATCTATGAGCTCATAACTCAGCAGCAGGCGCTTATGAGAAGGACTTGGGGGCCCCATCATGGGCTACCTGTCAGAGAGAAGATGAGATCCATAAACAACAAACAAACGTAAGACTGAGGTTGTGGCTGCTGTGAACTGAGAGTACACTGGTAATAATGTGTACTTTCACCTGTTCATCTTCCTGGGCAGCAGCATCTGCAGAACTGGCAAAGCTGCTCCTCGAGAAGTGCAAATTCTTCCGGAAATAATTTCCAGTCTTCAACTTGTTACTGATACACACAAATATAGCAATTTACATGGGCCACATTTTCTTTACACTTTATTATCTCTCCTCTGCTGCTCTGTGTCTGAGAACATCAGGCATCATTATTAGAGATTTTAATAAAAAAATAATAATAATAATAATAAAATAAAAAAAAAGTCTAGCCAGCACAGCAGTCACATGAAAGATTTGAGTTTTGTAGTTTTTTTCCCCCTGTTCTACCTATTAACATTTGAGAGAGAGGAAGATGAAATGGTTGTCGATGTACCAGCGTGGATTGGTGCAGAACAGACTCAGATTGTGGGACTTTTTTTTTTTTTGGATGGCTCCTACTATACAATGCAAGCACTGGCAGGCACACTGGTGCTCTGCATGCATATACAGTAAGCTATAGATGAAGGAGCTGCGCATGGATAATGAAACAAGGAGGATGCAGTATGTACGTGCTGGCACTCTCAAATGCGCTTAATCCTTAATCAGTCCATAGAGAGGCAACAAGCTGCAGTAATGAGGTGCACCATCATTGTCTCCAGAGTAATGCACAGGCATCCTGGCCACAGAGACCAAACTCCACTTCCAAACGAAAACAACAAAATAAGCTGGAATGCAACAGTCGATTTCCATTTGCCAATCCTTTTCTTCCTCTGCTAAACGACAGTGTTGTAATCTTTTCGCAAGGCAACAACATTCCTCAACTGTTACACATTATTTCAGCTATGTGGAGACGCAAAACTGTGTGATAATCTTTTTCTCCAAATTGTGATTAGTTTAACACATGCCTGCAGGGAAAATAACACTGTGCAGGTTACAGAGCTTGTGCTGAGTGTAGCGCAGTGGTATTATTTCATTAACTTGTTTTTTCTTTTTTTTTATGTTTTCTTTACATAACTCTGGTGTTAGTCTTTCCAGGCATCTTCTTTGTCGCTGTTTGTCTTGTATTACTTTTGCTTACATTTGAGCCCTCACCCAGTGAAACACAGTATCCTTAAAGTATCAGTGTTGGACAACGTGGCGCATTGCATTTGGTTCCTGGGGCGATGTTTACACTGAGGAGTCGAGGGCTGACTTGGGGTCAGTCTCAGATGGCATACATCAGCTGGTTGGCAAATGTCAAAGAAAACACCTCATTTCATCCTTGTGGAGCAAGTTTCCCAGGATCGAAAAACCTGCAGTGTTCAAAACAAGCCCAAGTAACAGTTTGGAAGCAACAGTATATGGTTTATTGTCATTATGATGGATAACTTAAGAAAAATGACATTTTCTCAATGCATTAGGAAGCCCTGCAACTCTGAAGTAAGTCCATTTCAATTTCAAGTTTTCGTTGATGCAATAAATGGACTTAACTTGCCACAGCAGGCGCAATAGCACTGTTGGCCATGAAAAAAGAAAAGAAAAATCAATAAAAGGCAGAACTGTCCTTAAGTTTAAATGACAGCTGAAAGGTAACCCTGGTACTTTTAGCTTTCATAGGTTGTGCACCACTCTTTTCATCCTTCAGCCTTGGTTTAGTATAAACACGTAATTTGACATATCCAGCTATTTTCACAACTTCGAAAATGGTGGTGCCGCTGTTACATAAACCAGCATAGAATAGGACTTTGTGAGTAGCAGGCAGGAGTCTGAGCTGCATGTTTATGATGTTGTGGCTGTTGTGAGTTTGTCACATGTTATTCCTTCCCTCCTTTCCTCACTTGTCTTTTACTCTGGCTGCTTTCCACAATACAGATACCAAAATAAACAGCCGAATATAAATAGCAGTAATACCAAAATAATACAGGACAAAACTATTCAACCTTTTTACACAGAAAACTTTCCCGCAAATTTTTCACTGGGCTTTCTCCTGAGCTTTGTTTCAAAGGACAAAACAAACACAAATGCCTACCTTACTGAACTTAGGGAATAATCGTCCCCAAATCTAGATGGGATTTTGGCTCACTAGACCATATCTGTCCTGTTCTAGTTGGTTGCTTTGCACCCAAGATGGAATCTGAAACCAAGCTGTCAATACGCTGCACGCTTGCAAGATCACAGTTGTGCTCAGACTCTGTCAGGCTGAGTTAAACTTGTAAGACTCAATACCAGCAGTGCCAACAAAAAGACGGGGGCGGACGCGATAGAAAGCCAGATACGTCCGTTGGGTAGAAAGCGCACACACTGTCGTTATAAAGCCTAAAGCAATGGAGATGTTTTAAACAATAAAGCTGCTTCAATTAAATATGAAATAAAAGGAATCAATGTACCTACTAAAAAGCCAAAAGCTCAACAAGACCCGCCTTTCTCAAAGCAGTGAAACAATGTGGTTTTATGGAGTGCAGTTCCATTTTATAGCTCCTTTATATAGACCACTGGCCAAACGTTGAGAAACAATAAAATAACTATAGGAAAAAATATATGTGAAGGATTTACAGTGAAATTCCTGTGATCCCTTCCTATGATGGAAAATATAGCAGAAAAACCTTGCGTGTATATTCAAATAATTCCATCTTATTATTAATTTTTTGAGAATCGCGTTCATAATCAGTTCACTCCATGCAATCTGTTTGAACACGCCTGGGTTAATTAACAAAACCTTGCTGTTACTGTATCTATTGCTGTAACAATAGTTCCAGCGATAGACTTTGACAAATCAGAGCTGTTAGCAAGGGGGAGCACAGAGGGAGAAAAAAAAAACCCAGAACACTGTTTTTGTCGCTAAACGTTGGCTGCAGGTGAAGAGGGGCAAGTGGGAAGTTGGGAACCGTCCCAGAACACATCGGTGGCATCTGTTGAAATGGCTTGCCAAAGCAGTACAGCAGCAGAATCTTTCACTGCTGCTGAAAGTTGCACATTTATTATAAACACAACGTGGGTCCACACTTTAGAGTTACACCCATTTAGTAGCGCGCTCTATCATTTTTAAGAAAACAGGCAAAAGGATTGAAGGGAGAGCGGAAAGTTTTTCACCGAGCGAGCAGCAGAGAAACGCTGACTGTATGCAAGCCCGGGGTGACAAAACTGACAGAAGCGCTAATATACTAATAAGGACACAAGTGTCACACCAGGGTCTTCGTATGGAGAGGAACCAGGATACATTTAGATGTAAAACAACACAGCTGTATCTTCAGCATTAAGTCTGTCGCATCCGCCTACATTCATGATTCATTATACTCCTAAACCTGATCACAAATTCATAGATCGGCACACGCAAAGACAGACCAGCGTACACACATGAATAATACATTATTTACTCACAGGTTTATCTTATGAGCAAATAGTTATGCAATCGCTGCGAGAGGGAAAAAAAAGGCCTGGGTAAAGGCCCTCACTCGTGTGTTTAACCCAGTGTAGCTCGCTAATGTACCACTCGGTCCCTGCAGCTGCCTTGAGTGCAGATGTCAGAAGATGCGCATCTTTCGCTTTCAGAACGAGCTGATCAGAGCTTTAAATGTATGTAATTACAGAAGGCAGGATAATTAAGGACAAATGCTAATCTTCTTTTGGGATTTTACAGTGAAATGTTCTGGCATTAGCTCAGATGTTTCCTAATCAAAAGCAAGTGAGGCATAAGAAATATTGTTCAGCTTGCAAATGCAATCACACATTAGTTGTTTTGTTCGGTTTCTTTGATGCGCAGATGTGTCTAGCTCCTCTGGATCGCTATCTTCATGAGCTCCAAAACATGATTGAAGCGTAGCATTGTAATTAGGTGAAATTGCTGACTACAGTTACGGAGAGCGCTCGCAGAGGCCAGCTCAATGCTAATGAATGGCTGGAGAAAAGATGGCAAGACAATGCCCGTTTGACACGTGCAATCAGCCACACAGACACAACTCCCTTCACAGAAATCAGACTTCTTGGAATAAATAAAAATTTGCTTTAGGAATATTATGTGTGACATTTATGTTTAACCAACCAGACATTCTGATTTGCTAAATAACATAGTCAAGAATATATAGGTCATTGGAAGAAAGTGGATGGACCTGGAGGCATGATTGCGCTGAGATTAAAGAAGAGCTAACATCATATGGTGTGCTTTATTCCTCAGTTGCCTCGTGTTTGGCTTCGGTTCCCTTTGGCTTCATATCCCTTGATGTTAAAGAAGCCTGTACTCCGGTTTCATAGGCAGGCACACGCTGCAATCACTTCTAACGGGCAGGCATAAAGGATGGCACATTTCTTATCCTTCCCTTTCTAATAGCAGTTCATTAAAATCGGCAGCAGAGCCTGCAGTTTGTTTGGCAGCCTTGTGATATTAAAGCTCAACAACAGAGGCAGACGCCCCGGTGACATGCAACGCATTTGAGTTGCCTCAGACACGCCAAAGTGAAGGACTGCTACTGAGCCTGTCTCTGCCTGTACTTTTTAAGAGCACGCTCTTTTGCTTACTTGATTGTGGATGAATGAGTAAAGCATTTCTCAGAACATATACAGAGTTTGTTTAGGTCATACTACCAACGCCCGAACAAAGTCTATACTCTATAAGTGCCTCCTTTAATAATGCAATAAACATACTTTTTGCAGACTTTGTTGACATTTTAAATGATATGCTGACATTTTAGATGACAAGCTAAAAATGAAATATTTAGCATGTAATCATTTTAGCATGTTAAGAAAATAGTACTTTGCTCTGTATCCATATGTTTCTGGTGAATAAAAAATTTCCACAAGGAGAAATAAATATTCCTGGTCGGCAAGACGCACTCAATCTTTTTTAGATTTCTGCTGTGGGTAAGATGATGGGTTGAGCTGATAAAAACTTGGATGAATTCTGAGGAACTGACAATGTCCTGTTTCAACTGTTTCCATACTATCAAACCTTCAACAACAATGACTTTAACCCAAGTGTTTCCTGGCAAGAACACTCCATGTTTTTCTGTATTTAAAATGAAAAATTATGATATCAGTGGCCTGCATTTTGATTTATAAGTGGTTGTATATAAGCTTAACATATATTAAAACGTCTTTGGTTTAAGTTAGACAAAAGTTTTGAATAGAACACTTCTTTGAAATCTTAGGTCTACATCTGTAAAACTGGATCTGATCTGTTGGGTTAGTGCACTAGATAAATGAACACTACGTTTATTATTCTTATACTAGACTTCAAGTATTAGAGAGGAATAATAGGACAGAGAGTTTTTTTTTTTTTTCATCTTTTCATCCAGTTACATAAAAGAATTCAAAGTTTAGAAAACTACTTCAAGTGAGCTTCTCTGAAAGGTTTCTATTTATGGAGAAATGAAATGTTGTGCCCAAGACAAATCTAATGCATTATTATGTTCAGCAACATAGCAGGGGTTGGGAGCCCTGCGTGGCATGCTGACATGTTTACCAAATTCAGGCCGTAATGCTGAAATGTTTCTCTACATCCATTATAGAAAGCAGAGGCAACAAGTAAGAGGAACAAAGGGGAAAAACAGAAAAGAAGCACTACTGCTTTTTCAAGGACATGCAACCCTAACTTGTGTTTGTTCTGCTTGGTCATCTGCTAAATGGCTCCCAGCAGGAGAGTCTGTATATTGTGTTGTTGTGCTACAAGGTGTGAGACCTCTAAAGCCAAAGAGCGCAGAGTTGAACTCCAATTGGTCTCAGTCACTTTGCTGACTCATGATAAGGCTTCAAAGGAAAAGCGATGATAGGGCTTCAAAGCTGAAGTTAAGGAGGACCTACGGCCTCCACTTCGACATGGTAGATTGATTTAAGTGAAGATTTAATGCAATAATCAAAATAAAAAATAAAAGGTGTAAACCCATCTCACTTGCCATACTGCTGCACTATTCTTTTTTTTTTTTTGTAAAAGATGAGCTTAAGCTTTTCTCCAAACATTGAGAAATGACCTTTTGGATTAAATCATGCTCATGTATTTGGAAAAAAAAAAGTTTCATAAGTTTCATTAACTAATTGGCACAGTCCTAAGGTGCTTATCTTGGTGACAAAATGTTACTAAAAGGTCTATTTTTTATGGGCTTTTGCCAATAAATCTGAAAAAATGGGATCACCACATGTCATTGTAATAAAACTTTAAAATCTACAAAACTTAAACTTTTCAATTACTTTAGCCCAGCTTTAACAGCAGACTAAACATCTTGTGATGGTATGAGCTGCTCCAGCAACTAACTGAGACATTTGAAAACAGGCACAAGCCTCTACCCTGTGAAATCAATTCTGCTTTCATGGATCTCCATTAAATCCTCATGTTTCAACTTTATTCTGAGTGGAATGCCAACAAAGGGCTGACCAGGGACCGATATAGGCCTGCACAGAGCTGATGGTGAACAGGCACCACACACATCTGTTAGTGGTACCAAATTTTCTAACCGAAATCCCACTTTTGCAGTATCATGTGATTTAGATTTCAGTAAATAATGCATTTCTTCAGATTCAGCAGTATGATTATTTCTTTTATAAGCAAGTAAGTGGCTCCTGCTGGGTTAAATATGGTAATCCACACTGCACTTTAACACCCAGGGTATGGAAGTTAGACAGAAGCCACCCAAGCCTCAAATAACTCTCCGACAGGCTTCATACAGCCATTTCTGTCCGAAAAGGAAACAGATTTCCACACATCTTATAAAGTGCCATGATCAGAAAATACCCAAGCTGAAGTTCTAGTCCCAAAACACCACCGTGGCTCAAGCCAAGAGCTGATTCAAATGGGTCCATCATCGAATGATGCATCCAGTAGTAGGATGACTCAATAATCTTCTACATGAGAGATTTAAAATGCTAAAGTGACTTATTTTCAGTTTCATCCCCTTAACTATAAACATATGTTGTGGGGAAATGTAAATGTAAAAGCTCCAGAATATTCCAGGGCAGCTGTGGGAAAAGAGTGGGTTCTCTGCCCATGGAGGGTCTGATGCCAGCCAGTGTGATTAACTCCCAAAAGGATTCATTAGTCTACCTGGCCAAAGGGCAAACTGCATATGGGCCGTGCCATCTGGTACATCCCTTGACCACTCTTGCCAGCATTTATAAAGTGAGGACATCCACGCCAGAGCCTCACGCCCAAAAAGCCAACAGATCATGAAGTCAAGAGAGAAAAATGTATTATTCACCCATGCTGAAAATTCATAAAAAGGTGTAGTGATGCAGCAAATGTAATTAATTTCTACAAAGTGTAGCCGCATCTATTGTACACTGAGCTGGTGAGTGTTATTCCAAGTTTGTTCCCCTGAAAACAGTGCACTAAAAAGAGTCTGTGTAGTGTATACAGTAGATGTTTTGATAGTGACCTACATTTTGATTGAAATCGGGATTTGTTTTTATTTGGTTGCAGAATTTCTTCGACTGCCGCCTGTTAGTGGGGGTTTGACGCCACAGCAATAACAGGAAAGCACAATCTTGAATGAATCACATTTATTATCATTGATCTACCACCAGAGTCCAGCGCCAGTCTCATTCAGAGCTGCCTCTGGAATATTGCCTTTTCTCTGCTCTTATAGCCTGGCTGCCACAGAGCAGCGATATGCTCAGAGACTCATTGCCTTCAAATGAGGGTACAGGCCTATAGAAGCAGGTCCAGGCTCTTGACATTTCAATTGCCGTTAACCTCAGCCAGGACGCCTATATCCATAACTCAGTTTATTTGTAACTCAGCCTCCCATTTTTTAGCATTGATTTTGTTCAAAATCCATCGTTTTCTTTACTATATAGATTTACGTGAAGGTATTCTGCAATCCAGTATATACCGCAGTCAAACCCAGAAAACCATTTAAGTGTCCTCTTTCGACACAATAACAAGTGTAATCATATTTAACTTATCTCTTACTGAAGAATTACTGTAAAACATTTTATGCTTGAACATGTGTTCTTTGCTGCAGATCGACTGCCATATCCATGCTGGATTCTTTTTGTATCTTTAACTTCAATGTGAATGTCACGCAAAACATGGCTTTAATATCATAAAATGAATAGATACTAATAGAATAGAACAGATGTGTCTTGCTTTTCTGGGAGCACCACAATGGTTATCTCTGACTTAAGTAATATGATAATTGTGATACATTTGTGACACTAGTTGGGAGATGTCAGAGCGTGTAAAACAGCCATCCTTTATTTAATATATATATTTCATGTGGGGGTGAGAGATATTATGATTTCTAATGTAATACAATAGTGAACTATGTGACAGATACATATTACACATATGATATAAATTTGTCAAATATCAGAGGTTTTGCTTTATCTTTTATACCATGAATTAAGGTGATTATACATTACATATCTCTGGGTGAATAAAAGCCAGTGTGGGCAATGTTGCATCAATTAGAAGGACTCCTCTATAAAAATAGTGGATTTTTACATTGTTTAATAATCAATGTGATGAGATACCGCGATGCGTCAGGTATTTAATTCACTGGATCACCTGAAAAGACATTCCCGTGTGGTCACTTTATCCATTAGCAGTCACTGAATTGATGTTCGAGAAAACATCAGTTCAAATGATAATATACTGTATATCACTATTGTGAAGTAAAATTGCATACACCTTGAAAGGGGGTTTTATCTTTAACATGCACCACTAATGTCACGTGAATAATTCCTTTTCAAGTTGGCACTCGGTATTCATACAAATTCCTTTTTGTCATTTTGTTTTCGATTATTTCATTCTTCCCACCACATTTCTTACAATCGCTTACTCACAAAGAAAGCAATTTCATAACGGCATATTTACTTATTGTGCTGGTGTTTTGTATTGAATTACAAAACTCTGTGAATTAAAGGTCATTAAACCAGCAAAAATGTGAGTACAATCAGTTAGCAATATGACTTATGGCAAAAGATTAAAGACCAGAAGTGCACTTATCTGAAAAGGAGAGATAGGGCAAAGTCAAGAATTCCTCTAAATGATAGTCCCTGACAGGGTTGGTCTTTGTCTTTTGACTTTCTCTCTCTACTCTCTTTGGACTAAATGGTTCAGCCAAGTTCAGCCCTCTGGACAGTAAAAGCTAAAAGGCTGGCTGAGCCTCGGCTCCCTGTGAAAGGTTGACACCTCTATCTTTGAGATCTATTGACTCAGGTACGGCTTAGGCCCCTCACACATCTGGGCCATGACTGTCCTTTCTTTATTTGGGCTGCGGCACATTTAAAGGGCCCCTTTATTCATCTGACATGGCCTAGATTAGAGGGCAAAAGGGAGCTCAATCACATTCGCAAATGGAATTAAAGGTTGTTGAATGATGGGAGACTGCATGAATACTCTATAATGTAGTGTGAAAGGGGAAAATTGCTTTGAGAAAAAGGAGGTTAAAATCAGCAGGTTTACGTCTCAACTCTCCAGACGATATGTTCTCTTTAAAGGTTAACTTTTAAAATCAGCATAATGAAGGATTCCTGCAATCAAAGGCATTCAGGATGCATTGGGACATATCCTTCCTCTAAACACATCTAAGTCGTATTTAAAATGCAAAGCAAAAGTAGGCTACCAACTGTCAGATGATTCTCTGGGTGCTTTTTACTTTCTATGATGAACTACATCATATATCCCCTTGCAATCTGTTCTAGTCCAAAAATTAGCTCAAAAATGAAAAATACTGACCATTAGAAAGTGACCTCTAACCTCACAAAAACGACTCCATAACTATAACGGTGCTGATTTAGAAACAAGTGGAGGTAATTCAAGTTATGCTGATCACAGCATGGCACCTCCACTGTTTTTTTCTTTGTAGCATTCTAACAGACTTACAATTTTGTGGTGAAATATAACTGGGCTCACTGACAAAAATGTATCAGGATGGTGTGAGCAAGTGTTCAAAATTAAAGCAGTGAAGTGAAATTGCTCTCAGGTTTCAACCAAAAGGTGTTTGAACTGTATATTCTTTTAGAGTTGAGACAGTCGATACACAGAAAATTACTGCAACTGTTTTCATAATCGATTAATCGTCTCATATATGACAACATAAATGACAGGACCCTTGCTTGACAAATGACGTATTACAAGCTATATATATTTGGGTTTTGAACTGCTGGTTGGAAGAAAAACAAGTGAACTGTCATTATGAAATAACACGCAAATTAATGAATGCTTGCAGTTTTTACAAGGAAGTTTGCACATGCTTTCTAAGGTGTTATTACTTGTCAACAGGAATCCACGAACTGGAAGTAAACCCAATTACTGTGTTAAATCACATCTGTCCGCATGTTGAAGTGGGAAAAATGCATCAAGCTCGATTGATCTTACCGCTGCTCTGCCATCTGGATCTCCTCTCCATCACCCAAATCACCCACTTTCAACTATTTCCACTGGGGCTTGAGACCCAAATTGAATATGTCCAAAGAAGATGACACAGATAATTCCCACAATCGCTTCGACCATATGTTACCACACTTGGAGAGACCGCTAAAAGATTTTCTAACTTTCAAATAACTTCCGGATGTTGGAAAATGTGAGTGACAGTAATGGATAGATAAATATATGTTTCACAGTGTGGCGTGAAGCAGGCAGGTAAAACTTAAAGCCCTGAATAAAATCTGACATTTTGTCAAGTTAATAATTTCATGCCACACTTGCCAATCCGGTGTCAACTCTGCCCTCCATGTAGTCTGATGAACAGCTGGTGATCTTGAAACATGACAGCAATATGGATGCAAATAATAACAGTTATCAACTCTGGCTTCTATCAATGTAGGTAGATGTTAAGATGCTTCATTCTTTTACATCACAGTATGTTCAATATGTCTTTCATCAAAGAGGTTGTTTTACTGCATGCTTACATACTGTTACAGCCAGTAACAGGGGGTTTGTTTGGGTTGCAATCCCAAAGGGCCAAATATTGTTATTTTTCCATTTTTCTTTTTTTTTTCCTCACAACATCTTTGCTGAATTTTCCCACACATGATAAGTGCTGGAGGCATTCCATTTTGCACAATGACCGAATTGCAACAGCCAGGTTCGGTGCTGGAAAAATCAGTTGGGCTAAATGAGAAGCTATTACTGACTTGGAAATATGAAAAGGCAATATCTCAAATCATAGGCAACGGGCATGAACCTCGGACCACGATTCAAAGATGTGTGAAAAGAAAAGCTCATTATAAACCGCAGGAATGCCATGCTATTGAAATTAACAATGAGTAGAAAATAGCGTTTTTTCCAAAATAATAAATGACTGTAGGCCAGTGGCATTGATATCAAAATTGCAGGGAATTCCAGGGAGAGTCTTAAGTAAGGCAAGTCTCCAACCACATTCAAGCAATAGAGATGGGAAAGATTCAAATATTTATGGATTGCTAGCATTCATGATGTTGGACAATTTGTATTAATTATCTAATTTAGTCAGTTTCTCAGTCACAATTATGACTTGGTTTTTGGCATAAATGTGATTTGCAGGTGAGAAACTGATCTGATATTGTAACACAATATGAATTCACCCTCATGTTTTGAGTCAATCAAAACAATAAAGTCACACTTCTGAAGTCTAAATCACATCTCAAACAGTGAATACCAAATTTTACAATTACTATACTAAGGCGACTTCAGGTACTCTTTGAAATCTGAGGAGCATAAGACCTGGTGCACTCTGTCCCTGTGATTTACAGGTTGGAGCACTTATATTGAGCTTTTTATAAACCACACTTTTGCTCACATCCGACACTTTAATTCTGTACCTTCATACTTCTAACTCCATTTCATATGCATTAATGCTTTAGTGAGCATTTCTGCAGTTCCTTGGTATTGGAGACCAATATGCGTGCCACCTGGTTGCAGGCTCTTGGTGGTAAATGTCAAAGGTAAGCCATCGTACAAGTCGAGCACTTCAATGGAGCTTATGGCCGCTCCCTCCAGTCATGCATGCAGTCTATTAAAGCAGACCTAGAAATATACTGTATAGCTTCATGCCTCTGTCATGGGTAATGCCTGTGACCAGTTTTCCAAACAGAATTTACACCAGAGTCTGGGGTGAACCCTGTATGTGGAAATAAGAACATAATAGCGCATGAATTTCCAAATCACACCCACAGGAAGAGGTGTTACACACAGCCTCATAAGGTGTTTCTAAATTATCACTGGTTGGTTAGAGCTTATTTTTAACCTCTTTTTACGCTTCTTTTGAAAGAGCTTCAGAAAAACAAGAGATCACATGCATCACAGTCATGTCAATTTGTCACATTCAGGAGGAATAAAATCTATATTTTGAGAATTTTCAACCAGCTTGACTGAGGCAAGTCTCTTATTCAGGAGCTTAATTCATGATTATTTTACCGCATCATAAACGTGCTTTTTCTCGTTTTTACAGCTGCAGTCAAATATAAAGGTCAGTTACTTTGAATCATACATTGAATTAACACAGACAAAACTGAATCATGTATCTAATAAAATATTACCAACACTTGAAACAGCTGACCTTGCTTCCACTTCTACTGCCGCTATTCATAGAAAGATCAAAAGGATTAAACGTTATTCATAATTCCAACACTTTTCTGGAGGAAATAGAATACATGGGACTAAACTCACAAGGATTTTAGCACCTTACCATGTCTCAATGAATGTACTGATGCCTGCAAAGGCCTGCCTCAAGTAGCAAAACAAAATTGACTCGTTTGATCTCCTATCAACAGACTTTGGGTTTATTTAAGAATATGAGCGTATCTGCATGGTCATAGTTGAGTCTGGTCACCACAAATCCTTGATATAAAAAATTTTACATGTCATTAAAATAAGCGATAACTTTACCCGTGCTGTATAGTAATAGTGCTGGCAAAATTGAACACACAAATCTTTCAACAGGCAGTTTTTCAAGCTCAGTCTGTACCAGGTCTACACTGTTAAGTGCTGCTTCCAGGGAATACAAACCCTCATACTACGACTCTGATACTGACAAGAGCTGTTACCCTATACTGCCTACTTGGCTTTTATATATTTATATTTATATCATATTAATATAAGCTGAAACATAAATAACCTTGAACATAATTTAAAAAATAGTCAAGCAGATGGTTTAGCTTGCTCTCTGCTACTGAAATCATCACCAAATCCTTTCTGCTACAATGCTGATTCATCATAAATGTTTGATGGGTTTTGTTTTTCTACTGGAAGAATATCACACAAGTGGAGTCAACACTACAGCAAAAACAGTAAAACACTCAGTGATTTCAAGTTATCTGCTGGAAAGTAATGTTTTGGAAGTATAACGTAGCTTAAACTGCTTCACTTATGCTCAATACCATCGCATCCTCTTAGGAGCCCTGCAGACTTGTGGTCTAAAGAGGCGCACGCAGAACGTATGGTGCAGTAATCCCACCTGTATGCAAATTGGGCGAAAGTCCAGAACCTGAAAACACCCTCAAGGAGGGAACCAGTGCCCTGGGATTAACAAAGTCTGCCATGCTAACTGTGCGCATATGTTCTAGATCGATCAAGTTCTTGACAGTGCTTAATCGTTGACATCCCTAAAATGAACAGTTCAGCAAT
Source organism: Scortum barcoo (assembly GCA_023238725.1). Lineage (NCBI taxonomy): Eukaryota > Metazoa > Chordata > Actinopteri > Centrarchiformes > Terapontidae > Scortum > Scortum barcoo. The sequence continues at coordinate 13,102,337 of CM041531.1, forward strand.
ATAGTGCACTCGTCTTCAAGATATTTTGTAAAAACTTTTGTAGTACTGTATTTTGTCTCGTTTTTTCAGCATAGTCCATCACACTTCATATAAGAGGCTTGGAGGGAGGAGGAGGAGACATACGGTGAGGTTAAAGCCTTGCACTCGTGCTCTGGATTCATCATGCTAACTGGTGCATGACTCAGTCCTAAACACAACAGCTGGTGGTCTAAAGAGCCCGAGGTAGAGCCCCAGGGTGTGAGATGACCAGCCCACTCATTTACCGGCAGCTTACACAGGGGACGGAAAACAGCGGGGTTCTGGGAGCAGGAGATGAGGCTGGCGCCTTTTCAAATTCTAGCACCCTCCAGGAGCCAAAGAACAAGGATGTGCCAGGATGCATCACAATGGCAAATGTTTCATTTGACACACAAAGAAGTTCAAGGGTCCAAAACATGTAAACAGTGGACACGGGCATGTCAAACCATCAGTCTCAATATGCCCTTAGAAAAGGATTGCATCTCCTTTCCAACAGGCCTTGAGTTAATGAAACTGAAACCATGAAGGCTGGAGATATTCTTTCTCAAGCCTCATCAACATCCTCAGAATGACAAGACCTCAAAGTGGTCCTCTTCTGGCATTAAGACTATGCAAGCTTGTCACATTTGTCACAACAGCAAGGCTCCCTGGAGATGCACTACGCGTCCCCATTCAAGTCAGTGGTGTGAGCCCGGATGTCTTTTCCTGCAAGACTGCCCAACGCTCTCATCATCTACGAGGATAGGTGATTTCAATGAAGTGTTGTTCACCCCCCGCTGTACTTCTTTAGCTCCAGATGAATTCTGATGTCGTTCTATAGCACTTTACAACTCATGCATCCAACATGCTTCATTACAAGTCAATTTCAGCCCAAAAATGCAATATGTGGCGCTGTCATACGTGCAAAATACATCCAGTTACACAGAGCAACAGTATTATAATCCAGTGTAATAAAATAGTGAACATATTTTCCAGACAAACATAACTTTTAGCAGAAGCTAAATACTTTTTTTTACATCTCAGTTGCAAAAACCTCCTTTGCCTTCTTCTCTCTCAGACTGTGTTGTCAAAGTTTCAATGTAAATTTTATTTTATTATTTTTGCAGAAATCAATCATCATGAAATCCATTAACATCAGTATAACTTTGCCTCTCACAGATCACTGAATAAAAGGAGAATAAAAGGAGTAGAGTGCCTGAACCGGGGTGAAACGCAAATGAGGCAACGAAGGGTAGGGGAACATTGGGCAGACCCCTCACACATGTGGGAGTGTCATTACATCCCCCAGGGCATTTCACTGCAAAGCCTATTATTTAATGTTATAATTAAAGCCCAGAATTGTGACCCCGGGTTAAGATCAGCCCTCTCCATTTTTGTATTAACATAAAAATAATAAAGATCTCCAATTAGTCTCTCCACCTCAAAGCCGCAAACGAGTTCACTCTAAACTGGGTCATGAACTGGTGTAATCAGTATAAATTTCCTAATTTATAACTGGAACAACATGCTTTCCTTGCATGTCTTGTTCTGGCTAACAACTACAGCTCTTTGAAAACACAATTTACAACAACCCTCTATGCTTTTATCAGAGCTGACATTGTGGTTTTCTATTGTCCTGTTACTTGGTGAGCCATTATCATCTATTCACTTGAGACACGCAGTCATGCAGCTGGAATGAACATGAAACTACCGAACTTGAATACTAGTTTACAGATTGCATAATTTAGGAAAATGCTTATGACTTATAGCTCATTTATTAAAAACAAGAGAAGTAGCAATAACATGGAAATTTATACAGGCAGCTTATTGAGAGCAAAAGGCCTGTCTTTTCTTTATCAGTGGATCTCCTGAACTGAACCTCCACTAGTGCAAAAAATAGCAAAAAAAAAAACAAAACACCCACACAGCAGCCAAATCAAAAATGTCTCAATCTAGTAACTGGATGTATTTCAGGCATACTGTATTCCAATTAAGATTCTTATTCCAGCTCTGAAAATAGTCTGATTAGGTCATATACTCTGCATGAAATGGGTAAATAACTATCTCATCCACACAAAATAAATCACAAACACCAGCTTTCTATGAATCCTGGATGACCACAGACAATACAGTATGTTGCAACCAGATTTCTACCGGCTCTGGCAGTCAAGAAGGATGAAACACAACTCTCCACTCAGCCGTAAGTTGATTTCACCTTCTTGGTGGGGCGCTGCCCAGACTTGGGCAGACGTGACATTGCTCTTGCACTTCGGGTCATGGAGTATAAGGCAATGTCTCCGGTTTTCATTTGGCCTAGAGGACAGAATTAATTGATTCTGGAAAAAGGAAAATAACTTGTTGTGATGAAAACTAGAGACCGGGACCAGAATCAAGTGAGAGTATTATTAAGAAACTAATTTACATACTCAAAAAAAAATGTATACAGTGTTTAAGTGAGATGACGTTGACGTTGACGATGACGTTTTTAAACAATAAATCCCATGAAATCATTCTAAAATTTTAAAAAGGCATCAATGTGCCATATTTATACTCTGGGTGACATCATTCCTCTGAACATGGACACTGTAGTTTAATTAGTAATTTGCTTACATACATTCCTTATGGGGTGACTATGGGATCTGCCACTGAAAATAGTCCCTTGCAAACACAATGTTTAATTCTGTTTAAATAAAATTAGCTAAAAACTACACCTCCCAGTTGTTTTAGAGAAATGTTTTTAAATGAAAGCATATGTTTGTGACCAGTTTTTAAAGATTTACATTTTCAGTAGGATTGAATGGGTTTGTGGCCGACAGCTACAGACATGCCGGGGAATTCAGGAAGTAACTGAGAAACAAACTAGAGAGATGCATTGTTGGTTTTGTTCTTTGCACGGGATTTGTTGACAATATTACAAAATTATAGAATATCACCAGCCTTATTAAGACACCCCTCCATGACCTTACATAAAAGTTCACCTTGTTTGTCAAGCCTTGCTTTTTTATTCCGACAGGTAAAACAGAGTTAGAAGTGTTACAGTATCCAAATATTCCATTTCTGGTTTCAAGAATTCGGTGACAAAAGTATAAACTATATTTAGAGTCCTGAATGATGTTCAAAGGCCTTAAAGTTAGCCATTGATGTACCGCTGTGGCTTTGTTTGTACTAAAACATGTCTACATGTTGGAGTACCTGCACTATTGATTTTGATACATCAAACGCCCCCCGTGGTTACACCTCAGTGAAACCACCACATAGGTCTTTCAGAGGTAGAGACTGTCTATGTTTCTTCAACACAGCACTTGAGTCATTGTCAAATCTGTAACGCCAATGCCACCATCGCTGCCTGCATTTGTTGACAGCGTCTGATGTTTCCATGACAATTTTGGCACAGCATGTTTATCTGTGCTTAATGCTTGTTTACTTCCAAGTCTCTGAGGGGCGGCTTATTTAGCAAATCACCTCAGCCATGTGTACTTGTCTGTGTCTGAAAAACAAAAATAAAAAGTCCCCAGTGTGAAATGTATTTGCATCCTTGACACCTCGATATGACATGGGTTTTCCCAAAGCACCGTGTGGCTCGTGCCTCTCTGAGCCTTATCATTGGTGTCAAGCCTGGGACTTCTATTCAGAGACTACCCTCCAGAGGCAAAAAGACTCCATGGGCAAAAAGAAAGACCATAGCAATAAACACAACAGAATGCCTTGGTTCTTTAACTTACACAATGAATAATGGTAGGAAAACCACAAACACCCTTTCGGCTAGAGGGTGAACATAGAAGTGATTAGTGTCTGTGTAGTAAACAGTAGGTTTTCTATGGCTCTAGGTCAATCCAAAAGAGTTCCCCGTACATAAACATTAGCAAGAAGGCTGCCCTGTAATCGTTAATACCCTCCCACTATTTCCACATGTCAACAACCGTGCGACAACGTGACCCCCGCCACCCCCAAAAGCATTCCAGCACCATCCTCACCCACTAACAGAGAAATCCTGGGAGGGAAAGCGGGGCATTTCCCAGTGGAGGAATACCACATGTGATTTCTCCTTCTGTTACCTCCTTTGGCAGTTTTTCCCTTTCATTAGCGTATTAACGAGGGGAGCAAAGTTGAATGCTTCGGCTCGTTTTGTAGAACCGACTACAAAAAGGCAGCGTGTAGCAATACTTTTGCACAACACAAACAGTGAGTCAGATCACTAATCCCTCAAATTAAGATGGATAACATCCCACTTCACTGCCTCCTTGTATGCCAGAGATCCTCTCACCTCACAAAGTTACCACTCGAGCTACATGGTTCGTGAAGGATGGTCTCTGTGCCTATAGGCTCTCTTTTCCTGCGCAAATTTGCTTATTTTCTGTGCTGTCTTGCCTAATCCCTAAACATACAGTCAGATCCATCCTTTAACTTCCCGCTGTTGTTTGCTACTTCCTCTCAAAGCTTGAGAGGGTAGAGATCCTTAATCCCACCCTGCATTACTGATTTAGGCCAACAGTTGATTGAAAACTGGAATAAGTCCTATAGCAGTCTCCTACACTAGCCAGAGGCTTTTCACACTACTGAGAAAACACCATACATGGTGCAAAGAAAGGCTTCCAGGAAGCTTGCAGCCCATATGCATCTCGAGCATGAACGCTTGCAGAGGGTCGACACATTCTTCAGGTCAGGACAACTGTCAGACACTCTCATTCACCAAATCTGACAAAAGATGGCAGAGTACAGCTGCAGGGATTCATAACCAAACTCATTTAAGTCTTTCATGCACACAATCCGTCTGGTCCAGTGAAAACGTTTTTGTCATTTTCTACCACAATAGAGATGCAAAGCAAACACACACACACACACACACACACAGCCTAATCTCCTTCACATCTCATTAACTGTTCTCTCTGAAGATGTATACAGGCTGGCAAGAGACTTATTTCCAATTTGGCAGAGCCAAGAGCATCTTAATGGGCTTTGGAGAGAAAAAAAGGCCTGTAAAATTTTTATATGGATATTTGCAAGGCTGGGGCTTTTAGAGTGGTATTCCCACACTTTCACTAAAGGTCTCATGTCAGTCCATTATTTAGTGATTAGGCATCTGGCTGTGAACACATCGAAAATTCTCCTCCAATTTATTCTGCATACCTGCTCTGCATGTACATTAAATTAAAAATAGATCAGCACAGCAAACTGTTGATTACACACTCCTGTGAAAATATGCAGAAATGTGACACCAGAAAATTAACCATAGAGCATCTCCACAGTGTGTGCTATATTCTGTAATATAAAATTCCTGACAGAAATAATGAGAGAGATAGTGTGTATTACAGTACATTGCTAAATAACTTTAAACCTGCTGGTTCTTGCAGTAGACTCTTAAGGGAACGCGAAAATAATAAATTATACTTACTATGCACTTTCAATTATGGATAACTTGTATCACCTCCTTGAATCATTCAAAATAAAATCTGAGGCACTAAAAGATGTTTCTACTGTGGGACAACATGGGATTAAACGTGCTGCGAATGGAAATCTTACATTTAGATGCTAACAAGTGTTGTAAGCTGGGATATTTTAAGAGCTGCATCGTCGAGAAAGCTCAAATGTTGACAATATCAACTGTGCTGTATGCAGAAGGTTCACGCGGGTCCATTCGTTTAAGTACAAAGAGGAAAGATCTGTGATATCTGGGTTGCGTTTAAGGGAATTGGGGAGCTGCATGTGTCTCAAACCAGCAAACAGTCGAGTACGGATCACATAACATAAACAGAGAGAGTTGCAGCTTCAGGAATTCACATTAGAAAAATTTATGCTGCATTGTATAACGGCCAATAACTGTTCTGTTAAGAGAAATCAAATGTATTCTTTAAAATTGCTGCGGATGAACCTCAGAGGTAATTGTTATTCTTGAGAAAGGAAATAGAGTCGGGCACTGCATTCATAGGAACTGCAGCACATCAAGTGATTTTGTTTCAAAGCCGTAGCAAAGAGTCCACCCATGAGAATCCCAACCGCTCTGTGTAAGTAGATGTTGATATTAACAGCAAAGCCTCGGAGTGAGAGCTCCCTGGCAGGGCCTGACTGAAGCATTCAGGAGCCGTCGTGCTCATGAACAAAGGCCTGACAATCAAGCAGCATTGTGCGTGTGACACTAAAACTAACGGCTGACGCGTGCACACAGGGGTGATCCTCGCAGGCAAAGCCGTATGGTTGGCTGACTGCTGTGTGACACACCAGGCTGGCCACGGTACACTGACAACACGGAGGACCGGAGCGGAGGTATCACAGGCTCATCCCGGTGCAGTTTAATGAAGCTGTCCACCACCAGCCAGTTTTAGACATTTTCCACACTCGCGCATGGGAGCGCGTTTCAGCACCGCCGCTCCATCCTTCCCACCTGCTCTCTGCAAAAAACACTGGCACTCTTCCAGGAGACCTCTTGCTGTATGAAAACTAGCAAAGCCAGTTAAGATATTTTTTTCTACCTCCCTCCCACCTCTCCCGTACTGTAAGCCAGCTGAGGCGAGAGTCCTTAGGCAAAATAAGAAAGTAGCAATGAACTCCTTAATCAATGAACTGGGCAGTATGGTTGACCTCTATACGAGCCAGCGGACTCGACTTTGTCAATTACATTTCGTCTGCATCGGTGCCAAGCGCTTATTTCAATCCCAAAATTAATCTATGTTTGATGGCAATTTGCCAAGCACAGCGGTGAGTGTGACAGAGGTGTTGTACCGCTGAGCGTGCATCACATCTCTTCACGGCAAATCCACAGACGTAAATGCGACTGTCTCGGAGGCAGCGGGAGACTGAAAACCAAATGCTTCTGCTTTCCACCGCCGCAACATTTGTAATTGTGAGGGGTTATTATTAGCAAAGCTGCTTTGTCAGTGTAAATATAAAAACATATTGGGTAGTTAAATGTTAAGAGGCAAGCATAAAAAAAAAAAAAACAATCTTCCCTCAACAACTTTAGAGATTTGGGTAAAAATAGCAAGAGCCACAAAGAAATGACCTCGCCTCCTGGTGTCATCCATGAAAGATCAATTTGGGGTTTCTGCTCTGATGATTTACCAGGTTCTTTATGTTCCAGATAAGTTTTATGACTCTGGAGCCCAGGAGACCCATTCAAACACCACTGTAATATTTCAATAATGGATGGCCTGCAGAATTGAGATAGTAGCTGTTTAAGTGTGCTTATTCAAAAGGACCTGACCGAAGTGCAAAAACAGAAACTCCTATTCAGAATTCAGCCACCAACACACATAAATAAAGGAGAATGTGTTAAATTACTTCAATATGAATTACATTTCTGTTTAATTAAAAGTCAAAAGTGGATTCAATAAGCAGCCTATTGTATTTAAATATGCAAAAACTACCTGTATAAACATATCTGTGTTTGTCACCTCTTAAATAATGCAGCTCGGCTTGTCAGTGACAGAGAGCCGTCAAAAATAATTAGCTTATGCAAATGAGCACTTACAACCTGAGGTGGGCCACCTATGCAGGAGCATTAAACAGGTGTTTTGCATCCAGAGGCATGGCAGTAGCATGACACAGCAAGTGATGGACGGATGAGCGCTAACACTGCTCATGCAGCCGACCACACGTTCGTATTAGCATAGGTAATTAGGCATAATTGAGTGCTCTCTGCTATCCCATCTCCTGAGGCCAATATCTAAGTTCTGTTGTATTTATGCAAAGGTTATTCGGAGACAACAGAATCCAATTATGCATAGTGTACAGGCTGTACATGACTTGTAATTAGGATTTGATCACAGGTCCAAAAAAACACCTTGATCTATAATGCGGCCAGCAGACCTCCGTCTTTGCCTTTAACTGTCAGATTTGCTCCAAGTAGACAAGGAATGTTGAATGAGACAGGATAATAAATACTGAAAACTCTGCATAATCAAATAAAAGTGTCAGAGAGTTTCAAAAGCATTTATGAAAGGCCACGATCTGAATTCTTGTTGTGGTAAATGGAACCCGTCCAGTGCTCCGGGGGAGGCGGAGGCCAACAAAAACTATGGGATCAAATACTGGACAGCTACATGACGCTCACTCCAATGAGAACTGTGAAATGAAATAGAAACAGCTGCACAAGTGGAGGCCAAGAATCTGTCTCAGAACACAATAAAATAATCAAATAGGATTGAGTAAAAAAAATCCCAAACTGTGAAATGAACCATGTTCGTGTTTCGAGATATTTTTTGTGGAGACATCCGACTGAATCAGCAGAGTCGCCCCAGATCAAATAAATGTATCCACTGCACTGATGACAAAAAGGGAAGGCGGGTGACATCAGAAGTCTGTGAAGCTCCCTGCGCTCAGTCATATCAGAAACAAATAATTAAATAAAAAATGACAGGGCAGCAGCACTGCATGAGTGCTTTTAAAACCATATCATGTAAATATTTAAGAAAAAAAAGACTGCACATTACTTATTCTAACCACAGTGTCTCCTTTTTTTATTGCAGTAGTCTGCTGAAAATCTCCTTTTGAAAGTCTCCTTTTGAGCTGTTGATCAGCTAAATGTGTGTTGCTACTGGAGCGGAATTAGTGCGTAGTTTTTTCTTTGCTTTTCCTTATTTTACTCCAGCTCCTGGTCCAGATTTTCCAGGTGAACGTACTCACGACCACTGTATTTTCTCAACATAAAAATATCTGCATTACAGCCAGTCATTACGTGACACATTTGTCAATGAGGGCACTAACTTTAAAAACAGCAATATACACCCCACAGAAATATCATTCTTAGCCGAGACTGGTGTAAGTCCTATTCATAAAGCAAGTATCCCTCACACGCTACAAGCACACAGACAGACTTACGCACACGTTTAATCAGTAACAAAACTATCAAATTCCCATCCAGCCAGAAATCCTGTTAAAAGCAAATAAGGCAGCTCTATGATCATTACTGTCTGACGCTGCCAATTACCAATACTGTATCTCTATTTTGTCTGTTAGAGGCAATAGAGGGATTAACTTCAGGCCTCTCTGCTTCCCCTCTTCCCTCTCATGAAGCGCACTATGTTTACTGACTAATCTCCTTTCCTGCTTTGACCATAAATGTGATTACCACCACACAAGAGATAATAAAACCCCATATCTCTGCTGTACCAAAGAGCATGAATTAAAACCTAAGCTGTAGCCTTGAGGAATATCGGAAAAAGGAGAAAAAAAAAGAAAAAGAAACCCACAGCATTAATAAAGGACTATTTCGTACTGAGCACATACAGCCCCCTACTGGTAAACATCATCCACTATTCATAGCCAAAGATAACACAACAAGCTCCATGATCTTCTGTTGCATGCGAGCAACAGGTATGCAGCTGCACTCTAAACGCGTCTCCAGCCTGCAAAGTTTCACCGTCTCCATCTCAGCGGCTCCATTTCTAAGTGGTCTCTCTTTGGGTGGCTGCAGGTGGATTACATATCTTGCCGTGTGAGTCACTTTTTTTTCCTGGTGTTAAAGCAGGTTATCTGTCAGTTTGCAACCTGTGGGTGAGGTCACTCCTTTGAAGGGAAGAGACACTCCTTTCTTTCTTTCTTTCTTTAATGGTCGGGAGGCTGAAAACAGCTGAGTGGTGACACCTGGGTTAAGTTTGTGTGCTATTACCCAATGCCAATTTGGCCTCTGAAATGTCAAATGAAATACTTTAACTGTCTGTGGGGGCGGATTTGTGTGAGTTTTACATATTCTGCTGCTTTTTTGCTTTTTACAGGTGGATAGTTTTTGTTTTTTTGTTTTTTTTTTATTTTTTGCTGCACTCTGAGGTTGAAATCCAGAGTCTTCCTTAATGGAAGTCAATGAATGAAATGCAGCTGGCTGTGATTCATCATTAAGCAACAACGGAAATGGAAGGGATTATTCTGACCTTTACATTGTAAAAAATAAAAGAAATAATCATTTCCAGTTCCAGTCCATGTCAGAGACCTTTTTTTTTATCTGTGTTAAAACACTCTCAATGAGCAAACAAAGGGATCAAATTCAGACAAACGCTTTGGCAAAGTGGAGCTCATGAAACGTGGCAAAAACTGAGTGACTTTTTTTTTTTTTTTTTTTAACTCTGATCGGGCTCTTAGAATAAAACTGGAGGACAGGGTGCTGGCAGCGGGGCGAGTCGGAGGCTCAGAGGTTTGCAGAAGATCACATAGTTGAGGTTGTGTACGAGACGATCATCATCAGATTGTTTCATTTCATCAAGGGGGGTGGTCGGTGAAACAAGACGTGACACGTGGTGAAAGGTGGTGGTGGTGGTTGTATGATGGCACTGATGATGTGCCAGTGTCGCCTACCTGATATTTCCTGATGAGGCACATTGACGAGGCTGAATCCTTTAACGTTGTAAGCTTGCCTAACCTCGCTACAGCTCCGCGCTTTGCTCTCACCGGATGACAGGGACAGCACCGACAGAGTACAGAAGGCGACCTGCAGCCTCCACATCGCATACATCAGTCAAATCCTTGGTGATGGCTCACGGGGAAATATGATGAGCTCCGAAATTTACAAAAAAAAAAAAAAAAGGGAAAAAAAAAAAAGAAAAAAAAAAATCCAAAGGTTTTTTTTTCCAGTGAGCAGAATGGGAGATGTTCATTAAAAACAACAAAAAATTAAGATCACTTTTGATACTGGTACGTCCGCCTCATCGCAGGAGGGGAAAAAAAAGGCGCTTCCTATCTTCCCCCTCGAAAAGAGAAAAAAACATATATAACAAGAGCCCGGCGAGTCCGATCCGATCGCTCCCGGCTCGAAACGGATCCGGGGTGAGGGAGACAGTTTGCTACCTGGTGCTCTCCGGTGCCAACAACTTCTCCCGCACACACAGCAGCTCCGCGTCAGTGTGAGGCGGGCGAGACGCGGCCGAGACGCACGCTGCGCGGCGAGCGGGGCGCACACGGGGCAGAGCAAAACGTGGAGTGGAGTGGAGCTCGCATCCATCCAGCGGCGCGCACTGTCCTCCGCCTTTATGCATCCTCGGCGAGGCGCGGCGCGGACACATGTTGGAGGAGGAGGTGGAGGAGGAGGAGGACCTGGAGGCAGCGTGGGCGGAGGAGACCTGCAGTACAGCGCGTCGACTCGTTATTTTGTTAGGTTTTACGCGGATGAACGCGCGGTGGGTCCACTAACTCAAAGCGCCCCCCCCCCCAATCATATCACCTCCATCATAACCTATGGAGGTTTTATGATAAAAGCCTGTAAGACTGACCTGGACTGACTGACTTCACACTGCCCTCTACCATGCATCACACACACACACACACACACACACACACACACACACGTGCAATTTCATCTCTACCAATTATCTGCCACTCTGCCTGATTAGAATAATTTTAAACTTAATTTCATCATTATTTAGCTCTGATCCCTGACACGTGGTGATTACCTGAGCTCTGTGAAATGACCTTCTTCATAATAGCCTGTTTTTTTTTTTTGTTTTGTTTTGCTTTTTGTGGCCTCGATTACGCAGCCTTTGCAAAGTAGTCTGATGTACAAAACCACAGTGCTTTCAACAGGGCTCAGCTGTTTGTGGGCCTTACACTTATGAAGAGGGTTTTTACTTTAATTTAACTTCACCAGCCACAAATAATGCATAACTTCTGGCAGCGCAGAGTCGACTTCTCACACCAACAACATAAGAGGCTGCCGTTATTACAGCGTGTTTCTCTTAACAATGAAACACCTTTTGTTGGAAGGAAAGGGAAAAGTTGTCTTGTTATAACAAAGAAAATCTAACGAGAAAGGGGTCTCATTAGAATGGGTAAGATTTTCTCTCGAAAGAATAAGACGGCGTCTCATGATATCCCACACAGAAACTCCCGCAGTGTGTTTTTGGGGGCTACAGCTGGCTGACATTAAAAATGAAATGTAAAAGTGCAATTAGCTATAATTCAGGGTTGTGAAACGTACAAGGAAAAGTGGTGTTAAAATGGAAAAATGGTTAAGTACAAAATCTGTGGAAAAAAATCATGTCTTAATTCCTGTAGTGCTGATACAGTGAAATTTGCTCATCCTAAGCAAGACGACTGATTAGTCTTTCTGCTCTATCTAATCTATAGAAAGAACAATGGAACAAAGTAAATCTTAGCGTCATATTTGAAGTATTTTGATACTTCTACTTTCATTGGACAGTGGAGATGCAGAGAAAGAACGAGACAGGGTGACACGAAACAAAAGCTGGGCTCAAACCGAGGAGTGTCTTCGACCCCAGAACCACCAGAGCGTCCCACCATCTCGCTGTGACAGAAAGTTTTTTCCCCTCTGTGACCACAAAGTGCATGGTGTCTGTTCAGTCTTTAGTCAGAGTTAGTTCTAGCAGTTCTGAAGTGGTTATAGTCAAGCCCTGTAAACAGTCAGCAGCGAGTTATTATTTCAGTGCTGTGAGTTCAGCTCCCCACACTTTTTTTTTATCCATTGTGTTACTGAGTCTTTTGTTCTTTCCCAGCAGCTACAAATGAGTCAATTGCTCAACAGAGACAATCACAAAAATAAATCACATAATTAGCTCAGCTCAGTTCATGTCAATATCTCTACGCAACCAAACAATCCAGAGTGAGCCCAAACTGACAAAATGTAAACTGTGTGCTTGATGTTTCAGCTGATGCTCTGGTATTATATTGATGTTTTGAATAATAACACGATGCCACTTTACAGAAAATAATAACTGACCGCGCACATTCGCAGGGAAAAGTTCACTGACGGTGAGCCAAGTCTGCCGCCGTCGGCCGGGAGGTCGCGCCGAGACAGGAAACACACAAATGAATCTGTCAGATGTATTGTACCAGACATCTACTACAGTGAGCGGGGGACAAAGCACAGCACAGAGCTGTAATATGGCTGTACCTTTGCCTCACATAGCTAGCCAGTTCAGCTGAGGTGAAGTCAGGAGCGGGGAATGAATAGTCTGGGCGTCAATCTGTCTGGGGCGGCTAATACTCTCAATAGAGGGACGGACCAGACCTCCTCCTACAGGTGGATATGTGTCATCTTGCTTTGAATAACCATGGGTTGGTTTACCAAGCACGGGTTAATTAAAGGATATGTGTGTGTTGCTTAGAGGAGCAGATCGACCCTATGTGCATGAGCACAAAAAATGGGTCCAGTGCTCAATTAGAAGATCATTTTAGGACCTGGTGCTACCTGAAACCAATGAACTACTTGAAAAACTGAGCGTGAAAGATCCTTGTGAGTGAACTTTGAAACCAAGGTCACAAATACTTAATGTTGATAAGATTTTTTTTTTTTTTTTAAATCAAACCACTTAAAAAAGTCTTTCATCATTTTTTTTTTTTGGGGGGGGGGTCAGTGACAATCCAAACTAAGTCAGATAATCCAAACTAAGTCAGAGCTCAAAACAGATGCTTGTGTTAAAGTTGTTTTTTGGTGGTTTCATGGCATTTGTGAAATATGATTAGGTGAGATTTAGTGGCTGATTTCACTCTGTAATCTGTGGATCGAGTCTAGTTTGTAAGTGGGAGAACTATGACTTCACCTTGTGTATCTGCACTGTGATGCATGTAAAGGATTCAGCTTTTTTTAAGCTCTTTTGACAACAAATCTGTGCAGAAAATCTTCAAGTCTAAATCTTAAGCTAGAAAGTCATTCCTGCTCAGGTTAATTAGCTTCTCTGCACAGCACTGTCACAGCTATTCTCAAACACAAATGGAATGAATAACTCCTACATCCATACAGACTACCTTAATCTGTCAGAGGGGTGACACTAATATTTCTGTGTTCACTGTCAGTGTAAATATGTTCACTTCCACTCCGCCACCACAGCACTGCTATAAAGTTTCTCCAAGAAGAAACACTTTTATAAGACTTGGGTTTTGGCAAGCTGGGTAATGTCGCAGCCACAACCACCAGTTGTTGGCATTGCATTAGTTTGTTTTAATGCCAAAGAGGAACATACAAGAAGAAAACACCTTTTTGTTTCATATCTCAACTGAAGAGACTCATCCAAAGTAAACTTTGTAATACTTGTAATTTCTGCCAAAGGAAGACTAAGAGACATCACTATATCTTCTTCCCAGAGATCATCATCTATGGACCAGCATTGTGGGTTTATATTGTGTTGAAATCAGAGCTCCCATATAGTGCACATTTTCGTAATCTCCTGCAATGTGTTATCACTGTCATCAGTGTGTTTGAATTGTTACTGAAAGTTGCTGAAAGGTTAACACTGTGTGGAGAGCCAAAGCTGACTTATTCCCATCACTGTTTCTCTCTCCCCACCTACAGTAGCTGTCACTCTGGTGTTTAAATGTTGTACATCGCATTATCATTGCATATTTTAGTTCCTGCTTTTTGCTTGAGAGTTCATGTGGTGCTGTTGGTGGAAGTGTTGGCATTTCTTGGTTGTTGGCTTTTTTAGCACTGTATTAGAATGTGCTGAAATGTATGTTAAATACAATGAAATAAAAAATAACTCAGAGCCTGATAGACGTTCTGCTATAAAGGTCAAATTTTAAGGGAGCTGTTCATGTAAAATGTAATACACATTTATACATAAAAACAAAGAAAAGATTACTAATAACTCTACTCTAGCTCTCCCTACTTATCTAAGTATATATAGTATCTTATAAAGGGAAAATTGTGACATAACAATAAAATATCTACTTTATTGTGATTTCAAAATAAAATGTTCAGATGTGACTAAGGAGTAAGCATAAAAATGTGTAAAATTATGTATATATGACCCCTGATGAACAAAAGATCTCTGTAGGTCTAAAAAAAAAAAATCAGGCTGAGGATTTTATTCCTCCATGTCAGATCTAGACATTATCAGATTTGCATATTATGCTGAGGAAGACCGACTCAGTCATTTGTGTGATCTCAATGAAATGGAGAACAAAATGAATGTTGCTTCATATTATTCTTTTTATACAAGGCCTTTGTTTAATAAGATTAAGAGGGAAATCGTTTTTTGCCTACAGAGGATTGCGAAGAACAGCAGCGACTGAAAATGAAACATTTGGTGATTATTTAGAGACGGCTCAGGAACTTCTTTTTCTCTTTTGAACAATTGCGGCCAAATTAATTCCTGTATTTCCTCCTGTTTGGGAAGTTACTGTATGTTGTCTAACTTTGTTCTGCGTTCAGTATTTTTTCCTCAGGGATTGTGACTAAAATGACTCATTCATTATTCAAATTAAATCCTAAACAAAACGAAACAGAGAAAAATAAAGATTTGCCAAATTGAAAGCATGTCCCTGTGTACCTAATAATCGTGTTCCATCAACATATTAATTCAGGGAGGAAATAAAATCGAGGATAAAGCAAAAAAAAAAAGCTTCACTGTGTGCACATTCACAGCCGTTTTACAAAAAATGGTGGTCTATGTCAGTACCTTAATTGCCTCCATGAGCCGTTTGTCACAGCGCTGTGTTACTGAGTAGGACAACTCTGTGGGCCAAACTACAATGATTAACTTTCACTTGTTAGTAAAACACCAGCACGCACCTGTCTCTCTCACCTCACACAGTACCCCCCCCAATCGACTCGGCCCCCCTTGAGGAGGCGTGCCTGAGTCTGAAAACCTCTGATCTGCGTCAGCCTGCTGTAGCTTCAGTTTTGAAGGAGTGTGTTTAGGTCTCTAATTTATTTGGACTATATGTTGTTTGTTTGAATGATTGGCCCAAATTAGTCCACGCTGGCTTTCTTTGATGGCTTCCGAGGTGTCTTATCTCTGTTTTAGAGCTCTATTTAATTATCTATTCTGCTCTATTTAGGAAGGCGCTGCCAGTCAGGCGTGAAAGTCCGAGATCAAATGTGTTTTCCCCGTTCACCGTTGGTTTCATCTGCACAGCACTGTAATAGCCCCACTCAGCTAATAAGCCCTTGCTAATGAGGCCGAGAGATGATGGCCAGAAGGTGATCCCGGTAGTGGATCGATAGCTCACCATGAGGAGTCAGCACAGGGTTCAGCATGACTCATACTCAGTGCACCACGGGGAAAACTGAGCTCTTGTGGCTTTCTATAAAGGCCTGCTGCTTCACAAACCACTGTTAGTCGTCAGATTTTTTCTTTTGTTTCACCTTTTCATGGAATATTAATGTTCCAAAGTTTCTAATCTAACTTTGGATCCATGGAATGACAAACGGTGATATTAGATGGATCTAAAGATAGATGGAGACCAATCGATCAAAATCAATAGATAAAGGATCTACACACAAGCCACCGAGAAGACAAACAGCTGACTGACGCCATTACCTTACACTGGGGATGGATGGATGAATGAATGGATGGATGAGGACGTCTCGCTGATAGATAGCCGAGGAAAATAACAGTTTTAATCATGCCCTTCATAGAATTAAAGGCTAGAAATTAAAGAGGGTAGAATCAGGACACAACTGTTGTTATTTTCCCTGAAGATCAACAGTGGCCGATTCTTATTTAACTGTTTTCTTAAATATACAGAACCCAGGTTGAACTACAATTAAAAGCACAGCTCATTGTGTTAAGTGCTCCTTGTATTATTATGTACCAGTGTTTGCTGTAATGGCGCACTATTGCACAGTTTAGGCGTGCAGGAGGAAATGTCATAGCCTGTATGTGAGGCACACTGCAAGCAGCTGAAAAATAAGGTCACTTTGTTCACATTAGCACAGCAAGCAAGGGGATGAATAATTAATCATGTACTTATAATTCATGGATGTTTAAGACAGATATGTGCAATTACTGCAAAAAGGTAAAGCTCCTTTTTCAGATAGAAGACTTTGGATTTTTGATGCCTGTACTGAAAGCAAATATCCAGGCAAGCAAAGCAAAGAGAGTATTGAGAAAACACAGGGGATTTTTGTTTTTTCATTAGGCACAAACTTTATACAGTCAAACACGTGGCCGTAAATATATATTTGTATGTTTTTTATATTTGTGTATTTGTATTTGTTCATATGTGAGTGAGTGTTTACATTTTTGCATGATTCAAACTCAAGATCCTTAGGCGTTATAACCATGAACAATCTGGCTGGGGCAAAAATGACCATCCATCCATCTATTTATTTTATTCCAGTTATTCAAGAACATGCCGGGGCAGCAGTGCACTGAGCAGAGTAGCCCAGACGTCCTTTTCCCCAGCCAATGTCCTCCAGCTTCTCCTAGGTGATATCGGCATTCCCAGACCCTTTAATCCTGGATATAATATACCTCTGGTGTGTCCCTGGGCCTCCCCCCTGTTCAATATGCCTGGAATATCTCCACATGGAGGAGTCACTGAGAAATCCTAATCATATTCCCAAATCATCTTAACAGGCTTTTTAAGCTGATGTAGCAGCAGTTCAGGCTCCCCATCCTATCGCTCCAGTCGGGCCGAGACCCCCTGCCAGGAGAATCTTATCTTTTTGGGCACAACCCAAAGTGGAGACACTGAAACAGAAAATGAAGAGAAAACAGAAGAGAAAAAAAGGAAATAGAATCTTCATCACCTCTCATACGATGGCCTGAATTCAGAAAATTATTTTTTGCCATTCCTCTGCTGTTGATGGGCACAAGGAGTTTGGCAGCAGAACTTTCAAAAAGTAAATATAATAATAATGGCCATATGAGTTACCCAATTCAACCATAAAGCCTGTCTGACTGTGCAATGAATGTCTTTGCGAACTATACTGTCAAATACTAAAGACAGAGAAATGTCACAGATGTAAAAAGAGCTCTAAAAAATATCTATGACCACAGCAGTGAAATCCTTTCTTCTTTTTGTAACGTGGTACTTATGATGTTGTGTCAGTCAGTGTATGTTACACCTTTTCATGCCTTATTGTGATTGGGTGTTTTTTTAGATGAGGATCATGGCAGCAGCTGCACTGTGACAGTATGGTCCCAAATTTCTGACACTGCTTTTGACAAAGACTGTCATCAGTCACAAATCCTCTTAATCATTAGGATTCCATGTCAAGTTGATACCGAGCCAGGTACTTATTATGTTAAAAATACTTTATCTGTCAGTGTATATGTATATCAGAGTTCGAAATACATTGGCTGACACCTGAGAACGCTTATAGAACAATATAACAATATAAGAACAATGTTCACTGAATATGTCTTTTAAAAGCATACTATGCCTGGTATTCATTATTCATACTGCAAAACATTTATTCACAAATATGAATACAGACAAATATTATAGTGGTGTGTTCTCACATTGCCATTGAATACCTGGCTGTTCCTGGTGAGGCCTTCTTCCACGGGTGACACTTTTGCAAATGGTCTGCAGTTCAGTTTAGAAAAAAAGCTTGGCAAATGAGACACACATTACCCAGTACAAACTGGAACGCAGTGGACTTTTTTCTGCTTGGCAACACAAAAAGAAAAAAAAAAAGTTGTATAGTGACACACGAATGCACACGTATTGGGTTTGAGAGTGTGCATGCGTGTGTGTGTCAGGAAGACAGAGAGTGACGAGTGCACTGTGTGGGTTCTGTTGCAGGGCATGGCTGACACATGGTTGTGTTGTTGCGCGAGTGGCCTTATTGTTAACGATATCCTTGGCGATGTGTTTGCAAAGCGTGTACAGCCTAGTTGATTGCCTTGGCTTGCATCCATGACATCTTGTATATTGGGCACCGAGTCTGTGTGAGACTTCAGCATAACACTGGAGCACCCGATTACCACCAGTTATTTCACACACTGTATAAACCATACTGTACGTGTAAATTCTTAACATAGTGTGGATTATATTTATATATGGCCTCATCCAATTAAACAATTCATACATGTTCTATATATCTTAGTAATGACTGTAACAAAGCAGCGTGCAGATGAACGAACTGTTATCTAATGAAAATCGAGTATATTCCAAGAGGTCTGGGCTGGCTAACGATTTCAAATGTGAACACAATCAATAAACTGCATGCTGGCTCAAATGTTAAATCACAGTATGCCCATTCCTTAATCATTTTCACACAACATGGAAAAGGTCATGTCAGAGTGGCGTCAATCCATTGTTGACAGGCATTATTTAGAATAAACGAGCCAACCAGGATCACCTCTTATCTCGACAGGTTACTTTGAATTAGGCTTTGCTTGAGAGTACCAGACATGTGAACCTCATCACCGACATCAGAATAAAAGGCACCACAAAATGTGATTATTCCCATAATAATTTGGTTGCATCTAATACAAACTGTTTTTCCCCTGCATATGCTTTGCGTTTACACTGTTATTCAAATCAAATGTGCCAGGTTAACATGCCATGATATCAGTGCAAGTTAGTTTCCTCTGATCCTCAGAACACTTCAGTTTTTCTGATATCCACTTAAGCTGTGATAATTTATTCAAATTGTTGCAGTGTGAGCCATTTTTATGTATCATACATTATTCAAAATAGTTTCAGGTGGTTGTTTTCCTGGTATAAAAATTGTTTTGCACAAATTAATGATGTCCTAAGGTTTAGTAATTAGGGATCTGAATCTTATTGTAAATAGGGTCTGATGACTTACAGGGATGGCTGAGGAGGAAAAGTAATCATCATAACATCAAAATTAGTCGCTTAATGTGTGAGCTAAAGTTATGTTGTCCATAGGACTTGTTGATCTCAAATGGAGCACCTCTTACTCTCCACTTTGTGATGTGCATTCTTTTATAATGTGACTGATGAAGCTGCAGCCTAATAAGAAAGCAGGAGCTCCACAGATTTTACATGCTCAGCCTACGAAAATAAATAGGTCTGTTTGAAAGATGTTTAACAAGCGGGGGGGGGGGTTAATTAAAGATGCTATTTAAATGATTTATAGGAAATGTAAAATCAAGGGCTTCAGGGCATTGATCAATACTCAGAACTCAAACTGATGATTTCCTTGACCTCTGCAGAATTATATCTGACCTTTTTTAATTTTGCCTTGCACAAAGCAAGTTGCCCAGGTTTTTTTGAAGACTCATACTAAATTGCTGGTGAACCCCTTTAAAGGGGAACTCTTGCACATTCAAGTCTGTGGAGTACTACAGCATGTGTGAAAAAAAAGCTGTATAAAGCCTTTTTAGTTGCATCTATATCTTATGAATTGTCTCAAATGTTACTTGAGTCAACGCAAAGTAGATGGATAGTACTGCATTTACTTTTGTCCTTACTTGGGTCTAAATTGGATTACTAAATTGTCCATCTTGGGTCTGACAATCTTATCGAAGTGAAACGTTAAGTCAGTGGAGTACTTGAGAAACAATTTATTGTTGCATTTACAGTATCAGGAAAATTACTTTTATTCTTCCCCTCAAAACTTTTATCTGTGTACATGACATGCTGTCAAAAATGTAACCACCAAGCAGGTTATGGCTGCTCTTACATCAGTAATGTAAAACCTATGTCCGACTCCAGGAGATCTTAAGTGCAACGCTCAAGCACTACCACAGTTACCATGGTAACCACTGAGCAGACAACAACTTCTGATCAGCTTTGAACCAGTTCAAGTCTACAAGTATAAAAAATGTGACCAGTAAATGTTTGGAAAATAATAGCGTGTAAAGGGCAAAAATTTATTTATCTGTGTCCTGGCAGACATGCGTAGGTTTATTGTCTGTGTTTAATCCCAGGAATACACCAGCTTGCAAAATTATTTTTTTCAGTTATGTAAAAGTAGTGAAATTCCTGCACTCTAAATATATTCCCAGTATTATGATGCATTACTGTGCGGGTGTCACTAATGCTGAAGCTGAAAAAGGTGAGGCTAATTTCAACTACTTTATATACTGCTAGGTAGCTTCATCTATAATCATGAATCATAATGTATTAGCTGATTTACATTTTGTATTTGTAAAAAAGTAAGTGAGTAATAAGTATAATGTTGGCTTCCAAATTACACTGGGGTAGAGGTGCAGTCAAGTGCAGTAGAGTCAAAGCAATAACACTATTAAAAAGCTAACTACATGCTAAACGTGTGGCAGACGAGCTGCAGAAAAGCAAAGGTGAGTACTAGTTTTATCGCACGCTGCCTGCGAAGAGGTGAACACAGACGATTTACTTGCTTCTTCAGCTCCTGATGATGCCAGCCACCCCAGGATAGATGCCGTTTGAAAGACGACAGCTCTTCAAGATGACTGACAAGTGTTGGCGTAGGAATTCGACCAGCTGAGGTAAAGGCTTGCAGGACTAACAACACACTGCCTGCCTCATGCCACAAAAGCTGTATTTTAAAGGTTTAAATCTGAGGCAAGGCTCTATGTCTGATCCAGAGGTTTGGGTTTGTATTTAAAACAATACACATGATCTTTTTCTGATTTTTTTTTCCCCCAGTTGTGACAGATTTCAAAAAACAGGTGGGTCAGCAGGTTAAATTTTTTCAAGCCGATCGGTAAGAAAATGAAACACAAAACACACAAGCGCACATACAGAATAGCACTTAACAGGACCCCTACGTAAGCCTGTGACCTTTACCTCTAAAGGACAGCATTAAAATTCATAGGCCAAGCAACAGAGTCTCCACTGTTTATCTTTGTGACAGAAAAGCAGTATGCACAGAATGACTAACCCATAGAGAATTACCACTATCAGTTAATAACAATTACTATTATCAGTCTATTGGTACTATATAGTCTTTCTGCTTTTACAACCCAGAATTTTACTGTTCCGAGTTTATTCTCACCACTCTCGTCCACCTTGTTTGCAGCTGCAGCAGGCAGGAGGAAGCTCTAAAACACCATCGTAGGCTACCTACACAGCACCAAAGAGCAGACAGACACACACCAAACATAGCTAGACTGAATACTTGTCAAAAATCGATGCTAATACTTTTCTGTGTCTGTTTGCTGTATAAATAAGTAACTACTTGCGAAACAAGTTTGCCATATCAACTTTATAAAATAGTATGTCAGGGTTGTGTTTAAAGTTTGTTTCCGCTGCCCTCAGGAGACCAAAATAATCTGTTAATCGGCTTAAATAAGTCTAGGCTGATGTCAAACTTCCTTCAGTCCACTTCAGTCAGACCACTTTTTTTGTATTTTTGTTTTGTATTTATTGTTCATATGTCTAATTGTCCTTCTAGCATCATTGTACTTAATAGATAGTTCAGCTGCTGCAATTTGGCTGTACCAACAACAGCATGAATAAAACCATTTGTCCCTGTTCCCTGTCACACAGATTAATGAATCTACTGTGAAATGACAGGTTTTATGGACTCGGTTGGGGTGTATTCTTACACAGTGTAAATGTACATAACTGCGACAGAGCTTAACTGCAGTTATTCATCTTAAAACGATTTTCTGTCTGTACATTTATTTATGTGTTTTAATAATGGATGAAGGGAAATGTGTCAGGTTGAGATATGATCCTAGGTGCCAAATCTTTAAGCTGCAGTTTATATACTTTGGGCTCTATTGAGATCCTGAGTTAACTCAGGGAAGAATACTAAAGCCACATTTGTTGTGCGCAAAACTCCCGGAGTTGCAGGAGAGGATGCAATTCATAACCATCACTTCAACACTTGAGGTGATGAATGAGATGACTCTGATTTACGTCCACCAGACTCTGCTCATTAGTGGCATGCTTGCGGGTGAGACTGATCAAAGTTACAATCCCAGACTGAAGAGATAACTTGGTAAACCATATCTCCACGGAAATGAATGACTCAGGTGTGGAAGTGTCTTTTGGGACAGACTGCATAACCAGGTTTGAAGGCGCCTGAGGGTGGTGAAACCTCTCATAGGAAGCAACAGGGTGGGCAAACACAGAGCCTGTTAGATTCTATGTATCTTCAAATTTATCTGTATTGTGAGGGTACAGTTTGGAAAGGTGTGAGGCAACCTGTGGTAATATCTTGCTCGGGGAATCCTGTCCTTTTAATACATCTCCCAAGATTGATGCAGTTGGTCTGTGCAAGTTTCTTTGTAAGATGGGAAGACTCTGTCAGGCTCAGTTGATGCTTCTGCATTTGCTTTGTCTCCCACAATGCCACAACTCCCACTCCACCCTGCTCAAATCTCCTCAGGATTTTAGGCTGAACCAAATCTTCACAGAACTCAGCTCTTCATCTGACATTACCTGTTTTGCCTTGGGTAACACATCTGTGTCTGTTCTTGCCGCCTTACATGCTTTTTCTGTCTATTTTCTATCTTTTGTAATCTTTAGATGGGCCTCTGACCAGGTTTATTAACATTAATTTGTGCTTGTATTGGTGTGGTAGCGACGCCTGATTTACTAAGCTGATAGCTGAACACACTGGGAGGCCTACTAGCAGCAAGTTACAGGTTGAGCAGTAGTTAAAAGGTGCAGTTCAGAGTTGGGATTTGCTCAGATATCAAAATACAGCAATGGTGACGTAGAAATACTCATTAATGAAGTAATGAGGCACCTAAATATTTACCAAGGCTGCATCCCCATCGATTAGAAAATGTTTATTGATAACATACAACACAGTCAAAATTATGAGTCTCAGTGAATTGTTCATAACCACTTTTACATCTAAGCAGTTCTGATAATTCAGTCTACATTTGTGTGCAGGAGGATCAGCTTTCATGAATGATGAGTCCCAAGGTAAACACTCCTAATCTTTGCTACTGTAGGGTACATTGGAGTTGAATACCTTGCCATGATTTTAGATTGCTTTAATATTATGACATAGTTAAAGCCATTTTTTATTTTGGGATTCAGCTGGCAAGTTTCTAACAACATCTGGATGGATTTCCCTCCAAAAATGTTAAAAGTATAACATTTAGTGTTACTGCCAGCATACTGCAATGGCTTTTATTCTACACGCATCACTGTACTCCATGCCACTGCTGATTTTTTTTTTTTTTTTTTTTGCCTTGCATCTCTTGGGATCATTATTCTTTGTCTAATGCTGTAGTCTTGATCTTTTTTTTTTCCAAAGGAAGCTTTTCACTACAGTAAATGAAATACTGATGATGACAGCTGTGGTGAAATGTTACAGCTGTCATTGTCATGACAAGTAGGGCTTTTTTTAACTTCACCTCATCTTTTATTCTTCCCCTCAGACTTCATATCCTTTCCTTTTAGTCTTGTAGGCACTGTCACCCTGTCCCTAACCAGTCTAGAAGGAAAAGTCTTCGGAGCACCCTTTCATCTTCTCTGTCAGGTTTGTCTCCCTGTCCTTTAAGACCCTGCTGCCTCTTAGGCTCACTATTCCTTGAAATAAATCACTTTCTTTCTCCCTCTTAACTTTGTCCTGGCCCTCACCTGAAACAACACATAAATATGTAAGACATCATAGTTTTGTTGCCAAGTGTATACTTCTTAATCCGTCCCTTTTGTATGTCTTTCTCTAAAAAACAAGACGCCTAAAGGCTGGTAGTCCCTTGTTTTTAGTGTGTTTTTTCTCTCTTGCCATCATCTCATTAAAAGTGCTCTCCCACTAACAAAAACTCATTAAACTTTTTGCAGTAGCCCAGCCTGGTCGCAGAACATGCACTCTAAGTGATCGAGTCTTGTGATAATGGCACTGTGAAAGCATTGACTGTATATAAAGATGGACAATGCACAGCCACTTCAATCCCGTTTTACTAAAACAATTCCAAAATATACAGAATGCATGCGCTACCATCTTGCGCTGCTGACGTCATTTGCAGCCAGAGTCTGCACAGTAGTGATCGAGGAAGAAAGCATAATATCAATGCCCACAAACCCAATAGACTCAAATCAATAATTAGGGAGTGTTGTCTAATGATCACCCACTAAAGTTAAAGTAACATTTCCCCCCTACATTTCTAAGCTGCATTAAATTCCTGAAAAGATGTTTGCAGTTGCCTGTGTGACTACATTACTTTGATTGATGGCTGTCAAACATGACATGTCACCCCATTTGTATAGCATCAAATAACTCATTAAAATTAAACCTCTCAGACACTTGAACAAACACCAGCATGATAAGATCTATGTAAAATGGAAAATTAAATCCGAAACCATCTTTGGGAAAATGTATTTGATGTGTACTTTGATTTTGTTTGTCCATGTCCCATCTGCTGACATCGAGGTGCAGATTTGACCTGTACTGCAACCAGCCACCAGGGGGCGATCCAGATGTTTGGATTTTATTTCTGGGGAGTCATGTCGCCCATCTGTATATACAGCTTATGGTTGGAAAGGTTTCAATTTCAAAACTGTAACATTTGTTCCCTAATATGTTCCATGACATCTGTTCCATGAAAAAAGTCATTATTTGCATGACTAAAGAGGTCCCCTATGATTTCAACTCATGATCATTTGAAATTTTGATTTATATGTTACACACAAACAGCACACTGTAGATGACACAAAATATACCATTAATCAGAATCACAAATCAAAAGTGTGTAGTGTACGATCATCAGTATCGTATTAAGCATTAATCATGCTCTACACAGGCCAGCTGTTTGAACAAACAGCTAATGTAGTCATTTTTTTGGTTAGTACAGTCTCATTCAATCATGATCAGTTTATTAACTCATAAAATTATTTCATCTCACAGGAAGTCACTATGGTTTGGATACACTGGTGCACACCTACAACTTAAATGCTAGTCTAAAAAGAACAAAGAAGAAGAGGATATTATCTCAAGAGAAAAGTCACCAAGAACAAAAACATAAATCCATCATTAACACATTAAAACAAACTATGTACCCTAGATTGTGTCATCCCGTCTTGGTTGGGGACAGTACAAGCAGGGGATCAAGTTTCAGTCCCTTTCAGATCTCCAGTTCTAGTCCCTTTCAGATCTCCAGTTCTAGTCCCTTTCAGATCTCCAGTTCTTTATTTAGTCTCACCTGAAAGGGTTCATTCTTGTATCTCCTTTCCAATGACAAGATTGGCCTTTCTTACTCTCTGAAGCTTAGAATGGAAAAAAAACATGCATTAGATCAGCTCCAGAACTCTGGAGATTTCACTGACCTTTACAGATGCAACATGGGAAGCAAGAACTCTGCCTTGAACTTCAAATGCATCATTTTGAGCTCTTAAGAGATCCTTGGGTAGCTAAAGATTGGTTGTCAGCAGAATTGCTTCAGTGATGTGATGGAAACATACTGTAGCCTCACATGGGAACATCTAATATAGGACTTTCTAAAAAAAATGTTATCCTGAATAATCAAACGAGAGCCACGATTCTTGGTCGTAAAAAATCCTCTATTTCAGTGCCGGCATGACATCAAAATGCCTACCTATTTGTAAAATGAAAGAAAGCGCTTTTTTCTTTGCTTTCTAAAACAAAACAAAAATAACAACAGTCCTGTCAGTTTTAAAGACTCTTCGTGCACAAACATCTTTCCACTGTAATTACAAAAGAATAAATCTCCTGAAGCAGCAGTGCTAAATGGCAAAAGACCACCAAATTAGACTTAAGAGAACAAAGAATAACAAAAGCTACGGGGGCTACACAACCTGCTGTGCTGTGCTACCTCAATACCCCGACCTTTCACAGTGAAGCCCACACGTGAGGTAATTGAGTTATCCTTGTTTGTAGCCACATAAGAGAAGCTGTGATTGTCTTTGGACTTTGGAGGTGTAATAGCAAAAGTATAACAAGGAGCATAATAAATTGCCTGCTCTCGGGGAATTCTAGTTAAAGTAGCATTATTACGGGTCAACAGTGAAGTTTAGCTTCCAGGGAATCTGCATTGGGTAATATGAGGCAACTTCTGCTGAAGAAGCTAAGCTTAAGGACATGATTACGCCACGGCTGTTAATGCCGAGGCTGCTGCTGTAAGCAATTAAAATAACCTAAAAAGGACAGATAAAAGTTTTACAGCATTGCAAGAAAAATCCATAGAGGTATTATAAGTAACTAAAATTCCCAGAAGCCGATCTACTTCATATCACTTCATAGATTTAAAAAAAAAATACATTTTTCTGTTTCTAAACTACAAATGCTGCAAAAATTGAGAAATGACATCCATCCACTGCTGCAAAACATGCCCGTGGTCCAGTGAGAAATGCAAACATGTTGGAAAACTGAGGAGGTGGATTAAATGTGTCCTGTCTCTGCCAACACAATTATCTTCCTCACCAGTAAAGCTATCACAAAGCAGTGACTACTTTCCAAAAAAGGAAATAAACTAATGGTACAAAATGAGACAAAGCTTGCTGGAAAAAAAGTCCCGAGTGATTGTATTACTCAGGATTTTGTTACAGGACCTTACAGATGACAGCAGACCCATAAATCTACAGGCCCATCAACAGGAAGCATCATTCACGAGCCAGCTAATCCATTTTCTCTGGTGCTTAATGCTTTGTATGTCACCACAGTTATCAGTGGACACCATCTAGTTTCCTTTGGGCCAAGACTCCGATAAACAAACAGTGCTGTAGAACTAAGTTATTCTAATGCTTTTATTTCTGCGGTAAACATGGCCGCCCCATGTTGAGCTTTTGGTTTCACAAAAGCGTTTCATAAGCGCTGCTTACGCGAAGATCACCAGCATAAAGTTTCACAAATGTCTGATGCTCACTAATTGCAGATAAAGTAGTGGGTCATACAATGCACATACATAGGTCACAAAATGACATTTGAAATATGTCAACTTGAACAAATGATTTCATGTTTTAGGCTAATGGCCAGTACGCAATATCTTCTCATGTGAAGCGAGCTCATTTTAAAATCTGTTAAAACTGCTTTTACTCTGAGCCACACTTCAAAGAGCACCAGTAACTCTTCTGTCATGCTTCCCACCTAAAATGTAAAGGTATTTGTTTTTATCCACACACTTTTTTTTTTTTTTCTTTTTAGTTTCAAGGCTTTCTAGTGGAGGAAATGTCATGTAGCACACAGAGAGGGCTGTTTCAATAGAACAGTAAGTTTTCGTCAGCCGTCACATACATCGTTTCCCATAGTTTTTCAAAAGTTTGCTGTTTCACTTCAGGTACTGTAAGTCTGCCTTGTGACAACAGCAGAGTAAAGGTTTCATCACAGCTTGAAAGACATGATGAAACATGTTCTTTTATGGGTCTGGAAAACATGCATCACCTTCACTTTGCTGCAGCATTAAGTCAGGGTGGGTTTAGTTTGGGACTATATGACCCTCCATTGAGAGCCACCGAAAAGTGAACAAACCCTACATAACTACTGCTAAGTCATGTAAAGAGAGCTTGTTTCAAAAGCAGCAGTTCAGCCTATTTGATGGAGACTTGCATGATTATTCCAATTCACGAGTTGTATCTACATGTAAGTCGCTTCGGATGACTGCTAAATAAATGCAATGTAGTTATCTTCTTTAGTTAAAAGGTGCCGGTCTTTGCAATCAGCCACTGAGTGTTTCACTCAGAGAAAATCTGCTAATGAAGAGTGCAAACAAATCTGTAATGACTGAATGAATGAATCCACACAGTACACACACCAACAAAATAAAGAAGAAGGTGAAGACCGAGGGGAAGAGAGAGAAGACATCTGCCGCCCTGTCTTCCCTAATATCTGAAACCACGAGTGGGTGTAAGTTAAAGCAGTTATTTTAGCTGGCTAGGCAGCAGGGAGCAAACATAATATTTTAAGGGCTATTTCTCCTGTACTCCTAAGACACAGTGTGACAAAGTGACTTCATAAAAATAGCAGTGATCCAAACATTGTCTTACTTTTCGCTGGATTTTTGTATATTTTCTTGCAACACACTTTGTCATACCATATAGCAGACCTGTTATTTGGCTGACAGTGGATCAGTATAATGCTCAAGCAGTTCTGGTTGAATCCAAGAAGAAATGTGGTAGTGCCGGCGGGAAAATGCGATGAAGCTGTAAGAACTGCTGTCTTTTCTCTGACGTGGAATGAGTAGATAATGACAGAATTGTTTTTGTTTTTTTTGTTTTTTTTTTGACTGTTCCCTGCAACACAAGCCCTTCTCATGAAGACGTACAACGACTTGACTAATAGGAACATTAAACACCACCTGACAGGCAGACTGTGCCGGTACTATCAGCCCCTGTGCAGATGTTATTAACCAATCTTAATTGCACTCTATTTGTACGAACCACATTTATTTTATGATTGTTATAAGTGATGCATGGCTGTTAGGTTACAAAGATTTGTCCTGTAATTAGTCTGCCCTTCATGGGTGGTTATACTGATCAGTTTTTTTTTTTATTGGTTTTTTATTTGTTTTAGAGAGGTACAGAATCAACCGTGTGATCAGTTTGGAGGATGCAGTTTGTGGTGCTGTTGAACTATATTCACTTATACTGACAGGTGTTTCTATTATTTTGTCCAGTCCATTTATATAATTTAGGACAGGCTAAATAAATAAATAAATAAAAAACTCCCTGTATAAGCCAGTACAAATTAACGGCAGTACAAACACCACAAACAGCAGTATTTACTGCAGGGCTGTCGTGTTAGACAGCATTAGTTTTAGCTCGGGGTATAGCTACTGTAATATTATATATAACATTTACATACCGGGACACTAAGTGTGAAATTACCACACCACCACAGAAACACACGCCACAGTGGATACGGTGTTTGACAATACGAGTGTAATTAATGGAGTTGGCTCCGACCAGCTAAATTCCCTGAACTCTTTGCATTCAGTTAATTTCTGCCGTTTCCTCGTGAAGACTCTTTTCCACCTGATGATGAGCGAGTGATTCCCGCTGTTGTCATAAATAACACTCCAGGATGACTTCCAGGCCGACTTCATGTCAGCAATAGTTCCAGAAACCTCCTGCCTTGGCAAACAGCTGGGCTAGATTCATCATTTTCTATTGCTCATTCTCCCTATCCAGCTTTTTTTTCCTGCTTCACCCCATTAGCCCCTGTCGCACCATGCATTTAGTTCAAGGATTATCAATCAAAAAAAAATCTTTCTCCCGCAGAATGTCACTCTCTTGCTGCAGCATTTTCTTGTGTATGATGATGGAAATCCACAAAAATTGAATGATATCTAATATCTGCAAACGTAATCTGTTATCATGACATTTTAAGAATTTGTGCCACCGCTGTGCCTTTAGGAGTTCAGAATTATAAATAATGTAATAACAATATAATAAATTTCACATTACCTACAATTAAATATTACCATACATAAATGCTTTATTTTATCTTTATTTTTGTTCTTTTCTGTTTTTTTTACTTTAGCTTGTAGTACCTATTATTCTGTGCCTGTATGTGTACGTGCATGTATGCATGTATCTTTGTATAAGTATTCTAATAATGTTAAGAAAGTATATATGACTACTGTATAGCCTTCATTGTTTACTGATGTGATAGTACATGATGAATGGGAGAGAAACCAGAAAATATTTTCTAACGGCCTATGTATTGCATCCTGTCTACAAAATTAAATTATTACTGCAAAGCTGAAGGAAGGTGAGCAACCCAAAGATAAAAATGGAGAATTATTATAAAATCACCC
Organism: Scortum barcoo; assembly: GCA_023238725.1. Taxonomy (NCBI): domain Eukaryota; kingdom Metazoa; phylum Chordata; class Actinopteri; order Centrarchiformes; family Terapontidae; genus Scortum; species Scortum barcoo. The sequence goes on from CM041531.1 coordinate 13,132,579, forward strand.
CACTACTACTTTTGTCAATATTGTAGTAGTTCAAAGTAACACCATCAAAATAAAGGCAGGTGATGTTCCCGACAACTCAATCATGACTCCTTTTCAACATTTTGGCAGAAGTATTTTCAATTTGTTTTTATTCTGAAATGAAAAGATTCTTAAATTCATCTTTACTAGAGCCTCAAAAGACGATCAATACATCATTTTCAAAATTCAATATGAGAGCTATTTAGTTCCCAGGAAAGTGTCGTGGCAAAATGCTGTGTCACTGTATTCAACATTGCCTTCAACGGCTAATCTGCTTTTACTCCCATTTCAATCTAATAATGCACCTAATTGTCTTGTTGTGACTGAACAACATTTTATGAAGTTTGCTATGGCAGTATTTTGCAAATATATACACACTTTCGAACTGCAGTGATGGAAAAGATGAAACACTGTGACTCTAAAAGCTAAAAACTTTTGCAGCACAACTACAGAGAAATGGCAACACCCAAAAAGATGACAAACCAACAGGACTCAAATAAACATTATTTCAAAAGACAACATGTTTCAGACTTCTGCACCAACAAACCGGCTCAATTTGTTGGGCTGAGTTGCCCTTTAAGAAGAGAGACCTTCAGAAGCACCTATGCTCCCAGAGCTTATGGAAAGCAATTATTAAGTTGTCGTTGTGAATCACACAGTGAGGACAGAAATAATGGATTTCACTGATTAATTATGGTGAAGGAAACTTAATTGCTTGAGTGCTTCCTTTCAGATGAGTCATTTGAAAGAAGTTGGATCTTTTCATTGCAAATGGACTGATATAAAGACTTACATTCTGATTAAAATGATGACAAATGTTACACTCACAAAGGGGTTTTACTGTAGCACATTACCTAGTTTATGCATAGTCTTTCTAAAGTATGTCTTGTTGTCTTTTTAAACATTTTAGGCATTTTCTGAGACTTATAATAATAATAACAACAACAACAATAATAATAATAATAATAATAATAATAATAATGATGATGATGATAACAACAACAACAACAACAACAATAATTTAGAATATTTTATACTTTTATATTAGAAGGCCAGTGGATGGCTTCTCAAACAATAAGATTTTATCTCAGTCTGCCTACATTTATTTTACATACAGATGCAAAAGACTAGGACCTGCTCTGTGCTTTATATATTATTACAGTACATCAAGTACTCAATTGTTTGGCGGATAAATAGCTAATATTAGAAAATACACTAAATCCTGGGCATGGCTGTACAAAGCATGATCAGGTTCGCCCACCGTCCTGAGCTGTTCTCAGGGCTTCAACACATCGACAGTTTTCCTCCGGAGAGGAGGCCCGTATGTATGAGCCACTGCTGAAGGATCAGAGTGTAGCCTGAAATTAACTGGATATTGATTCAGTGCAGAGCAGTCCCCAAGACAACTATTTGAAGGTACAGCATACAGATACTTTGGCAGCACAGGGCTCTGAATTCAGACCAATCAGTGACTTGAGAGTGTCTTCATTTTGTCACGGAGCTGGGATTTCTGTCCAGTTAAGAGGCCGCCTACGACACATCGGTCACAAGAAGTCTCACACATCGTACTGTCAACCCTGTCCCCTAGAAATTATGCTCATATACCACTTATGTACAAAAAAAAGACTACATCATGCTGTGATTTGACAGCAGAAAACAGATGAGAGGAGAAAGAAATGTAGTGTGACATGTAGTAGTGGTAGCCCGCTAGACACAAACCAGCAATGTTACAGTTCAGAGTCAGCACTGTAATCCATAAGCCACCAGACCACCACAACAAATATGTTTAAGTAAAAAAACAAATGCCACCCCATTTTTATCAATGTAATGACTAAAGCATAATTAATGTTATTATAGTTATGTTTAGACCCTCTTAGTTAAAGGTACCCTGTGAAATGTTGTAAACATACAAAATGATGTTGACATTCACAGTCTCTCACTAAAAAGCATTATGTGGATCTTTGATGCTTATCAAACAGGCTGAGTGCATTTTTAGATGATTATTAGAATATTTCTAAAGCCGCATTCTTTATATCAGTGGCAGTGAGATGCACCCATCAAAACATTCCTCCATTGTGGTACAATTGGTCAAAAACTCAGCAAAGTAACTTTGACATTAGAAAAGATGGTGTTTTTTTTTATTTAATAAACACTGAAAATCTAGGTGAATGTTTACTTTTTCAGTATAAAGAAATACTTTTTGAAAACCATCATTTTCTCGTAGATTTGAAAACCTGTGTGAAAAGTGTATGAACAGATCTTCAAGGTGAACTGACTATACTAAATTACCCCTGTCTCTAAACCAATGATTGCATTAATACATTACATTACATACAACACATACATTAATTGTTAAAATTGTTAAAATTGTTAAAAGCCCATTAAAAGACAGTGAAAGCCACAGAAACAATCCCGGGCTCAGCAGTTGTAAGTAAAAGGCTGCTGAGGTCTTAACCTTATGTACAGTGTTCGTGAAGGCTAGTTTTGTACTGAACGTGACAGCCTGGACTAGCAACAGACTCAATGTACCACTGAACTGAACACAAGTGGAACCAGCGTGGAGTCCTCTGAACAGTGATAACTTGGTGACGTACATACTGAAGTGCATTTAAACATAGCCTATTACCCCGATTATACCCGAATTACACCCAGACTTTCTGGGATACAGGGGTGGTATATGGTGAAGGATCTATGTAGCTAAAAGGCTTTATAATACATGCACAATTTTGACCCTCGCTTTGAACACAACAGCTAAGAAAACACTGACATTTGTTGTGTAATACTGCGACGGTCTAACATGTATATCAAAACTGTCTCCAAAAACTGGTAATTGGGTTGCTGCTGAGCGGGCTATCATGGATGAGTTGTGCAGTGACAGCAGCCATTAAGTTGTGTACAGAGAGCACCATCCTGGCTGTAGGCCTCCAGGGAGATATGTCAGAGCCTTTTAGTGGAAGAGGAGTAGAGTGATGGAGCACACCGCCCTCATGTATCTCACACTCACTGAGCAGCCAGACCACTTAAAGAATGCCAATGATTGGCAGGCCGAAATCTACTGACTGCTTATTGTGCTGCTAAAACATATGAATAATACATGCCCAGCAAAGGGTATGTTGCACTGTCTTAAAATGAACCCATGTATCAGTGGCTACTGTATACACCTTTGAGGTTAATAAATATTCCAGTGGTACTGCTTTTATAGTGATTTTTTTTATGGATCTGTGGTTTGTCTTTTGTGTGGTTGGCCACTTTTGTTTGTGGCTGTTGTAATAAAGTGGCAGTTAGAGTAGCTACACTTGTACCAAGGTGATGGTGCAAAATGCTGAGGAAAGGAGGAATATACTGAACTACATAAATTCAACACAACGTAGTAATGCAGTGAGTGCGTTTCCGAATTGCTTTCGGAAACGCATTCACAAAACTTTCTGCAACCATAAAGGCAAAAAGGTCTTTTAGTTCCTTATTTAGTTCTTATTTTAGTTAGTCCATAACTAAGTCAAACTCAATTATGAATGTGGAATAACATTTAGGAGGAACAAACACTTGCAGATTAGCGTTTTAAGATTTTGTGGGCAACAAGTAGCTTCTGTCAGTATGAATAAAGACTGAAGTAGTTGGGAGTGCTGCTTCAGTCTTGAGTGCCAAATGTAGTCCAAATGCAGCTACAGTTTTTCCACTTAAATACATACACCAAGTGGCAGCAACCTATTCTGTAGGTCTTTCAATTGCCTTATAGTATGTGTGAGTCATATTTTTGTCATCCACAAGATGTGGCTGGAGTACACTCGCATGACATTTTAATCGCTGCAAATCAACATAATTGTACCTTCGCTCTCGTGATGACATGAGGTTCCACTCATTGGAGACTTTTTATAACCTCGTTTCTTGTGGCATTTCCCAGCACATTGTACGTACGTTGTAATATATTTCATTTGAAGAGCTAAAGGCGGGAAATTAGGAAAAGCAGCAAAAAAAAGACGCCGCATTCACGTATGTCGAGCCTGACAAGCTATTTGAATGCAAAACAGCAGCACAACACACACAGGTGATTAGTATGCTGGTAATATCCATACTCTTAAGGTCATTAGAACAGATAAACACATGCAGCACATTTGCGGAATCCTTAATGCCAAATTGTCTGCTTTCTCTCAGGGCAGAGACAGCTGTGAAATGTTCCTCAACAGGCCCAAGTCTCATAATATTTCCATTTAAATGCCAGGACAAAGAATACCAAACTGCGGTGTTATTCAGAAAGAGGAGCAGGCTTTAGGCTGACTAGATTAGCTTCTTTATCCTCTGCCTCCTACTTCACTCTCTGTGTCATGGCGCCCAAATAAGCCTTTCCTCAAGGTTTTTCCAGAGACATACTAAACTGTGGATTCTCCTCAGCACCCTGAGGCGACATCAGAGCCAATCTCCCTCCGAATGCGACATCAAATAGGTTTAACCGATCTGACACATCACCGCAGAGTGCAAATTATCTGAATGTGATCTGCTATTTAACGGGTTAGGACCTAATGAGAACCTGATTGATCTGCCGTAAATATTTCTCCAAATGTTTGTACCCACTGGAGATGCACTCATGTCATATGTAGGTTGAACATTCTGGTGCTGGCGCTAGTGAGGCATGAATAGGTTATTGCTAATGGAGCTGAGCGTAAATACAAATGCAATAACCCTTTTGAGGTGCCACATGAATTTATATGACATGTAATCTGCCCCCAACATGAGCAGCACTCTGAGAAATATGCAGAGATCTCAATGAAAATCTCTTTCAAGTTGCATAAATGAAATCCTGTCTCTCCATCCTACTGCTGAATCACATTATACATGTTTAATTTCCATATTTATCTGGATTTTTCTTCCACAGTTTGAAAATAAAAGAGCAGCCATTCACCTGTGCTTTCTGGCAATGTTGCCCTTATTAATTTGTTGACAGCGGCAAGTACGATGTGTCAAAAACCAGCTACGAACTTAACTATAAGCTTTCGTTTTTGACTCATGTCTCTAAATGGTTGTAGATGTCATATTTTCAGGTCAAAAGTTCTAGTTTCGTCAGAACAGATGTTTCATGAACACAATGACCCGCTAAATAATGAAACAAAAACAAAAAAGCTATCTCTTGTGTGTGCTTGGTGATAATCTCATGAAGCAACACAGGACACAGCCTCATCTCCAACACATGGAGGATATGACAAAGACATGGATTTCCTTTGTTGAGCACATTTTTGGTCTCTGGCATGAAGGTCAGACACATTATATTCTCATCCACCACCCCGACCTGAATGCTGTCATTGGATGGCTAGAGACACTTTTCAGCCTGGGCAACCATATAGCATATCGTCCTGCTGGTTACAGTGAGTGGATTAAATTTACAGAACAGACCACACAGTATTCAATATTTACAGTACTCAGTGTACTGTTTAATGGACATTTGCAGACATTGACTCATGTTGGGATGACAAAAAAAAAAAGCCTAAACGTCTATTAAAAAAATAGAAATCGAATAGAAGTCATTTCTGATCCACGTAGACTCGCTGGAGAAGGTTCTGCATTTGAATATTGGTCTTGGTTCTTTCTGCGTGGAGTTTGCACATTAATGTAAGACTCGAGCCAACAGGAGGGTTTCCTTGCCTTTCACGTGATAAATGTTCAGACAATCTTTATCATGGGTAGGGATATTCATTGGCGTACAAGACTATCCACTTTCTGGTGGACAAGGCATCTGGCTGGAGTTTAGAATTGAAGTAACAATGCTTCAAAAATGCCCATAATGCTATTTCTAAAAATAAATTTCAACTCTTCTTCCCCCCGACTGAAGAGGCCTACAGGTGGTACACCAAAGATTAGCATTCTAATAAACCCATCTGGCAAATTTTAAATGAAATGCTATATGATTATTTACTTCGCAATTACATACGGTTTCTTTGTCACATAAGCATGCTTGCTAATGAGCTTCTCTTCTAATAAGTAGTTGTGCAGGGGTGGCCGGGGTGTGACTACAGTTCAAGATAATTGTTCAGTGTCCACACGAACGCTTGAGCCAAATCTGGAGGGCTTGTGCAAGAGGGTGTGTTTTATATATGGTGACATGACTTGTCACACGGCCCATCACGGTAATAACTTCACACCTAAAAGTACAAAAATCAACAGACAGATTAGTAATTGCCATGTCCTCGGATATCCACCCTTTTAAATCCTGCCTTTACACGGGGGTGGACTGCACATCTGCTCAACTGACCTACCTGCAAAATGTATTGACCTCTATCTATGGTACAGGCCATCACAAATATTTGGCTTTTAAGAAATGACACAAAAAGAGAAAAGTGGTTCTTTCACAATTTTCTATTTACTGCAGCTCTAGTGGAGATGGAAGTCGCAGCAGGTGTCCATTTCCTTGATCCCATCACTGTTTCTACTATTACGTCTTAAGGCGGTCAATAATGTTCTCTGACCTCCAGTCGCTCTCAAGCACACAGTCAGATTAGCGGCGGGGGCCCTGAACAATACCACACTGCTGGAGAACAGCTTTTTGTTTACATGTTCTCTTAGTACCGAGTCAGCATGTTCAAGGCGTGGATGCATGGAGCTCTACAAAAGCATTGCCAGTACTGTAGAAGGGTCAAACAAAGATTCTGTGAGCTCAAAAGTCAATGTGATAAACTGGTGATGTTAGATAATGTCAGTGCAGAAGTGGAACTGATCTTAAAGCTGCATTACTTTTTGTCCCTTTGTTTGTTTTGCCACTTGGCAGCAGAAGAAGCTGCCAAACCCGCACATTTTAATGCCATACAAAGTTATTTTGGCATGTTAGCGAACAGTTATATTTATACACTGAGCAAAGACAAAGACAAAATTAGCATTCATTTGGGGTCGTGTTTCTGGCCATCTGGCAAATTTAAGACTATTACTCACTCTCCTTTACCTCATTGGTCTCCAGCAACTGCTGAGAAAAATATTTGGTGCTAGACAGAAAGTGTAAAGTGGGTTTATATGAACTGTCTTTGTTTTAACTATAAGGTCACAGACTATTATCTACATATCTGCTGTTTCTCATGTTTAGTTCTGTATCCAAAAACCCACCATTGCAGGCACTCTCCATAAAGTTCAAGACCTGAGTTCAGTCTACTTATTTTGCTAAACAAATTCACATTTGGTAACTGATGATTATCTACTGGCTGACATTTTGTAACTGTCTTACTTAGCTGGAGTGTTTAATTAGTAATTCTGTGTTTGGTGCTGAGGGTCAAGCATTTGCACGACAGTGTTTGACAAGCTGTTGTTCCTTTAGCCCTTTTAGCTTTCAAAACTAAAATCTGTCAACACACAGTGCCCCAGTAGTTCTTAGTCCCAGACCTGCCATTCTGATCCTCGAGCCTCGACGCATATCATCAAAAATTGTTTTCCCGTCTCCCACACTTCCATGAAGCTGGCTGCTGAAAAGGTGGAAATAATTATTCAGCGACTGTAATGTTGGGGTCAATAAGTAAAGGTCATTACAAAACAAGTGGAAAAAAACTGCCAATGACTGAGAAAAGAAGGTAATTTAACTATTTAACATACAGTAACTACAGTATACAATGGGCTTGAAACAGTAAAAGAACACTTAATTGATAATCATCATGTCACATGTATCTTCATTTCAGTATTCCAGATTTAGTTTTAATAGTTGTCAATGATAAAACAGTGTTTTGCATTGAAAACAAAAATGCTCTCCCTTTTGGAGTTTTCTTTTTGTTACATTGACAGTACAAACTTTCCAGTTCAAATTACAAAGAAAGTATACACTTAACATCCCAGTTCCTTGTGTTATCTGATTCATAGAATGGAGTATTGTAAATGTATGATTTTGACTTCGAGCACAAAGGATACATGTACTCTGTACTCTCACTCAAGCAGTACCTTTGATGCTTGCATAACGTCTGACATGTATATGTATGTGTATCTGCAATGGAGAAAAAATATAGTTAAGTCAACTCAACTTAAAAGAGGAAATCAAATATTGATTCCACTCCACACGAGAGCCGTGATTCTAGAGAGGATAGACCACAGGCATCGGATCTTAATCAAGTGTCGGGAGAGATGCAGAGATGCCATCTGGTGGTCCAATTTCAGCCAAGCTGTTAAGAGAAATGTGTTCTCCCTGCACGAAGCACAGACCCTGTGAGCCTCTCATCACAGCACCATAGGCTGCGCTCCCATGGTAAAAGCTGGCAAGCTGCTTCGGTGACTGAAAAACTTGTCCAGAGTTCAAGTCGCAGCAGTTTCAAAAGTTTTTCCAGTTTGTTTGCCATGCAAATGATGTGGTGGCTCCCGGACAATCAGACAGCCTCCCCCCTGAGGGTGAAATAAGCAAGCAGTTGTTTTAGTGTTTGAAAGCAGCTTCTTTTTTATTACATGTGAGGGGTAAACAAGAAAGTTCCCTGATTCTAAATTGTGCACATGTGACTGGTATGTCTATTTTGTAATGCCGTTAATTTCAGAGGCCTGTGAGAGGAAACACGACCCATCAGGATGTCATGTGCGTGATACCATCAAGATCAGTTTTTAACCAAAGGGAATACAAAACAACAAACTGAGGTGTTATCACTCTCTGTCAGCCCTTAACAGCCTAGCTATTACCCTGAAATTTTCTCATTTGGTGCAATCTGAAAAGAGAAAATTGTTGACAACAGCATTGTAGAAGAAAGTAGATACTCCCAGTATTGTGATGAAAAAAGAAGCACTATCCTGGTAAGGGAACTGACTCTAGGCACTGCATTTAGACACTGCAAACATACACTGACTGACATGATGGGTATACTATAAAGGCCATAACTGCTTCTTAGTCTGTGCACGTGTGTCAATTGTTCAGTTATCTCGTTATTTGCCAAGTACATGTCAAATCATCTTTTTTTTATGTCACTATAGCTCCATATCATGTTTTCAAAGCCACATCTTCTTTTAAGTGACCCATCCAAACCTTTCTACATGTCTTTAATGTGATGTTTTGAAAACACCTGCACGACGCGGCAAACTGGCAATAAATAAAAAAAAAGTGACACATGCACATGAAAAAAATTACTAAACTGACAGTTAACATGGTTTGTGACTGTAAACACTGCAGGCACGGCGGTTGTATGTAACACGTCTCGGGGTTGTGTGTGTTCTCCCAACTCAGAGTCAGCGACACTTAGCTATACAGCTGACAGCGTGCCCTCCCAAGGGCAGATCCAGTTTGTTCTCAGGGATGCTCAGGTTGATGAACAGAATGATGCTCCACAGATTCCTCACAGATTGCACCCTCCTCCATTGTAATTTTCTTGAAAAGCGTGACCTGAGCACGCCAGGTTGCTGTCCTGGGGTGGCAGGCTGCTGTTTCGCTGATGAGTTACTTTTCAGTGTTCACAGTGAGCAATTGCCCTCGGTTTACCTCTGCGTTGGGAGCTCTCTGTTCAGCTCTCACATGCCGAGCATCTGCGAATGAGAGGTTCGGGCTCACGTCCAGGAAGCGCTCTGTTGCAGGAGGAGAAGAAACCCTACATTCACACTGCATGTATTATCTCATGAAAACGAAGAGAGAAGGGATTTTAAGCTTTATTTGCCCCACTGAACGTTTATAGAGCATGCATGCTGTTTTTGAATAACCCCACACACCTACGCAAGGCATTACATGTCTGGTTGGTTTTTATACTGCTCCTAAAAATTTACCGTTTGATCATTTGTGAATGTTTTTGGTGATTATACGTTCGGTCACGGGTATACAGGAGGAAGCATGAGAAAAAACATGGGTAAACACTTCAAATATGACCATTATTCACATTTTCATCAGGTTCAGCAAGCCTGTCCTATAAGAACATGGTGCATACATCTGGTTCATGTTTAGTATTTTGACATACAGCACGTACTTTTCATCTAAACCACTAACTACTTTGAACAAGAATTATGACTTTTAAAGTCATGTATTTTGTATTTGCACTTTGGCTATGTGTCTATTATATGCCCATCTCTGAGCCAATCAGAATCCAGCTTATGAACATAGAAAGAAAGGAAAATCACTACACAGAACCGCTGCCATCCCAGTTGGAAAGCAGTAAATTGGGCTGATAAGAAGTCACGCAGATTTTGATTATGCTGCCAAACTGCTCTTAAAACCTTATTTTCCTTTAACGATGGAAAAAAAGCAAAATAAATCAATGTGTGTAATGTGTGTCAAAGGAAGTCTGAAGAATATTTAATGGTTGATAAAGTTTCTTAATGGTTGTTTTAAAAAATCAAGAGTCATTTACGTTTGGAGTAGGACAAGTCCCGTACTTTTACGAAAAAACAGCCAATATAATTTCCTACTCAGACAACTTAGAACCTCAGAGTAAACAGCAGACATGTATGTCAATTTAATTGCTGCTTTATAAATAAATTGTAATTCAAGAACTATGGCTGGTATTAAGGGGCATGCATGAAGTGTGTGTTTCTGACTGTGTGTGTGTGTGTGTGGCAGCTTAGCCTCCGACTGATCTCAGAAGTCACTTTTATTTCCCTCGAGTGTCTCATCTTTTTCCTCCCGTCTCTGCGCGTTCATGATGTAAAAGTGGAAAAAGGACAAATTTGTCATCCAAGTTGAAACGTTTCGACTGGGGTGGACAAGTCCTTGCCTCGGTTTGTGCCGCCACAGCTAGCTGCACGGCTAATCATGTTTTTTCTTCATTGACTTTGTATGCAAACGCGCCCCCTCTAAAAATTTGCCTCGCATCCTCTCTCAACACGACATTTGAGTGTCGTCAGTCTCATCTCTGGGTTCAACTGTGCCTATAATTGCTCAGCTGTGAGGATCCCTTTCAGGCTCCGGTTTGCTTTTCTATTCGTTTGAAGGCAAAACCCCCTCTGTGGCGTATGTGGTGTTTCAAAACACCTACACATTTTGTTTTTTTATGTTCATGTTATTTCCTAAGCCCACCAACCAAACTTACAACATTCATGCCCCAAGTCAGCACATCCTGTACCGTACCTTGACGACTTCCTACAGCACGGCATGAGCATCAAACAGTCAGCACGATTTTCCCTTCATGTGTTTTTTTTTCCTCTTTCTATAAAAGAAACATTATTTTAAGCTTAGTGTTATACTTGTTGACTTTGATTAAAATTCCAGTCTATGTTACAAAGTCATCCTTTATACGCTATACATGTAAACCTTTAACGGAACAAATTTTAAATAGTTTTTTTTTTAATTGAAGGTATACTTTGTATAATGGAGTATCAACAGCATATTAGAGGAGTACATTGTGATTGCTCCCATAAGACCTCCCAGTGTTTTAACCGAGTCAGTGGCATTGTGTTAATTAAAAATTCCATCTGCTTAGGAGACTCTGTGTCTTCTCTGTGATGGAAAACAGACTTTCTGTAATATCCTCTGTGTAAGCTCACAATGGAAACCCAGACTGCGCTCAATCAATTTAACTCGTGAATTGCTGTCAGAAGTGCGATGAGCTATAACAATTTAATGTGTTCCTTTTCCTCAGTAACATTACTGAGGGTATTTTTCTGTGTGAGCAATCAATCTAGTACAGCTAAAAACGTATTCTCGTGTGCATGTTTTGTGGCACTATCCTTGTTGACTGGGAATAGGTCAAGGGAGTAAAACAGAGGCTGTTAATGCCCTCATGAACACCTATTTTAATCCAGTGACGACTTCTAGACTCAGAGGTTGGCACCGCTTATTGAAAGCGCTCACCGAGGGCTCGGTGTTCCGACACCTACGTACAGACATTTAACGGCTGATGTGTCACAGTAATGGGATAGTTGGGGCATCTTTCTCTCTAGGCATACAGTTGTACATTACATAAAAAGTAAGAGAATAATCCTACATGCCATACGCTGATCCGTGCCTCTGCACTGGCCGAGTACACACACAGGTCTCAAATTCACAAGAGATAAAAGTGTGATAGTACACTGAAAACTTTCTCCTGGTTTGAACCTGTGGGTTTAAATGTGAAGGCTTGGGGTTGTGGGGTGATAATCAGGTGTGTTTTAGGTACATTTTTAAAAAAAAAATTAATTTATCCTTGATTTTAAAGCTGCAATAACAGCTTTTTTTGTTGGCAACTTGAGGGCCGAAGAGAACGCAGTAACAAGCTAAGAGACACCTACCTGTGATATAATACCACAATATAGAGCTGCTGTGATTGTTGGCCAAAGAAAATGTAACAATAATAATAATATTATTATTCCCACCCAGGAAGACATACACCAACATAAATGTTAATCTGAAGCAGTCCAAAATTCATTCTGCTTTTACTTTTTGGTCTCAACCAACTCCTGAGAAAAATGCACTGTGTCACACATGATGCTCCACTACTACTTCACTACTTGTCTTTTTGCACAGCAGGCTTGTCTTTGTCCAAAGTTTTATGGATGTCTCTGATGTATAAATTGTGCCTGCTTAGAGTAATGTAGTTGCTGCTCTGTTGTCATCAAGGCATTTACCTTTCATGGGCAAAAAAAGTCTCATTCAAAGTTGTATTCCAAAAATCAGTGGTAAAAATGCATCTCTCACATACTCCAGTGCAATGTGTGCATAAATATTCATGATGATTTTCTTTAATGAATGTAGATTTCTCCCATGTTGAGTAACAGCAGATTTGGTCATACATAAAGTAGAAATAAAATGACTTTGTTTCCCATCGATTTTACTTTTCTTCAAGTGGAAATATTATAGGATGGATGGAATGATAGATGGATAAGATGGACAGATAGAATCCCATTTTTACAACTGACTAACGTCTTGGTTCTCAGACTTCAAATTCCCCACGACTGTTTCTGTATGACGAGGACACTGCACAGTGAGCTTTGGGCCTCTTGAGCAAAATGAGAGGTCAAGTATGGATGATAAATGGTGAGTAAGCTGGAGGACTGAGAGCAGCAGTACAGAGAAATGTTCCATATTGACCCAGTAGAAGTGGGAATGTGCCATGAAATGAGTTTCTGAGCTTGGTGATGTTTAATTTAATGCAAAGCAAGCAGGATGCCAAAGCTCATTTCTAGGGTTCTTCATGAACAACACTGAAGTACACTCTTTCCATGAGGGGAGCATACTAAACAACTTGATCTGTGTATTAGTATTTGATGGCTGCTTAATTGTTCAAAGAGTCTCTTAAAAGGGGATATACTATAATGTGTCATATCCACACTCTTGACAGTAAGAAAAGCATTACAGTAACATTGTATAATCTACAGCAGCAGTAGTACACGGGGTGTGTTTCATTTGCTACCGATGATCAGGGCCGTGGCATCAACACAGGACATTTTCAATGACTGCACCACGTTATATTCAGACAAGTAGCTAGCAGCTAGCTCGGTAGTTGTCGAGCGTAAATGACAAACAGCTCACTGCACAGCTCAGATCATTGTTCTAAGCTCATCATCAATATGACTGAATCAGATCTGAGATTAAGGGCTGTGAAGCATCTTATCAACTCCGGCTGTGAGGCTTAAATTAGCTCAAGCTGTTAAAGTGCACAGATGTCAGCAGTGTTAGGGCTCCTCAGTGAGATATCAAAACCTGTAGATTGTCAGGCAGGATTTACCAGCAGTTTGCCGTCATAACCTCGACTGGGCAACAATGTTTTGTCCGATCATATTTTTTTTATCAATAAATACGAAGCCACTGCCGAGCATTCTTGAGATCTGGACCTTAATATTCAGCTATTTAGATATTCATTGTTGGGCAGCTATTCAGTTTTCAATTTTGGGATTCAGATCTGTTGACTGATTTACAACATGGTAACGTCAGGATGGTTGCTCTTAGGGTGACATATGATATGACTTCATTATCGGAAGTGAGTCTCTCCTGTGTGAGAAGTTAAAGAACCTGTATGTGCAGCAGACACCGGGACGCTCAGGTTCATGTAAAATGGTTGTGAAAAGGGCCATGTATTGTGTTGCACCTTTTTTCCCCACAATGATACCAGGATGATCTCACAGCTATTCTTAAAAGCAGAGTTTGCCCCAGACTGCTGAGGCAAGTTATCAGGTAACTGATGTGTCAGGCTAAAGCCAACTGAATTGGATTTAAGAAATCAGAGGTTTCCCAACTATGATTCATACGGTCAAAGCTGGATTGCAAGAAATCATTCCTCTTTCTTTAAAAGTTTTCAAAAGGTACAGGTAGCCTAAGTAAATTAAGTAATTTTTTTGTCTAGCTAGCTAAAATGAACTAGTAAAGGTGAAAACATCCTTTCATCTTTTGTGTCCTATTATGTGGTTAAGCTATGTAAACTTGACATCCCAACCATTTAGTGCACAACCTGCCCATGACGCTTCAAATATTCACCATTAATTGCCACCATAATTTACAGAGGCCCAAAAATGGTATTCGAAATTACTTGAAACATCTTGATAGTTGTGCGCTAACTTGCTATTTATTCTATTTATAAAACTAGACATAAAATATTTAAAAAATTATTCCCTAGAAGTGGACTTTTCTCTGACTGGTTAGAAAAAGAAACTGTCAGGACATCATTTGATCTGATTCACTTGATGTAGTCACATGTTTGTGATGTGATGTTTGGTATGTGACTTGCACCAAGGGCAGAAGCTAAAAATCAAAGTCTGGCTGTAGTCTTCACATTCATCCACTGCTTGCTAGTACTAACAGCGGCAGACATTATTCAATTCACAGTTTCAAAAGAGAAGTCTGCTCTGTGGTAAACTAGGCTGCTGTTGGAAAGGTAGCAACAGATGGATTAAACAAAGAATGAGCAGCTCAAACATGGTTGTCAGTTTATTCCACCAAAACTGCTCAGTCTGCACATACACAGAGAAATGTCTCCACCCTGTGAGGCCATATTCGCATAAGCAGTATTCGGTTGGTTGAGTCCATGAGAAACCAGAAACACACTGCTGCTTGTCTAATCCCTTTCTATTAGGTTTATTTTGACATAATATGCAACTTCAACAGGGTCATGATACAAACAGAAAGTATACATTTTCTTCATAGAAATCCTCATTAACCAATCACATTATCATCAAGTACAAAAATCCAGGTAACCTTCCAAATCCATATGCCACATTGAAACTATGCTTGAAGGGGACATTTTGTGAACAATACCATGACAACACTCCTTTTAGCATAGTGTGCTGTAAAAATATAAATCCACAGAAATCTTCATAGTCTTGTTCTACTCCGTGAGCACAAGTCCCCAAACTGAGCAGCGAGACATAGAGCTATGTGACTTTTGTCTGAATTAAGCATGCACTAGTGTTTCTGAGTGAGCCTGACCTATGGCACATCAGTACACATGTCAACTCTCCCATGAAATCAATGAACTGCTGAAACGACCGAACTGTGGGAACACAAAGATATATGTTGCAAAATAATTTCTAATGTGTATAGTGCTCCCATAAGCACCAGAAGTTCAAAAATTAATTTTAAAAATGAGACATAAGGAACTATTTCACTTCTCCTAGCTTTGGTCATGTAATTAACCTGTGCAAGACACAGAACAGGTGCTACCAATAAGCCCAGATTTTTTAGGTGTGTTAGTGATATTGATATTTGTGAGTTTAAAAAGTCAGATAACAACATGTCAGCTGATATTCACTTTCTTATACAAAAAAGCCTTTGACTCAGATATCAACTGAGCAGAATGTGTTACAACCAACAAATCATATCATTGGTGTCCTCTGGTAGACAAATTGTCCTGTATTTCATATTACTTATCACCTGGCTCAAACACTAATTCTGATATCTGAAATAAGCAAATACTCGCTGCTATATTGGCCTGACAATGCCTAACAATCGAGCTTTAGCTAGGAAGATGCCTCTTTTAAAAATATGTGAGACGAGGCTTTGCAAAGAATCCACAGAGGATAAAGTCAGATATTCAGCTGTCAGAGGACATGAATGTTTAATTTGTAAGGTGCAAATTATACCCGTTGAAAAGAGGAACAGCTCATCACTCATCAAACAAAATCCCTACAAGGATAAAGACAGCAACATCGTGCTGTTAAGGTGTTGGGTGGCAGGCGCTGTCTTGAGCCAGACTCCACACAAAGAATGAAGTTTTCATTGTGAGTTTTTGAACAACCATTGTACTATGCTATTAAAACTAAGACTAAGAATAGTATACATGAGGCAGATACTCCATGCATAGCAACTTTAAATAATATCTCCATCCCTCCGTATGAAGAGACTACCGAGTGACCCGATCCTGTTCATTGTCAGTGGAAACATGGGTGAAGAATATTGAGAATGTGAAAATTAGATGGTACCCAGGATGGCATTACCTTCTCTCAACAGTGAAAATGGAAACAGAGAACAACAAGAAAAAATGTACTATTTTATAAACACTGAATTGATATGTGTATGTGTAAGCGTATGCAAATGTATAAGCATAGTATAAAAGGGAATTTTTCTGTGGTGATGCATGTCCATCTGCATTTGAAAATAGCCTAGAGCATTGCTTTACACAGAAACTCAGCATTATAAATTTATTGTATCAAATCTCCCCAGCAATTATCTGTGCTTTTATGCGAAAAAAAACATGGTTTTAGGCAGAACCTAGTTTTCCCATGATCCTAGTTTGAAGCTGAGGCCTTGTATGTAAAACGTGAGCCTCCTCTGACCCCTGTATCCATCCAGGAGAGGGCTGTCGAGGTGGTGAAAAAGTTGATTAGAGAGGCTCATTGACAGGAGGAGGAGTTGCACTGGACATTAATCAACAACCTTTCTTTATTCTGTTAACAAAAAACATAACCCAGGTACCATTAGACTTCCATCTAAACGTATTTGCTGTTGCAAATTAGTAGCATATAAATACACTGCTCAAAAAAATAAAGGGAACACTTAAACAACACAATGTAACTCCAAGTCAATCACACTTCTGTGAAATCAAACTGTCCACTTAGGAAGCAACACTGATTGACAATCAATTTCACATGCTGTTGTGCAAATGGAATAGACAACAGGTGGAAATTATAGGCAATTAGCAAGACACCCCACAATAAAGGAGTGGTTCTGCAGGTGGTGACCACAGACCACTTCTCAGTTCCTATGCTTTCTGGCTGATGTTTTGGTCACTTTTGAATGCTGGCGGTGCTTTCACTCTAGTGGTAGCATGAGACGGAGTCTACAACCCACACAAGTGGCTCAGGTAGTGCAGCTCATCCAGGATGGCACATTCAATGCGAGCTGTGGCAAGAAGGTTTGCTGTGTCTGTCAGCGTAGTGTCCAGAGCATGGAGGCGCTACCAGGAGACAGGCCAGTACATCAGGAGACGTGGAGGAGGCCGTAGGAGGGCAACAACCCAGCAGCAGGACCGCTACCTCCGCCTTTGTGCAAGGAAGAACAGGAGGAGCACTGCCAGAGCCCTGCAAATATGACCTCCAGCAGGCCACAAATGTGCATGTGTCTGCTCAAAATGGTCAGAAACAGACTCCATGAGGGTGGTATGAGGGCCCGACGTCCACAGGTGGGGGTTGTGCTTACAGCCCAACACCGTGCAGGACGTTTGGCATTTGCCAGAGAACACCAACATTGGCAAATTCGCCACTAGCGCCTCTGTGCTCTTTACAGATGAAAGCACGTTCACACTGAGCACATGTGACAGACGTGACAGAGTCTGGAGACGCCGTGGAGAACGTTCTGCTGCCTGCAACATCCTCCAGCATGACCGGTTTGGCAGTGGGTCAGTAATGGTGTGGGGTGGCATTTCTTTGGGGGGCCGCACAGCCCTCCATGTGCTCACCAGAGGTAGCCTGACTGCCATTAGGTACCAAGATGAGATCCTCAGACCCCTTGTGAGACCATATGCTGGTGCGGTTGGCCCTGGGTTCCTCCTAATGCAAGACAATGCTGCTAGACCTCATGTGGCTGGAGTGTGTCAGCAGTTCCTGCAACGACGAAGGCATTGATGCTATGGACTGGCCCGCCCTGTTCCCCAGACCTGAATCCAATTGAGCACATCTGGGACATCATGTCTTGCTCCATCCACCAACGCCACGTTGCACCACAGACTGTCCAGGAGTTGGCGGATGCTTTAGTCCAGGTCTGGGAGGAGATCCCTCAGGAGACCATCCGCCACCTCATCAGGAGCATGCCCAAGGTGTTGTAGGGAGGTCATACAGGCACGTGGAGGCCACACACACTACTGAGCCTCATTGTTGACTTGACTTTGACATTACATCAAAGTTGGATCAGCCTGTAGTGTGTTTTTCCACTTTAATTTTGAAGTGTGACTCCAAATCCAGACCTCCATGGGTTAATAAATTTGATTTCCATTGATAATTTTTGTGTGATTTTGTTGTCAGCACATTTCAACTATGTAAAGAACAAAAGTATTTAATAAGATTATTTCATTCATTCAGATCTAGGATGTGTTATTTTAGTGTTCCCTTTATTTTTTGAGCAGTGTATTAACCAACTAGTATCCATCAATATTGTTTTCAGTCAACACTGAAGCTGCCATATCGGTTGCTAGGAGCAGTTGACATCCCTCAAATAAATCGAAGAAATATGTCAATTTAAGAGTCGTTTCTGTCAGTCAGCATACAACAACCTGTACACTGTGTTCATCTCATCTATGCTTGTTGCCATCTTCTCTGTAATTGTACTGTCAGTATTTACCAGGGGAAGATGACGTCTGTATTCTTAATTCCATTTACAAAGCTCTGATTAGCTCAAATGTTTTCCCAAAAAGCTGCTGGCAACCAGCAAAATACAAGACCTACAGTGTTTGACTTATCAAAAAAAATAAGTAGTGGGCAGTGATTCAGAGATGGAAGCAGGTTAGTGAAATGATGTTTTAATCACAACATAGTCACAACGGAGGTCAATCTTTTTTGTCTGGAAAGGAGCAGTAGCTTAAGGGAGGCATCATTCACAGATAGTGAATGATAATAGTGGGTAATCTATTACCAAGCACCTCTCACTCAAGAAATATTTTTACATCAGCAGACTTTCCACCCAATAAGGAGTCTAGAGGTCTGTGCCACATTTAAGAAAAACAAAACCGAGTTGTCAAGCAGGTCTCATTTTTGCTCTCAGGCTGGATTTCAGCTACAGGTGAAAATTGCAAGAATGTTATCTGTTAGATCTTCAACAATAAGTCACTGTAAACCAACTCCAGAGAAACACATTTCTAATGCAGAGAAGGATTCACGCAATTTTCTCGCTCCCTGGCCACAGAAAGGAGGTGTTACTGACGGTGGTGGCCTGATGGATGAGAAGGTCACAGAAAAGCCCGGCAGAAGTCACACATTATGACCAGGTCGATTGGTTGATCGCAAGCGTGAAATTGCTGTCACAGATCAATGGCTAACTAATCTGGAGAAGGGACAGATTCAAATCATGGGGTCGCTAATCAATGATGATTAATCTTCAGCAATTCACATTTCCCAAATAAGACACTTGATTGCCTGCAATTGGATAATTACCAGTTTCCATCTGAGGCCACAGGTCCCTGTAGTTAGCAATGAAGACATCCTCAACATGATTGATCAGAGGAAATAAATATATCGTAAAGGTGTATCACATCCCACGGTCAATAATTCGTCATGGATCCTCACCAACAAATGAACCCGAAGACATGTGATGAATTAATTGATAAGTCACAGCTTCAGAGTGGATGGATGGATTGAGATGATGATTCAGACTACAGTTCACCCGGAGGATCTATAATGAAGAATGCTAATGGTCAGCCACACAGGACATACTGAGCTGTTTATAATTGCCACTCTCAATCACGGCCATTGACAAGCGAGCAACAGTTGTGTCTGTAAACTGGACATCTCTTTGTGGATTTTGTTCTTTTCATATTTCACAGAATCACCTCTTGAACTTGCACTGCCTAAGAATAAGCTACGATAACATACGCAAGAAGCAGATTGCTGCGTGGATTATTTGCATTGTTCCTCATCAAGTATTTCTACAGATCTCTTCAGGCAGTTAAATTATAGAGTCACATGCTGGCAAGAAGGGCAGTGGGCAGCTCTAACAGCTCCTTCAGCTCATTGAAGTTCTCATATATAGTAAGCGTATATATATATATCCATCCATCCATCCATCCATCTTCATCCGCTTTATCCGGGGCCGGGTCGCGGAGGCAGCAGTCTGAGCAGAGATGCCCAGACTTCCCTCACCCCAGACACTTCCTCCAGCTCTTCCGGGGGGACCTCCGAGGCGTTCCCAGGCCAGCCTGAGAGACATAGTCTCTCCAGCGTGTCCTGGGTCTTCCCTGGGGCCTCCTCCCGGTGGGACATGCCTGAAATGGAACACCTCCCTAGGGAGGCGTCCAGGGGGCATCCGAAACAGATGCCCAAGCCACCTCAGCTGACTCTCTCTCGATGATGTGAAGGAGCAGCGGCTCTCTCCACTCCGAGCTCCTCCCGAGTGACTGAGCTTCTCACCCTATCTCTAAGGGAGCGCCCAGCCACCCTGCGGAGGAAACTCATTTCGGCCGCTTGTATCCGCGATCTTGTCCTTTCGGTCATTACCCAAAGTTCATGACCATAGGTGAGGGTGGGAAGCGTAGATTGACCGGTAAATCGAGAGCTTCGCCTTTCGGCTCAGCTCCTTCTTCACCACGACGGTCCGGTACACCGACCGCATAACTGCGGACGCTGCACCAATCCGCCTGTCAATCTCACGCTCCATCTTTCCCTCACTCGTGAACAAGACCCCGAGATACTTGAACTCCTCCACTTGAGGCAGGACCTCTCCACCCACCCGGAGAGGGCATGCCACCCTTTTCCGGTCGAGAACCATGGCCTCGGATTTGGAGGTGCTGATGTCACATCCCAGCCGCTTCACACTCAGCTGCAAACCGCTCCAGCACACGCTGAAGGTCCTGGCTTGATGAAGCCAACAGGACAACATCATCCATGCAAAAAGCAGAGATGAAATCCTGTGGTTCCCAAACCGGACTCCCTCCGGCCCCTGGCTACGCCTAGAAATCCTGTCCATAAAGATTATGAACAGGACCGGTGACAAAGGGCAGCCCTGCCGGAGTCCAACATGTACTGGGAACAGGTCTGACTTACTGCCGGCAATGCGAACCAAGCTCCTGCTCCGGTCGTACAGAGACCGAACAGCCCTTAGCAAAGGCCCCCGGACCCCATACTCACGGAGCACTCCCCACAGAATACCACGAGGGACACGGTCGAATGCCTTCTCCAGATCCACAAAGCACATGTGGACTGGTTGGGCAAACTCCCATAAACCCTCAAGCACCCTGCATGGAGAGTATAGAGCTGGTCCAGTGTTCCACGACCGGGACGAAAACCACATTGTTCCTCCTGAATCCGAGGGTCGACTATCGGCCGAATTCTCCTCTCCAGTACCCTGGCGTAGAGACCTTTCCTGGGGAGGCTGAGAAGTGTGATCCCCCTGTAGTTGGAACACACTCTCCGGTCCCCCTTTTTAAAAAGAGGGACCACCACCCCGGTTTGCCACTCCAGAGGCACTGTCCCCAACCTCCATGCAATGTTGCAGAGGCGTGTCAGCCAAGACAGCCCCACAACATCCAGAGACTTGAGGTACTCAGGGCGGATCTCATCCACCCCCGGCGCCTTGCCACCGAGGAGCTTGCGAACTACCTCAGTGACTTCGGCTTCGGGTGATGGACGAGTCCACCTCAGAGTCCCCAGCCTCCTGCTTCCTCACTGGAAGGCAAGTCGGTGGGATTGAGGAGATCCTCGAAGTATTTCTTCCACCGTCCGACAATGTCCCCAGTCGAGGTCAACAGCTCCCCACCCGCACTGTAAACAGTGTTGGCAGAGTACTGCTTCCCCCTTCTGAGGCGCGCCGGACGGTTTGCCAGAATCTCTTCGAGGCCGACCGATAGTCCTCCTCCAATGGCCTCACCGAACTCCTCCCAGACCCGAGTTTTTGCCTCCAGGACCGTCCGGGCTGCGGCTTGCTTGGCCTGCTGGTACCCGTCAACTGCTTCAGCCTGACAGCATCCCTTACTTCCGGTGTCCACCACCGGGTTCGGTTGGGGTTGCCGCCACGACAGGCACCAGAGACCTTGCGTCCACAACTTCGAACTGTCAGCAGTCGACAATGGAGGCAGAGAACATGGATCCACTCGGACTCAATGTCCCCAGCCTCCCTTCGGAATCTGTGAGAAGCTCTTCCGGAGGTGGGAGTTGAAGACCTCCCTGACAGAGGGCTCGGCCAGACGTTCCCAACAGACCCTCACAATACGTTTGGGTCTGCCAGGTCTGTCCAACTTCCTCCTCTGCCAGCGGATCCAACTCACCACCAGGTGGTGATCGGTTGACAGCTCAGCCCCTCTCTTTACCCGAGTGTCCAAGACATACGGCCGGAGATCAGATGAAACGACAACAAAGTCGATCATCGACCTCCGACCTAGGGTGTCCTGGTGCCACGTGCACTGATGGACACCCTTATGCTCAAACATGGTGTTCGTTATGGACAAACCGTCACTAGCACAGAAAGTCCAATAACAGAACACCGCTCGGGTTCAGATCGGGGAGGCCGTTCCTCCCGATCACGCCCCTCCAGGTATCACTGTCGCTGCCCACGTGAGCGCGTTGAAGTCCCCAGTAGAACAGAGGCCGGGTACTCTGTACTGCTGTTCGGCCCGTATGCACAAACAACAGCAAGAGCCCTATCCCCGACCCGAAAGGCGCAGGGAAGCGACCCTCTCGTTCACCGGGGTGAACTCCAACACATGGCGGCTGAGCTGGGGAGCTATAAGCAAGCCCACACCAGCCCGCCGCCGCTCACCCTGGGCAACTCCAGAGTAGTGGAGGGTCCAGCCCCTCTCAAGGAGCTGGGTTCCAGAGCCCAAGCTATGCGTGGAGGTGAGCCCGACTATCTCTAGCCGGTACCTCTCAACCTCCTCCCGCACAAGCTCAGGCTCCTTCCCCCCCAGCGAGGTGACATTCCATGTCCCTATTGCCAGCAGAGTTTTGGTCCAGGGATTGGGTCGTCGAGGCCCCCCGCCACGACTGCTACCCAAACCACATTGCACCGGCCCCTCATGGACCTTCCTGCGGGTGGTGAGCCTACTGGAAGGCGGACCCACGTCGCTATTTCGGGCTGAGCCCGGCCGGGTCCCGTGGGCAAAGACCGGGGCCCCGGTAACGCCAATCCGGGCGACGTAACGGTCCTTGTTCTTCTCCTTTATCCATGGTGGGCTTGTGAACCGCTCTTAGTCTGGCCCGTCACCTAGGACCTGTTTGCCATGGGAGACCCTACCAGGGGGGCGTAATGCCCCCTGACAACATAGCTCCTAGGATCATTCGGGCACACAAACCCTCCACCACAGTAAGGTGGCGGTTCAAGGAGGGGTATATATATATATATATATATATATATATATATATATATAAAATCAGTGACTGATCCCTCCCCTCACGTTCAACTGGCTATAAGGGAGAGTCTGGCATTACAGATTGCAGTATTGTTTTATTAATTTTAATTATTTTCACACGCTTATTAAAGTGGGATATAAAATTTTAATCAAAGCTAAAAAAAAAATCCTGAGCGCTCAGACTCAAGTGAACTCAGACAGTCGTCAGAACTGACTTCTATAAGACTCTTAAATGCTAAAGCCAACAATGACAAATTATAACCACATACTTGATATAATTGTTGGTTATTTTCACAACCTCAGTTATGAAGCAACATTAGAATTTATCGACCCTGTTTGTAGCCATCCAACAAAATCATGATAAAAATATGCAGCTCAGTGCTCCACTATCTTCAGTAGCATGTTACTATTTAGTGCCTACATAGCCCCTAAATGGACATGTGCAAAAAAAAAAAATCAAGTACTGCATGTATTTTATGAGCACGAGAAAGTTTCACATGCTCATGAGATACATACACAGTTTTTTTTCTTTTTTTTTGCACACCGTAGGTGCCTAACAAAGGGCATAAAAACTTTTTCACTGAAGCTGAAGAGCTGCTTTCTATCACTGGAAACACAATGAAAGCATTGAGAATGAACAAAAACTGTAGAGTTGTAGGCCATAAAACCAAAACAATGACCTGAAAGGTGCTTTAAATATCCATAAAGTTGAGAAGGGGCTGCAAAGTCAGTTGATTTTTTTGTTCTCCATGGGTTTATCCTTATGAATGACCCCTTTTACACACACACACACAAACACAAGTTGTCGCTTGACCCATAGTTAATACAAGAATTTTGATCACAGCAGATTTAAATTCAAAGGTTTCACAAACAAAACCCAACACAAAAAAATGGTCCAGCACAATGTTGTTGCTACTTAAAATGCGGCACGTCTTTCCTGCTGTTCAGTGGCACCGGTGCTGAACGTAAATGAAGAGACATTAAGCAGAGCTGATCAGGCAGAACATGATACTGCAAGTGAAAGCAAAAATATTCAAGTTGCCAAACATTCTATCAAAGCCCTGTAGAGGAAAACACGGATGTAATGAAATGCTCTCCGGGGCATCTCCCATTATCTGAAAGCCCTCTTCCGTTAAACGCCTGTCCTCACATGTCCTTCTAAAGCTATTTTGTCAAGCTAACAAATGTGATTAAGTCCACGCTCCATCTCTTTTCTCACCTGGACATCGAAGGAGTGAATCAGTATACTGTTGACCTGATGGTTTACGCTTGGACTGACACAAATACACACACATGTGATTGTTCGTGTGTGTTTTTCACCTCTATGCCCTGATGTTTTTGAGGTCAGCTGACACAGTTGTAACATCAAATCCTTCTGACCTGCCTGTTAAGCTTTCATATGAGGTTATTGGGGTCAGGGTGTGTTGTGGTGTGGTGTGAAGATGTCTGACTCCCAGAGGTGGGGGATCAGATTACCAACATGTGCCATCTCTCTTTTACTGTACTCGGACACCATTATCTGAGATAGATATTCATTAGTCCAGCAAGAATTTGTAAAAGGGATTTTAAGGTTGATTTGTTTTAAAATTCACGAGTCACGAGTATTAACTGAAGCGTCAACAATGCATCTTCCTCGAAAAAAAAAAAAACTAAATAAACAAAAAAATAAAAAATCAGCAGGAATTTACAGGGATTTTAAAATGATTGTATTCACACTTTCATAACAAACACGTATTTCTTGCATAGTTTTAATGGTAGCATTTAATTTATACAGAATAAGGGTGTTGGGAGCAAGAGAATCTGGACTAATGGAGTAAGGATTCTTTGAGTAGGGGGATTTAAGTGTGTCTGACACAAGGCTGATTATAAATGGTCACAGGAATTCATAGAATGACGTGTAATTGACCTTTTCATGGTTTATTAAGGCCTGCTGTGCGCAGTCTCCAGCTCATTTAGCCTGCCATTGAAATATGGAAGGAGGAACGTACATAAGCAGGGGAAATAAAAAACAACATTCATCACAACAACACTAGCATGGACTTTTACATTGCGCAACAGTTCATTAGATTTAAAGTGTGGTTAGAGGCAGCACAGTCTTAACTGTGTCATTACGTCAGACAAGTTTACAGAGTGTCAAGTGACGAGTGTCTAGAAGAGGTTTGCACAGAGGGTTAGAGGGTTAGAGCCTTTTTAATATAATAAAGGATTAAAGGGCACTGTCATTAGCAACCTCTCATGGGCCTTTATTGGACAATTGTGGAGACCTTGTGTGATTATAAATTACAATTATGACACTGTCTTCTTGCTGGACAGAATAGGGGGTTTAAAAGATACTTTAGATTTCTATATAGAGCTCTCTTATTGCAGAAATTTTGAAATGTAACAACAATAAAAGCACAGGCCTAATAAATAAGATTTGCTCTAGCTCTAACAGTGTATGGGCCCTTATAATATCCAGGAGCATTGTCTGCATGAACAACTAAAGGCTGGGGGTCACAAACATATTATGTACATGTCAACTAAGCAAAATGTGAATTTCCACTGCTTTAATGTTATAAATTTAGCAATATACTCAGTAATAAACTAGTCAAACAAAGGTTAATGAATACCTGCTCCAAACAGATTGACATTTAATGTGCATGCCAACATAAATAAGTAAAAAAATAAATATTCTAACTACTTACATATTAAAATCATGTTTACATTTTCAAAATACATTTAACAACAAAAGACAAAAACACAAATTTTAACTCTGTTTTTTAATGAACACATCAAAAGAATAAATTAAAGCTATTTAAAAATAAATACACCAATATTAAGGCAATTTTAAGTAACTTATTATCAGAATTAAGCCCCTACGAAAATAACCTCTAGAATCTGCACCAGTGATTCATTTCGTCCACTCACTGAGCCCCTGTTGAACAGCACAAGTAGCAGCTGAAATTTAAATACCTGATTACGAACCAGTTTGCTGGCTCATCTCTGCAGATCTGATTACCCCCATCTCTGTTCTCCATGTGCCCGCTGTTACGTTCGGCGTACGAGAGGCAGGAGGACCCAAATGCAGGACAGGAAGCAGACTCTGGTTTCGAGAGACTTTAATGAAGATCTCACACAAACAAATCTTCGTAATTGAGTTCTTCGGTTTAGCAGTGGCTAGATCTTGTGACATTAAGGCAAGAGACTATGACTTGACGCATGAACACAAAAGACGATCTGGCAACGAGACAAGGGAGACGCGGACTATATATACACACGAGGTAATGGGAAACAGGTGGAAACAATCAGGGCGGGGCAGACAATCAGACAGGTGGGAAACACACAAGGGCAGGAAGTAAAGGGACCTGAAACGAGAGGGCAGTTAGTTTTCAAAATAAAAGACAAGCCAGAACAGGAAACATAATACAAGACAGACAGGACTAACAAATCTGACGCGACATCACAGTACCCCCTTCCCCTTAGGACCGACTCCTGACGGTCCAGGCGTGTCTGGATGCTGTCTGTAGAACTCTTCGATTAATTTTTTGCTAACGATGAAGCTAGCAGGTATCCAGGATCGCTCCTCAGGTCCGTAACCGTCCCATTCCACCAGGAACTGTCTTCCCCGTCCACTCTTACGCACCGCCAGCAGCTTTTTGACTGCGTAGACCGGTCCCCCTTCCACCATTTTGGGCGGCGGTGGGGGCTTGGAGGGCGGCACCAGGTGACTCTCCCGAACCGGCTTGATTTTGCTGACGTGAAAGGTCGGGTGCACCGAAGGGACCTGGGGAGCTTAAGTTGCACAGAAACAGGGTTAATAATTTTAGACACCGGAAATGGCCCCACAAACCTGGGAGCCAATTTTCTAGTATGTACATGTAACGGTAAGTCTTTGGTGGATAACCAAACTTTCTGGCCGGGTGAGTAGGTCGGTGCCGGTCTGCGATGGCGGTCAGCTGCCACCTTCATGCGCGCCTGCCCCCGTAGAAGCATCCGCCGAGCAGCAGCCCAGATCTTCCGGCACCTTCTCGCCAAGGCATGGGCTGAGGGAAACGTCACCTCTTCCTCGTTAGAAGGGAAGAGTGGCGGTTGGTATCCGTGGACGACTTGAAACGGCGAGAGTCCGGTGGCGGCAGTAGGAAGCGAGTTGTGGGCGTATTCCACCCAGGTGAGATGGTCGCTCCATGTCGTCTGGTTCTGCGCCACCAGACATCTCAGGCAGGTCTCCAGCTCCTGATTCAGCCGCTCTGTCTGGCCCGTTGGACTCAGGATGATAGCCAGATGATAGGCTGACGGTAGCACCAAGGAGCTGACAAAACTCCTTCCAAAACCCAGATACAAACTGGGGACCCCTGTCCGAAACAATGTCTTTAGGGAGACCATGAATGCGGAAAACTTGAGAAATCATAACTTGAGCCGTTTCTTTAGCAGAAGGCAGTTTAGGTAATGGAATGAAGTGTGTCATTTTAGAAAAACGGTCTACTACCGTCAGCACTACCGTGTTACCTCCTTCGATCGAGGCAGACCTGTGATGAAGTCCAGCGAAAGGTGTGACCATGGTCTGTGTGGCACCGGTAGTGGCTGGAGAAGCCCCATCCGAGCCTGCCTCGACGCCTTACCTCTGGCACAGACAGAGCAGGCCACGACGTACTCAGCCACATCCTTGACGAGCGCCGGCCACCAAAATCGCTGCTTCACCACGAACACAGTTCTCTTGACTCCCGGATGACATGTTAGCAACGAAGTGTGCGCCCAATGGATAACCTGAGAGCGCAACGCTTCCGGCATTTACGAACAACCGGTTGCGAGGACAACCCTCTGGGGTAGGTACACCTTGTCGCGCCCGTTGCACATCTCTTTCTATTTGCCAAGAGACCGCTCCCACCACACAGTCAAGTGGTAGGATAGAATCTGGTTCTTTGGCAGCCGGTTCCGGATCATACAGGCGGGACAGTGCGTCCGGTTTAGCGTTCTGAGAGCCCGGCCTGTAAGACAGCGTAAATCGAAACCGACTAAAAAAAAGAGCCCACCTTGCTTGTCGGGAATTCAGTCTCTTGGCTGACTTGAGGTACCCCAGATTTTTATGGTCTGTCCAAACGATGAAAGGTTGTTCAGCCCCCTCCAGCCAATGTCTCCATTCCTCTAACGCCACTTTTATAGCCAGCAGCTCCCGGTTCCCCACGTCATAATTCCTTTCTGCCGACGATAGCTTGCGAGAGAGAAAGGCACATGGGTGAATTCTGTTATCTCTGGGGGCCCGCTGAGATAACACGGCCCCCACCCCCTCATTGGACGCATCCACCTCTACAATGAATTGGAGCTTGGGGTCAGGAATGGTCAGGACCGGAGCTGAAATAAACAACTTCTTTAGTTTCTGGAAAGCACCCTCTGCCTCCGGACCCCACTGGAACGTGACTTTAGGAGAGGTTAGTGCATGAAGGGGTGCAGCTACCGCACTGAAGTTGCGGATGAATTTCCGGTAGAAATTGGCAAACCCCAAAAATTGTTGCACCTTCTTCCGAGACGTAAGAGGCGGCCAATTAGCCACAGCACTAACCTTCTCAGGGTCCATTTTGATGCAGTTCGGGGACACGATGAAACCCAGAAACGCGACCGAAGAGGCGTGGAACTCACACTTCTCCGCCTTCACGAACAGCTTGTTCTCCAACAGGCGACTCAAGACCAGACGGA
The DNA here is from genome assembly GCA_023238725.1 of Scortum barcoo. Lineage (NCBI taxonomy): Eukaryota > Metazoa > Chordata > Actinopteri > Centrarchiformes > Terapontidae > Scortum > Scortum barcoo. Next base: position 13,161,579 of record CM041531.1, read on the forward strand.
CGTGACGCTGGTGGGTGGCAGGATCAGGGGAAAAAATGAGAATGTCATCCAGATATACGAAAACAAAGTCATTTAGGTACTCACGTAGGACCTCATTGATGAACCCCTGGAAGACGGCAGGGGCATTAGTCAATCCAAAAGGCATGACGAGGTATTCATAATGCCCTGTGGGAGTATTAAAGCCTGTCTTCCATTCATCACCCTCCCTGATCCTGACCAGATGGTATGCGTTCCGCAGGTCCAACTTAGTGAAGATGCGGGCCTGTTGGAGCAGCTCAAAGGCGGAGGAAATGAGTGGAAGAGGGTACCTGTTCTTGATGGTAACGTCATTAAGAGCACTATAGTCAATGCACGGCCTTAACAAACCGTCCTTTTTCTCCACGAAGAAGAAACCAGCTCCGGCCGCTGATGATGAGGGACGAATGATGCCAGACTGAAGTGAAGTCTTGATGTATTCCTCCATGGCCTTCCTCTCAGGCCCAGAGATGGCGTACAGTCTGGCCTTAGGAATAGGAGCTCCAGGCAGAAGGTCAATCGGGCAGTTCCCATGGCCGATGTGGAGGAAGAGACATGGCTTTGGTTTTGCTGAACACCTCCCTCAAATCATGATAGCACTGGGGAACTTTCTCTAGGTCAGGAATCTCATCCGGAGCCGGCTCCAAGGTCTGGTCGGGCTTCACTTTCTCGGACCTGAGAACAGAAGACAAGACAAGGCAGGACAAACTACAGACAGGACCCCAGCTCTCGATCTTCCCTGTTTCCCAATTAATGTAAGGGTTGTGAGTCTTTAACCAAGGTAACCCTAAAACCAATGGGTGACGGGTGCAGTTAAACAGGTGAAAAGAAATATGTTCACTGTGAGAGTCATTTATGGTCATGGTGAGAGATTCGGTCCGGTGGGTGACTTTGCTTAAGAGTTTATTATTAAGAGATCGTGCAGAGATGGGCTGAATAAGAGGTTCTGTCTTGATCTTAAGTTTTTTGACCAATTGTCTGTCTATAAGACTTTCGTCAGCCCCAGAGTCAATGAGAGCCTGCAGTGAAAAGATCTTCTCCATTAATTTGTAGTTTGATTGCGGTTAAGGTTCTTCGAGGAGAATTAATGTTTCTATTTTGGCTCACCAGTGCTCTCCTCACGCATGATGAGCCCTCTCTTTTACCGGACACGACTGTGCTTGATGACCCGCTTGTCCGCAGTAAAAGCAGGTCTCCGACTCTCACGCGACGTCGGCGTTCCTCCGGGTCCAGCCTGGCGTGTCCCAGCTGCATGGTTTCCGCCTGATCAGAAGAGGGCGCCCGCTCCGCCGTGGCTGAAGAAAGGACCGAAGACCGTCGAAACTCACGACGAGGCTTCTGAGGAGTCGATGGCACCCTCTGGTGCTCGGAGGTCCTCCTGGCGGCTCGGCGACGCTCTGTCTCCCTCTCCCGGAGCCGGGTGTCGATCCTCGCCGCCATCTTGACCAGATCCTCGAACTCTTCAGGTATTTCGTGAGGGGCGAGCTGATCCTTGATGTCCTCATTGAGGCCATTGACGAAGGCACCCTTGATGGCCGGGGAATTCCAACCACTGTCCGTAGCCAGTGTGCGGAACTCTATGGCATAATCCATCACCTCTCCGAGACTTCTGCCGTAACTTCGAACATGGCCTTTTGAAGCTTCTTGAGAAGAACAGGAGTGATCAAACAGATGGGTGAGTACATGTGTAAACTGATGTTTGTCACGACATACCGCAGCTCCTCGAGCCCATTCCGCCGTAGCCCAGGCCGCCGCTCTTCCCGACAGGTGGGAGATCATGAACGCCACCTGCGCCCGATCTGAAGCGAACGCTGCAGGATCATTCTGGAAATGAAGTTCGCATTGTACCAGAAATGGACGGCACTGACCGGGTTCTCCTGAATATTTTTCCGGCAGAGCCAGGCGAGCGGGTCGGGACAGGTAGATGGCTGATGCCGAAGGGGAAGCTGGCGGCGGTGTAGCCGGTGAGGTAGGCTGTGATGGAGTCAGTTGATCCAAGCGAGAGGCAATCCGCTGTAAGTTGTGCACCGAGCTGGCTCACCTGAGCCGACACCTCCTGCTGGGCACGATCCTGGCGCTCTGTGATCTGCTGTACTCCTGTAGCAGCTATGGCTTTGAGCTGGTTCTCGTGGGCATGAATCTTTTGGGCCTGAGAACTCAGGACGTGACTGACCGTGTCTCTGTCCGCTGGATCCATGGTTGCCAGATCGTACTGTTACGTTCGGCGTACGAGAGGCAGGAGGACCCAAATGCAGGACAGGAAGCAGACTCTGGTTTCGAGAGACTTTAATGAAGATCTCACACAAACAAATCTTCGTAATTGAGTTCTTCGGTTTAGCAGTGGCTAGATCTTGTGACATAAAGGCAAGAGACTATGACTTGACGCATGAACACAAAAGACGATCTGGCAAACGAGACAAGGGAGACGCGGACTATATATACACACACACATGAGGTAATGGGGAAACAGGTGGAAACAATCAGGGCGGGGCAGACAATCAGACAGGTGGGAAACACACAAGGCAGGAAGTAAAGGGACCTGAAACGAGAGGAGCAGTTAGGGTATTTCAAAATAAAAGACAAGCCAGAACAGGAAACATAATACAAGACAGACAGGACTAACAAATCTGACGCGACATCACACCCGCTCACCCAAAGTCTGATCTGTGTTCCATAAAAGTAGATAAAGTTATGGATATCACTTGGATTGTGAAAACATAATAATGTTAAATGAAACAAGATTGCTGCACACAGACTTTGCTATTAAATAGATCTTTTTTTAATGTATAAATGTTTTAAATAAATTGTTCACTTACATAAATCACCTCATAACCTGGCCGCCTAGAGTAACTACTACTGAATGTGACTGTAGGTGGAGTTTCTCTGTGGGACTTGGTGGCAGTAAATGAGTAGCTGATTTGAACAGTTACATTTCATTCACTTTTCCTCCTCTCTTGGTCAGTTCCAGTTCTCCTGTTCTTCTGCAGCTCGTAGTTTTAGTGCTTAAACTGTGTACAGACACGCAAACGACCGTTTACATATGCAGCAACCCTCCAGCGTATGTGCATTAGACATCAGATACGTGTGACATGCGAGTGTGTGTTGGTAACCACAGGATTCACAATTCTCATATGACGTTCTTCATCAGTGCTCGAAACAGGCGATATTATATGGACTGCTGAAATGGTTGACAGTAATATTCAATCTCTCAGCTCTCAGCAGGAATAGAAACACATGACAGAGGGCTTCATCACATGATACTGATGATAAGGCAAGAGAGTATGCTCCGGTGTCGCATACTCCACTGTAATGATCATATACAATGCTGGGTGTGTTGCGCAGAAGGGCTCCCTCAGATATCATTAGCTGCTGTGCTGTGATGAAGAAGTAGGAATCAGATCATGTAATTCCCTCCTGAGACACTATTAATTAATAAGAGCTTTGCTAAAGAGGCCCTCCTCCACTTAGGCTCTCTGCGCTTTCTTGCAGGAAATCGATTTGTGTCTCTCCTGCTGCCAATGTGTCTGGCGGACATCTTTTACAGTACAACCCCTCACGCCATGAGCAGTCTGTGTGTCTGCCGCTGAACCGCGCAGCGCCAGATGACACCTTCAAAGCCAGGGATCACATTTCCTGCATCATCTCTGCTTCCTGCTGGACTTGCAAAGCCCCCATATGGGATGGTGGTTGAAGCGTTGGCTTCTTAACCCACCGGGCGAGTTCAAACTTTGACAATCTAATAAGTTTTGAGTATAATAAGATGTTGTAGAGAGATAGTAAAGTTTATTTTCTTTCAAAGAATAAAGTATGTCGCTGCAATGGTAGCTGATTGAAAGGTTCTGCCAGAGTCTCCTGCATACAATGTTTCCCAGAACAGTAATAACCCAAATTTAACTTCAGGAAAAATAATTTTTCCTCGAGTCTTGACACCTGCATGATAAACCCCTTTCTGTCTCAGACAGCACCAATTTCTCTCAGGATCCAACGATTCCCTCAATCAGCAGAGCCTCGTCTCTACCAGGAAATTTAGTTGGTAATAAAAACTGTGTTTACCAAACACGACCCCGAGAAAACTAGAACCTATTCACAAAAAAAAAAAAGACATCTCAACACTTGCAAATAGTTTGTTCCACAGCTTTTAATGCTGATTATGGCAGAATAAGTTTAATCCAATTATTTCTTTTAACAGATCAATGCAGGCAAAGTTCCACCACTATTAATTATTGATGCACCAATGCAATAAACAAACCATTACAGCTCTCGGTGACAGACAATCAACGACTTGAGAGAAATGTCACATATCTTCCCTTACAGTGAAAGACAGGAGCAAAAAATGCATTTCATCATCAAACATGAGCAGTTTAACTAATCTGTGCAACTGACTCACTTATTTACAAAGAGCACGCCCTGCAGAGACATGTATCAATACGATGTTGTGCACATTGTCTTTCACCTTTTCATTCTACTGAGTTGAATTTCACTGGGGATTAACTGAAGAGTAACACTGTGGGCTCAGCTCTCATCTCTTGTTTTAAAAAGACAGCAGTGCAGTGAGTGTTTGTCAGAACAAACATTAGCGCACAAAGGCTGACATGTAGTTCTGTTTGCTCTTAGATGTACACTGAGCATCTATGGCAGCATAATAAAGGAGGATCTGAGAACTTAAAAGGTTCTGCAAACAACTCAATACAGTGTATTCAAAGTTGACTAATTAACTGGGATGGCTCAAAGAATACTGCATTGAAATCGACTACAAAGCAATTTGCAGAAGTGATGCTTTTATTTGTTAACATGAAAAATGAACCTCTCTTCAATTCATAAACCACCAGTTGGAGCAGAATTACAGAGTCTAACCATTAGACACAACTTATCTTGTGCAACGTTGCTTGAAATGCACACAGATCTGTTGAGTCCACTTCTAGCAGTGAGGTAGTTTGTCTACACCATCTTCAGTAGTGTCAATACCGCCTTTAAAAGTGCATCCCATTACATATACATCCTTTGCTGACTTGCAAGAGTCCGATGAGATTAATATGTGAGATTACTCACCATTTTGCTGATAGTAAACGTCTGTATCATATATTGTGCATGTAATTCAAAGTGTGTTTAAAAATCGATCCTTGTCAACATGGCCTCTGTCAGTGCAAATGAACAAACAGTGAAAAAGAGCACAAACAGCTGGGGGACGCAGTGGCAGTGGCTTTAGTCTTTGAAGAGGCTGGAGTCTGTCTGGTGGACACTTTTTAATGGACGCCCTGCTAAGACCGGCTTGATCTTATTGACTTTAGCTGACTGTTAAATGGATTGATCTAGGCTGCTGCTGGATGAGTTTGCTTTTAAGATTTACTGTACATTTAAAACGGACACATTTGGTTCTCTCACTTGAAGTTAATTTAAGACTATAGCTTGAATGAAGACACAACATATATGGTCTGTCCATAAAAGTAATGAAAATGAGAGTTATTATCACAGTCATACAGTTAATGCTTACTAATTAAGTAAACTATAAAGATAATAATATTAAGTAAGTTGCATGCATTCCTATAATGGTAGTTATAGCAGTTTTTACCATATGGTTCATGTTCTGATTTAAACAGGGGTTAGTTACTCTCTACTGTCCTACATTACGGCCCTCTGCCTCACATGTTGAGCCTCTCTAAAAGGGCAAATCTTTGCATAATTAACCCAAAGCACGACAAGTGGGGGCTATTTAATATGCTATCGGTGTCAATTGGCCTGAAATATGGAAGAATACAGAGCAAAAACACAAAATGGGAGCAGAGCCTACCATTATGTGGAGAGAGGAGGAGACCGCCCCCACAGTAACTTCACGGGAAACGTAATGTGTCTGCTCGTGAAGATCAATCATTTTCATTATGATCGCTTAATGCCAGTCAACTTTTTTAAGTCGGACGGACGCAGCTGTCAGTTCAACATTGACACAGCGAGTCATTCTGGTATCATTTGTCAACTAAGGGATTAAATGAACTGTAATGAAGGGATACAGCACAAGAGCAGGCGACAGTCGAACATCAGTTTACTCTGTGTTTAAATTAGGAAGGACTTGATGTCTCATTGTCGAACTCTAGCAGGTGTCTGTTTGTCCATCATTATGAATTCTCAGGTCCAGACAACACTGATCCAATTTTAATTAACCAAACTTGGAAGGATGACTCATCTTTGCAGCCTTGTTCCAACCTTTTAGAAATTACACTGGTTTGTCCAAATGTGGATGCTATAACCAAAAGGTCAAACAGACTTCAGACTTAAGCCCGGTATCTCTAACATGACTTTTCTTAAATCTTTGAGGAATGATGGATCTTAGTGCTCTTTTGTTTTCCCTCAGTGGTTTACTTTTATGCCATAATGGTTATATCACTGGTCCAATTTTAATGATAGTTGAAGCAAGACTTTTTATAAATATAATATAATATAATACACAGATGAGTCTGTATTTACTAATTTTACTGATGTTTAAGTTGTGTATGTGCTTTCACTAATCTTAAAGATTTAAAGGGCAAATTTAGAGCCCCCTCTTTAACATGCTGTATGATACAATATACACAATATGCTGCAATATCAAGTTACAACTGCAAAATACTAATATCACATTTGCTGTTCCACCGTATTACATATGAAATATGGGACTTTGTAAATGGCTGCACTTATTAGACATCGTTACACTAATGAACACATGCATTCAAGCTACATTAGATGAGACCTTAATGATTCTCGTGGGCATGTTGAGCAAATTTTTCCTGTTTTTTGTATTATTATTATTGTGGAGTCCTATTCCACGGCATCTCTTCAGTGAATAATTATACAATTTTCATGTTAGGTGCCCCATTAAGAATCTTCTATTTTTAATAGCACTGTGACATAAAGCACAGCTCTGAGGGACCAAAAGAAAATAGTAGAACTTCAAGTTTAAGAAAAGGCTTTTCTTCAGAATTTCATCTTGTACATTCAGATATCCCGTAAGGCGCAACGCGAACGTAGGAGACTGCTATCTCCGAGGAGGCTCTGTGGAATGAAGTAATCTAAATGCATTTCTGCTCTGACACAGCACACTTTGAGCAGGGCCTTCATTTGGTTTATAGAAATGTTGCAGTTGCCAGAAAATGATCAATAACCCCATTAACACAACCAAAGGAAAACACACACTCTCCATCTACCTTTGGGGGGCTCATCTAAAAGGGACAAGTCTGGGAATCTAAAAGAATAAATGTGCCCACTTTACTGCGTGTGTGGCTGTGAGCATGTGTGACTTTGTGTGTAAAAGTGTTAACGGCTAAATGAAACAGTTCAGCTGCATGTTGTACATATTGCAGCTATGACAGATGATCATTTGTCCAAAACATCAGGGAAAAATGTTTTGTTTAGATTCTCACAGAGCAGCTCACTGGTACAACAGCAGTCTTTCACAAGTCTATTTGTTCTTGTAAAATTTCCAAACATATCCTTGCTTCATTAGCATATTATAGCCTGGTATTATATGCCCCTGCGCTGCTTATCACAACAGCACGTTGTGGTCCAGGGAGAAGTCTCAAGAAGTCATACCGCATAAAAATGACTGAAGAGGGAACAGAGAAAACCAACCAAAGTTAACCCGAGGAAAAGGAGACAGTATTATCACACTATTAAACTTCAAGTTTAGTTCTACACAAACTCCTGCAATTATTATAACAGATGAACTTCCATCACATCTCATATGATATATCTCATATCTTCAGCTAATATATACAATGATGCAGTATTTTCAAAGACATCTATAAAGTTCAGAAGTGAAAACAATTAGCAGATTAATTGATTACTAACAGATTGAACCAGCAACAATTTTGATTTATTAATCTTTTCACAATAAGCCGGCCAGTCTACAACTATTCTGTCAGCCCTGTGAGGCCATTCTTAAGCATAGCGATGATTTAAGATAATTACTAACATAAGCATGTTAACTTGCCACAGAAACAGCACCAACGTGCTGATGTTTATCAGGTATAATTAACAAGTTCACCATCTTATTTTACCGTGTTAGAGTAGTTATGCTAAGAGGCACCAATTAGTCCTGAAATCAAAGTGTGGAAGACGGCAATGGAAGGTCATCCATTCTGTAGGTATTTGATCATAAATCAAAGTACTGGACAAATCACAAGTTTGGACCCATGATGGTGCTAGACGTTATGTATGGTAACCCATGGTAATCTATCCAAAAGTCACTGTGACATTTATGTCTGGACTAAAGGTAGAAAGACTGACAGACGGACATCACCATCCCTAGAGCCACACCACAAGTATGTCTAAAACATTTAGGAGAATCCCATAAATTTAAATTCTAAAGAACTATAAATACATACAAATATATGTACTGAGCAGAACATTTTGCACTTACAAAATAACTTGTCAGTGCTCTATGGTGGACAAATGTTATAGATACATTTCATGTTAATGCATTTTCTTGTTAATTATTTACCAGCATATACAATAAGCTAATATGTATAATCTAGCCCATGTATAATCTCAACCAATTTATGAAAGCAGCTATTTCAACACATCACCTTGGGCACTGAAAAATGTGAAATTCACTATTTTTCTAACATTTACAGGCTAAATAATGAACTAATTGGTGGATAATAAATAATGAAAATAACCAGAGGCTGCGGCTGTATAGTTCAACGACACAGCCGAGACATAATGTCAGTATAAACACTGCAAATACCCCAAACAGGAAACTTGCTAAACCCAATTGAAAGAAAATGTTATTGAGATGTGCAGCAGGGCAGACTAATGGATTCCACATAGATTGACACTTTAAAGGAACAGAGCTGTTGGGCCACAACTGATTAATAACAGGCCTGCCTCCATCCAGCGCAATGCTTATTAAAATATGAATTTCAAATGAATCCGTCTTCAGAGCATTGTCTAGCGTCCAGCTGTAATTTGTTGTCACTGGAGCTTTTAGACACTCGTATCTCCTTGGCCAGAATGAGAAGTAGTAAAAACAGCCTGACTTGGAATGAGAGTCAAAGATATGGCACAGAAGGCAAAGAGAGCAGTCCTTTTCCAAATGACTATAATGGATTTGTTACCCTTCTGATTTACATTTAAATGAAAACCTTTTATCTGCTGGTCTACCTACTAATGAGGAAACTCTGCTTTGACAGATACAGCTCCTCTTCCCATCATGAATGGAGTGAACCAACAGTAATATGTTGTACAAGGTATAAAAATATAAAAATGACTTTAAAATATAAACTCCTAAAAATGACCAGTTTACACTTTTATTTGTTGTGTTATATCATCTCTTTTCAACACATCCTTGAAAAACCGGCAAATGGAGGTTGAAGAAAAATTGAGGGCGGAAACAGGAGTAGATTAGAAAAAGGTGGGATCTTAGCTGAAGGTTGGGTTTCTCAGCCTGCTGTGTGTGTGTGTGTGTGTGTGTGTGTGTGTGTGTAGTGAAGTGTGCGAAGATGCAACTAATTCAAATTAGCAAATAGTCTGTTTGTTCCAATGCAGGAAGTGTGATGCTTTTATCCCACAAACAGACTTTGTGTCATTCTTCAAATAAACATAAGATTTTATGGCCATGTGGTTGTTTATTAAAAAAAAAAAAAAAAAAAGTAATCCACCTGCAGTGTGTATCAATGAATAGCTGTTTGATAAAGGAGGGATCTTTTTAGTTTTAGCTTTTATTATACAGCTTGTTTTTTGTTAAAGATATTTGATTATGGAAAATCTGTTATTCCATATTCCAATATTATTCTATGACTGGCTATAGCTGTTGATTTACATAATGTACATTACTGCCTGCAGATTGCTTTCAATCTTTCTCAAGAGACTTTTCAAGCAAAACGAAATGGAACTAATGCTGTTATTATTAAGAAAAATCCACTTGATATCCATGGTATTCTGTAACTTGAACAAGCATCAGATGATTGGTACAGTTTGCACTATCAAAGTGTTTTTTCTGCTGTTAGGAGCTGTTAGGTTAGTTTGAAACACAGGAATACAAAAATAAATTTACCTGCCCAGTAAACTGTGGTAAAACAGGTGTACATTATCCTCTCTTACTACAACTTTTTTGCAATCAGTGTCATTATGAGCAAGAGCAGCAATCTAAACTTTGTTGTTGTTTGAATCTAGCAGAAAACATCCAGCCATGCAGTGCAATTGCATTATCGCTCCTTTTTTTATGACCTGTGTGAATGCTTTTCATAAATGATTCACATCAAAAGCATCGACAGAAAGCAACTTTGACCGAGATGGTCTACCATTATACCAGATTTATGTTGTATAAAACAAGCGCTCTGTTTAAGGCTACCACTCAACAAGCCTTGGGCAGGCACTTTGCCACTTCTTCACCATTTTTTATGATATATTGCATTTGTGCCTCGATACTGTATGTGTTTATGTGTTTCCGAGTGTGTGTGTAAGATGGAAAACAAGTAAATATATGTCATTTCCATAGTTCGCCAAACAAGCAACCATCTGGTAAAGCCATTTTAGACAATGATTTAGGAGAAACAGGCCTGTATGTGTTTGTTAAACATGGCAAGAAAAACTATTTATAAATGTTTCTTGCTTCAGGGTGGTTATCAGTTACAGATGTTTGTGGAGTGCTACATTTTCTTTTCACTCTCTGACATGCTACAGTATTGTTATAGCTCAACTTCTCACAGAAGGTGAGAAATTATTTTTACTTGCTGTAACAACATTTCAATTGTCACTCACTGAGAACAGATCACAACAGTTGCAAAAAAAGCAACATTCAAACTGGGGTAATATGAGAAAAACAGATGGTGGGAGGGGGGCTTTGTCTCAAGCCTTAAGGAATTGTGATAAAACCTGGTAAATAAGCCAAAGTAATGAAGCTTCATTTTTCACATTAACTCATGAAATCAATCAAAACTTGTGATGCTAATAGGAAATAATGACTTAGCTGATGGACACTATTGAAGCAGAAAATAATCTTACACTGCAGCAAGTTCAAGGAAGGTGCTCCACCAAATACAGAACCGTGTAGGTGGATGAACAGAAATTAATTACATTAGCAAACTTGTACCACTCTTAATTTGCTTTTAAAGCGGAAGAAAAAAATCCTAAAAACAAAAGAAGCGACATATGTGTAAACATGACTGCCTTATCTGACTGCTCAGTACAGAAAAAAAAAACGTTTTAAATGTGTTTAGGTTTAAATACAACCACAAGATGTTCATGTTGCGTATGGTGGCCTACATGTGCACCTGCTTCTTTTATTCTTCAACCTCATCCCACTTTACAAGGACATACAGCACACCGTATTATCATATATAACAGATTGCCACATGAATATTCACGATGATTTTTGCAAATCTAACACATAAAACAGCGTCTAGTGTCTTTACAGCAGGAATGCATAGTGTTTATCCATTATAGGGGAGTGCATGCATCATTGCCACCACGAACCGGGCCGCCTGTTGAAGTGCTCCACCGCTGACACACCTTTGCTCGTCATTTAGCCAAAGGGCTTCTACTGGGGACATGGAGTGTGATTTCCAATTAGTTTTCAGGAGATTTATTCATGGAACTGTTAAAGAAAGAATGTGTTAAAGAATGTGAACGGAGTAATGGATTTTAAATGACTGCCACGCCGCAACGCTACATATAACATAATATGAGCTCTGATGAGTTTTGTCTGACCCCGAATGTAAATGGCGAGCTTTAAAGCTTCATTTGGCTGATGTTTTTGCTTCTAATGAAATGAAACAAAACATTGTGTTATCTGTTATTTTATGTAGAAGTTTTCATCTTTTTGTTACACTAATAAATATCTAAATCTAATCGCTTCTCTGTGTGCCATACTGCTCCTCTCACCCATACAAAGAACATAATTCCCAATACAGATTGATTTATAAAAATTATCTGAGCAGCAAATGGTTCCATAAGTTAGCTGTGTTTTAAACATGCTGATGTGTGTGTGTGTGTGTGAGTGAGAGAGAGTAGGCTCAGGCAGCTGTGTGGGAGAGGAGGCTTTCGAGGTGCAGATATTCAGATACTGGTGGAGGAGTATGTTGAGGTTACTCAAGACTCTGATAGCCTGGAGTTGGTTGACCTTTCATTACAATGCCTGGTAAATATTTACAGGAAAGGTAACAGACCTGTATTATTTAAACGAGCAACGAAGACCACCCAGAAAGCCTGGCAAACATTTGTGGGCCACCCTTACTCTCAGTTTTTTTTTGTTTTAATAGCTTGGACTTAGCTTGGAAACTGCATTAATTCTCTGTTTTGTCAAGGTTGCACTCTGATTCACAAACAATAGGTCACTTTTAAGCAAGATTTGTGATACCAGCACAGTCTCAAATGACTCCCAGTAAAAGTAAAAAGTTCATAACAATAGATCCGACAACCCATTCTGCAGGTCACTGCCACTGTCAGACACTTTCAGCTCATTGAAAAGAAGCCTTGACTAGTTAGCTTGACAGCGGTGGTCTTGTCTAATACCCTGTTTACAACACATTAATTCATTAAAAGCAAGTGAATTATTTAAAAAAAACACTATTTCTAGCATCTGTGGTTAAAGAAAAGTATGTATAGGTCTGTGTTGTGTGTGTGTTACATGTTGGCTGTGCTTTGCTGTATTTCTACCTTGTGATGTTCAGGGCCACTTTGGAAGTGGGGGATTTCAATGTGTGCATAAATACGCAGCATTGCTCATTTGCGTCGTGACCCTGGATGTGACTGAGGAGCAGAATCAGGCCTGATAATATGTCCTGGCATCCCGGCAAACCTGAGCAGCGCAGAGATACCAGGTGCCCTCACAGTCTCCCCTGTGCAGTGGTAAAAATTACACAGCCAATGTAATACTCCCAAATTTGTACATTTGCTCCCGGATATAAATTCCATGAACTGTGTAAATGCACCAGTGCTGAATCAAGGAAATGAGTGAAAAGAGTATGTGTGTGTATATTTATATATATATATATATATATATATATATATATATATATATATATATATAGAGAGAGAGAGAGAGAGAGAGAGAGACAGAGAGAGAACGCTAAATATTTATAGTAATAGGGAACCCCATTAATAGACTGCGGTTTGAGATTACCGCATTCGAAACACAATATGAGGGAATTTGAGACTGCAGAGCCCCAGAAAGGCTGCAGCGGAGAATGCAACCTTCACACAGCAGAGTAACAATAAGAGAGGGCTGAACGGAAACTAATTTAAGATCAGGTCAGGGTATAAACAACACACCAGGGGAAAGGTTTGGCGAAAGAATGTCCGTGGCACAAGTCGGGCGTGTGGGTATTGTGGTATACAAGGATGGTTCAATGTCCGGAGCACAAGAGCAATTGTTCACCTTTAGTTCGGACTTCATGCCTCACTGAGCTACATCCTCTAAAATAACTGCTTTGATTTATAAGTGCTTCAAATTATTATTTTAAAAAACAGTGATAACCTTTAGTTTTGTGTTGGTTTTTTGTGGTTCTTTTGTGGTTGTACAAACTTGGACATGATGCAAATCAGTTTTAAAAACATTTTGTGCCCTTTAGATCATCAATTTATACAAAACTATTAGCATCGATAGATTCATATTAAAATTTGCCTGCCCATGAATAAAATCTTCGTACAATAGATGTTCTCCCACAAAATAAAGTACAGAAATACCTCAACTCATGTGGCGTGTTTATATTTGTACAATACAGTCGGCCCTTGCGTTCTAGCAGTGTGACAGATTGTGGATTTGAATATTTTGGAGGGCAGACAGGGAGGCGGAGCTGTGTGCAGTACTTTAAAATAACCCTCTGCTGAGAGTCATTGATGCAATCAATAGAAACCGGCTGATATTTAACTTTGAGCTACAATCACCTGGAAGCTTTATGCAAAATCTGCATCTAACCGATGATCGACGAACTTCAAACTAACTTGAGCACAGAGTCTGACTGACACTTTTCTGCATATGATGTTATTTATTCCTCACAGACCACGAGCTAATTGTGACTGACTACTGTAAGCCATTCGCCTCCAGTTTTTTCCCACCTAGAAAAATGTTCCATTTTCAACTGACATTGCAACACACTGTTTTGATTCATTACCTTGCAGCGAGTTAGGACACGATCAATCAATCACTGTCGTCTGCTCAGCTGAGTTCTGATGGCATGTGTTCTCTTAAAATCAATTTAGTTACTGGGTGGCAGTCTCAACAATTGCCTCAGTCATTAAATACATGCTCTTTGCTGGGCTATAAGTCCTCCGCTGTTTTTCCCTCAGGTTTCACATAATATTTCATAAACATATGTCAGGAAATATTACAAGTAGGCTACTTCATCTCTGCGAAAAACTTTCTCCTGCCTTTAAATCATTAAGAACATGTGGTCAGAAAAAAAAGAGAATAATTACATAAAGTAAGGTCTAAGTTATTAATCTGTCTTTAAAGTTTTCTTCACGCTACAGGTTTTTGAGATAAGCTTAAATGACTTCATCGTTAAAATGCATGTTTAGACTTTTCTATAAAATGTACTTGAACAGGAAACTGCCTGGAGCTTCTCGCCTCCATAAATTTTACAGACATCGAATGATGTTTTCTCTGAAGTTTGTCGTTAAAATGAGTTTATATTTAAGTAGTGTTATCAATAACGAGCCATAAAATGCATACTAATACACAGAAAATAATTTAGCGCTGTCACTCACTGTACACAATTAATTACATTTGGAGCACTGCAATGCATCACGTGTGACATCACAGATGTCTGTGTTTACTCAAACTGTCTGAGGGGAAAGACTGAATACTGGATGTTACAATTAAAATTAAGTGATCTGATGTTTTTTTTTTCCTTTCTTTAATATATTTAAGTTTGTCCTCATTTCTGTGTGTTTCTGACAACTGGACATTTCTCTATAAATAAATTTTTTGTCTAAAAAATAAAGGTAAAAACTTTCCGGATATCGACCTGGATGTATGGAAAAGAAAATGCAAGACACGCCTTTTGTGACATGTTGTGACAGCGCCAGACGAGCATAATAACGTGATGTTTTCCGTGGCAGTAATTGTTCTGAAGGTGTGTGAGCTCAGTGTGGCATTCTGTTGACATTGTTGATTCTGAGAGGGCTTCTTACTGGACTCCAGGCGAGGACACTGTGCCAGCCGCAGAAACCTGGGACCAGTATGGTGGCAGGCATGATGGAGAGCCAGGGTTTGTTCAGAGTGTGCATCTGTATCTTTGTGTGTGTGTGTGTGTGTGTAACAGAGAGAAAAAGAGAGAGAGACGACAGGGAGAAAGAGAGAGGGGATGTGAGAGCCAGTGTGAGGGAGAGCTCAGAGGAATACTCACTCATTATGGCTGTGTGGAGGGGTGAGGGTGTGACAATGTATCATTGCCTGCCCTTTGGTCAGCAGCCATCAGAAGTATAACAGATGGACCTGATGAACTGTTTCCACAGAGTTTGGGCTCTTTACAAGCTGTGGCGTCCAATTATCTTTCATCATGTGCTCACAGGAATGCATGATACTGCCTTGTAACAAAGACTGAATCAAAAACTGTGTTCAAGTTGTGTATCTGTAGGTTAAATACTCCATAAAAGATGAGCTGCAAATGCTTTCCTTGAATTCTGCACAACAGAGATACGTTAATAAACCTTCAGAGGAGCTACAGAGCATTCATGAATATTCATTCTGCAGTCATGTCAGATTATTTTTTGCTTTTGGTGTGCAGGTTTTGATATTGGTGTCATAGCAGTGGAGCCATCTGCCTGTTTAAAAAGTGAATAATTCAAAATAACCATCCAGGCATTTCAGCCAACACCACGCTATCTGCTGTGTCTCGATCACACTGGGATAAAACATACAGTACGGAGGTTAGCCATGTTTGAACATCTACGTTATGTCAAGAAAGTATGTTGCTGCAGATGGCAGATCAACAGCTTTATGGCAACCAGAGTTAACTCAAGTCAAGTTAAATGTATCTATGGAGCACAGCAGGTGTTAGGTGCTTTACAGAGACATTTAAATCAAAATATACTTACTGTATGGAGTTTTTAACTGGTTATGAATCAGCCTCTGTTTAGTACTGATGTCTCTGTATGACCTACAAAAAGCAAACCACCAGCGAGAAGATTGGCCATTCCAATTAGTTTCTGATAGTTAATCTTAATGCCCGCCACCAGGTTGGATTTTTCTGCAGCATTCGACGAAAGGGTGCTGGGATTTGCTCTAGCTGAACTCGGGCTGCTTCAGCTGCTAACTGAAGGTTCATCTCTAGAGGTGCCACCCACTTTCCTCCTGGTGAAGTAGTCTCTTTACAGCTGGGAGTGAGGCAGAGGGAGCATGTGTAACCTAACATCAGTTGAAGCACTACCACCTTTGTCCACAAATCAACACAAAATGAAAAGATCACCTGAGCTGCTTTAAATACTCTACAAAAACAAATTTTAAAAAAGAGATAAACAGCTGTTGATTAAGTATAAACAGTTTTATCAGAGAGTAAGAAAAGGTTTGATGAAACAGCGTCTCTTCTTCTATTAGAAATAAAGTTTTTTTTTTTAAATTTAAAAAAAGGGTTTGTTTGCTCTCATCTGCCCACACACATTTAAAAAGATGAACTCAATGCAGTAGGAAGAGAACTATTATTTCTTTTACAATTAAATAACTATGCTTAAAAGCAAATGTGTGTGTGTGTGTGTGTGTGTGTGTCTGTAGTATGTTTTCCGAGGCAAACCTTCTGCTGTTAATCATTGTAAAATTCTTCAAAACAGTAAAGGCTTTACCAATCAGACACGTATTCTCATGAGGAGCAAGCTCTCAGTAACCTTGACAACTGATGCATTTTGCCTCGGGCTTCCTGGAAATTACCAAGCAGTTAAATATATTCATTTTTCTTAATAAGGATGACATACGTAAACCTTCCCATTACACTTGTGAGACTGGTGGTCTTCCATGGGATTGCACAATTTCCAGAGCAATGTCTGATCTATTAATCATGCTTATTTTAATGAGCTGCACAGTCTGTGCGCTAAGAGGAGGAGGGGAGGGTGAAAAAAAAACACAACACAAAGACAAATATTGGATCTTACAATGCAAAGCTGTGTTGTACATCACTGTTCAATCTGTGTGAGATTCTTTTGGAACTGGAACACAACCCCAACAAATAACCAAGACACGTACAGTTTAAGGTCAACACACAGGTCACATTTTGGTCAACATTCACCAGAGCACCGCTGATTGTATTCTGTTGGCTACATCAGGGTGCACAGACGCAAGATGAGGAGTTTGACACAATAGAGGCAGACCACTACTAGAAACAATGAAAACCAACAGTATATATTACAGTAATACTAAATCATTTGCTGCCTTATGATTCAAATTGGGAGGAGTTATTGCAAACATCCAGAGCTCTGTTCACTTAAGTCCCACTTAGGTGACTTGTGACTGAAGCAATTCCAAAACTTAAAACTCTCCAGATTCAGTCATAACACAAGAGATGTAATCCTGTCTCCTGAAAAGTTAGTTTGTACTTCTAAATTATGTTTTCTAATACTCTGTGGATTAAATTGCCTTTTGCATTTTGCATTTTTTTTTGTCCATGAAGTGCTACTTTCTTGTCCAGATGTGCAGTACTTTGAGACGAGTTAATATAAGCTACAGAAACATTGTGATTGAGATTAAAGAAAGGTAATGGCTTTGGTTAAAACATTATTACCAGTATTTAACTAAAATGCAGATCTTTCCCAAACCTTAAATGAATGCTTTGGGTTGCCTTAGCCTAACAAGAAAAAAAAATGTCAAGGTTTATTTGCACATGAGAGCAGAGAAATGCAATAAAATATGTTCACAGTGAACATTGTGCCACTGTGAGGAAACATTCATTTATCACATTTCCTTATTCTGCTGATAGATAACATAATCTGGGCAGCACTGTTTCTCTTTCAAAACATGTTGAATACAAAGTTCGTGACATCATTTTTAGGACATAGGCTTAAAAAATGAACAAACCATCAGTCGCTGTCAGTCAAGACTGTACATAATAACCTATGAGGAAAACAAAACTTTAATCACAACTCCCAAGGTACATTTTGATAAGAGACATCCAACCAATGACCTTAAAATTCAGCTGAATGCAAGGCTAACAATGAGCTAAAGCTGAAAGAGGAATTCAGGGATACATTTAACATTTTAAATTACTTTCTTCTTGGGTGTTGGATAAATTCAACAAGTTGATATACTGTTTTTTTCCCCAACTCCAACAAAAGAGGCATTCTGAATACCTATCATACCTCGCACTTCCCCATAGTAATGTCAAGAAAGTATTTAGAGCTAACTGCAAAAACCCAAACTTGTGGGGAAAAAGAAAAAAAAAAACATTATTTCTCTAAAACAAAGTTGAAACAGGGGACTCATGTTCTATGAGGAGGACAAATGAGGATGTCATTAAAAAGAAAACTTTGAAATAGGATTTTTCAGTGGAAACAATGCTTCCAGAACCGGCAGTGCTTCCCACTTCACGACTCTATTCAGCGACCGCAACAGTTCATTAAATGTCTGTTCAGTTTGTATATTAGCCGTGAACACCTTTTGGGAGCTGGAAGTAATAAAGAGTTCAGATGAACAGCCTGGTGCTCAAGCTGGTCTGGTCTTGAGAGCCCCCCCATTAATAAGCTCAACCTTACGTACTGGTGCACTTAGACTCCAGAGACCAGCTCTCACACTTTACACGAACGATGTGAACCAGCAGCTCTGGCCGGGCATCCTCACTTCTGGCAGCAATGTCCCCTTTAAAAAGGACATAGCTTTCAAGCACTACATTGATTTTTTGCTACAGATTTAACCTGATACATGCCTTAATCTTGTCCATCTTTTCTTTTACATAAAGATAAGATACCCAGTAGTTACACTCCTCATGTTTCCCGTGTATAAATGTATTGATTTTTGTAGCAGCGTAAAATACACACAGAATAATGATCAATTATGCTGATGGAGGAATATTGATCATATACAAACCCTTTTTTTTTCTTCCCTCGGTCTTGTGCAGTAGCCTCTAACACCACAGCTTTCTAAATGGGAACACCACACCGCTGATTGTGTACTTTTATCGCCGTTTGACTACAGCGCACACGCGGTAATGGGTTTACATCCTCCTAACCTCACCGTCTAACTAACTTTTCAGCGCAGTTTATTTGGCAAAAAACGGTTCAGGGAGGCAAGCTCTTAATTTGCTGATACATTACAGGAACCTCTGGCCTCATTAGTCCGTCTCTTGACAGAAAACAAACCTCACCTCGCAAATAACGGAGCAGATTTGACAGATGGAGTGTGGCTGTCATCAAACTTTCACAATGAGGCGTTTTAAAGATGCAGTAGCTCCAGATGACTGCCAGACCCACAGCTCCGAACCATACCACACTGGAAAAAAAAGAAAGCAAACCAAAAAAAAAAACAGCTCAGACATACAGACTGCTGTCGACTTTCTCTCCTCCCACAGCCAAGGCCAAACATGTCTACCTAAGGACACACGTCAGCAACAGATGTTTTTACTTTGGTAGTCCATAGTCACCTCTGATTATGATCAATGATGATTATTTTACTGCAGACAGGTGTTGGATATGACAAAGTTTTATTTGATTCAATTTACAATAGGGTCAGTCCATAGCAAGTTACCTCGTACGTCAAAGTTCATGTAATTGTCTTGAAATAATTCATGTGAAAACTCATTGTTTTTGGCTTTTTTTTTTTTTTTTTTTACTACAGCTGCTGTACAGAGCTATAACTTGCAGATTACAGAAGAAGTTTGAAAGAATAATCCCTCTCTGAAGTAATAATTAGCAAGATCTGTAGCACTCAATTTGTTATGAAAGACTTCTAGGTAACTTCTAGATATGATAGATCTGTATTAATATTGAACAGAATCTAAATTTAGTTTCAAGAAAGTGAACACTAGTGGAGATATTCATTTTTGAAACTGAAAGATTACTTGTTTGGGTAAAATGTATCTATTTTTATTCAGCAAAAACTATGAACATTAATACATGTTGCCAATTATTATTAAGGCATCCTTGGATGTTAAGTAGAAATTTCAATGCAATACAGTAAAAAAAAAAAAAAAAAAAACTATTGAATACACATATAAAAAATGAGTACAGTTCTCATGAAGTTTTCACATTAATTTTTTCAAGAAAATCATGACATGAACTGGGAAATGTCCTGAATTCTGGGTGAGTTGCAATACTGTAAATACAGTACATGCTATCCAACCTATGGCCAGCAAATATTGTGAGTAATTTGTATAACGACAACGTCACCAGTTTCTTTCTAGCCAGTGACCTTTGTGACATGTCATGCCTTCCCCTCTCCTTTGACTATTTCCTGTCTCCTCCTGCCTCTTTACTCTAAATTATCAGTAAAAGACCAATATTATGAATGTTGGCAAACTATTTGTGTTCATTTTGTTAAGAGACAATAAGCATTATCAATCTTGCAGTTATTTCTTGCTTTTTAAGTGTGTTAACCTGCTTATTCATTCATGTTTACACACACCTGCTGATTTGTTGTTCATCAGGCATGTAGAAGAAAGCACAGTTTTAATTTTGGGGGATTTTCCAGTTTTCTCATATTAAGAATTTGAGTATTCAAGGCGTTCAAGGCATAAGTATGTCAAGGCGGCAAACATTTGTTTGACTTTTTATAAGAATTATAATGTCTGAGTTTTATATGATGACTTTAAATAAAATGCTGATATGAGACTAAAAATGCATACATAAAAACAGAAATCTAACTTAAATGAACCAGATACAAAATGAATGAAACTTCACCGTCTAGTTACTTCATTCGCTGAGGCCTTGAGGTTTTTAGATTGTATCACATTTACTGGGATATTTCAGCACAGCAACTTCTACAGCTCTGTAATGGCAAATTCTGTCACTCCGACAGCTGCCTCGGGGTCTATACAAGTCCAGTGTCATCCTCTTTTTCCCCCAGCAGTGTAACATCACATACTGTAGGCTATAATATTCTCTCATCTCATATCTCTGTGGCTGTCACATCCTGCTGACCGCCTCTCATTAGACACGGGGCTCTTTGCTTTAGAAAGACATTTTTTTAGCAACTAACCATACTCTGTGTAATTCTGTCACAGTACAGCGCCGCTCTGATTACACATCGTTGGCACTATTAATATTTTCTAAGTGTTTCGGGTCCTTTAATACAACTAATTACACTTCTCTAATTTATGTTTGTGTGTACTGATTTCAGACAGCAGCACCCACACAGAGCAGAACAGGCAGCCTTGTGTCGTAGTTTTAGGGGGTGGGGGGTCAATGAGGCTGATGATGAAATAAATCTCGCAAACGCGCAACTCCTCACAAACAGGGGACAACAATTTTTTTTTCATTCAAGAGAATTTGGTGAATCCCACTCGAAATGCTCACCAGCGAGGTTTACAGGCAAACCTCTCAGAAATAAGAGAGATTTAGTACAAGTATGAAACCTATTGTGTCCTCTGGTTTACTTCTTTGGTACAAAATATATTGAAATGATGACAAATATATATCATTCTGTAAAGAAAAATACTAGCCTTGTGAAGCAACAGCCTTGTGTTTTTTTTTGTTTTAAAAGACAGAGATTGCAGGGTGTGTGTGTGTTTGTTGAGTGTGCTTGATTTATTGTTCTGTCAAATTTATTGTCTATAAGCATGTCAGCAGAGGTACTTAATATATTTGCTTTTTGGGTTTTGGCAAAGAGGAAACATTCATCCAGCGAGACCAACATCACCATTATTGATGCGCCAAGCTGTGATTATTGACAACTTAATTACTGGTTTCAGTGTCGGTCATGAGGCTACCTTGCTGCATCTTGCTACGTGGTCAGAACATTATTATTTTGACACCAAAATGTCATAGACGGCTGACGATCATTTAAAAACACTCTTTCAGGGAGAGAAGCGGTCACAAAGAGTAGTAATCTATAATTATATAACTTATCACCTATTGCTTGAGGACTGGTCTTCAATTAATTTAAACGACTTTTAATTACACTGATCTGTAATTACCTTGGGTGACTGTAACATTACTTTCCTCTATCTTTACGTACAGGGGCACAAAGAGCAGTAAGTAAAAATGAGGTGTCAATAATTAATGCACCACGAGGCCTGTGGGAGTTCTGACCTCAGTAGTGTCCTGCTGGCAAGGCTAATAGAAAAGCCAAAGCACTGCAGCATCACCATCTTCTCGAAACAGCACCTGTAGTAAACACATAAAGACTTACAAAATTACCTATGAAACAAGATTATTAAATAGTCTTCTACAATGAGTGAACAGTCTATCCATCTATCCATCCATTCAGTGTATTAGTTATCCACCTGACAATCCCTGCATTGTATCTGTGGTCTCATCACTATGCAACAAGTGCACACGCACAGATGTTCTCCTCCCAAAAGACACTGGAACATGCTGTGTTTATGTCCCCACCATGCATATGCATATTAGCAGCGACTGCATATGTCTCTGTGAGCTCATGGCCATAAGCCTTTGCCTTCACCGCCCCATTAATGTCTTATCTCGGTCGCAACAGTTCCTGTGTCTCTTTGTAGGAGAGGATGGGTCATTACCATTTCATAGCAGTGTCATCCTTCTTCAATTTGAAAGTGCAGATAGTATTAAGTCAGTGACTGTTTCCTTACAGTAATGTGAACCATTACTGTTGAGACTCTGAGACTTGTCATTTTAGGAGAAATTATTTATGAAGTCTTTCTTAACTGGTACATCCATGAAAATGGTTTCCCAGGATAGTTAAATGTCCTTGCCTCATTTCTATCTATCTAACAGTCATAAGCAGAGTTGAAGCTACAACTAAAATAAGCGGTAAATCAAATGTAAGCATTGCAGGGTTCTTTATTGTTGCAGTCCTCTGAATAGATGATATTTATCATATTATTACATAACTACCTGCAGGGCTGTACTTGCTAACAAACCTTCTTCAGTTCTTATGACAGAGGACTTTTTTTTAACCAAAGTCTGCACCAAACTGATTCAAACAGTTGGCTTTTGCATAGGCTTTAAACTTCTCACAAACAAAAGAAGAGCCGGGCTTACAACATCGCCTGGAAAAATATTTCTGATGAACTATTAGGACAACTGAAAAATTAAGGACACTGAATACAATAATACCACTTACCAATGCAAGTCTCAAGAAAGAATGATGCATCTCATTATGAATTTATCATAATTAAATTATACATTTCCATAAACAACAGCTGCCAGGCAACATTTGAGTCACTCTATGGTCAGACGCCATTTCAAGCTAGTTTTTTCCTCATTTTATCCTGTTCTACATGATTTGATTCTTAAACGAACTCAACATGTGTTTCTCGACACAATGTTTATGCAAATGCACTTGCACTTGCCTCCACGTGCCTCTGAGCATTGACTTTATATGCTACACATGACAATGTGACATATCTTGAAGAGAACTTATGCCATAAAGATGCAGATACAACTAAATTAGCAATAAAATAACAACAGTTAACAAATAGAATAAACCAGAAGTTGTAAAAAATCTGCAATCTGCATCAATCTAAAGCAAAGTAGAATGTGTGACGGAAAGAGAGAGAGAGAAAGGTAGAAAGTGTCAGAAAATGTGTGCATGTTTTTATTACTGAGAGGGAACTTGAAGCAATTTGTCTCATTAGACAGGCCTGGATTTAACGCTGTTGAAAGAATGTTGCAGTGACTGTCTGACAGGGATTACTTATATGGGGACGTGTTGACTGAAGGCTTGTTTAGTTTTCTCCAGTGTTTGGCACTGTCATTAATGTTTCAACATAAGCCTCTCTGTCATTGTGATACAGGAGTTGTTGCTTTTTTTTTGTTTTTATTGCCTGAGAGCCATGTGTTCTCCTTTATGACTTGACACTCTGCCATAAAAATGAACTTAATAACATCCAAATAATGTTTGTTCATTCAAAATAATGCATTTGAATGTATGCATGTTATTCATACAACTATGATGAGGATGTTTTAGTGAATTCGTGAATTGTGTTGCAGCATTGCCTAGATACTGCAGTTTTTACCATTTACCATACATAACTGCAAATCAATACCAGTTAAACTGTTTTTTAAAGCTTTTATCATAGTAGGTTAGCAGTCCTTCCACCGCTGAGCTAGCTTTTAGCCAGCCATGTTAGTTGCCAGCCAGATGGGCTGGTCTGTAGCCATCTGGGCTTCTCAGATGGGTTTGTCATTAGCTGGGCAGCACCACTGTCAGCGGCAGCCTGAACCTCTGCATGCAGTATTTCCTCAGCGGTATGCACATGAAAGTCTGCTTTATGTCTGACAATCTGCAATGCATGAAGCACTTTGCATAGGTACTGACCAAAAATGTGGTTATCAACTCCAGGATGAGCTGTATATGTCCCCAGGCACAGAGAGGAAAACAAAACTCACTTCACTCCCGCTTGGTTCTTTTTACCAACCACTGTCATGTTGATGCATCAGCGGATGGCAGCAGTAAAACTGGGCCGCTACAGCTGGCTGTTATAGTCTTCCTTTGAATTTCCTGTGTGATTCAATACATATCAAAGATAGATATGAATATGAATATGTATGTATATTTTCTGAAATGCCATCATGAAAGTTCTCACGTTTTGCTGCAATAATAATCTCCAATCCTCCCAAGGGAAGAATCACAATTTTTTCACGGTGTGCAAGTGCTGAATTGTATGAAATAATAAATCATCCCCACTAGGATGTCAGAGCTTCAAGAGACCTTAAAAGATAATCCAATTTTTATGCTCTCTGGCCATAGACATTCATAGTTATTATCACATGTTGCACAGTGACACAGTGGGATCATTCTATGTAAATATTTAATGTGTAATGGAGTGGAGAAAAATCTATAGATTAAACAAAAACACAGCTGCATTGTAAGTGTTACTGATATTTACTCCACAAAAAAAGTGGAACAGAGATTTAAGGAATTCTTACGGTCATCCCTGAATCTTTGAGCCTAACATTGATATTGTTTACCTTCACCTTTCTAAATCCAAACAGAAGGCCTGGGTAAATAACCTGCTGATTGCTGAGTCTCCTCGTCTGCTGCTCATCCTTTCAACTGTCTCATTGTAGTGTGTGTTGTCTTTGATGTTACAAAAAAACGCCATAGGTTATTAGTGCCCAATCCCCGTCCCCATCCCCATACAAACAACAGCCAAGAGTGCGAGAGCATCTGTTTCTGAAATTTCAGTACCAAATGGCTGACAAGAACAAGAAACGTGCACATACTGCTGTACTATCTATAAAAAAAAATAATAAAAAATGAATGTTTTGGTGCACACATGCTTCTTAACCAACAAGACATACACACAGGACAGTCAGGGTGGTCTAATCCTACAGACTAAATCCATTTGCTACAGGCATATCGTGCTCAAAGACAAGGCTTTGAGGGATTCTGCTGTTGTTTGTGTTAAGCACGCAGCATCAATGCTATATTTATTCTGAAGGTAACCTGCATCACTGTGTGCGCCTTTAAACACATGAAAGGAAACCCTCTAAAACCCTCTTAAGCCCATTTCACTTCAACCTGTTCTGTGTGTGTGTTTTTTTTTCTCCCTATCCACAGTTTTGTCATCAAACAGAAGACGTTTTCCATTTTAAAAAAGTACAGAAAAAGTAAAGTATGACAAGTATTTTACATGTTTTTTTTTAGAAATAAGAGAGGAAAACCAAATAAAAAGGAGATGAATATGAGAATATGAGTATTACGTTCAGACATGTTGGTATTGACAACTGAAATCCAATTTTAGCACGTTAATACTCCATCGAGGTCTTGATTTATAATTTCCTGACTGCCAGAATTTATGTTATGTTATTATTCTGTGCGGGTCTGTTATTTTTAAATCACATTATATTCCTACATATTCCTATATTCCACATTATATATCTACACTATTTTGGGGGGGGGGGGTTGAGGCCAATAAAGTCATTGATTCAAGTTTTACAGAATCTGATCACTGTTTTTTGGCCACTTGTAAATTTTTTAAATAAACAATAAATCTTGTTACAGCTGCTTTATATTTACAGGATTTATAGATCAATGGCCATTATCAATATACAATCATTTTTCAGATATTTCAGATTTACTGGATTAGTTTAGTATTTTGTTTGTGATTTGATCTGTTTTGAGTTGGTTTCTAAACTGAACTTTCAGTGGATTTCCCATATCATAATGTATTGTTATCATGATTTGAAATTATATGTGCCAAACTGACCTGATATTCGTTGTTAGACTCACATGAGAATGAGTGCACATCATTAATTGTTTAAAACTCAATAATTCTTCTGTTGTTTAAAAAAGGTCCACTTTGTTTCAGCACATTAAACACAGATATAGTAGCTTGTGTGTTGTAAGCACTGATTCACCTTCATATCTGGCAATGTACTGTTTAAAAGTTTGACCTATATCAAGTAAGCTGAATACTTTCTGGCACTTAGTCTGTCCCTCTATAGAAAGTGGAACTCTTCCCTGGATTTTTTATTATAATGGGTGAAGCAGTCCCGGATCTCTCCTGGTTCTTTGGTCCCTCACAGGGATAGAAAGATGAACACAAGAAAATAAAAAATAACATAAAATAAAAAAATTACCATTATTGAATAATTCATTTTTATTTGAATGATCTCTTAATGATCATTGAAATCTCGAAATCGGTCTTTAAATATCTGACATTTCTTAATAAATATGCACTTGCATTAAATGTTATATTTAGGCAGTGGTTACCTGTTGTAAGTGGTTCATTTAGGGCTCCATTATTTGTGAAATATGTATTTCATGGATTTCAAGTCATTACAAAGTAAACAAAAAGTTTATTTTAAGTTAAAGCAGTCACAACAGAGATGCTCACTTGGGGAATGAAGAAGAAAGTTCACAAGATAAATTCTGAAAAGCACTTTATGCAGCATCTTACAAGACCTGCATGTTATTAGACTGGGTGCCTCAGCTTCTTGTGGTACACAGGGGACGTTTTATCTAATATACAAAATCTTTACCAAGATGGGTATGTTTTACTATTGATCCTGGGAATGGCTGCATGACCAAAAAATGGAAGAAGCCTGTTTTGGTTGAGAAAGGGATTTAGGGTACTGTTGCACAATACTGCAATTTTATCAGCAGAAATATGACACGCATGCCACCTCTCTGCTTCAGCATTACTTAGTGGTAGCTGCTAGAGGTAATACTGAAATGGTGTCTCTCCCGAACGTTAAGGGTTAAAACACTTTCTCACGGATGCTCACTGGACATATTGCGCCCTTCATTTCAACCAACAAGAATTCTGACCCCCACAGACCATTTATTTGCACATGAGGAACACAAATTAGTCCTGTCCTTTTAGGCAAGTACTCCTAATCTCAATTTGTTATGTATATAAAAGACACCTGTCACAGAATCAATCTCTTCCAAAGAGCTGTCAAAGGACATCAGGGACAAGACTGTAGACCTGCACAAGCCTGGAATGGGTTACAAGACTATCAGCAAGAAGCCTGGTGAGAAAGAGACCACTGTTGGCGCGATAATTCGAAAATGGAAGCAATACAAGTTAACAGTCACCCTCACTCTGGAGCTCTATGCAAGCTCTCACCTCGTAGGGTAAGGATGATTCTGAGAAAGGTGAGGGATCAGTCCAGAACTACACAGGAACAGCTTGTTAATGATTTCAAGGGAGCTGGGACCACACTCACCAAGAAAACCACCGATAACACACTGGATTGAAATCCTGCAGTGCCCACAAGGTCCCCTTGCTCAAGAGGGCACATGTACAGGCCCTGCTGAAATTTTCCAATGCACACCTGAATGATTCAGAGAAGGCTTGGGAGAATGTGATGTGGTCAGATGAGACCAAAATTGAGTTCTTTGGCATGAACTTGCAGTGTTTGGAGGCAGAGAAATGCTGAACATGACCCCAAGAACACCATTCTCATGGTCAAACATGGAGGTAGAAACATTCTGCTTTGGGGCTGTTTCTCTGCTAAGGCTACAGGAAGACTTCACTGCATTGAGGGGCAGATGAACGGGGCGATGTGCCATAGATTCTTGGATGAGAACGTCCTGGCTTCAGCCAGAACACTGAAGATGGGTCATGGATGGGTCTTCCAGCATGATAATGACCCAAAACCTACAGCCAAGGCAACAAAGGAGTGGCTCAAGAAGAAGCACATTAAGGTCCTGAAGTGGCCTAGTCAGTCTCCAGATCTTAATCCCATAGAAAATCTGTGGAGGTAGCTGAAACTTCGAGTTGCCAAGTGACAGTCTCAAAACCTTCAGGATTTGAAGAGTAAGTGTAAAGAGGAGTGGACCAAAATTCCCTCCTGAGATGTATGCAAACCTGGTGACCAACTACAAGAAACATCTCACCTCTGTGCTTGCCAACAAGGGTTTCTCCACCAAGTTCTAAGTCATATTTTGCTTCAGAATCAAATACTTATTTCACTCAATTAAATACAAATTCATTTATAAGTTTTATTTAATGTTTTTTTCTGGATTTTTTTGTTGATATTCTGTCTCTCTCTGTTAAAAGAAACCTACCATAAAAATTATGGACTGTTCGTATCTTTAGAAGGGGGTAAACTTACAAAATCACCAGGGGATCAAATAATTATTTCCCCCACTGTATGTGTGTGGGGCACTTTTTACATCTCTTTTAGTCTCTCCTGGGAGGCATTTATAGTGTTGCGCACGGCTGTTTGTGTGAAAAGTGACAGAAAAGCTCCTTTCTCATCTCCACTCAACTGGCTGAGCACAGTTTTTGAACTAATTACAGAATTGTGAAAATTTAAAACCAGTGATTAATTCAAATCCCCACTTGTAAAAAAGGAAGAAAAAAAGGGCTTTATTTTACAGGCTCTGTCCTTGTAAACATGCTTTATTAGATAAAGGACTGAAGAGGCCCAGTTTGAGTGGACACAATATCCTCTCGGTAACTGCCCGGCTGACAAGACATAACAGAAAACGGAGCTAACACCTTAAACCTAAACTGCCACAAAGGATTCATGTCTCAACCAGCAAATTCCCACATGCTGCGATGGATCATGCCAGCCCACACAGCTTAGACAGGTTCAAACTCTGGATTTTTCTACAACGAGCAGAGCACCTGAGGCCATGTGAAAAAATACAGAACTGGGAGTACCTCTTCACCTTAACCCAATTATAACAATTTTCAATTATAACAAGGGGCAGAATGAATACTATGCTTCAGATTCAAATTTAAGATTGAAGTGTGTCGCCTCTTTTTTTTTTTTTTTTTTTAATGCAGGTACTTTGAAGGACACTGTGCTCCTACATCAGATCGGCCGTTGTGCTGCGGCATCAATATTCTTGCTAATTAAGATTTAGGTCTGTGTTGTCCCCTGTTGAGCCTTTTGTCACCACAGTGTAAGTGATCTGTATTGATTTTATTTTTCTCATTTCTTTTTAATTGCATGGATTGTGTCACAGCGTAACTGGACCTCCCCACAACCACCCGGTTCGTGAAACTTTCAGCAGTATTTTACCTAATACGCTGAGGGGGGTTTCAAATGTGAAACGATGCATTTAGGGTTAACGGTGCATATTTTTCATTGATAAAATGTGAATGAAGGCACACACGCATACACACAAACACAAAGCGGCCTGTCTGTGCCCAGCACCCACAGATGTAACGTGATCCAGATCTGCGATCAATGCCACAAATCCGACAATGCATCTGAACCAGTGACTTGATGCTGCTATATGCTCATTTTTTTGGTCAAATTATAACAGATATGTATACAGAGCATATTGTGTTAAATATCACAGAAATATCACAATAGATGTTAATGATTCATATTGATTGAGCGCATGTAGGTTCAATGAGAGATGTTCATATCATACAGCAAAATGTAAAGAATGTGGAGGCCAGGGAGATAGATGAGGGATAACAAAGCCCATAACTTTGACACTGACTGAGTTTGATGCTGTTAGTCTGAATTAAGTCTGAATGAATTAATTAACATTTACCTGGAGGAAACAGGGGACTGGGGAGTGATCTGGCTTTAAATAGACACTAGTCCATTACAAAATACATTGTTTGTCCCTGATCCAAATTCTATGATTCAGCAATGTCCCTACTGTAAACTGCAGTTTTCACAGGTCATTATATTAACAAAGGATGAACAATATTATCATTTTTTCAGTGAGATTTACAGGGTTACAATGTTGTAGCTTTTCTAAAGCTAAACTAAACTAATGTGTTACTTGCGTGGTCTAAAAATCTAACAAGAATGAAAGTTAGAGGCACATGAGGGCTAACGTACTGAAGCTGGTTTCCTTTCATTTATTCAAAAGATTACTACACAGCGGGCTCATTGAAATGAATGAGAGAGCTGCCTGTTGTCACGCACCGCTGAGGTCTGAACGCAGCTTTAGTTTCAGTGTTTCAAACTTGAAGAACCAATTTAATAGCAGCAGCAGAATCATCCATCCAGCGCCACAAAGTAAACCGTCCAAAATGAACACTTCTCTGACACTGTCAGCGAAAAAAAAAGACAGATGTTCTTATTTTTGTGCTATTTCAGTGTACATTTTGAGCAACCTACTGCAAAAAACAAACAAAAAAAAAAAACATCTGCATTGGTTGGTATTTGTGTAGCACATGAGGTGATCTGTGTTCTGTTTAATACTGTTTCCAAAAGAGCTTTTCTTTATTATCAGGCATCAAATCAATGAATGTGTCTTTTCAAATCTACAGTTATAAGGTCATCCGAGTCATAATCAGAGGCCTCACGTATCTGCTTGGTACGTGCTTAACTGGATTTTTCAATAAACAAATAATTAAATCATAGTTCAGTAGGCCATGGTTGATACGCCACCTTTGCCTCATTTTGAGGCAGGAAAAAACTCTGAAGAGGGCGCCCTGCCGCCATGTCTGCCTGCATTAGACAAAAGTAAAACTAAGGATGGGTGAAAGATTGAAATGCAAATGAGGATGTAAATGAACTTTTACGGCTGCTGTAGGCTTTGAAACAGCTGGCAGTGGGATGAGGGGAGACACAACCCCACATCTTCCACAGATGTAATCCCCCTCCAACAGAGCTGCGGGAACATATTAGAACAGGTTAGAGACACAGAGGGATGCGGAAAATTTATGTGTTTGTAAGTTTAGGGCTTTATTACCAGGACAGATGAGGGCCCCCCTACTAGAATGGAGACAAGTGTCTTACTTTGGTTGTGTTTGCATTTTTTAAGTACAGGGTTTTCCCTACCATTGTACAGCTTAGGCGCAGTGCCTAAGCATTTTTCGCACCCTGCCTAATCCGTCTGAACATAAAAAACACTGTGGAAATTGTCTGATACCTGGAATCAGCAACAAATATCATCTACCCTTTCTTCTCAACTTTTCCCAGCAAAACTTGACTTACTGGCAAAACAGTGTAAATCTCACTGAATAGGAATTGAATTAGTTGACCAGAAAGTATACTAGCCCACCAAGCAGAAAGTATTACATAATATCACAGATGAGAGCAAATCATCTTCCAGCCACTTGATTAAAACGACAGGTTTGAACTAGTTGTTTACAAATGCGTAATGATAAGCACTAATGAAACCATGTTCATCACATACGGACAAACAGTAAGGTAGTTAGGGAATAACTACAACAAGACTATTGCTTAAGTTCTATACCTGTGTTATCAAGTTTTATTTTCTATAAACTGGGAATCCAGGACAAATGAGTGTTTTAGCCCATCTACCATACGCACCACTGTCATCATCATCAGGTTATTGGCCCTGAGCAACAGAAAATAAATCAATAACGCGGTTGGTAACATGCGCATGGCTTTATGTTTTGAACACACCTGATGCAACTCAGCAGCCCTTACTGATGGATTAGTGGTTAATTAACAGCTGGTTCTGGCGTGTCAGAGCAGAACGACTCAGAAAATGGGCAGGTGGGGTTTCCAGAGGACCGGAGTTGGGAACCCAGCAGCAACGCAATAAGCTATTATTGTTTACAATAGCGAGTTTTGTTTTGTTATTTTGGGTGTTATCTGTAGTAAAAAATAATGGTCCAAAATGATGTGAAATTGCATAGTGTTGAGTTAAAAAAACATTATATCTTGTTGAGAGATGCCCCCCACCCCTACATCCAACAGCTGCACAGTACCTAAGCCCTCTAAAAACCTACAGACAACCCTTAAGTATATTTTATTAATAAGAAGATGGAAATAGCGTATGGTTACTTGTAAAATGACTCAAAAGGTCACTGTCAGGTTTTCAGATTGCTGAAGAGTTGAGTTCCCCAGTGATCCCCCCATACAGAAAATGGTTCTTTAGATTTAAGAAACAAACAACGAGCCGGTAGAATTACTTAGAATACACTATACAGTATACTCTCAGGGCAACTCATGCCATTTAAATTTAACCTGGCTTGAACCTTATCTGGCCAGAGTGTAGACAAACTGTTATATATAATTCAGACTGCAGTCTCAAATTTAAAGGCTATAAACATTTTTAATCAATAGGGTAAAAGCATTACCACATTTCAGACTGAACACCCCTTCTCAGGGTGAAATTATGGCATCTTAAACACTGTAAACAGTTCTGATATTTTGCTCAGGATCAATACGATAACCGTGGAAGTCGAATATAGGAAATGTGACTATTTTACATGAGCATGAGTATTTATGAAATGGAATAATTCCCCAGTGTGCTCTCTGAGTTCAAGAAAAAGCACAGAAAACAAAGGTGGTAAAGTCGTATAAGAAAAATGAGAAAAGAGGTTAACTTTTAATGGACTCTAGATGACAAAGAGATGTTTTAGTGATTTTGTGGCCGCTGGAGTTCAAGGACAACCCCTCTACAAGCATTTCCTGAATATGGTTCTGGAATAATTCTGTATAGTAGACAGCCTGACCTCAAAAGAAAAAACAGCATGATTTATTTGGAAAAACAGCTCAAATGACCGATTTTTACTTTCCTTACCAAACAAAGAATAGTGTGACCTATAGTGTGATGGAGAAACACCATATAAAGGAGGCTGGACTGAATGAGCAGCAGTATAAAGAATCTTAATTTGAATACTTTGTCACCCCAGCACAGAGAATACTTTCACCATGGAGACCACATTGTTTTAAAAAAAAAACACTCACAACCATATACTTTGTTGTATAGGCAGGACGACTTGCTGTCAGAGACGGTGATGCAGCTTTTTCACGCTGCGTCAGATTATAAGATGAAGCCCGTCCTGGCTGAATCTTAGGTAAGCCTTTGTTCTGTCTCATTGGAAGTGGTAAATGTAGCGCTCCTCAGAGAGAGTGAGCTCTTCAGCTGAGCCCTGTTCATTACCCTGCTACTGTGCAGGGAGCTGTCTGGTAAATGGCTTTATAATGGCTCTTTGCTTCCACTGTGATCTCCCTGCCCATTTCTCTGAATGCTTCATGGTGCACAGAACCATGTGACTCAAAACTACTATAACTCTACTAACATTGAACCTTTGGTTTTTAAAAAGGCGCCAATATTCGGGGTAAGGCGGGTCTCAACTATCAGAATATCCATATATTCATGTATCCATATATCCATATATTTGTTGCATTAGAATCTCAAACAGTCTTCGAAGATAGTTTTTATTCTGCAAAAGTCACCAAACAGAAATTGAGCTTACATTTAGCAAGTCAGTAATTACTCATGATGTTGTCCTTGCTGCATTTCATTTTACAGCAGCAGCATTATTCTACTCTCTGTCTACCCTCATCCGCCCACACAGTTGAGCCACTGACCCCTGGATCACCTCATCTGATGTAAATAATCTATGCTCAGTCAGATGATTATTGCAAGATATTCCTGAAGCTTTTTATGTGTGTATATTCATGGGAATTATATGACACACTTAGCATTCACCAGCAGTTCAAAAGGATGGATCCTGAGCACTTGAAATGCTCACATAAAATAAACAGGCTATTCAGTACACCACCTGCTCTGTGGAGGTCATAACATGAAGACATCAAATCAAGGAAATGTAGAAGTGAGTGCTCCCAATGACTGTGGCCGCAAAGTATTTTAATTATTTATTTTGTCCTGAAAGCCATTTAAGTTGTCCATTTGAACCATTTTTTTCCTGTGTTGTACAACTTGTGTCTGTCACACATTTGCACCTAACAGAGATGTGAGATGGGAGCACACAAAAACAAAACAACTCACTTAAATATCAAATTGTTGCTCTTTAAAGAAAGAGTTTCATGTGTGTCACCCTTACAGTTTTGAATCTGAATTTTATTTCAGGGACACTGCACATTGGTCAGCACCATTGTAAATGTGCCAAAAGGGAAATTTTCAACTGTTCAGCTCAGTTGAGCCGTTGGATCAACGATAAGACACACAACTTGTACAATCAGAACAGGAGGAGGCAAAACACAGAGCAGCTGAATGGGATAAAAAGCTTAATGAATGTGAGTTTAGGATCAGCAAGAGCTTCAAACTTCCAAACCACAGTAATCAGTAATATATATATATATTTTTTTTTTTTTTTAAGACTTTGAAGTACAGGAAGCGATGGGATGGTGCTGTGGCCTGAAGTCCTGATTGACTTGTTATTGCTGAGACGTTATTGCCGCGCCTTACTCGCTCTGCGTGGCTTGAAATGTTTGTTTGCTCAGAGCTGAAGCAGTGATGCTTTTTCTCGTAGTGTCGACATGACAGTTCAATAGTTTAAGCACTGCAGTTTATTCATTTATTTATTCATGGACATTGGGAAAGATACATCTAACCAGAATACTTTTATGCCATGGCACAAAACATCTACGTTTTCCTGAGAACTTCTACTACTAATTTCCTTCTTTCTTCTATTTCCCCATAGAATTCCTGATTATATCATATTTAGTGTTTGATGCTTTTGTCTAAAAGTGGAACACAGAAAGTTTACCTTGACAGACACCAGTAACAACAGCAGCGTGGCCATGGGTGGTTTTAATTTTTGCTTATACTGTTTCCCTTTGTCCCACAACAGTCTAGACTAAAACAAATTCTGTGGAAGACATTTTCAAATATAGCTGCAGCTGAAGCCAATATCAACCTTTCTGCTTTAGTTTCAACTTTCCTTTTACTGTAATGAAGTCGGATCATGGTGTTTTATATCCCAAAGCCATAAGAGAGCCCATTTGAAAGGCCTTGATTTATTCTACCACTGTTTTCTGTCTTTTCCAGACAATCAATAAACGCTATCAGGTAAACAGATATTACTGGCATGTGTCTAAACTGAATTATATGGGCTCTGTAGCGCATTGATTTCAGACATATGGTGTTTTTGAATAATGCTGTTGAGGAAATCACAACATTTCTTTTTCTCCCTTCGACTGCATCTTGTAAAATATTCAGTGAGGGTAAATAAAATACTCTCTTACAGATTTATGGATTACAGCATCTTTCTGCCTGCTCACAGAAACAAAACATGACCAAAACCACACACTGTTCTCCCTTTGCAATCAAGGATGAAGAAGGCCACCCCTGCCAGATTGGTGCTGCCCTTTTATTTGAGCATTTTTAAGTTGGACTGACATGAAGGCATGCACCTCAGCTCCATCACTCAAAGCGTACGGCGTGCTTTTGAGTTTCTGAGTTGGAACAAAGACTTTAGTTAGGCAGATCTATGACAACGCTTTTATCTAAAAGCTCATTATAGGTTGCCTCTGATTCGCCCACACACACGCGCTCACACACCATCGGAAGCACTTCATCAGATAGCGACAGCAAAAATATGACAGGAAATGAGGAGAGGAGAGAGAGACAAGGGTCACTATGATGTTCACATTCGTGGTTCTGAGTGAAATGTCTCCCCAACTATAAAATGGGTTGCCATGAAATCTGACTCGTGGGTTCGCGTTCCCCTCAGGATGAATTATACTCACTTTAATGAATCCTTGCCAGCATCAGGTCAAAACTTTTGAATACCTGCACAACCACCAGATGATGCAAAACCATCAGCCTTGACTGCACTTCACATTTGGTGCCAATTAGTAAATGTAAGCCTTCCAAACAAGGTAAACTAAGATGGCAAACATTACGCCCGCTTCACATGTTAGCATTGTCACTGTGGTTAGCATTTAACTCAAAGCTCCGCTGTGACTATGAGCAGCTTTGTCTCGTTATCATGTATGGACTATGCACTGTGTCAGTCTCAGGATTACATTCAAACGTGTTGCTAGTCTCACTATTTGAATTTAAAGCAACTAGAAGAATGACAGCAGCTTAACTACAATGGTGTGCTTTTGTGCTTTATGCACCTCTTGTACAGTAATCACATTTCTGGACATGTGCAGAGAATAACAACCCATTCCTAACTTGACGATGTACTGCTCGTGAAGCAGCAATCTCATCCCCTTTGCATAATGGAACTGGCAAGTTATTGATGCACTATTTTTACTTTTAAGTACACATCCGATATTCTGGTTGCACTGTACAATTTCTGTCACTTGTGGTGAGCTGCATGGATTTATTTCTGCCTCATTTTCGGATTTGCTGTGCAAGCTCGTAGGCATCAGTGGCTTTAATGAAATATGGGGCCTGAGTTCTTCGTGTAGGCAACGGGAGAAATTTTCCAATTTATAATGATTCCGCACTGATGCATATTTCCTTGTAATATAGTCAGACAGAAAAGTACAGAGAGAGAGAGAAGTGATTGCAGGAGATAACGCAGATTAAAACCACTACAGCGACGGCCCTGGCTGAGGGCAAACACACGTATTACCCACCTCTAAAATCTGAAACAGCGCTTACTTACGCACATAACCCCCTGAGCATTTTTGCATAGTTTACAGGGGTTAGTATGCTCCGCTGCAACCTTTGTGTTAACTCTCAGATTGCTTGTTTGTTTTTTTTTTATTATTTATTTTCCACCAGATCGGATCATGGTATTCTGAGCGAGCACAGTGCAGCCGCCCACTCATGCTAGGTGAAGATAAAAACAAACCCTCCTCTGCGCTTAAGCCAGCAACAAGCCGAGCAGGTCGCTTAATTGGTAAAAATTGGGATTGTTTCATTGTTTCGGGTCATTGTTTTGAGCTGATTTCAGAGGACGCCTTTTTGTAACATGCTAATTTAGTAAAAAAAAAAAAATTCTAGCTTTCAAACTATAATTTATCTTAATGTCTGTTTCGGTGTCACGGATGTCATTTATCAGTTTTGATTGCCGTTGGAAGGCTTTAATGTTTGTCTGGCCTGTTAGCAGCTGGTACAGTGACGGGGCTTGGTGGTAATTAAATCCAGTAGACCACCAACAAACCACTGTACCAGCACTACCTGTGACTGGGAAATGACCCTCCTACTCACCAGTGACATCACAAGGCACAATGCAGCCAATCCAAAAACACACATTTTAAGATGCGGTAAGTTGTGACACCTGACGTAGATCTGGAACAGTTCCTCTCAACCTCACAGACAGAAGCAAAGCGCATTTTGAGGGTAATGAACAGAATAATGAGCAACTTTGCCCAAAACACACCATATATAAGTCACCGTGCCGGTATGGAGAATCGATTCCCATGCTAAGCCTTTGCCAGATCGTCACAAGATTGACCGATATGGAAAATAAATGTGTCAGATAGAAAGGAGTGGATGTGCGTGGTGTTCAGTTTAATGCTCTGACAACAGAGCAATTATTAATTTTTTTTTTTTTTTTTAGATAAAGTGGACAGAGCAACGGTAAGATGTGTATTAGTCGCTTATTGTTATTCTGTTTGTGAAGTCTGTTTTATATGGCTTTTATGTGCTTGCTTCAGCTATACTTGAAGTACTTTATGCTGTATTTTATAGTAGCATATTATACTTTTATACTATAATAGATTGTTAAATAGATATTTTAAATAATTCACAAGTGAAGAACAGTTTTAACTGAATACAAATGCTGCAAACCAGGGCTGCATGACTTTAAAAATAGTTAAATACACATTCAAAAACTTGGTTATCAGTCTGCTGGGTGATTTGTGGACCATTAATTGGAAAGAGCTCTGCAGAATATATAAGAGAGGCACAGAGACTCGCTGTAAGCCAAAAATAATAACTCCTGCTGATGTTGGTTTGGCAGTACAGGCAAACATGCTAATTAAAGCACTATATATATATATATATATATATATATATATATATATTTGTTGTTCAAATCATGAATATTCTGTTATGTGTACCATCGCCCACCAGTTTTTGGTCAACTGAATGTGACACTGTAATATACAGCAAAATGTACAAAAATGCAGACTACATACAATAGTATGATCATACATACAAACTGAGGATGACAAATTGTATTTTGCATATTGCGTGACTTCTCATTTGAGATACAACAGTCATTTTGGCTCTCTGAATTGTCTCAAAAATTCAATCATGTAGCTGCAATAGAAAAACTAAAGGTTTACCATAACTAAACTCTGCTCTCCCCTCCATCTGTAGGACAGAGACAAAAGGTGCTGACGCATCTTGATGCCTCCACCGCTCTTCTTTTCAGGTCAGTCATTATCATATCGAATTTGCATCAACTCCTCGCTGTCCCAGAGCAGGAGCAGCACCTTTCTTACCATTCCACGCATGTTCCCTCACAAGCAAATCCTTGCATTAATCTCTGCCCACTAGCTCAGAGGAGTCTTCGCTCTCTCCCGTTGCAGCTGGAAGTCATGCCATCCCCATGAACTTTTACTGTACATGTCAGACAGCATTAATGAACGGTAAGATTTAGAAATATTAATAATGAAATAAAATGATTTAAGCATCTGCAATTTATGTGATTGTGACTTCTTTTAATTACAGTAAATGTGCAATCAAGTTGAGATACAAGCGCTACTATATAAGTGCATTTCAATTTGGTTTGTGTTACCATGTCTTGGCTTTTTAGGTGTCCAGTATGATCTCTGCCTTTTTTTCTTCTCATAAATGCATTGGCTGCAGTCACTGGGCTGCATTTACTGCCCCAATGCCTGGCACCTAAAATCAGCTGGTTGACGTGTAGCCATGTGAAGCCACTACACCGCACTTGAAGTTATGCACCAGCAAAGATAGCACTTTCACAGAATTGCTCACCAACGATGAAGGCTGAAAGCAAAAATTATACAGTGCCACAACCGGGCCAGCATACAAGATGCATCACATAACCTTTGTGATCGTGACATTACTTCCATGTCTTCCAATCTGCAAATGCAAGTAGAAAATACGCTGTAAAAACTGTTTCAGTGAGGATGTGTCAACAATGATTTTCATTTTAATTTGACTAATGATGCATTTGCAAACAAAAAATAAAAAGTTGTTCAATGTTCTTCAATATGTACACACAAATAAGACATGAAATTTCAATTGAACAGAGGGATTTCAATTTAAAAAAGCCATTCCTTTAGTTTCCTTAAGTTAAGCCTTCCTTAAGTTTTTTAGCTGGTACTGCCTAACAGCTGAACATTTTAAGTGCAACAGTCCGCTGTAGACGGACAGGTATTTAATATATTGCTCTATTGTTTGGGACAACTATACACTTTGTCATTGCATTACGAGGTGAAACTGAAGATAAGTGCTCGGTACTGTAGACAGAAATAAGGGCATAATACATAAAGCCTCTAAATGGCTTTGGGCTGCTTTTCCCAAGTATTGTTATTTGGGTTTTTTATAATAAAATGCAATATGTACTATTTTCTCTGACACTGCTAATAAAAAAAAAAAAAAAAAAGCTCCAGATGCAGAACAAAAACTTGAGTTATTTTATCTAGTGAAACAATACCTGGTGGACTTGTTATATACTTCACACATCAGGAAGATCTCACTGCAAAGTCTATGGAGATCCTGTTTAAAGGAATCACCAAAGCATGGCTGCACTGTAGACCTGAAAATATATTGGTGGTTTACTGGAGATTAAAAAAAGAAAAAAACTGGACTCCACAAGACTTTCTCTTTTTGGAAAACAGAGTGCAAAACTTCTGTCGCACTAAACACCCTGTTTAAAAACTCACAAGTGACACAGCTTGTCATTCATATAGTTAGATGTCAGGCGGTGAAATTAATATAAATATGGACACCATGACAGCTCTCTAAAAGTGAAGCTAAAACACCTCAATCGCCCCCTGGTGGCTGGCTGCAGTACAGGTCATAAGTCCTGCCCTCTACATGTAAGCAGGTGGGGAAAGGGCCAAGCGAAAAAGCACACGGCAGAGAAATATTTCCTAAAGATGGTTTCTGTCATTTTAAGTAGTTCACACCACACTGATGTTTGTTCAAGCATTTATTTTTTCTGTTAAGTTTGGTTTTAAAGATTTATTTGATGCTATAAAGCTGTCAATCAAAGTGAAGAAGCCGCTGAGGCACCTGCAGAGGAATCTTTTGAGGAATTAAATGCAGAGTTGAAACGTAAAGGGGCGATGTACATTTAACTTTAGCAGGAGATTTTTAGGTAACAGTCACTAATTATTGATTACCAGTCGAGTCGGGCTGGAATATGGGCTGTTCCATGATGCCAAGGCTCCTTCCTGGATCACTACTGCGCAGACTCTGATGTCCAGTTCTGATGACCAGTTACAAAACCACCACTGACCTTTAATTTGCCCCCCAGCAAATATGAAATCATCATGTTATTTTTTCAGTTTACACATTCACAGCACATTTTGATCTGTGCTACATCTGAGAAGATAAAATGGATTGGATCACATTTACCATGTTGCTTGTTCACTGATTTTTAGAAAGACCCATGTTTATGTTTGATAATCTTTACAGTGGGTGGGGTAGAGGAGGGGCCATGTTTGAAAAAAAAACACAGCAAAAATGCTCTCTTGGTAGATAAAACATGAAAAGGTGATCTCCAGGGTCACCCAATGCACAAGACAATGTGATAAAGTGCCCACTTGGGTGCTCTTCCACTGGACAAAACATGATCCAGTGCACTAATGGGTGCACTTCCAGTGGGTAAAATGCAATAATGATGCCATACATTGCACAACATATACCTGGTGCCCTTTATTTTTGCACCTCAAACCACCTGAGTCCACCACTGTTTTAAAGAATAATAACTTAATATATCTTTATAACTGGTTGAAATGCAATACTACTTTTGTTTTGTTTAGTTGAGTTGGCACATGGGTCTACAGACAGCATGAAAAAAACAATAATAAAAGGTAAAACAGATGGTAAAAAGGCTCATACATTATACTATAAAAACAAAAGGAAAAGAAACACAAAATAACCAGAGCAATGCAGGACCAATCAGTTGACATTAATTGTATATTTGTACAAAAAAACAAAACAAAAACAAACTCTCTGTTACACCCATACTTGGAAATGTAATGGCAGAATAGCATCTTGCTAATTCTCTTCTCTAAAATCTTGCATCTTTACACATCACATGTGAAACATCACATCATCAAAGTAGGCTATAGCAAGAGCGGGAAATATATTTGGAGCCCTGCCCTGAGTTTACATTTCTTAAAGTCATATGTTTCTTTATAGCTGGTAATTTCCTTCCTTAAAGTATTTTAAAGAGTTCAGATTTAGAGCTTAAATTCATTCTGTCTCTCAAGGTCAGCACCTCCCAAAACAAACCTTTACTGGTCCTGTGGCCGAAGGCAGACAAATTAACTACTTGTCATGTATGGGAGGTGATGTTGTTGTCCTGGAGATACAATAGTTTCTGGACAAAGATCTTTAAAGCAATATAATGCGTAGTTTGCAATAAAACAATAAGCAAATGATGCATACTTCCAGAAAAGCTACCTTCATGTACATGTGCTGATTGGAGTCTAGTGCACTTCATAATATTTTCATGCATTAGCTGAGAGTACTTTCCCTACATATCAACAGACACTACAACAAAACCACTTTACAGGCAATCAGAAAGGCTAAACAAGATTCAGCTTTTTTCCCACAAGTGCAATGCCCATGTTGCCCCTTCTCTTTGGATCCTTTTTAAGTTGCAACACAGCTCAGACTAAGGAGTTACATTAAAATGCAATGATAATTGAAGAATCTCCCAGGTGACTGGCACTGCAGAGGAAGCACTCTCAGTGTTATCCCTGCCCACATCCTGTTGTGATAATGTTTCAG
This sequence comes from Scortum barcoo, assembly GCA_023238725.1. Classification (NCBI taxonomy): domain Eukaryota; kingdom Metazoa; phylum Chordata; class Actinopteri; order Centrarchiformes; family Terapontidae; genus Scortum; species Scortum barcoo. Next base: position 13,203,625 of record CM041531.1, read on the forward strand.
ACCTTGGCAGGGACAACACACACCAGGCACTGGGGAGGCGAGGGCAGTGGAGGTGAAGAAGCTAAGGGATGAGCCCGAGCTTTACTGCTGCTGCTAAAGGAACGGTTAAAAAACATTGAATATTGATTTTGTTTGATGACCCATCTGTCTGCTGCATACTGCATGCTTTTATTCTGCCATTCATACTTTTGTATCACATTATGGAAATGAGTAAAAATGTGCTAGTGGTATGCTGCAACAAAGACCCTGAAAGATAAAAATTGCAGCCTCAAACCTGTTGTGTTGATGTGAAAATCCCTGATATATTATCTGTGAAAGTATAACAGCAGGATAGTATTTTCTAGTCTCCACCTAATAAGCTCCAGTTGTTGCCACAGTGTTTATATTTCCCCCTTTACGCCACTTTACGCCATCCACACAAATGTTTACTCATTGTTATGGTCATTAATCATACTCCCTAATGACAAGATGATAACCTTCCAGCTGTTTGGAGCTGATCACCCCTTCATCCTTCAAGAAATTATTCTCATGGACTCATACGCCTCTGCATGGCACAATAATAGTTATACTAGTCATTTTGTTTTCCTCTGTTTTCTTAAATATTGGAAGGAAAAGCAATAGGCAAGTAAGTTATAATATAGCTTCATACTGTACATGCTGCCATGCTTCCACCTAAAAGAATTATTACACAGACATTAATTCATGTCAGCCACATAATTAAATAAATAGATAATTAATAATGGCTCATTTCTGTTCTGTTTTAGAATGCATGATTATCTGGTTTAATAGGTAAACAATGGCCATAGCTACTTCTATAGAGTAAGGGGAAGCTTTTACATTTCACAGAGGAGCGCTGAAGGCAGACCCTCCAGCTAATGATCTTCAGATTTGAGTACCATGGTCCTAATGATTCACTAATGCAGTCTGCACTAAGTATAACATTACTATAGTAGCTCTCAGTCATTGTGTAAAATAGCTCATATAATACAGTACAGAGAGTACTTTGGCTATGCAGGCAGACATATCAGGTTGATGCCACGGTGAAGGGGGGGTGGAGAGAGGCTGGAGCTAATGGTGCAATACACTGTATGGTTTAATTGTAGGACTGTGAAATACCTTTAACACGGACATTGTTCATTTGTCTGAGATGCAATTGAAAAGCATCGGAAAAGCAACGGAAAGAGAGAGAGGCAGAGTGAGAGAGAGAGAGAGACAGACAGAGAGAGATTATATATTATGTTATGTAGTCTTTCCATAATTCACAATTCATAAAACATAAACACAGTTTTATACACAGTAGTGAACGGATGTTTACAAATGATTGTCAATCATGAGCCAAACGTTAAAAATGGGCATTATATTTAAAATGTTCATTTTAGAACATACAGCTGTAATGTAACCCAAACCCAGAAAGAAATAACTTACATTAATAAAAATATATTAATGCCATAATATGGGCCATTTCTGGGCACAAAGACTGTGTATATGGGCACATTGTAGTAATAGCCACAGTAAATTGGGCACAGCAAGAGCACTTTAGTTCATGTGCAAGATTCATCTCAGATTCTGCTTGCATGCCTTTACATTAACAACACAGTCACATTTAGGCCCAAGAGGCCACAGAGAAGTTGTGGTAGTCAGCGTCGTTAATAGACATGTCTGTGCAAAAATCTTCAAAATGTGTCTTGTATGGTGTTGAGAGTTCAAGTCCAAATCTCTTTGCTTTTCAATTCAAATTCTATCTGGAAAATAATGGAAAGGAGATTAGCTGTTGATGCTGCTGCTGTTGATAACAGTAATGATAGTGGATGTAATTGAAAACTGAGTATTCTCCGCAGCATCACATCACTCTTCCCACACTGGACTAGACCCAGGGGAGAGGACAAATGGGAAATATGGGAAACAACTGCTTCATGTGAACGCAAATCAGATTGTTATGACTGCCCATTTCACTCAGTCTACCATCCCCAGTCTCCTAACCCAATACCAAGCCATCAGCGGCCCCCAGCCCCGACCCTCCACCCCCAAGTGATCCATGCACATGCAGAGTTACAGCAGCACCTACTGGTAGTCCTAAATAAATACAATAGATAATTTCCTCAGCTCAGATAAGGTGATGTATTCATAGGAAAACTTGCCACAAATAAAAAGAAATGCATTTCATCTCTGTGCTGTTATGTTTTCTTTTACATTCCCTTTTTTTCTGCCCTGCATGCTCATTGTTAGACTCGTCCCTCCTTTTAAGATAAGATAATGCAAACTTGGACGGCAGCAAGAGGAGAACTGACAGGCACGGCATGCAAAGTAGGGGCATTGTGAACAGTAAATGTAATGCCAGGAAAGGAAGAGAAAATGAGTGAGTGTTGCTTTTATTCCAAATAACAATCCCAGATCAGTTGCGATTAATATGTAAATCAAGTATAACAATCAAAGGATACTCATGCACCCTGCTGTGCAGCATATAACACTGTGTACTTAACTTAAATTACTATGTATTTTACTGGACGCCATCATTATACAGTCCACACATTAAAAGTTAAAGATTAGGGGTCATGCGTTTAGACTCTATTCTCAGCATCTATTAAACAAGTACTCTTGAACAAACAAAACAAACACACGTCAGATCACATTATGCACAGAACTGGAAGGAATTGCCACAGGACCGGTGATATTGTTTGCATCATTGTGGTTTATGAGCTGTTTATACTTGGGCTGATGCCGACTAATCTTATTCCCCATCTAATCAGCCGTAGATCAGTATGTGCAACAAACCCTCATTCCTGTAATAAAGATGATGAGCATCAATCTGTTTTCTCAAGTGCGCCACTCTTCAAGTTTCAAGATCAATTAGCATCACGTGTGCAGGGACGGTGGAGTACTATTTCCCTCAGTTTGGAAGGAAAGCTCCACTGATACAGAAGACTTTGCCGCAGTCTCGCATAAAGACATTGCACATGACAGGCATTTAACATGAGAAGATGATTGAGCACAAGCTTTTTCAAGTAAACACCTAATTACAGTTGTGCAGAAACAGAAGACGGGAGCTGTCTGTAAATGGTACTTCCATCACAGCCTGCAACTTTTGAGTGTCCACCTGTTTTCTGGAGTAAATGGGGGAAAAAAGGTTTTATGAGCATCTGCAGGTGTGTCCTTGTATATATTTTTAAAGATGTTTAGTGCACTGTGTGGCTAACATGCTTCAGCTAAATCTCAGAACACCGAAGACGCTCTCACTCTTATTTAAGACTTATAAAAGTGAGCCAGAGGATTTAAGGTTGAAGCAAAAAAGATTATCCCAATTGTTCTGTTGAGGTAATAGTACTACCTGCTGGTGCAGGATATGATCTGTTAATTTCCTGGGTTAAGCTAATAAATTGAAAGTCTGCGAAGATTATTGATTCGCATAATGTTCTTTGTGCTCTTAATAGTCATCTCATTAAATTTTCTATAGTGTCCTATTCCTCTGCCCCTCATTTCACTTTAAAATGCTCAGATTCCATCACCGCCCTTGCTCCTCATATAGTGCACCTCCTTGGGCATTTGGCAGGAAATTGGATCAGAATTAGCATGTGCTGTCATACAAGATGAAGCCTACCCACCAGATTCTTATTATGCTTTTGTTTGAATGTGTAAAAAGCACTACAAATGAAAAACAATTATCTATTCATAGACATTTGCAGTTCATGGGTGAAAATGTGACTGACACGGGCCGTCCTTCATCACTTTAGTATGAAAGGCAAGAGAGTGAAGAGATGTGCCCTTGAAAGACGCGTTCATATTTTGCATACGGTATCGGGCCGCTGCTATCTTTGACGGGAGGGACAGAGAATGTAGGGATGAGAGAAATGAAGAAGAGGATTTACATATCTGTATCTGTAGCCCATGCTAACATTTTCATTTGACACATTTGCCTTTTAAATGCCTGTCATTCTCTGAAGTTAATGGGTTACATGAGGCTTTTTACATTTCACATAGCCTTGACGGTAGCCTGTGATTCAGGCTGGAAGTCTGAATCAACCACAAGAGAGAAACTAAGCTCAGTAAAGGACCATTGACTGTACGGCAAATATCAATGGGATGCAGGCCATTTGTCATTTCTTATTATTGAGTAACAAAAACTCTGGTTGGGTAGGTTTTAGTGGTAATGTATAGACAGGGCCATAGCTACTAATTAGGACCCCACTGAGGTCATGTCATCTGTATGTTTTCTGGAAATTTGGAGGTTGGAGCTGCTTGAGGATAGTAGTTATATTCTAAATGTAATTTTAAATGAAACAACACAGTATTTTATGATGTGGTTTCAGGCACAATTTGATACAATGTCACCTCTTTAAAGCTCATGTCAGTAAAATAAATAAGCACATTACAGATTTGGAATTTCACCACCACAATTTTATTCCGAGTAGTTTGGACGAGTCTTTGAAACACCATCTAGACCTCACTGAGAGATTATTCCACAGAAAATGTTTTCACAGTTCACAAAACATAGAAAGTAAAATGGGAAACCATTAAAAAGTGTTTAGATCACTGGTGAACGAGGGGGTTTCAGGGCAATTGCCCCCCTCTTAGAGCCCCGGAAAATACGCCACCAAAGTGCCCTCTAGGGTGGCCTGATCCGGTGCAGGAAAACTTGATAAAATACCCTCTAATGTGCCTCTCAGTGGACAAAACGTGGCAAAGTGCTCTCCGGGGTGCCCACTCTGTGGAGAAAATGTAACACAGTACCACATTCACAAGCTCAAAATGGCTGCTGTGTCACAAGCTCCCTCTCAACTTTGCTCAACTTTTTCCATTATTTGATTTTGGTGGGGTCCATATTCTATTTTGTTACTTAGTTCATTATTTATTTTAGTTTTACATTCACCTTTTGCTTGCATGGTTTTCCTTTCGAAATATTTTGAGCAGTGTTTTAGGGAGCCTGTGACAAAAGTATTTCATTGCCAGCGATGACTCCATGTAATTAGTTGTGCACATGACAATAAAGTCTTGAATCTTGAAAATACAGCACTGGATACAGCTAGTGTTTATTTCTTTTTCCACCCCTGCACTTCAGACAGCTTGAGTCCACCACTGGATTAAATAGTTTGGGTGTCTGGGAGTATTTAGTTGGACTAAAACTAAAGTTGAAAGCTGCTGACCAGCTCTGATTGATTCCCTGTAGCACTTTCATTTCCACTTATTCCAATTTTTAATCCTTAATTTTTATCTATCTCAGGTAGTTTCGATGCATTTCCTCGCCATCGTGCATCTGCTCTAAATGTGTGAAAGGCTCTTCAGTAACCCCTTTATGTCCGGGTCCTGCCTGAGGTGACTTTGGAGTCGTGCGCCTGCGGGCCACCAGAGGGGCGGGCGGCTCTCTGCACAGCCTCCACCCCTCCTGTTTCACTTCTACCTCCGCGAGTTTGCATGCAACTTTTTGTGGGCGGAGACCTTCCCCGTGCGCTTCGCCCAATAAGCGGAACTGGTGAGTGATGGGAAGTGTGCTGCAGAAGTGCGGCGATCAGAGCGGAGTCAATTAACGGAGACCTTCAGCCGGTGAGCGTCCGACCGCAGGTACGAGGTGACTGAACAGGCTCGTTTGAAAGAAATATGCACGTTTTTTTTTTTTATTTCTTTTTAATCAGACTGCACGACTTGTTTTGTTTGTCCAACCTCACGCGTGTTGACATTAATTGAAGTCATGTGTGATCAGCTGTGGTGATGGTTTGCAGCGGTGGCGGACTCAATTAATTGAGTCTAACGCAGAAAAAAATGTGTGTGCGTGTGTGTGTGTGTGTGTGTGTGTGTCCCCTCCCCATCAGAGCCTTCAGGAAGAGATGGAGTGGCGCCAGCAGACCAGTGTCAGCTGTGCAGACGCCTTCAGCGAGGCTCAACGCTGGATTGAGGTACATGGTTCACCTTCATCTCTCTTTCATCCCCCCCCCCTCAGAGATGTTTTCCTGTTCAAAGTACCAGGACGATTAAGAGTCAGTGATTTCACTCCCTTGTGAAGACAGGAAATGTTGGTTAGTGGCAGACATCTCAGCAGTGGAGGATCACTTGTCCATTTTCTTTTTTTGTTTGTATCTTTGGGAGATTCACTCAACTAAAGACCCGCTGATGCTCTTGGCACTCATAAACCTGACCTGAGGCAGCTTTTTTTTTTTTTTGTTTGTTTTGTTTTACAGCTTTCGCTTTGAGCCCAAATGCAAAATCACACCTTGATAAGACTCAGGTGAGAGTTTGCCTCCTGACACAGAGAGCCCCGCTGTATGTGAGAGGCCTCTGTGGTGCTGCAGATAAAACTCATTTGACTGGCAGAGCCTCAGAGGGATGTGCAATTTAGGTAATGTTTTTAAGAAAAAAAAGAGAGAAATTGTAAATGTGCAGCCTTCCTTGAACAACGAGGCGCCGTCCTGGATGGGTCAGATCAGAGAGTGCAGGTTTCTTTGCACACTCACTGGAGCGAATGTGACAGGCTGGTCTGGCCGTACACGCAACCACACACAGAGGATGTGGCTTTCACAGCAGCACGTTTTCTACGCCGCTCCTGTCCCAACACGGTAGACGGTGTAATCCTTAAATCATAACCAGCGAATACAACTTGTAGACAGTGGGGACTGAATGTTGACCAACTCTAAATGGGACCATTAACGTCAATTGTGTCTGAGTGGATCATTATGAGAATTCTGTCCAGAGCTCTCTTGGCGGTGAGCCCATGCCAATTTTACCCGTCTATTTTCCTGCAGTGACGGATGAAAGGATGGATGAGCAGTGATGAGGGGTGTGTGTGCGGGAAGCAAGGCACGCTGCTTTTAAGGTAATGGTAAATGGTGTCATAAACTCTTCCCTGTGCCAGACAAGGTTGGGAATGTGTTGGCACTAATATTCAGCGTTACAGATTGCAGGACGATAAGGCCTCCATATATTCAAGTGTCCAGAAAGTGTTTCTGTTTATCATTAGCGGCGGCCACGGCACCAGCAGCAATTACATGTAAATGTTTGCTCAATGCCTACTGGACTGGGGAAGAAATAAGAATGGATTGGCCTCGTCTGCATTATGCAAATAGGCCGTTTAGTGTCTGGTGAAACAGGAGCAGCACACTGTAATTTTTAAGCAGGTGTTCCTCTGTTTTAGAACATTGCCTGTCATCGCCCATAACAAGAGGAAATGATCTCCTAAATGCAGTGCAATTTTGCTTTTAATTTAACCAGGGCTGCAACTAGCAATTATTTCCATAATGTCTCCCTTCTGGGGGAAAAAATGAGGATTTGATTATCAAACTAGTTGATTAACTAATTACTGCTGGTCTAAATTTGGCATTAATCTATAAGCTGCATGTTGGAAGTGGATCATATAGATTCACTAGCGACGCTTGTATTGTCATCTCGGCTGAGGTAATTGCTTTGTTTGGATTTGCAAAAGCCCCTTCCAACAGATGAAGCTGTCCGGTGAAGTCTCACTTAAGAACACATGGCTGAATCTGCGGTTTCATAGGGGCAATTGTTTATTGAAATGACCAATTAAAGTTTTTCGCCGAGAACAGACAGCGTCCCGACCACATGATTGTGTTTTATTGTGGTAATCTGGCACCGCATTGTTTTCTGATTCCGCTGTGAAGCCCCTGCTTGGTGCCCGGTGTCCTGCTCCACTGAAAAAAAAAAAAAAAACTGATTGTGATTGTGGATTCCTGGGGGGACTAATTAGTGAGAAGAATAGCCTTTTGGGGCCCTCGGTTAGTTATGGAGCTGAACTTTAATAGCTCCATTTTTATGTCCTCATTACAAAGCTCCCTCGCCTTGTGCTTGCTTCTCCCATGTCAAATCATTTAGGCTATGTTGTGTTCTTTGATTTCACTAGAAGCATATTTTGAATTGTTTTTTTTTTTTGTGTGTGTGTGGGAATGCATGTCCACATACATTTTTATGTCCCATTGTTTTGCATTGTAGGTAGTAATTCTTTGTGTTGAGTGGTAATTTGTTTTGCTTTTATGCTGTAGTTGGAGGACTTTTTAGCTGTTTAGGCCACCTGGCAATCTACCCATCTCAGCTAATTTATATTATGTTTATGTGCTGTTGAGAACAACCACAATAAAGGGAGATGTTTGCATTGTAGACCAAAGAATTATTTTTAATACTTAATAACTTCAGCCGGGAACTCTGAGGTCTGAATAAAATATTTCACGACAAATGTTTTTTGCATTTTTGAGGCGGTCATTATTTGCTATTTGAAAAAACTTTATGATGATGATCAACCAATATTCTTTCACTAAAATGCTATGCTAATATTAATGAATTTATATTTAGGCTCTCTCTGGTGGACAGACTCTGGAATAGCAGTGTTGTTTATACATTTTCACTAACATAGTTGGCATCTCAATCGCTCATCTCTGTACTGATATTTCTCATTGGCTGACATATCCGCTAATATGCTAATAGATTTAGGCTAAAAGTAAAAACTAATATTGGTAAATATATCTGGCTCAAGTATAAAATGGTGTTTCTCAGTTTGCATTTACAACCACATTGAATCTAAACAAATGCATCATCACAGTACTTGAGCATCTTATTTGTCATCTGCTGCAGGCTAGGCTTGTTAAAACCACATGCATGTGCAGCAACACATGCATGAAAGGTACTGACCAATCTGAAAATGTAGTTGTGGGAAGGTCTCATCTCAAACTGTTGAACCTAAGAGGCGATTGTGTCAGACCCCCAGTTGTGCATTTGATGTGGAAAATAGGAAAACAAATCTCAAACAGTAAAATGCAGCAAGCAAAGAAACTCTGAACACACGTGTTACTGAGCACAGAAAATAAATGTGCTGGCCAGTAAATGAATTCTAAACACGATGTTTTCTTTGTTATTTTTTAGGAAGTGACTGGAAAATCTTTTGGTTGCAGCGACTTCCGTGCCGCCTTAGAGAACGGAGTCCTGCTGTGCGAGTGAGTACCAACGCTCAGAGTTAGATATTTTGCTTTTTTTTTTTATTTCAGACAGTTAAATTCAACCAGCCCTGTACAGAATAAAAAGTAAGAGCATATCCTCAGAATCAAATCACATGTAATGAAACCATCGGGCTAAAATGGTCTTTTTTTTTTTTACATTGATATTCTGTCTGTATCATTTTCTGTGGTGTGGAAGAAGAAGCCATTTTCTTCCAAAGCACACTCTAAACAACAGCTGACTTGTGTAATATCAGCTTGTAGCTACAAAAGAACAATGAAACCAACACTTAAGGCAGATGTGCAGTGAGTCTCTGCCAGCAGGTCAACCCACAAGTGAGGTCATGAAAGTTGGTTCAAAACATTTCATTCTTTATCAAAGATGCAATTGGACTGATTTATAAAAGAGTGCACCTTTTTTTTGTTGCAATTTCTATATGTATTTCTTTATTTGAAGTTAAAGTCAGGATTATTAACCCTAATCATAAAATGTGTCTATGTATGTACTGTAGTGTCTCAAGTATGTGTAGCTTAAAGTTGTAATATTAACTGCTTTCTGTTCTTTTTATTGTCACTTGTAGCTTGATCAACCAATTGAAACCTGGCATCATTAAGAGAGTAAACAGGCTTTCTACTCCCATCGCTGGCCTTGTGAGTGCTTTACAGTTCTTACTCTGTCTGTGTCTGTGCATGCGTGTGTGTTACAGGTACCCTGGCTGTGTGGTGCAAGCTGGTGTTTCTTTACTCTCCACTGTCAAACAATGTAAAAGACTCCTATAAAAAGTCCTGTAGACTGTTGTAATGTAATCACAAAACGTTCAAACAAAGCATTTAAAGTGTGTGTTTATGAGGTCCAAAACAAGCACAGATGAAAATAAGAAGGCACCTGCTAGCCAGGAAGTTTTGACACATTGTGTGGTTTCCTGTTAAAGGCACCGAGAGACGGTGTTGCCACAATTTGAATGATCTTGAAACTGCATCTCAGTGCAAGAACCCAACTGCTGAATATGTAGGCTTTTTTTTTATTGTTTTTATTGGGCATTAACGCAAATGCAGATTTTTATTTTGGCTTCAGGCTGTGTTTCAATGGCTTCATACAAGTATAATTGCCAAAACTACCCAAAGCAAGGGCAGGGAAAGATCAATTGCAATCTCCCATCAGGGGCCAATAAATAGACAGAGCCTGGCAGTTCTTGTAATGGGGTGTGAGACGCAGTCATGTTGACATACATACATGAACCATACAGCTGCTTTTGCATGTTTTACTGTATTTTATTACTGCTGACATTTTCCCAAGCATAACATGGCTTTCTGCAGCATATTTATCCCCTACCCACCACTCAAGTATCCATTTAAATAAGTGCAGAATAAATATTTTGTTAATTATGATGGGTTATTAGTCTTGGCAAACATTTGGCATTTTACTTTTTTTTTTTTCTTTTTAAACCCACAGACAAACTGCAGGATGTGATTCTGAGCTGATACAGACTGCATGCACTATTTACCACTAGAGGCTCTCAAAGCCTTCTCTGTGTAACCCTCCCTATCTTAAGTGAGGGAGCCTACATTTGTGGTCTACCTAATATTACTACTTATTTAATGTTTGTTTGTCATTCTTGACATTTTTAAGGGAAATCATGTTACTCAAGAACTGATTTGATTTGCTTAGCTAAGATTTTGACTACTGCTACCTACAGTCAGCAGCTGCTAACAGGGCTAGAAAGAGTAGACTGATGGGTTTTTTTTTTTCTTCCCTTCCTTCCCTAGACATAATAACACGGTCTTACAGGATGGACCGAGTCGAGTCAATTTAGCATTTCAAGATTAAATTTAATCAACTCCCACAATTAATATTTTCTAGCTACGGGTAGTGATGGTTAAACCTGCTGACAGGTGTCATTTCAGCAGAGAGGCACTGCCTATAAATGTGACGATTGTATACCTTTTTTGGTTGTAAAAGATGCAGTGTGAAAAGTTGTGAAAACAAACCTCACATTTAAGAGTTATTTGTTAATTAAAATGACTGTAAAATGAAAATAATGTAACTGTACAGTAGGCCATCATAAAATTCAAAATTTAGTCATCTGCAGGGAGTTGAATCATTAACTTTGCAGGTTGATAGATAATTGTTAGCAGGACATGCTTTATACTCTCTGTTTGTGCTAGGTGCTGTAAGGTTAGTGGTGGCTCTTTTGGAAGCTCCCCTGACAATACTTGATCCCAAACAGCATCAACATGATCTACGTCATCCTGTGTTTCTTCATCAATTTACCAAATGCTCTTTTTTTGGTTTGAACTGTGTCTGTCTTTCTGCCAGGATAATGTAAATGTATTCCTGAAAGCCTGTGGGAAACTGGGACTGAATGTGTCACAGCTGTTTCACCCAGGGGACCTGCAGGACCTGTCCACCCGTGCAAATCTCAGGTGTGTGTCCGTCTTTAAGAAGCAGTGTCGGGTTAAGTGTTTGTGTTCAACTGTCCAAAGCTACAGATGCTCATGCCAGCACAGAGGAGAGCACAACTTTAACTAATGAAGTTAAACTTACCTGACTGATGGGACAGCGTCAGCTCGACTCCAGTGTTTCTGGGTGCTGTTATGTATGTTTGAGACTGAAAGCCTTTTTAGCTGATGAAATGAGATGAAAAGTACATCCATACTGGCCAAAATATGCTTCCTGTGTTGAGCACATTTATCACTACAGTATTTTAACTGCAATACGTGTGATGAAAAAGTTTTACAGGTGCATGAGTCTCTCAGCTGCTTTGCATTTATAAAGACACGACTAACAAGCTGCTGCTTTATACGAGCTGATAACCTGCTCTCTGTAAATTCTGATAAGTAGCTGATTAGTAGAGCATTGCAAATGAGATGGCTTTACGTGTCACTGTAGTTTTGTTTACAGTACAGGTCTTTGCATTTTAGCAATATAACTTCATGTGAAGCCACACTGTAAACTGCTGCATGAGGAGCATTGCTCTTTGACAGTATATTGATATTTATTTCTGTCTTTCCTTTTTATTTTAGACAAGATGAAAGCAATAGAAGACTCAAAAATGTAAGTTTTACCAGGATGATTACATTTATTTATTTTTTATTTTTTGGTCTATCATTCACATTTTCATTATTTCCTCTGAACAGTTGGTTTAAAACATTAAAACTAAAAGTGTCCCCTAACACTACTCAGACTGTAGTGATAGTGGTCAACAGTGTTATGTTTCTCATTTGAGTTTGAATTGAGTTCACATTGTGTGGTAATGTGTTATCATTACGCCTCAAACTGTCTGTAAACACTGTGTGTGTGTGTGTGTGGAACATGTGAGTGCTGTATGTGTACACGCTTGTGTGCACTGCTGGTATTTTTACATGTTTCAAAGCTTATGAGGTTGTTTGGTTATCTGGGAAGCCTCATTTGAATCGCACAATGGCTGACAGCTTGGCCCCAGTAATGAGGCTGTTTGTCAGAGCACTCTTTCTTTGAAATGGGTGTAGCATTTTTCTTTGAATTAACCAATTAGGGTCAATTTGCTTCCATGGAAATCCAGTGCTTATGCAGGTCTTCAAAGAAATAATTGAAGCTGAGTTATTCATACAGTAACTTCTGAAGTTGTAAAACAGATCGTTGCTGTTTTTACTGTGTGGAATAATGTTGATGTTCTGTTGCACCCTAAACAAACCAGGATTATAGTCACATTAAATGAGAATTGCTGTATTTGTTTTCTAAGCCTGTTTTAGCTTTATTAATGCAGTCGTTTTAGTTTTCTTCATTTTGCAGGGTTATGGTTAGTTAATTTCTAATGTGAGTCTATATTACACTATCTATTCATACATATATGTCTACTAATGCCAGAACATAACCTAAATCAGCAGCCAATTTTAGTAATATGACCAGGATGAAATCAGTGGTTAATTGCATTCTCAGCCCAGCCCATCAAGTTTAGTTTTTATTTTCTTTTTTTTCATGCTGAAAGTCCGGTGCAAAGCCTGTCTAGATCCCACTGTGGTACACTCAAACTAGTGAAATCAGACTGGCTACACATCTTTTTAAATCCCTATTTAAAAGTTTATAGGAAAGTGTTTATGAATATTTAATATGTTGCAGGATTTTATCTTCCCACTCTTATTTTGTTAGTTTTTTAATGTTGCTTGATCCTCAGTTGTGGAAAGCACTTTGTAACTTTAAGAAATGTGCTGCACAAATGCGTGGATTTAAATGTGTATTATTATGATTATAGTTCTTTTGTGATGCCGAGGCAAATGGAGTGTAAAGGCCATGAATATTTCCAATTGTTTTTGCCGCGATAAAGCAGCTTAATTCACTAATATTGCTCTTTCTGCAGCAAAATATGATGTGATAATGGTCATCGTTCATATGTATATTATTCTTAATAGTGAGGTGTTATTATGAATCTTTAGATCCTGCCTCTTCCTGCTTTTTTTATTTGCTCCTGAAAAATAAAACATGGCCTTTTTTGCATGACACTAATGTGAAATAGGGCCATTGCTGACAGGACCTGATAAATGATTTAAGGGTTTCTAAATAATTTACTGAAAATGGAATCATGGCAAATAATACCATTAAATAGGATCAACCTCTTGCATGCTGTGTAAGGATTTCCTTGGCATGAGGTAGGTGGCAAGGTATTAGTCTTAAGCACAGGGACAGGAGGTGTTCATTATTCCCTGATGTAAGACCTTAACTCTTACTTACTTACTTACTCTTACTCTCGGGTTGTACCAATGAGCGAAAAACCAATTTTAGAATACTACAGGGGGTCCCTGTACATCATGTGTGCTGAAAAATCAAAAAGTAAACCTTTTTAATTGGGTTATATTTCTGAATTATAGTGACACTGATGGCTACAACTCGGAGATAATTTCTGTATCGAGTGAATGCTTTCTATTGACTGGTAAGGTACCACGACAGACGCTGATTGAGCATAATGGGGAATCCATACAGAGGCGTTTATTACCACTCCAAATCCCCATCTTCATCTAACTAGTGTTATGCTATAGCATATTTAGCCAATTGAGATGTCCCTCTAGGCCATACATGGATTTTTTTTTTTTTTTTTTCCCCTTTCAATCTACTGACCATTGATGACCTCGTTAAGATAAAGAGAGAAATTCTGACACATACTGTTTTGGATGCCCCTTTACAGCACACGCTGCTGCTCTGCCGGGGAGGAAGGCAGTCCATCAAAAAAATATCCCTTGCCTCAAGGCAAATGAGGAATAAATCGTGTCCAAAGCGCTTGGCTTGCTGAAATAATAAAACATGAAATGCCTGGAAGAGGCCTATATTTCACAGGCCTTTACTCACTGTCTCTCCTAATGGTTGTCAGGTGTACGTCTGGCTGTCAACAGTATTTGGTACCAGTGTTTTAAACTGTCTCATGAAGGCCACGTGCCTCGCCTTACCAGTATTTCTTGCGGCTGATGCTGTGGGGGAAGTACATGATATCCTGCGGTATGTAAAGGCAAAGACAAATTATCTGCTTCTGTTTTTTTTTTCTTTTTTGGCAGACTAATTTTACAACATTTATAGTCAGGCTAGCAGCACGGCTCCAGGGATGGAAATGTCAGTCAGATGGTCCAGCACTTTGGCTCAGACTATCTACCTGATTTTATGCTTGAGGTTTTGCATTTCTGGTTTTTGAAAGACATTTTTAATAAAATTTTACATTTGGTGCATACACTCTTGTCACCCTCAGGATAAATTGTGGTAAATTTGTGGTCAAATAAATTTAAATCCCATCATATACTAGCTATACTATGTGTTAAGTGGTAAGTGGCAAATATTAGCAGGCCAACACATTAACCTAAGATGGTGGACATTGTACTTTCCTATCATAATTTTAGGGTGGTATTGTTGGGATTGAGTTCAAGCAAGTAAAGGCTGCTAGCATGGCTGCAGACTCCGAGACACTGTATTGTAAAGAACTCTGTATATGCGCACGATCCTTTCAGCAACATCTGTATCGTCTTATTATTTTGTCTTGCTCAACATTTTCTCTTTCTTGGGTCTGTTAGAGCATGTCTGCCTGTCAGGTTCAGACTGCAAACATAATGCACATGCGCCTCTGTCAAACCTGCCATCAGAGAGACTATAAAGTGACAGTGTCACACTCTGCAGCATTTTACTTTGACTTTTTGAAAGTCAAAGTAAAACGTTTGTTTCCTACAATGCTTTTGGCCATTTCTATTGGTGTTGTAGAGACGGGCTGCCGGTTAAGTTAACGTTGTTTAATTTAGTATATTTTTAATTTTGTTAGGTCATTTTTAACCTTCCACTGATTTATTTATTTTTTTCTTACTACATTAACTACTACATTTTTCCCCTACATTATTATATTAGAATTGATTTTGTTTATGTTGGCCTTGTCCATCCTGGTGCCAAAAAACTGAAAATCCTAAAAACATGAGCACTCACTCTTTGGTTTCAGCTATTGAGTTGGAGAAGATGAATTGGATCAGGGTGGGTATTTTATGTTGTACCTTAGCCACCCCTAGATGGTATATAACAAGTAAACAGGCAGGCAGGAAACCCAACACTTTCCTTTTTCAGCACAGAAGTAGGGGGAGGTGGTGTGTGGTTGGATATACGTTTGTACTCCATATGTGTTCACTCTTCCTCAGGTCCTGATTACAATCTACTGGTTGGGGCGCAAGGCTCAAATGGATGCGTTCTACAGTGGCCCTCAGCTAAACTTCAAGGCCTTTGAGGGGCTGTTGGGCTTGGCCTTGTCCAAGGTAAGCTGCTCTTTGAGACTTTGAACACAGTTTCAGTCCCTTTTTCTTGTATTTCTTTTATCTTTATGAACTCTACCTTCTAAATAAAGGCTCTAGATGAGGGCGGTAACGTGTTTGTGAAAGACGGCGGGTACAGAGAGTGCTGGTACCCAGACAGGGAGGACTGTCAGCACATGAGAGCGAGCTATAAGACGGAGCTCTCTGTGGACGGCATCGACTCTCTGGACTCCCGAGCCCTCCGCCCAAACAGCGAAGGTACACATACAATCTCCTTCTTGTCACCATCTGTTGTGAGTGTGAATCCTTTTCAGCAACCGTAAAGTTTCTACACTATGAAATCACTATAAAGACACCTTTTGCTTTTTGCTTTGAACTTCATTTTCATGTGGTTTCATGAGTTTCTGTTTTGCGCTGTCTGTTCTTGTCTGTGAGCACACTATCCCTGCTCATATTTATTTCAGTGTAGACATCACAACCCATCCACAAACATTGTTTTCCTGCGACTGTCAGTCTGCAGAAGCATGCCAAAGCAGAAATGTATTTGTCAAAAACTCATGAATGTCAGTAGGTGATTATTTCACATGCAGCTGTGTCATCACACTTGATCAGCCTAATTCTGTTGGATCAACAACACTTTGAAAGCTGCTGATCCTCGCTGTCTCATTTGTCTGGACTCTGCCATGCTAGGTGTCTGTGCACGTCAGTGATTGATTGTGGGAAGTTCCACACTGTGGTGATAAAAGTGTGTGTGCTGGGAGAGGGTACAGTAATTGGCACAATGCTCTCTAGGGGCTTGGCTGTGTGAAGATCATCCACTAAAGGTTCTTTTCTGTTGTGTTCAGATATTAAGACTCTCTCTTGTTTTAACCTAATGCATTCTTGGCTTAGTCACATTTCTTTTTAGTCTATTGTAGCTCATGTTTCCTCTTTTTGTTTTCCAAACCATTGTCTTTTTTTGTTGTTGCTGTTCTCATTTTCCACATGCTTGTGCGGGTTCAAGGTTGTGGAAGTGACGCGGAAGCTGAGCAGGTGTTCAAAATGGAGACCACACAGCCATCCACCCAGCAAAACAGAGGCTATATCCCACCACCACTCCTACGGAGAAAACAAGGACAGGACGAGAATGGAATAAGCTGCGCCAGTCCGCTCGCCAGGTACCGCGAATGTCTCAGCTACTGCACACACAAACTCACTGCCACTAACACACTTATCCAGAGCTGCTGAAGGACTGTCTGTTGTTGATATAGTTAAGATATGACATAGCTCCTTTTTAACATTCAATTCCTCTGTCATTTTGTAATGTTTTCTTTTCAGTTTATATTTCAATTTGCACTTGAACACAACTCAAACATACTCCAGAAAAGATCCTTTCATTCCTCTAGTCCAGCCAGTGGAATATTGATAACATTAATGTACAGTATTGGGGGGGAAATGAGTTACTATGTCTTTATATTGTATGTAGGGAAAAAAATGCTGTACCAAGGAGTGAGCTGAGTTTAGTGACTAGGTCAAAGTCAAGTACTTTTTCACACTCCCCCACAAGATTATTATTAATAGTAGTAGTATTAGTAGTATTTAATAATAGAATAATTATTTTGTTCCTGATAGAATTACATGAGAACTAACTTTGTTAGTCTAGACTGATTGGTGAATGGTGTCAAAAGTGCTTTTTAAACATTTTTTTTTTTTTTTACTACTTGTTTCGTACTCTTAAACAGTTCTATTCCAACTCGAGACTTAAATAGCTGGAAGACAACATGATTAAGACTTTTGTTTTTAAAAGGATCTCTTTTTTTGTAGTTACTCCTTATATTACATTACTCTTTATATTTTAGTTTGAATGCAGTCAGTGTCTGTGGTTATCTTGTAATTAAAGCAGAAGTAGGTAAGTTATTTAAAAGTGAGTTAGTAGTTAAAAGCTGTCAGAGTATCCTGACAGTAGGACGTGAGACAAAAAAATCAGCCTCCTTCAGCTCCACCTGCCTCTAAGGACATTTGACAAGAATCCACACCTGGGTCAAGAAGAACCAATCAGAGCAGAGTATCTCACAGAGCTTCAGATGCTGCTCCTGCAGAGGCTCCACTCCACTGAGCTAACCCACAGTGAACATAACGGCGGATAAATAACAACTGAACAAGAAAGCAATGAGAAAATGACAGAAAGATGAGTAAGCAGAGCAATGACGAAAAGTGAGCTAAAATATAATTAGTCCAAGCAAGAGAGGGGCTTTGGATGCAAGACAGCACACCTTAGAGAGACTCATGCTTACTCTAATTTTCAAAATAAAAGCACTTTCATGCCATAGGATTAGGGGATTCTCACAATAATTAGTAATAATTAAAGTTTGTCCTAATCTTACTGACTGCTGCTTTAAGCAACAATCTTTGTTTTTTAGGTTTTTATATCAAGATTCGAGATAGCCTTTATAATGGTTAGTTATATCTGTCTGGATCATTCAAGACCAACTGGCCTCTTTTAAGCAGTTTTTTTTTTTTCAGGCCATTGACTTTACCCATTAACCTCTTGTCACCATGGTTACATAACTCTGAAGATTATGTCATGGTGAAGTCTACGCTTGGTAGAGGCTCACCAGGAAGGGTCTGCTTTGCCAGCAGCTGAGACCACATGTCAACAGTCCTTCCACTGTCACAGCAGACCAGCCTCGGTCAGATAAGTGCTGTTTCTGAAGTAGACGGCATTATACGGTATTTGACGTGGCAGTAAGCTCTGTTCTCATCCTACATATTCAATTCACCATGGAGCTGGTGTATAAAGAACTGGGTCTGCTATTTGCTCTGCCACACTACCTACTTACTCAACTGAGCGTTGTGTAACCCTAACCTTGTCCTCAGAAAACCAGTGAATTTGCCCGCATGCATGAATCGTCTGCTTTATAACATTTTGGAGCAGCTTTGTGCTGTCAGAGATTATCTTTGAGATACTTGGCATAACTGTTGTATCCAAAGCGATTATCACCTTCAACCATGAATAAACACAGATGGGGTGTACCACTCTTTGCTGCAGCCCTTTCTCCCCTCAACCCCACCTCACCGCGCCCCCTGCAGAGTGTGCCTTTGACGAAGAGTTGTTCCTACAAGCACTGCGTGAGGAAGACTCAGAAGAAGACTATGCTGAGGCAGACCCCGTTATAGACGACTTGTATTTCCGGCGATTGCAGCAAACCCTTCATCAGACATCTGCCAACCCCAACTATGACCGGTTCTTACCCCGATATTGGACGCCTGAAGAGGAGATTCGCGTGCGCACGATCTACCGCGGCTCGCAGAGAAGACCCTGGTACCGTAAGATGCAAGGCTTAAGGTCTGTTGCCTGTGTGTTTTTTTTTTTTTTTTTTTTACTTTACTGCTTTATGATGCAGGGCAGTGCTGATTATGTGAAAGCTTTAAGATTTACTTAAAACTAATACGTGCTGAAGCTGCAGTTTTGTACTCTTGCTTTATGCTTAATATGCAAAGTTGGAAATGAGCAAGTAATCTTGGTTACTTTAAAGAAGGAAAAAACATTACATAGCCGATTTTTGCAGGCTGGACTGACTTGCTGTGAAATCTAATATGAAACAGTTTGGGTGTGGTGCTAAAATAACCTGCTGTGTGACATGATGGCATCTAGTTAAATGGTTCGGCTGTAGTGTTGGACATTAGTTTATAATTCCAGCAGAAATGCACCAGCAAACTAAATCCTAGTTTGCATAGCACAAGAAAATAGCTAGCACTAGTTTGTGAGGAAGATTACATAAACCTAACATAACCTAAAACTGATGACTCTAACCTTTTTTTGCTAATTTTAATGCCATTTCTCCTCCTTTTCATCCTTCATGTGTCATCTCACCTTGTATTTCTTTGACCGTAGCCATAAAGCAATGGTTTCCTCTGAGGAAGAGTTTGACTTCATTTCCTGGCTTGTGGCGTCTGCTACTGTGCAAAACATCGCTGCCACATCTGGAGTGCCTCCAAAGCATGTCTAAAAAAAAAAACTCCAAGTCTTCAAGAACATTTCCTGCCCTGAAGATCCATACCTAACTGTCTCTCACACACACACACACACAGGCACACAATGCACAGACTGTTGACTCGAGCTCTAACACACTACCCTCTTCGTTATCTCATTGTGTGCCGTGGTGGCAAAGTGCACCTGTTGTTGTTGTTGTTGTTGTTGTTGTTGTTGTTTTAGCATTTGCAAATTTTTAATCCATCCAACTGTCTAATTGCTGTAAAGAGATGCAGATTTTGCTTGGTTTATCAAATGGATGTTTTTATGAAGTTATCAGGAAAACAATCAGTAACAAATTCAAAGCACATTTAATTTCCCTAAATACTGCTTGTTGTGTTATCTGGCATTTACACTGGCTCCTTTTTTTTTTTTTTTTCTTTTTCTGATAGTGCTGATGATGTGAGGACTTTTTAACAGCACCATGCAAAGTGACTCATTAGTTCATAATGGTTTAACGGATGACTCATGCGTTGTCATACTTTGATAGCCATAACAGAATCATGTTATATGTAACACCTTTTTTTGTGCCAGCACAAATGTTTTCCAATTTACTTTCAGTATGAATATGGTTTTACTGCAGAAAAATAGCCTGTCACAGTGAGTCAATAAACTGACATGAAATATTTTGCAGCACTTGAATTTGTCTATTAAACACACTTTTTATGCATGTGTGTGTGTGTTGTAGATTTGTATTACAGCTGTGGCACTGAAGCCATGTGTGATGAATCAGTCAAATAACATTGCGTCTCTTGTAAGTAATGTTTAAGCTGGGTGCCTTTATACCTGATACACAATGGCGTTCAACAGTCTTCATGTCTGTTTCTTTGGTTCTGTAGAGCAAATCAAATCCAGGTCAGACCTGAGAGACCAGTTCAGGTTAACCCTGGCTGGATTTGGTGAGTCCTCCAGCCGCTCCGACCAGACCTGCTTTATTGCTCCTTCTTGTTGGTGTGCTTATGTTTGCACTCAGCTTGCTTACAAAGGAAATTATGCCACAACATCATTTGCCTTTTCATAAAGATGGAGCGCACTGCATACCTCCCAACTATTAATTTTTTCTGGGCAGAGACTTGACAGTGGAATTTATGACAAACTACAGGATTCGTTTGTAATCACAGTCTTGGTTCCTCCCATCAAGTTATGTCACAGTTTTGATGTACCAACTGCTAAATGTTGCTGTAAGTTATTTGAATGTCATGTCTGACATCCTCCGTCGCCCACAGCAATGCTATTACTTGTTAAAGTCATGGCTGTTGTGTTATCCAGACAGCAACATCTGTTGCCGCTTGTACTGTCGCGTTACTTGACTTGCATGCTACTCTCCTTCTTGCACTAGGCTAAGGATTCTGTTGTTTGGATGCAGAATGTGTCGTGTTGCAGCTGTAAATACTCTGACATACTGGCCTGTCGTGTACAGTTGTGTGCATGAGAGAGCTGACATTGAGCACAAACACAAAGATGTCAGTGGAAAATAGCATATTTGCATGCGCTGCGTTGCATTTCCGCTATTCGTCATTCGTTTGTTCTGCTACATGGCGACACTTTTATGCAATGTGCAGTGTTTTTAAACAAATGTTTGCTTGCTCTGTATATCTATTATTTATTTCCATGCCCTGCCTCTTCCCTCTGTCTTTACCAGGAGCAAATCACTCAGCGATATCCCGATGGTATACCCCGTGCGTAAAATTCCTGATGGGAACATTGTTTATGATGTGGAGCAGGACACTGGCATGGCACGGGAGTGGAATCAAGAAAACAAACGCAAGTGTAGCGTCGCTGCCAAGGACAGCGAGGCTCAGTGGCAGGATGTAAGTCTAGAAGAGTCTTCCAATAAAAAGATGTTGACAACCCGACAAACCAACAGTCTTATTAAAGTTTACCTTTTAGTATCTGCCGGTGTGATATTCTCAAAAGCTCCCCATGATATTCGGCATATTAAATTTGCCTGTCTTGGATTGTAAATGTTAAAACTAAGGGTGGGTGGGGGGGTTGAGCTTTATAGGGAGTTCTATTCCAACTCAACATTGAAAATGTATTGTCTCCCTTGATAACAGCGGTCCGTAAAGTTAAAGTATAAAGTTCTCTAAAAAATAAAAATTTCACCATCCTCAATCCGTAACAACTGGGCCAACATCATCTTGAAACTTGTATGATATGTTGAAAAGCTACAGCCACTGAATGGACCTGGAGAGTTGGTAGAACTGTATCTGAATATGGTGATACCACTCTTTAAATTTGAGGTTGTTGTCAACTACAAAGACTGAACTTTATAGCTAGACAAAATGACTTTCTAGAGTGAAACCTTAAAAACTGAAATATTCCATGACATCACATTGTAGTTATTTGCTCTCAAGCCAACAGTGTTATTGGCCTGTGTTTCAGGACTTGACAAAGTGGAAGAATCGTCGCAGGAGCACCAAGTCTGACCTCCGCAGGAAGTCGCAAGATAGAGACCATGTCATCAACCAGATGAGTA
The DNA here is from genome assembly GCA_023238725.1 of Scortum barcoo. Lineage (NCBI taxonomy): Eukaryota > Metazoa > Chordata > Actinopteri > Centrarchiformes > Terapontidae > Scortum > Scortum barcoo. Next base: position 13,225,787 of record CM041531.1, read on the forward strand.
ACGGGGCTGTGAAGACTGAAGGAGGCGGACTCCACAAGAGGTACGCTGCTGCTAGAAATATAAGGAAATGCGCTGCTTACACCTCCAAACCCTTTTGTCACTGTGAATGTATTTAAAGTGTGTCTATGAAAAGCTTACCCAGCTTGATAACTGTTCAGGGCATCAGTGTGAACTGATGTAATACGATACACACCCCAGCCCCCACCCCATATTTTGTTCTTCCTTTTATTACTGGCTCCTCTTCCCTTACATGCCAGAGACCAGCAGTCACCACGCAGACATAACACTGCCCCCCGTCCTTACTCCACCTCTCCTCCGTCAAAATCATCGAGCTCTGATCTCCGGCCACGTACTCGAGCTCTGCTGGCTCGCAGCTACGCCACTGAGGCACCTTTCAGCCCCTCGGCTCAGCTCAGCCCTCCCAACTTGGCCCACGCTCAGGTAAGCTGTGTTCTGTTTTACCCCCCTGATATATCCTCGGCTTGTACCTGGTGGAAATGCCTATATGAATGATAACAGAAAAGAATATTCACATACAAGTGGAGATGTGTGCGGCAGTGTGTATGACATGCTTGATATGTTTGGTTTATTTTACACCATTACATGGCAAATTTCTAGCCAGCGTTCAACTTTAATTTTCAGGGGTCGTCAGTCCGTGCCATGCCAGCCTCTGATGGGAATGTCGTGGGAGAGGGGACCTACTTCGCCTCCCTGGCCTCCGATGGTGCAGGAGTCACTACACCTTCTCCAGACTGCTCGTTCAGCTCCCAGACTCAGGTCAAAGCCCAGGGCAGGCCGGCTCCTTTCCAACCCACATCTGAACCTGCCCAGGCTGAAAATGTTTTCACAAACCAAGTCTCCACACTGACCACAACTTTACAGCCAAACAAGATCGCAAAGTCAGCCAGCACCAGGGATCCTCCTGCATCTGTGTCCAGTTACAAGGAACTTCCATTCTGCGTCGATCCAAAAGTTCCAACTTTTAGCCCTGATGCAGTTAATCTGGCGGGAGCTGATGCTCTGGACGACTTGGCCAACCAGAACTACAAGTCCCAGGAAGAGAGCCTGAAGACATCTTGGGAACCAGCTGTGGAGCAGGGCAGAGGCCAGCAGGCCGCAGGCCTTTACAAGTACTTGTCCAGAACCGGGTCGTGGTCCGGCTCAGCCAGCCTTCCTCGTGGTTACCGGAGGTCAGAAGGCTCGTCCAGTCTTTCGTCTGCGATCACAGCCAGACCCTTCGGGACCAAGCAGTCCAGGGTGTCGTCACTGCCAAGACTGTTTAATGTGAGTTCAGCATGGCTATAGCACTGTTTCTCTTTGAATATAACGGATCTTCACACAGTAAGTCCATTATGTTAACCCTGTAATGGTACTGACTTAACTAATAAGTCTCGTACTGTTGTTGTCAAACAAATCCATAAAAGGTTTACAGTCATCTTAAGAAATGCATCACAAAGACATTACCTTGATTGCTAAAATATTAGCTTAATTTCCTAAATCAGCTGGCCACTGTAGATTTTTAGCAAACTCTTCTCAAATTAGGGTAATTGGTGCACTTGTTGGACTAACAAGTATAGTATGCACCCTAACAAGTATTTACACACCTGTGGTCGTCTTGATGGTTTTTTTAATTGCTTTTTGGACAACAATGGAGGCCTATGTTGATATTTTTATCTGAATTTCTCTGATAAAACTGGAACTCTCTGTCTAATGGATTTTTATTTCCAACACCCATGCCCATGCTCATGTTTCTTTTCGGCTTTACATCCTCTTCAACTCAAAATGTGTCCAATTTTGAAATCGAGAGATGCTCTCAAATGTTGGTGATTATGATGATGGATATGGTGGCTGGACGGTGATAAACAGCAGATTGGTTCGTGTTTCTACTGCAAAAATGTGAAACATTCTCCAGCGTTCCAAAAAGCATTGGAGCTTTTAAAGTAGAAGGACCTGCCACCTGCCGATTTTTAATTTTACACAGCCTGGACAGTTATAATTCTGGCTTCATGGGAGTTTAGCGCTCAGGAGGGTGCGTAGGGACTTGTTTAGTCAGCCAAATAGACTCAAACTAGTTAATGTAATGAGAGCATTTCCTGTGTGTGTGTGTGCTATATGTGAGTGAGCTTGTGTTACCTCTGTTTTCCTGGATCGCCCTCCTCATTAATAATAGAAATGCTGCTGCACCATTGAAGACAGTGTCAACTCACTACCAGATTACACATGGCATTACACATTACGCCTTTTGGTCGTAGGCATTCTGTACCATCTGTCAAATGTCAGTGCTACAGAATAAATGATGAAATCAAGTCCATCTGTTTTTTCTTTTTTTGTTTTTTGTTTTTGTTTTTTTTTCACATCTTGTTTTTAATTCATCTCCAGGTAGACAACCAGGGTCTTCTGTTGAAAAGTGAGAGAGAGGAATCTCTTTCTCCACCCGCCGACTCTTCGCTCAAAAGACAGACAGCGACCATCCATCTGAAGGGTCGACGCCAGGCTTCAGTCGGTCCGCAGAACGCCAACCAGGCAAAGCAGAATGGAGCAGAACAGGGGGAAGAGGTGAAAGGTGCCGCTCCTTCCGGCCAGACCTCCATCCAGACCAATGGCTATCACTATCAGCCCTACACCCAAACCCAGACACTCCCGCAACCTTATTCAACCCAGCAGGCCCACCCCAAAAAACAATCAACTTTCCCTCCTAATGCAAGCATTGATCGCCCAAAGGTATGTTGTAGCGTTGTTGATGATGATGATGATGATGATGATGATGATGATGATAATAATAATAAATAATAATAATAATAATAATATTGATGCACTTCTAAAACAGAAAACCTCTTGAATACTTGTTATGTCTGAACTGAGGATTTAATTATGCTGACAAACTGTACTTTCTTCTCAGGGATTATCAAAGCAATTCAATGTATTGGTCAGTGATCAATAGAAACTATTACTACAAATGAACCAAGAACACAGGCAAATAAATACTATGTATATGAATATGTGCTTACAAGCTTATTTACTACATCAAGCACAGATTCTGATTCACTGACATCTGACATCAAGAAAGAATTACCCATTTTCTATTTGTAATGTGAAATAATTAATCCTCTTATTTAAATCTTGTACTGCTAATATTTGGAACTGAGAAGTCAAATTTGTTAACCTCATTTTCCGGACATAAATTATATTCTTTAGATTTGTCCATCAGCCACGCAAGAGTTCACTTAACTTGACCAATTAGAGCTTCTCTCGGGTCTTTGTGTGTTTGACCTTCTTCACAGCAGACATTTTCCTTGTCATGTCAAAAACTTGGCTGTAAATGATGAGATTAAAAACAACAGTATGCAGTTGCACGGTGCTTGTATTATGCATGCTGACTCACAAGCTTCGCTTCCGGGGACACTTGATGGAACTGAGCCATTGTAAATTTCAGTCACCTGAATGTGTCTGCAGTGAAGAAGGTGTGTTGACATTTTCCTCCCTGTCCTGTTAGTTTTCTAACACCAGTTAGTGAGACAACTCAACTCCTTTTTTTTTCTCTATAGCATTGTTATTTGTACATGGACTTTGGTGATCTCACAAAATTCCTAGCATAGCAAGTGTTTTTTGTGATGGACCCTCCTTATTTGAGTAAACAGAGGTTAAAGAAAGTCCTTTCAATATAATTACACTAATGTGCACTACATCGTACATCATAATCTGCTCCCTGTGTGTATTTCTTACTATATTTATGCAGCAGGCCACTGAAGTATCTGGTTTCCAGCAGGAAACACAGGACATTGGATCACAGGGTGTCACCTTTATATCTGTGTGTGTCTGTGTGTGTGTGTTTCAGGTGGATCACAGTGACATGAGAGTGAGCCTTACTCTTAAACCCAACAGTAGACCAGACTTTGGTTTCCAGACTCACTGGGACTCCACAGGGGCAAGAGTCAAGTTCATTCAACCTGGTAAGACTTCAGCTCTATTTAACTATGATTTGATGAGACTTTGGCTCACAGACATCACGTTTATGGTTTCCCTTACACACCTTTAGAATTGAGTCTTTTCATTGAACCTCTGTATTGTGAAACAAGGACATTTCAGTGGCAGGCGTGCATATATTGTGCTCACAATGTTTTTATTTATTTGGCTTCTCCAAGACGGAATTTGTTCCAACAATTGTGCACTTAGAAACCAAACAGTAATTCAAGATGCTGACAGGTCTCAGCACAGACGGAGCATAGATAAATTGTCACTACCAAAACACAAAAATGTTGACAGCCAAGACAAAGCAGCTTTTCACATGGCTGGAAATGAGCAAAAAAAAAAAACTTTTTTATGCTAAAAAAACAGACACATCAGATCATAATAACAGCATGCATGAACAGAGAGATGGTCATTGGGGTCCTAATTTCCTGTTTCTTTTGTGTGCATTTACCGCAATGCTTAAAACTACTAAACAGATAGAAAATGTAGACAGCGATTTAAAACGTAACCATGAATATTTAATTGAGATGTGCAAGGAGGTGTCGCTTACTCGCTGCTGTGTAGTTTTGGCTTACTGGCCTACTTTTTAAACTCAGAACGGCAACTCTCATTTCTGGTTTCTTAGTTTGTGATAAACAAATCATTCCTGAAGCTTATACTTTTTACATTTTGCCGTCCTTGTTCTCACCTTTCTTCATTTTCCTGACGCTCGTCTCTCCTTCCACAGGCAGTCCAGCGGAGCTTTGCCAGCTGTGTGTGGACGATGAGATTGTGGCCATTAATGGAGTCGCGGTGGCACACATGAACTACAGCCAGTGGAAGGATAAAATGACATCCTCCCTGCAAACCGGCAGTCTGACCATGGACATTCGGCGCTATGGAAACAAGGGTAAGATAATGAGTTATGTCCTTTACCGCCTCCTGAAATGATTTGTGATATTTAACTTCTAACCAGTGGTTGCAAACATTGGTTTCTACGGCACGGCCTCAGTTTTGATGGCTGGTTGTCTTCATTAGATTGGAGCACCAGTGAGGGGAGTCATCACAACCAGCCAGGCCAGAGCAGGATTACCCTCAATCTGACTGCCTCAGCGCCTGTTCTGATAGGGTGCCTCGATCACCATGCCAACAGTGGTGCCTCTACAGAAACCACAGTCAGGAATGGGTCCCAATTCGATGGGCAGACAGACAATGTAAGCAATGCTTTAGCCAGTTATCACCGCAGTTCAGAAATGGATGCACAAAGTCATTCCTCTGGCAGCGCAGCTTTAATAAGCTGTGCTCATCAGGTGAATCTCGGTGTTGTCTCACCTGCCCAGGTTATACAAGGTAAAGTCATGCATGGAGAGCTCGCAGACAGCCGCAGGACAGCCAGAAGTAAAGGTAATAACAGGAATAAAGTCTGCGACAGCAATAACACTGCAAATCAGCACAGGACAAACATCTCCTGCAAGAATAATTCCACAGATGCAGTGCGCACTCATGTCATCTCACACCTTTTTTCGTCCTTCCTCCCTCATGTAGATTATAATAATATTATTAGGAATAATCAGAAAAGGAGGGCAGAATTTTTCCAACAGAAAGGTAAATTTACAGTTTGTGCTTTAGCTCCTCGTGTATCAGCTTCGGTGGCTGGTGCTTAGCTTGGTTAGTTGTTGGGCATTTCATTAAAAGCATATAAAAACAATGCATTTTTAGCAGGCTTTTTAAAAGGATTTCAAAAGGGGGCTGCCAATTAAATGGCTCAGAAAAAGCAGTGATTAGATGAAAACTTTTACTGTTGTACTGCCATAATTAGTCCAGTACTTTAACAGTATTTAAATTAAATCTTAAGTATTACAGGAATAGCATCTCTATGAATTAATGTCCTCTAATACTCCATCAAAAAAACATTAATCGTTTTTGCTTGTCTTGCCTCAATTTTACCTAGCATCCACAGAGCTGACAGCACTGATCATGTCTATAATAATATGCACCCCACGTTCTTTGTGTCAGTGGGTTGTCATTTTTAATTGGTAACTTTCTCATTCTTTTGCACAATGACTGATTTGGTAATGCCATCCTCTGCGGTTGTTAATGAATCTGATGTGTGTGCCACTACAATGGCTTCTCTCTTCAGGCTCTGCGGGATTCAGCTCATGGGTTTACTTGTGTGGTAAATGTTTGCACTGTGTGGTGTTTGTTCTTGTCTTTTTATTTATTTATTTATTTTTTTTAATTCTTTTCTGAACAACATGCTAAAATCAGTTGTCGTGGCGCATCTTCAGGAACCGAACAAAACAGATTTGTTCTATGATACAGTGTGTGAAAGCCCCCCGCCTGCTTTATTATTTTTTTTAGATTTTGCTATGGCATGCTTAACTTTGCTCAACTGTTTCTTTTTTTTTTTTTTTTTTTTGGCGTGCCGTGTCTTTCAGCTAGGGACACATTAGCAGATAAGCATGCTACTTTTTAATACAGACCTGCAGTTGATCACAAAGATAATCTTGTGGCGTGAGAGGTCAGCAGATTTTATCTTAACTCCTCATCTTCGCACAGACATGTAAGCCACCAGATATTTGAAGCCTCGTCCTGGAGGCTACGCTCTGAAAAAGCACAAAATTGTGCCCACATTAATTTCTTACGACACACTTGTACTGTGGTCGGTGAACGTTGTAGGCACTAGGGCCTCTGGCAGGGCTGTATACTCAGTGTTACTGCTAACCTCCAGCAGGTTTCTGACTACAGCTATACCTGAGGTTTTTCTAGTTTCAAACTATGCACAAAAAGAGAAAATACTAATGCATAAGAAGACAATCCGTTGCTCGATCCAGTGCCTTTCTTCTAATCTGTCCCCAGCCTTTTGCGTGGTGTATGTGCTGCCTCATGTTACACACAACCAGATCATCTTTAGAAGCGACTTTATGGCGTTGTCTTTGCTGACCCGTTATTTTGCCCCACAGGAGGATCAGAATCTGCAATATCTGATGTAAGTACCCACTTGATCAAAGGGTGTCTGCGCGCATGTTCAAACATAAGTTATCTGTGCGTGCGTGTGTGTTGAAAGGGTTGGTGCTCTGCCCCCGTGATGGTGTCTGAGTCTGTTTGTGCATCACCAGCTCCAGGTGCCATCCCTCAGCCCCTCCTCAACCAGCTGGTCGTGGGACCGCGAGGAGGATCGAAGGCGTCAGGAGAAGTGGCAGGAAGAACAGGAGCGCCTCCTACAGGTGAAGACTTTTTTTTGTTTTCTCGACACGGACCCACACAGCACTAAAAGGAGCTTTACACTCTTTGTTGATCTTAATCCTCATCTGAAGTTTAATTGACATAAAATGTGTTTTTACATGTTTGTTTTTTTTTTTCCAGGAGCAATACCAGCGGGATCAGGAGAGGCTGGAGGCAGAGTGGAAGAGGGCACAACAAGATGCAGTGGGGGAGTTGTGCAGGAAGCCAGAGGTAATGTTCTGTGTCCCCTGGAGCCTTTTCCAAGCTGCAGACCATTTTTAGATGTAAGCGATCATAAACAATGCTCTAGTCATCTTGAAAAGAAAAATGCTATTCAAAGTTTACTCCAAGTATTTGCAGTAAGGCCATGGTCCCTTCAATTACCAGAAACACTTTCATAACCTACAGGACACAACTGTGTTCTAATCTACATCCTAAGATTTCATGTTTTCCTCAACACTGTGGTGATATTATATTGGTATGAGTCTATTTTTTGTATCAGCAGCTCCATAACATCTGTCTGTACACAAGCATTCACCCATACTGCTAATTAGATTCATTTTCTCTTGTAGGAATCCCACCAGAACCATTTAAGGCCTCTGCCCTACAATAGATATCAGCCCTTCAGATCGCTTCAAAAGAATTTCTTTTTTCCTTTTTTTTTTTCCGTATATTTGAAACAGAACACCTTTGAAATGACCAATGGTGGTGAGAGCCCTGCCAGCACCCAGCTCCATGTGAACGGATTGACAAACAAAACCAGAGGAGGAGAGCCACGCCCTGACAGAGATGAACTGAGAGAGGCGGGATTGAAACATCAAAGTAATGCACAAAGAGTGCAGAGCAACAAGATGACTGAGCAACACTCCTGGTAAATCAACTTTAATGTCACCAACATTGTCACCTCTCCTCCGTCCTTGCTGAGTGGAACGGTGTTCTGTATGTGCAGTCATTGTGCCTGCTGTTGAGAGTTGGGTTGAGACATTTTATTTAGTGTTTTCTTTTTTTAACGTGACATTTTCTACCCTGTTGCTGAATCTGTGCTTCCTGCTGCTTCTGCTGGGCCTTCATGCTATTCATGCTCTACCTCAGGGCTGAGGACTCCTGTGGCTTTGCTCAGCTGTCTCCTGCACACAGGTCAGAACAAGACTGGCTCAGTTGGGCTTAGTTACTGTATAAAAGTTCTTAATATTTATCTTTGGGCATCAAGTTGGCGGTGTAGTCTGTTTTTCTGCAAATGTAGAACTGTATTGTTTCCTCTAAAATAGCCAATATGAACCAAGAAGATTGGCTGTTTTTAAGAGTGGTGTTCTACAACCTCCTGTTACACTGTGAAAGGATAACCCACCTTTAAGCCACCATCAGCATGTAACCAGTTTGGTTCGGACTGTGAAACGTCTATTTTTCTCAAAAATCAATCTTTTATTTAAGATGAGTCATTTGTGCAGAGTAATGTGGACTGTCTGATCTTTACCACCCACAGGGCAAAGTCTTTGTCTACCCCAGCATTAGCTGACCCCCACAAACAGATGAGAGGTTAGTCGTCTTCCTTCTGCCATAATTTCATTCATCATATTGCCTCTGTTCTGCTGATGAACTGAGGTAATCCCCCTCTCCACACACTTTGATTGGTGCAGGTGATGAGAGGAAAAGAAAAGGAAAGTCCGTGTCAAAGGTTGAGAAAGAAAGGCAGCAGATTTTGGAGGAGATGAAGAAGAGGACTCAGCTTCTGACTGACAACAGCTGGATACGCCAGCGCAGCAGCAGCTTTTACAAGGAACCAGTCTATGTCGGGGTTCCTCTGAAGAGGTGGGTGGATTTGTGCCTTTTGGGACTGCGCTGCACCTTAGGAAGCTGTTTGTTTCACAACCTCTGATTATGAAATTTTTCTCCCTGCCTTTTCTTTTTTGTCTTCTCTGCAGGCATGAGTCTCTGGACAACCTGGACACTTTGCGTCAGTCCCCACTTTCGACGGCTACCTTCAGCTACCCTCGCCCACACTCTGCTGCAGCAGGTTACTGCGCCCCGACTAGGAACTCCTCCTCCCGCTACAGCACCGGAGGAATACCATCCCAGAGAAATGCATCCGTGGGCTTGTCTCATCATGCCAGGTATGCAATTCATGGGAATATCGATAGTCTCTCTTGTGGATTTTGTAGTGTTATTTTCTATGTCTTACATTTTTGGCCTCACACTGTTAACATGTGCTGCCCCAGGATGGTCAGTGGCAGGAGGACTTGCTGTGTGTGTGAGCGTGTCCTCGGTAGTGGGGCAGCCATGATCATAGAGGCCCTAGGTCTCTGCTTCCACCTCGCCTGTTTCCAGGTGAGGGGTCACGACCCGGTTAAGGTGCGGTCACAGTAGCTCTGTCTGTAATTCTCTTCACTGGATAGGGTTCCCTTTTTGATACAAGCTCCGTAAGTCTCGCAAGTCATCGTTCTTGTATGATATTATGCTACCGCAGCATATCTCTAATAGTGAGTTCATTTCCACCTCCTTTTGTGCACATTTTCATTTTGTGCAAAAAAAGAGTGGACATGCCTGAAAGTCCAAAAAATCTAAATATCGCAAAAAGTTTTTCAGCTTGTCTGATGTGATAATTAAAACAAAATGCAACACAGTGCAAAGGACAAAGGAAATAAACAGTGACATACATGACATGAAGCAGTGACTTATTTGTCACGCTCCACTGAGGAGATGAAAAATGGCAGCAGATGAATATGTGTAGACAAAACAAATGATCAAGTTAAATTTATTTATAAAGCACAATTTAATATAACAGGTGTCAGCCAAAGTGCTTTACAGATTTAAAATAGAATAAATATAATTTATTTATAAAAGAACAAAATTAGTCGATAACTAACATATGCACGTACACTAATGATAGATTAAATTAGATTACAACATGTTTTTTTTTTTTAGCTCTCTCCTCCACTGAGTTAATGGTACCTGGAGAATTAGCACCACCAGCTCTTTATCTCAATGTGCGCAACTCCTTATATTCACATGTAACTGTAGCGAATTGAAACTGAGGGTCCTAATTATTTTCAAATTTGTTTAAATTCACACCACATTTGTTGGAAATGACACAACACCGTTTCATTAGACTAACCCTTAGACTGTAGACTAATGTGACCGTACCTTTAGGAAGGTCACGAGGAGTCTAATATATTTATATAACAATCATACCAGCTTTATAGGCACCTGCAGTTTCTGCCACCTTCCTGTGCGCCTGTCTGTCCTAACCAGTCTGTTTCCTAGTCTGCATAAGACATCCGGCCTGGTGGTCTTGTCTGGTGTGGTAGTCCTCTCTCTGCCTCTAGTTTTTCTGCATATGTTTGGTTGTGTGGAAGAAGTCCAGCCCGCTGTCCACTTTTAGATGCTTATTGTGAAAATCTCACTGGCGGATGACCCCCACATTTAGTTGACCCCGGTTCATTAGCATGTAGATGTAAAAGTTGATTCACTTCTGCAACCCTCTGCTCTGTGCGACTTAGGGATGCACACAGCACTTGTAGAGCATTTATATATATTATGTTTCTTTGCAAAGACAGAACTTAATTGTTCTGCGCTTGGGTGGCGGATGATCTGGTGAAATAATAATTCAGACACAAAAGGCCCACGCTTCAGGTCAGCTGGATTTCTCCGGTCCTTTCTCACACCTCCCCTCCTCCCTTCAGTGCGTGGGCTGCCACCGACATCTCGGAGGAACTGCGACTGGAGTCCAAGTTTCGAATCCGAAACAGGAAGCCGTTCTGCGAGCCCTGCTATGTGCAGCTCAAGTGTGAGTATTGGTCTTAGCAGAACAATGACCTCGACTTCTCCGAAACATGTCGCACCTCTCACTCTCCGAACCATATGCCATTAGCCTTTGCAGATATTTAACTTTTTTTTTTTGCTTCAACGCTTTCCTTTCCATGAAAAACACTAAAAGCAAATGTACTTTGACTTGGCTTAATCACCATCTGTTTTATTTGGTTGTTAAATATAAATCAAACTCTATTATAAATACTGTTTATTAACATTTTAGCCGCCGGCGCCCCCTCCATGTGACCAATATGCCCTACTCCAGATAACTGAATAAGCAGCTGAATAATGGGAATTCCTGTTGGATAAAACCATGAAAACAAACAGTGGAAACATCGTCCACACAGCCAAGCCGTGACTTAAACTGTAAATGTGATGTCTTGACAATCTATTGATCCATAGGAAAGGTAAACTCATACCTGTTTGTTTTTTTTGTTTGTTTGTTTTTCTCTAAAGTCTAATTACTTAGTTTGTCTGTCCTTTACTCTGGTTATTTGTGTCCAAGAAAATTTAGATTTAATATATGAAATAAAGTAATGATGGGATTTATTTGTATGATTTATGCTTTTAGTGTTGCTCTTGGTCATACCCTTGCGTTGTATTTGCTCAACAGTACCGAAAAGATATCAGATATTTCATGTTGTATGTATGGGGCACATTTTAACTTGTACTGAAGCACTTTCTGTTCTGTTGTAATTTCACCAAGTGCACTTTGGGATAAATCTGGGGTTTAATGCGTGTATTTCTCACATAACAAAGGGTATCTTAACTGAATTATTATTATTATTATTATTTTTTTTTTTTTGTAAATAAAGTGTACCGAACATAATCTAGAAGTTTTTTTCTGTTGTTCAGTCATCTACCACATGGTGGCATCATTGTTCTCACACTCAAACAGAAACGTCAGCGTCATACATCAGGTGCAAATGTCAGTATTTGAATATGTCCCAAATATTAGAGATAACACTGTCCGAGCAGCGACACACATTTACAAGTTTGGGAAACAATATTACTTCTGTTTTGCTATTCAATGACATGGTAACACTTCGGTAAGCACTCTGTCAGCTGACTACAGTGACATTTAGTAATGAGGACAAGTTCACTTTATTATTTCACTATGCTATAAAAGCACATGAGGCTTTTTATACTTCCAAAAGAAACTGGACAAAAAGAATAAATGCAGTCATTTAAATGTCAAGATAATGTCTGCCTTTGTGAGAGTGTATAACCTTTAGTTAATCTTCTAATCTGTTGTGTAATGCATCAGCATTTCTCAGAAATTGCAGCACCAATAAACATATTTGTTTAAATACTTGAACTTGTTTATGTGTATTTATATTATCTATATATATCTATATATACAGTATCTATATCTATATCTATATAGATATAGATATATAAAGAAGATTCCCCGTCTTTATCTGATTAAACTATAGTGATGTAGTGTTTGGTTGAACAAAGAACGTTTTATCATGAAATATTACCGTATAATATGTGTGTCCTGTTATGTGTTTGTTTTTTTATTTTTTTTTTTGTGAGGACGATCGATATCTAATTGTTTGAAAGTCCTGGCAACAGTTACTAATGTCAGAAAAACAGTATCTCTTTATAAAATGGTGAAGCAGTGCACTTTTGGGTTACAGGAAACTGCAGGAACTCTTTCTGCTTTTCAGAATGTCTGTAAAATCTAAAACACTGACCTTTTACAGGCCAAAAGAGCTAGGTTAAACCGACAAAAAGGGGAAGAGGGAGTTTTGTGTCACCGCACCTTTTTTTTTTTTTTTTTTTCTTTTCAAATGAGGAAGTGCCATGCCCTTAAATGGTTAAATCAGACTCTGACATCCCAAATTAAAGAAGAATGTAGTTGTTTCCTCATTGTGGTTAAAAAGATAAAAATAGTGAAGTTATAATTAAATGTGGACATGTAATAAGTTGAGTTATACTATGCTTTGTTTGAGTCACGAGGAAGGTGACTGCTTTAATTTAGTTTACGTGGGAGTAAACGCAGTGCTGGAGCAGCACAAAGGCCGCATTAAGATCAGCATTTCATCTGTATGAGGAAGTTGCATAGCTATGAAAGTCAAATTTGCAACAGCTCATGCAGACCTTGCACTCTTCCATCTGACAGTTACGAACCGCCAGTTTATGTCGTCATGCCACCATTCAACTGAGATGAATGACAGACCTTAGGTGAGAAAAGGAAGCATTGCATAGATGCTTTTTAGATCATTCTGGTAGTGACTACGTGGCAGTTCTTACCTTGGTGAAATCATTTTATTGGCTCCCTGAGCTCTCTGAGGACCGAGGCTGTCAAACTGACATGCTAAACATTGGTCATGCAGCGCTCTTGGCCTGATGGATGGAAATGTTTTTACAGTTTACTGTGACCTGGTCCTCTGGAAGGGAAGTGTTCAGTTTCCCCCAAAGGCATAAGTAGAGACATTTTCCACTTTCTGACATGCTCCATCTGTTTAGGATGACTCTTGTGACTCCAGCCTGACCCATTTAAATACCACAACCACAGTAGGCCGGAAACAGCAGAGGGTCAAACTGAATGGACAGGCTACTTGTACATATGTAGAGATATTAGTTACCTCAGATTTAGCTTGAGAGGTGAAAGATTAACCAGATTCTCTGTGCGGATGATGTTTACAGAGCGGTGAACATTCCTCTCAGTAATAATTAAACTCCTTGATCCTTTAATATCCTGTTTGCGCATCAAAATGTTGACTCTTTTTCTGATTCTCGGCAGTGTTCAGATGATTTACTCAAGTCAAAATATCAATGCCACATTGTGGAAAATAAGAGTCTTTTATACAAGTATGTAAGTAAAATGTATTTTGAAATTACAAAAGCTACTTGTTCTAGTGTAAAATGGTCCCTGTCTGTTTATATATGATGATTCTGGGTTTATAACAGTGCATTAATGTGTGTGTTGCATTTTACTGGTGTAGATGTTTAAGATTGAGCTCATTTTAAGTGCTTTATAAACTGTTGGGTAGTTTCATCTACAGCAATTCATCGTGGTCCATAAGATCATTGTTTGTTGGTAGCGCTGTCATCCTGTGAGAACCACATACCTCCAGAAATGTCAACTTTTTATGAGAAAAACAGTCTGTTTTCATCTGTGTGACAATGTATTTCCAGCCAATTCAAGGAGGAGTTTAAAAAAAAAAAAAGTTCAGAAGTAGAAGAAAAAGGCTGACAGACGGAAGCAAGTTTTTAAAGTTCGCTGACAAGTGTAAATGGGAATAAGTTACCACAAGACACATAGTGGGAGAGTCCTGAGTATCACTGGGACATTTTCAAAAAGATGCCGTCGCTGTTTTTCTTGTTTAAGACATGAGTGCAGAGCAGCCAAGTGGAAAATCATGACCCTGGTCTTTGTCAGAGAATCTTAAGAATTTTTAATTGCATCCTTTGGGTAAAGGAAACCAGAAACAGAGTTTTGTTATGGGAGAAAATTTGAGATGCCCTAAAGTTGGTTTTATGATGCTATTTTAAAACTGCTTTCCCTGTTGGCTTCAGAGGAAACAGGATTTAATGCAAAACTCTCCCCTCAAAGTTTCCGTGAGAGTTTCTGTCCAGTTGGCCACCTATTATCTTATCTTCATTTATATGTTCCCTGACTAAAGGCTGTGTCATGGCCTCTCTGTTAAACTTTAAGTTTATCTTTGCTAATGTAAGCCTTTTTTTGAACTTTTCATCCCAGCTTTTGGAAAATTTAACTTTATCTCAGTAGTTTGCTCACATGAACAAGAAGTCCTATCTGAAAGATCCTTATGACGTTTTACAGCACAAAGACAGCTCTTGCTCAGATTTTGAGAACTTTTTTTTTTCTTAACAATAGAGCAGACATAGCGCCTGTAACACAGCTTGACCTTACAACGGTGACAAGCAGACTGCACGTGCCGTTGTGTGTCAAACAGGAAGACATGATGACATGAAGAAAAGGTTTCAAGTTACATACATGACACTTCCTCAGTCTACCTATCAATCATCTGTTTTTATTGCACTGTGACGCCACAGTCGTCCGTCTATCTGGACGACACAGGAAGCAGCGGTGGGGGACTGGGTATGTCTGCACTTGCAGATATCTGGCGAGTGTCCTCTCCGTAAAACATCACTGCTGTAACATTGTCCAGAGACCAAACAGGGAGGCAGAGAGGTGGAGATGTCCAGCTCAACAGTTAGACAGGCAGGACAACCTGCAGTCTGCTTTTACAATCCTCACGTACACTATAATCATGTCTAAATATAATGTTTTTGACTGTAAGTCACGTACAGGATAAACAAGCTGAATAAGTAGAGCATTGCCTTAATGGTTGTTCATACAGCAACATAGCAATTAGCACTTTTGAATGCAACACAACTATCTACAGCCTTAGATATTTAAACCAGAAACTACAAATGTCAGTCTGCTTTTGCAATTGCAGGAAAAATCTGGGGATCCCCAAAATCATCAGGGTTCATCCTCATGGGACCATGAATGTCATTAAGATATTTCAGTCTGGACCAAAGTGGTGGACTGACCAACCCACCCACTGACAAACACTACCATCCCTTGAGTCATGCTGCTGACTTGAAAAGGGCCAGTTTCATTGAATCTAAATACCTTGTTTAAATTACATTAAGGGGTCTTTAACAGTCTTGAAATTTATGAAAAGATACAACACATGACTCACTCCTAAGGCAAAGACAGGTGAAAATTTATAAGCTAATAGTGCAAAGGTGATACTTCCTCCAGAGTCAGTTACTGACCTGAACCATTGCACACAGGACAGAAATGATGTAATGTCACTCACACATACACACACACACACACGATGTTAAGATGGTTCGGTTTTGGACTTCTCAGCTCCCTCCACCACATCTTGCCCTTTCAGACAGCCCTGAGAGGGAGCGACAGAGGGATGTGGGGGGGCCGGTTTGGTGCTCTTCTTGTGAAAGGAAGCTCACTGCAGCCACAGCAGGGGGGGGAGGATGCTCCCTCTCTTTCTCTCTGTTCCCTGCAGCTGATTGATGCTGGCAGCCTTTTACCTTTCAGTTTACCGGCACAGCTCTGTTGCCGGGAGCTGCACCAACCTCCGGTGTGCTGCTGGGCACCGAGAGCAGCTCAGCTGAGACTGGCGACATTTACAGCCTCTCCCCCCACCCAACAAAACTACACAGAGCAGACGGGGAGAGAGCACCATGGCCAGACGCGCTGAGGTCTTGAAGGAAACAGATAACATGGCAACTGGAGGATCACAGTTTTTAATCAGGCTGTCTGCAGCTCTTTTATTCTACTTTTGGCTGGTAGCACGACATGTAAAGTGTTTCAAAAGCAATAAAGCTGCATGCACACAATTAAGGAAGTCAACATTTTTTATTTTATTTTAATCACTCAGATGCTCACTGTAATTTCTTGCACCCATATTTGTTGATTGATTCCACTTTAATAACCTTGTTAAAGACTAAAAATCTTGCTTATTTTGTTGACAAGTAACAGTTTTAAGAAATCCAATGAAAACTATAAACCCAAAACAACTACTACTGCGTACTCCCAGTCTTTTGTTAATTTGCTTTACATGTATTAAAACAAGTTAAACCATGTTAAATCATATTTGTCTTGACCTCCTTCCTCATGTTGCAAACAAAGGAACAGTCTTTCAGTCTTTTCTTGATAGAAGTCAATTGCAGTTTCGAAAGGAACAACAGAAAAAGTGGTTCAGGTGTGAAGCTTCGATCTTCCGGTTGCTACTGTGGTGCCAGTGTGATTCTGAAACGTAACTCCATATTTGGGGCACAGTTGCATGCAACTTTAACGCTGCTGCAAGTGGTGTTATGAGTTATGAGTCAGTTCTTTAAATAAAACAAAGCCTGTCTGTATGAGGGTTTTGTGTGATTCTGTTGATGATTTAAAA
The DNA here is from genome assembly GCA_023238725.1 of Scortum barcoo. Lineage (NCBI taxonomy): Eukaryota > Metazoa > Chordata > Actinopteri > Centrarchiformes > Terapontidae > Scortum > Scortum barcoo. The sequence continues at coordinate 13,242,673 of CM041531.1, forward strand.
ACACAAGCTGATCAAATCAGGGGGTTTTTCATAATTTTTTTTTCTTTTTGCAGAATAGTAGAAGAACAAAAGCTCGCTGTGTGCAGGTTTGTAAATCTTGTCTTATTGCTGAGATTTCCCCTCATAAGATGAAACGGGCTTATTTCAAGCTGCCCTTAACTGAGTCTTACAGGGGAGCACAGTTCTGACTACAATTTATTATTGCTTTCATTTCCTGCATCTAACCTTTTCTCCAGTGTAATGATTGGTTTTTGCACTGCACTTGGGAAAAAGCACGCACGCACAAAATAAAAAAACAGGAACTCCAGAATATACAGCCCTGCTAGTGTATTGCTTCTTGTAATTGAATGGGATATAAGTTAAAATAAAGCTGTCCATGATGTCAATAACAACACTGCCAGATTGTGAAACTGAATGATGATGCTGAATAAAAGATGTCTGCATCAAATTGCTATGGATTAGAGTGTCACAATTCAAGAGTATAGCCTGGCTCTCAAATGATGGATTGTGGCTTTAAACAGTGCTTTAGTGGCTCTGCCAGACTGCCGCTCGGGGAGGGGATTTGTGAAAGAGGATGTTTGTTTTCTAATGAAAGTGCTGCTGGAGTTTTGAGAAAGGTCACTAATGATTCACAGATTCACTTGACACAAATACACACAAGCACACATTTCTTTTTTCTTCAGTTGAACACAAGTCTGAGAACTGTTAATGATTTGAGGAACAGAGGGACCTTTAATGGTTCGACTGCTTGGTAACACAAACACTTAACGTAGCTAATTATGTGTTCAGGTGGGGAGCAAACACTGACAGCCCGGGTCTGCAGCGATGTCAGCCCCCGATGGTCTGTTACAATACAGTATGTGTACTTTACATTAGCGGTCAGTGGCTGCAGAACTTCTCGGGGTTTATTCAAACAGTGAGGTATTTGCTCTAATAATGCCAAGATAACCGAGGAGATTAAAGAGCAGCGGAAAACCTCCTGAATTAGCGAATAAGAGGACCTTGAGTTGAGATTGTTTTGTCAGCTGCTGTTTCCAAGGTCTAGAAAGAAATGTCAAGTTTGGCGTTTAAGTAAATGTGGAAGAGACATCCTGAAGGTGCCATAATTATGGAAATTCTCCACATTTCAGTGGCAACAGAGGAAAGTTGATAGAATAACGAGTGTAAGAGCCTAAATGCATATTATTGATGTTGAAATGGTTGGCATGTAATAATTTGGGTTTAAGTGTGAAACAACAGTAAAAGTAGTATTTACAGTTCATACTAATGCCATAAGTTAATTGTTTAATTAATTGCACTTAAAAACTGTGGATGGTTTAAAATACATAAAATCTCAGTTTTATATATATTAGCAAACTTTGGGAATAAGTTGCTGTAACTGCTGCTTCCAGTTAACGGGGCTCGTTTTAATTATGGGGTTCTAATCTCATGAGAAGAGAGTTTGGAAGGGAAATAGTGGCAGTCAGACAAGCTGAGAGTGACCTCTTTGGAAATGGACTATTTTCTGTACTACTTGTTAATTTGTGTTGAAGTAAACAGTTAAACTTCATCGAGTGGTCTTGTAGATATGTTTTGGACGTAAGTTATAATGAAGGGAATCATTAGAACGTCAAGATAAGGCTTCATTCAGTGGAAACCAACAACGGGGGCCATGTGATGTGATCAAAAGCTCCAGAACAAGGTGGTGAGTGGGCCTTGAGTTGGGATTGAGGTTTATGAAAATAACGAGTTTGAGTAATAAATTAAATATCAATCAGTCAGTTTATCAAAAGGGGTTGAAAGCAGGTTTCAGTCTTGTGTTGAGCGGAGATTGTACTTTTAAAGACTAATGGTGAGAAAATCAGTGCCACTCTTGTGTCTGCATGATAATTATGAACCCTCATCCAGCAGCCATTTTTCTTAGGTAATTAGCTAATTATCAGATTATACCTGTTGTTTGATTTTTAACAAAGACGTAAAAAAAAGTGTAAAAGTGTAAAAAAAATAAGCGGCGGTTTTATTGATGTCACCGGTGAGCTTCAGAGCTGCTGCTGCAGCTGTTGATACTGTTATCTTCAAACAGAGCCAGGCTAACAGTTTCCCTCTGTTTACAGTCTTTATGCTAAGCTAAAGCTAACCAGCTGCTGGCTGTAGCCTTATATAAAAAAGACAAATATGAAGGTGGTATTAATTTTCTGATCTGAGTCTCTGCAAGAAAACCAATGAGTATTTACAAAATGTTGATATATTCCTTTAAAGGATAGACAGGTTGCAGACAGACAGATTTAAAACTCTGACATATCTAAATAAATTATGCAGCTTGAGAGTGTTTCATGTTGAGTAAAGTCCCTGTTAAATAAAAAAAAAATATACTGTTTTAGGTAGATTGTAAGTGGCTTCAGGGTTGTGAAATGTTTGGCAGTTAGCTTGCTGGTTGTCTCTTTCAGTATGAGCATTCATGGTGAGTATGGCACTAATGTTTGCAATGATGATCTGAGAGGTGAGTCAAACAGTTTCACACAGTTTCACCTTCTGAAAACATCTTGTGGAGAAAAAAAGATATCCTCACTTCTTTATATTTTTGCTCACTTCTTTTTTGTTAAATCTACAGTCAGCATTGAGTCATTTCTCAGAAGTGGCAAATACTTTCCAGACACTTTTTTTTAATGTTTATGCCTCACAACTAACCTATAGTGCTTGAGATATCCTGCAGTGCACAGTACTTATGGATGCAGATGGAGCAGCCACAGCTGTCATTACAAGCTGTGAAGGCACTCCGGTGTAAATGGGACACTTCAGATACCGTGGAAACGAAGGGAGAAATGTTCATACTTTATTTTCTGCTCTCACACCTGATCTCATCAAAGAGAGACGCAGCTTGTATTCATTATTCATGCGTTGGTCGGCTCTGTAAACAGTGTAATGCGTCTATATCAGAGGAGCTGGACATGGGATAATTAAACAGTATTAACGACAGGCAGGTCACAGTGAGCTCGAGGCAGGGACTGCGAGAGAAAGCGTGAAAGATTTAGCACATTGAGTCTGATATGAAAAAAGCCAGCACGTCTGTGTTATCTCCAACTCTGCAAATTGGCTAATTTGGCTCTCTTTATCTGTCTCCCGCCTGTGCTCTGCGTGTTCATTTATGTGTGTGTGGGCGTGTGTGCGTGTGTGTGCACACTTTCAGCATTTGGTAGACAGAGTTTTCTTACAGATAAAAAAAAAAGAAAAGGCATACCTCAAGTGAAATGTGTTTTGGAGGTGTTTTATCACCAAGGACACACACGCACAAAAGGCCTGTATTAGAAATAGCTGCTTGGCAGAGAAACTTTTCATCACCTCAGAGGAACTAAAAAAGGAAAGTTAAATTTAATTAACTGTTTTATGCGTCCTTTGGCCAACATTTGTCTTACGGTTTCATGTGGCCTCGGTTCGAACGCAGAAGATGTAAGGCACCGGAGGGCATCCTTTCCTCTCAGACCAATTTAAAGCATTAACCCATTTGGTTTCCTCATGATAACAGTAAGGCGAACGCTGGAGACGAATGAGTGTAATTTTGCTGAGGACAGCGAGCATCACGTCCTGTTTCTGGAGATCACACTAGAGGAAGAGCTGTGGTCGATTCTTCCTTTTTCCTGTCCAGATGGCAGTATCAGCTGACAGTAGATACAAGGTCTCTTGTGTAGACATGTCTATCTTTGAAGCTCTTATGGAGCTCCTTGGTAGCAGAAGTGCGCGTGGGCGGTCGGCCTGATGGACGGACGCTTGCATGTGTGTGTGTTTGTGTGACTTTTGTTTGCGTATAGAGAGTTAGGGAACCAATCCCCCCTTGACATATTTTACAGTAGTAGCTTCAGTGCTTCTGGATAGCTGACAAATACATGATTCATTTTGCAGATTTTTCTTTTCTTTTTTTTTTTACACATTTGTATTCAAGTACACACTAACACAGCCCACATAAAGCCTTTTTTCGTATTCGACTTGATCCTTGGATAGCTTGGATTTGTGCCCCAGATCCAACGAGGGAACAGACATTTGATTACTGTACTTGTCAGCCAAAGAGAAATCCCTCCTCCTCCTTCCCATCCTGCCCAGTGGAGATAACAGAGCTCGTCTGTATTGCAGAGAAGGACACTCTGCTTCGCTCTGCCAGATCTGCAACCAAGTTCTGTTTTTGGCTACAATTTGCATTTATTTCAATTTTAGACAAAAATAGAAGTTGAAGCTGTGAAGAAATGCAGAGTTAATTTACATAACTCACTGATAAACAGAGAAATAAGAACAGAAAGATTTACTCCTCCTCAGTTTGGTTTGAATTATGCTCAATATTTAGAAATAAGCTAATTCACAATAAAGCTCTTAAGTATTCTCGTGTGTATTCTTTTGCACATTGTCCGATGTTAGCCTTTTATGACAAAACGTGTGACTTGATAGCAGATCATGTCTGATGTAAAGTTTTTTATAACATTGTCTCCTCGATTCAGTGACCTCTAAAATTCACGATGTGATAAATGTCACATTTAATGTTAAATACAATATGATGCGACTTAAATCAGGTCAAATTCCCATCAAACCCTTTTTTGTGGCATTATAGTCTACCGGGGTCAGTACTCACTGAGGAGGGGAGGGGGGCTTTGAGCTCTAATATGTCCATACTTACTGTGTAAAAAGTGTCCATGAGCGAGGTCAGTGTCGCTGAGTGGATGAAGGAAAATCCCCTCGTTAAATGAATGTATCAGTGAAAACGTCTGTGAAAGGGCCCAGATAAAAATGGGCATGTACATTTCTATAATGCCTTCTCTGTTTTTCACAAATTCAGAGAAAACCAGAGCTGCAACGATTATCTCAGAAGATTACTTGTCACCTATTAAATTAATCGCCAACTACTTTGATAATCAAATCAGACATTTTTCACCGTTTTCTGACATTTTATGGACCTAACATCCGGCCGACTGATCGAGAAATGATCAACAGATGAATTGCCACTTATTTTGATAACAGAATAATCATTTTGAGTCATTTTTAAGTTCAAATAGGTCCACATTTTTTATTTCGGCTTCTCAAAGGTCAACTTTTTCTGGTTTCTTTAGTCCTCTGTGACAGCAAACTGAATATCTCTGGGTTGTGGGAAAAACAAGATAACATTTAGGGACACCACCTCAGGCTTTGGAAAACAGAGATCAACATTTTTCACTGTTTTCTGACATTTTCTGGACTAACGGAGTGATCAACTGATTAAGAAAATGATCAAGCAGATAAAACAATAATGAAAATAACTGTTAGCCCCAGAGAAATCTTACTCGCTCACTTGTTTGGAAATAAGCATTGAAGCATTTATTCTCTTTAAAGACATGAATCTTAAGTCGTTTCCACAGTGAACTCAAAGGGACAAAGAGGTGGATAGTGTTGCAAAATCACACTTTATTAGCTGCAGCTTCATATCGAAAGAGAAAACAACAACAACGGCTCACATCAATGACGTTTAGTGAAAAAGTCCAACTGTCTAATCTCGAAAAACAGTGATACTGTACTGTATGGTTGATATCAGCAAAGTACACAAAATTTTATGACAAAACTATACCAGAGAAACATCTTAGTGTCTCCCTCAGCCGCTAGCTCACCATAATTAAAGACTAAGGAGTTTAAAAGCAGAATACAGGAGGAGCTGTAAGTCAAAGGCAGAGCACACATCAGGCTATTTACAGTACAAGTCCTACTTAATGAGCTCATAACATCTGAAGCCTCTCGTCTATAACATGACAATGCAAGCACAGCTGAGGAGGATCAAAAGAAACCAGCTCCCCAACATTTCTGCCAACCGTGAGTGCCCATTTATGTCATTTTACTCCTGAACAAACACGCCCTTTGTGAGAACCACAAAAAAAGGTTAGGAAGCCATAAAAGCAAACCCAGCCAAGCACCCAGAGACATCTGAAAGGAAGAAATATGTGGTCTGTGCTCCTCAAGCAGCCAATGAGATGATTTTTTTGGAAGTTTTTTTTTTTTGTTTTTTTTTTTTAAGTTGAGAGGGAGGTGAGAGGGGAGGTGTAGGAGTCCTCCTCTGCAGAAAGAGGGAAATGCAGAAAGGAGGGGGAAATGGCAGAAAAGTTGAGCAGAGAAAAGACTAAACAAAAACTGACCCAAACTGCACGCCTGGGCGCGAATGGCTGAAACAGCTCTCAGTGTTGGGCTCAAATAAGTCGTGCACTCCTGCAATTTTCACCCCTCCTCCCCCCCATGTCCCACCCCTCCCTGATCTTCATCTGCAGAAAACATACTCGGTGTAGCTGGTCCACAGTTTGTCCTCCCCGGGGTCACTGCCGCCGTACGAGCAGGTCCCGGTGGAGTTGCAGGCCACCATGTGGAAACCGGCCTCGGCCAGCCGGTCAAACGCCTGCTCCAGAAAGTTATACTTGAGGTAGTACCGGGCCGTGTACTTGTCCGGGGGGCGGTCCGGGTCGCGGCTCTCGTTCAGGGTCTCCCCGAACACCTCCTTGGCCAGGGAGATCTTGCTGCACACGGTGATCCGCGCCACCCTGCGGAACTTGGCGTCCGCCTGAATGTCCCTCCCGATGGTGTAGCTGCCCCGGTAGCCGATGGTGATGTAGCCGGAGTCTGCGCCGCCGCCGGGGGAGCGCAGCGTCCCGTCCGAGGAGGAGGTGACCGGGCTGGCGAGCTCTGCCTCCTCGCTGTCCTCCGCCGACGAGCTGTCCTTGCTGGCCGCTGCCAGGCGCCTCGACAGCTCCGGCAGCTGGAAGAAGTCCGCCTCCCTCTGCAGCCGCCGCCGCTCCTTGAAGAACTCCGGCAGGAAGAGCTCCGAGTCCCGCAGGTAGTCCAGGATGTAGCGGAACAGAAAGCCGTCCCGGTCGAAGAAGAAGCGGCCCTTGCTGTCCTTCGGCAGCTCGCCCGGGGAGCTCCGGGTGAACTTGGACCACAGCAGGGAGTTCGGGGCCGCCGTGAGAGTCTCCAGCCGGGTCACGTACACCTGCCCGCCCACGTTCAGCTCCACTATCTCGGGGAAAGTTGAACTCTGTTGGCTGTCGGTCTGAGCCATGTCTCCCCTTCTGTCGGTCTTCTCCCTCTCTGCTTCTTGGAGTCCGTGTACGGGCGCCCTGAGAGCTGGAGAGGATCTTCACTGTGCTGAAATGTTTGTGTTGGTTTGGCTGTGTGGGAGGAGGAGAAGGAGAAGGACGGCCAACAGAGACATTAACTGTTCAATGGGAAGCTGTGATGAAGCGCAGTGCTGCCTTCAGGGGCCACATGCGAGGCTTAACTTTACACTTGTAAATATCTGGACGTCACAGTGTCCTCATAATCTGCAACTGGGCTGCACTTACTTGAGCAGGCCGCTGGACTCTCACATAACTGAGAAATAGGTGCAGTCACTGTCTTCCCGAGAGCGAGACGAGAAGTTTGACACCTTACACTAAATATATTTGAACCCAAAGTGTGAAGCTACCAGCAGCAGGTTAGCATAGCTTAGCATAATAGCATAATAATAATAATAATAAACCTGCCCGTCAAGCTCACTAATTAATGACTTGGCTTGTCATTTTTGCACTTTACGTATTAAACAAAGAAGATTAAGCACAATAATAAGTACAGTTTTGAGTTACTTTACCAGAAAACTTTATACTTTAATTCCACTACATCTCAGGGGGAGCTTTTGTGCTTTTCACTGAATCGCTGAGATGTGATGCATTCTTACAGTTTCGCCGACCAACAGTAAATAAAGCATTTTAGATAATGTATAATATACTGTAGCACCCCAACGACAAATGACAAATAGTAAAGATTTAGTACACTGAGGAGCTTTTCGTACCCATAATGGACAATGGATGTTTTTACTGTCCTCCGTAATGACTTTATGATGGCTCATTGACTGCGTTGAGGGAAGTCAGGATGTGTTGATATCTGCAACAGGATGTTTGTGTCTTTTCTGCAGCACAGCACTCAGCGTTAGAGAAGGTCAAGACTTAACATATTTTCACCATTTTAGCTGGAGGAACCTTGGTACAGTTTAATTAAACTAGAAGCAGACGCACTGAAGGAGAAGTTATTATGGAAACAATAATATAACAATAATAACTTCTTTTTTCTTTTTATCTCTTTGTATTGTTATAATGCTGCTGCTACACAGTAATTTCCCAGCTTGGGATTAATAAAGTATATCTATCTATCTATCTATATCTATAACACCCCCCCTATTCATTATATTTACATAAAGCTGTTAATAAGATGTTAATAACACATTATATAACATAACATGAGTTATTTTTAGTTGTCATACTTAGAGTCAGTCACATCTGTAATTTGAGGTCCAGAGTTCATTCTTGTCCACGGGTTCAGCAGTTTCACTTCAGCATCCATTTAATACTGAAGGTGTACTGAGGCTTTTGATGGTGAAGTTTAGCTGCAAGCCAAAGTTCAATAAGGCAGCGGCATCCTCTGGGCCCTCTCCCAGGAATCAAACTCATCCTTGGGTCTCCCATGTTTTAGCTGAGAGTTTGAACACCGCACATGAAGCAAAGCTGTGCTGTGTCTGCCAGGAGCGATCATCAAATTCAGTTCAGCTCAGTTGGACGGAGGCTGAAAACATCACCTTGGCTCTGAGTCAATCCCTTGTTTCCTCGATGAAATGCTGTAATTTCACACATGAACCCAGAATTTTCCTGAACAACTGAGAGGGGAGTTCGTATAAGTGCGCCTGAGGTCTTTGTGTGCACTTGAACTAAAAAAAAGAACAACAGGCAAAGTACACATGATACACCAAAAACCTCTGTTTTAAAGGTAAAATAAAGCTGGTCTTATAGATCAGGTGTCTCCAGAATCCCTTAAAGAGAGCCATGTTTTTCCTCAAACCCACATAAGTCCCAACCCACGATTGATTTCAGCTTAACACCAAAGAGCTCTTCATCTAGTCTTGAAGTGCAGTGTAGGCTGTATTCATATTTCAGTCCACACACCACTATTTCTGCTAAGGAGGACCACTGTCATTCATAATTGCAGTGAGACGTAACTGGCCTTTTATCTCAGATGTGTGAGCTTTGTTTGATTCATAATAAATAATAATAATAGCGTCTGCTATTTGTAAGAGAGAATGCTGATTAAGATCTATCACGGAAACTGGATTTGTTTTATTTTGTTTTTGCTCGGAAACAAATTAGGTTTGAGAGAACAGAAACATTTAGAGACACAGCTGCAGCTTACAGAAATTATACAGCGAGTAAAGAAGAATCATGCAGATATTTAGCCAAGACACAAAACACTGTGCATCTGTGGGAATGTTAATTAAGCAAAATGAAGCAAAAAACATAAAACATCTGGGTATTCAATCCAAAATCCTTAAACATCCTGAATTTAAACCAATTATATCAGTTTAAATATACTACAAATACCTTTGTATAAAAAGGTTCAAATGAAGCAAAAAACAGACATGAACAAACTTTATATAATTACATTTCTTTTGTTATGTTGACAAATTTTGATCCAAATATGGTGAAAGACACTTCAGCTTCCATCAAAGAGGAGGAAGTACCATGTCTTGATAAAGCCAATAAAGTAAGATGTTGCTCTAAGTGTTCCTCATCGGATCTCATCCATTAGTTTTCTCATCTGTTTCAGAACCGGAGCAGAAGATGCAGCTGCACTAAGTCAAATACGTGCTGGGGAAAGTTGTAAAGTGACTTCCTTTCTCTGGTGATTGTGATTATAACAACAAGTCTGACCTTTGCACATGACAGCACTTAAAACTTGTTTCTTTCTTGATACTTGGAGTTCTTGTTGTGGGGCACAAATGTAGGCGCGTGACTCGATCTTTCCTGCGCGAGACAATCTTTGCATTAGAGCGACATCTAGTGGACGATGGGTGGAGATGCAGGTTGTTGCTCTTGTGTTGCTGTAATGGATAAAGATGTTTACTATAGGCTGTATTGTGTCCAGCTTTTTCACAATCCACCTTCAAGACCACTTGTCATCATTCGCAAGAAAGATTCAAAAGAAACGTTTCACCACAAACTGAAAACACCAACAGAAAAACAACTGATCAAAAATGAATAATGAAACTCTTCCTTTTATTTACTGTTTGCTATGTGTTTTATCTATATTTTTAACCCACAGTATAAAATGGAAGTGGTATACTTGTTTACTGGAGATGTGTGGCTTGTTTCCATATTCATCAGACTGAAAAACAACCACCGGTCACTCATTTTATTTTATAATAAAGTACGCAATCAAGTCTCTTTCTGCACACCACACCTAAATTGTCCTCTGTCCAGTCCCGACCTCATGTCTGTGTTATCGCCGAAAAGGTTACCATTTTTCTCACAGTCTGAAAAAGATAATTGGATGAGGGAAGTTGTGAAGTTTAGCTTTCCAGACATTTCCTTGAGGGTATGAAGGTTAAGAGATGTGGCAGCTCATTTACTCATCACATGGGTTCCCCTCTAAGATCCATCAGTCTGTGTAGTCTTTCTATCTATCTGGAGATTTTGGTTCATATTTCTGAGACTGTACATTTATTTTATGTTGGAATGAGAATATGTTTTGTTGTTTGCAGAGAAGAAAGAGAAGTATGTAATGATCATCAGTTTAAATAGATGTTTCTTATTGGCTAACATCTCAGATGTGGTTTGTGGATATCTTTATGTTAGAGAGATGATTCTTATTCAGGATGTGTCCTCTGCAGTGCTGAATTAACTAGTCAGATATTTTCATTTGGTGCTATTATAGCAGTGTAAAAATACTCTAACAGCCTACAAGTAATATTCCTGCATTGAAAATTCTTCTGGTAAAAATACCTAAGTATCATCAGCAAAATCTACTTTAAGTATCGGAAGTAAAATTACTGGTTCTACAGAAAAAAATACTGCCTGACCTGAATATTATAATATGACACACAATAGATTAGTGATATAAATTCATTAATGTGAAAGCAGTATTTTACTGCTGTAGCTCTTTTTTACTTTATATACTATTTGATAGTTATACTATTAGATAAATCTGAGTGGTCCTGAGGTGACTGATGGGAGAGGAAAGAAGGAAAACATATTAACAAAAAACATAGTCTCTTTTATGACTTATTTACCTTAGCTGTTTTGTGAAATGTTGAATACCTTGACCTCTGTGACCTCTTAATTAAATTAAGATGTTAGGCAGAGCTGCTGAAAAGCCACAGACATCTAAAATTACATCATTCTTTGTAAGTGGTCACAAGCCTAAAATGTTGGAAACCACTGGTTTAGTCTTTAACAGTGTATAAGCTTATCATATGTGGTTTATTTAAAACATTCACTCTACAAAGTAACTAGTAAAATAAAGTAAATGCAGTGGGGTAAAAAATAAAATACTAATGTATAAAGTAGCAGGGGAAAAGAAGTCAAGTACCTTAAATTTATTGTGCTTAGGTTCAGTACTTGAGCAGATGTACAACTTTATTTTCATTGTTTCCACAATACAGAAAGTCACTGACTGAGAAACAGACAGACCGATGAGATGATGAGGATCCATGAGCTCTCTGGAGGTAAATTTAGTTGCAGCAAAGAATTTTTTTTTTATATTTAGATACACTTTTAGAATTTATTTCTCGTTAGACATCACTTTTTTTCATTAAATAGAATAGATAGAGAAATTACTTATTTTGACATCTTAAATCCATTGAAAAACAAGGAAGACAAGATATTACACAGCATCACATTTTTACATTCTGCTGGAGTATGTTTCAATGCGTGTAATACTGTAATACTTTTCCCAAAAAAGAACTGACAGGAAAATATTTTTTTTATTTTATGCCGAGGTCAGAGCAGCTGTAAATGTTTCTAAACCTAGCAGCCATCCAAATACAAGTCAGGGATGCAAATGCTCTTTGAGGCACCGTTGGATTGTTGTGACTGTGCTTTTTTGGCGTTTGTACCTTGTGTGTGTGCGTGTACATGCTTTTATGAATGTGTGTGTGCGCGTGCTGTGCCGTATTATGTCATCATGTCAATCATGTGACCTCCTGCTTGTGACAAAAGGCAGCCCCGTGATGTGACAACCAGTCAAACACTGTCACTCTGCGGCGTACTGGAGTGTGACCTCCTCAAAACTGACGCCGTGCTCCCTACAGCACCCAGCCCATCATCCATGTGCTGCCCCCCCCCCCATCTCGCCCTCACTCAGCTCCTCTCCAGTGATCCTCTCCCTGCTCCTGTCCGACACTCAGACAGCTATATGAGGCAGAAAACCTTCTTTTCCTCTCTGCCAACACACTCATCCTCACTCCGAAACACACTTTGACCCCCTGTTCTGCCAAACTATGAATGTGGAATGGATACAACAGAGTCTCATCTCCCCAAGGCTATTTCCGATTTCAGTCAGGAGGCTCACATAGATGTTTTAGCCGTTCATTGGAACAAATCTGAGCAAGCTCGACACACACTGCCCCCGAGTTCACAAACCCCCTTGGCACACCCCAAAGATATGCAGCATTTAATGACCACAAACATGTGTTTAAAGAAACGTTCATGCTTTTCTTACAATTAAATCTTCATAAAGAAGGAGGCTGTGGAGGTGGAGGGAGTTACATTTCTGACAGCATGCAGCAGTGTGGCACCGAGGATACAGAGCTCAGTGTGTTGTATGTTGATTGAATGAGCACCAAATGTTTATGTGGGCCGCCTACTGTGAGGGATAGTTCACAGACGAATGTGATTGGAGAAATTGTGGAACATATGACTATAAAATGAGCTCTGTGTCTGGAGGATTTTTAAACAAGGTGTTGTACTTTTATTTGCGATGAACTACTTAAACTCACACACTCTCCATTATCATCTGGTGGACCACCTGCTGACTGTGCCTATTTACCTCTCACTGTTTAAACTTGCAAACCAGAGAATAAGAACACAATAAACTATCAATGAAAACACAGTTTAAAGTTACTCAGCCAATTTTAGTCTCATTTAGGGGAAATTAAATTAAAACACCTAAAAGTGTAACCTAGAAACACAAGGCCGAAAAGAACTGTTTGACTGCCCTCAACACTTCAGAAGTACCTGTAAACACACCTGACAGAGATCCATCTATCTTCTGTACCGCTTATCCTGTCTCACAGGGTCGTGGGGTGCTGGAGCCTATCCCAGCTGTCATTGGGTGAAAGGTGGGGCACAACCCTGGACTGGTCACCAGTCAGTCGCAGGGAAAAGGGATGAGGGGATGATATGCAGGAAAGAGGGGTTCATCCCTACATCCATAGGCATGCGCTCATCTAGTTAAGCTATCCAGCCGCCCCCTGACAGAGATGTTAAATGTAAAAAAAAGAAAATTCTGAGTTGCCCTTTGAAGCTGCAATACGTTTTTCTGGCCACTTGGGGGCAGCAGAAACAAGCTGCAAGCACAACACTGACATATCACCTCATTTTCTCAAAGTTGATTATGATGTATCTGTTTACACATCATCAGACACATATGACATTCATTGGGAGTCTGTTTCTGTGTTGGACCACCTGATATATATAATATTAGAATCAGCTTTACTGGCCAGGTATGTCTACACACATAAGGGATTTGACTGGTTTTTACAATGCTCTCTCTGTACATACACAGAATACAAAATAAGGACTACAGCTCCACAAGGTTAAAGTAACATTAACATAAACTTAAGCTCTCTGTTTTGGTCTCCACCAACTCCTGAAGGAAATATTTGACTCTTTAGATGCTAAACAATCAACTGTGTTCACCAGTTAGTCACTAACTGTGTCTTGCCTGCCTTTTTGATGCTGTGAGATTGAACAAAAACAGTGAAGTTGTGTGCCCGACAGCAGGACAGTTAGCTGAAACTCACCATAAAGCTTCATAAAGCCAAGGGGCGCTGCAGATTCGGATGATAAATCTCTATATGTTCATCATCAGGAGTGACCCCTTTCACATTGTCACACTGTTTTCCGTGGTCATTTGATAAATAGTTATTATAGAAATCAATTACAGTTACCCCAAAGTGATCCTCTGTAACTTCTGACCAGCGTTCACTGTGGCCACCAGTGGTATTTAACAGGTGATGGGAAACTAACTGCTGGTATCAGAATAACACCTTTAGTTATTTATAGCCTTTTTAATTTAAATAGGCTTTTTAATGGAAATGAGCACATGCTAGCATACTTAAACATTTAACACCACCGTCATCTTTTAAAGTAGAGCCAACAGACCTTTTTTCACAGCAGGCATTTTGACATGTCCCAGTAAGAAAAGGTGTAAATAATAAAACTAATAATGGCTAAATTCCATTCAGCTGCTTCCATTTAAGTGTCCTTGTGTTGTGCATGCTGGCTCATTGTTATGGCGTTACTGAAACACTTGAATACAACAGAGTCATCATCATTGTTGTTAGTGACAAGTCAACATGTCTGCTGTAAAAAACTATTTGGAGCCAAGTGTCGAGTCCAAAAATCTTGCAATTAGGCTTACATTTATTTTGTTACCTCTTATATTACACACACACACACACACATTTCATTCAGAACTTATTGTGGTTCAACTGCTAATTCATCCTCCCCCATCGATTTTGAATGAGAAATTTTGTGCGTGTGTGGGGTGTCGTGACTGTGTGTGTCTTTGTTGTGTCTTTAGTTTTACTTGTGCTTTATGATACTGGACTGTGTGTAGTGAATGTGTGTGTGTGTGTGTTCTCGTCACCTTCTCCCAGGGTTATGTCTGCACCCTTGTGCTCCTCAATCAGCTCTAATGGATCCTCTGGCTCAGACTCAGCTGGGGCACCGATTGTGATACTAAAGACACTCGAACACACACACTCACGCACACACATATAAGACAGGGCGGGGCTGGAGGCTGATGTGCGTCGTGATGAGCTAACGACCCCTCCTAACATTTTCTTCCTGTCTTTGTCCTTTGTTTCTTCTTGTGCTCCACCGTCGCTGTGCCTCAGTGCTGCACCTCCTGCAGTCAGTCTAACGTAGCCCTGCCGCAGCTGTCGCATCTGGATGTTAATTTTGTACAAATGAACAAAACTTCAAATGTGTTGTGGCCTTAAAATAAAACCCTTTTCTTTATTTCCATCTCATATAAAATTCTAAGGCTATAAAACATAAGATTTTATGACAAACAAACAGCTTTTTCATCACAAATGTCACATCTTTCCTTCTGTGTCTTCGTGTCACCCACCCCCCACCCATCACCACCAGCAGGGCCCTTGTGTCGTGCATGTGTGTATGGGATAGTTCACACAGGTCACTTCCACCCTCCCTCAGCGTCTTCATTCAGAGAGTGAACAGGTCCCCTGGGGCTAACATGTGCTTTTGTATATATGTGCATAGTGTGTGTGTGAGTGTGTGTGTGTATATGTGTGTGTGGCTGCTACATTATTCTCCCCACTGACTTTCTATGGGATAACAAAAAAAAAAAAAATCCACCAAGCACGTTGTCCTCCCTTCCTGTCCTGAGAAAAGAGATGGGCTGAGGGGAACAGGTTGTGTTGCAGGCCAGTCCTCATGTGAATAAAGATGTACAAGTCAGAAAATAAAAAATTAAGGTGGTGCTACTGGTGCATTCGTACTTTACAGTTCTTCTGGTTCAATTTCACAACAGTGTTTTTAGTTTTCAGAACTCAAACTGGGTAATACATCAGGTTGTAGGTTTCTCAAATTATCTTCTATGTTCATCACTGATGTTTAATCATGAAATGGTCATTATCAATACAAAGGAACCAAGACATTTCAGCAAAGATTATACAGATCTTATGAAGGAAAAAATAAAGAAAAATGCTAAATGCATATGCTATATTACTGTATTACTTTATACTACTAGAAATGCTTCACACATACAGCATAATGATTGTGGCTATTTTTTTACAGCGCTGGCTCACTTTTCTGTTCTGAGATATACTGCAACATCTTAACAGGAATCAGAAGGAAAGAAACTGAATTTCTCTTATTTTCTACTACTCCCATACATCTGACATGTGGAAGAGGTCTCACCAGAGTAATGTTGTTGAAATGAGGAGAAACTCCTGATACATTGATTCAGTATTTTGTATACAACCACAACATTTTGTGTTTAAAGGTAAAAATGTGTCTCTTTGCAGAGCTCACATCGACACTATGAGCCAATCAACTGTAAAATACTGAAACAGAAATGAATTGTGTCACTTTGTAAAAATGTAAATATATTAAACTCAAACACACACATACACAAAAACCCCACAAACACTGTGATACTCTAACATGTTCACCGCTTATGCACTTTAATGTCACATGCATTGGATTTCTCAATCTCTGCACCGCTGACTCTCCATACATGCGAGTCCAGTGCAACAATTTGATTCTCATTGATCCACTGGAGCTGACGGCCCTCCACCACTTGTAAAATCTAGTCTCGGAGGATCCGAGTAACTGTTTGACTCACAGCTCTAATTCTATATCAGTAAAGCTGATTCATGGCTCGGACTCATTAAGAGTCGGGGTGGGGGGGGTCTGCTGATTGCAGAGCAGTCGCCTCATTCCTGTGGTGAGCCCCAGACAGTGTACCTGCAGCCGGCCCAAGTGGAACAAAGCTGGTTCTGTAATTAGGTTCTCATGGCTGATTCGATTAGAGCAGCCGCTACATTCATTTTGCTAAAGATGCTACTCAGCTGCCTGGAGGGACTAATGGAGGAGATGGAGAGATATGTGGGAAACAATCGGACATGACGTTATTGTAGGGGATGTGTGTGTTGCATGTGTTTTGGTATATTTAAAAAGAAAATTTAAAAAAAGCAATATGTTCACGCCAATTAGAACTTTTCTTCAGAAATCAGAAAATGACTAACATTAACATTTATATACCACACATACTCTTACATATCTCCTTTACAAACTTACATTGCTTCTTTTTCTCCTTCCCCTCCTCCATGCCTGGCCCTCTTCCGATGTTTCAATTAGCTGCTTTGCAATTGAATTTCAGGAGATATTTCTTAAGAAGGACATAAATAGATGCCTGGTGACATGACATATGAGATATGAGGTGCCTTGTGTCACGCTATATAAGAGTTCGTCTGATGCTCCACAGATCACACATTTTTACCATTTATGGGCTTACAATGAGAAATATTATATGATATTTAACAATTTATTACTTTACTTGGTTGTCTGTCCTTCAGACAGCCCTCATTCTGTGCAGAATGAGGGCTGTTTATATAAGCCGAAGGGGGAAAGAAGTCTCTGTGCTCATCTTAAATTTCAGTTTCGTGATCATCACAGCCTCACAGCCAGTTTGGAGGCCAGTTGTGTTTTTGTGCAACTGGTGATGTGAAAACCTGAAGCCTCCAGTGCACGTGCACACTGACAGTGAGGTATCTTGTGTCCAGCAGTTAAACTTTTAAAATGATAAATATTTGTGTATTTACAGATTCTGTATTTTTCAAGGGAGAGAAGGAATAGATGTAAATTCTTTTAAGAGGTAATTAAAGTTATTTGTGGATGAACAATAAAACCATTAGTCATAGCAGAACAAAGAAATATTAATGCTGCTTCCTGTCCTGAGTTTCATTGTTTTTCACACTGAAACAGCCATCACATCTTAGAAGAGCGATCAAGAAACTTTGTATTGGACCTCTATGGAAATGGGTGACTTGTTAGAGACAGATTTAGAGCAGCCGAGGTTGAGGGGGTCTTGATTTTTATAAGTATGAATGTCTTCTGTTAGACAGTCCCTGCCAGGTAAATGCTGATCTTATCATGAACTTAATGTTAAAAATTTGATGGTTGGAGCTCTACGGCTTGGTAACCCTGAGTTACTTTGTTAGACTCAGGAGAGCTTCCTCCAGAGCCGAATGCTCTCACAGATAAAGTTGTTCTCATTATGGAGAATAAACTGATCTTGGTATCCCTTTAAACCAAACATGCAACATAGGTTTCCATTTATTCATTTGCTCTACCATGATATTGTTAAAAATTATTTTTGTACTGTGTAGTCCTTAAATTAATCTAATGTTAAACTTTTTCTAAGATCAAAAGCTGTTTGAAGTTTGAGGTGCTATTTGTTAGGTTGTAACAGTGAATTTTATTATATTGTACATTTGTTGAAACAAGAAAAAGACTTTCCTTTAAGCAAACAATGTTTCCAGCGAGTGCTGTGATATGTGGACAGTCACCTTCCCCTGTGTCCCGTCTTTAAAGTTATGCCCGACTCCAGCACATTTGATGTCTATCTGAATGCGCCGTCTGTCTCTGTAATCTCATCTCCTCCACATCCGCATTGAGGGAAAGTGCTCTAGTGGGACCTTGATTCCCAGAATTCCCTTTTATCTCTTGAGGTTGGTTTGGGAAAATAAGCTAGACAGCTGTAGATGATAAAATGCAGTGAGGGAAAAAAATTCACATGCTGTCTGTCCGTGAGACAGAGATTAAAGTCTGATGGTTCTGCTTTTGGGGAATTAATTAGATATTTAAAGAATCTTCATCCAAACCAAAAAAAAAAAATTCAGAGCACTTACAGGTAAAAAGAAAAGTTCAACTCAGCAAAGAGAAGAAGACCCTCAATTGAATGATGTCCCTACATTTGTCAGTTACAGATTATTACAAATGCAGGACAGAAATCTTCACTGGCCAAATATCATTGACTCTTGGAGACACCATAGGATGTTCTAAATATATCCAGTAGTTATGAATGAATGAATCTGTTTTGGTTTGCATCCAAATGCTCTCCAGAAGAGAGTCCTATGCAAAAACCCATCCCCCTCCTCCTCATACGCAAGGCCGTAAATAAATGGATTGACTTTTGGACAAGCAACAGTTTTCCTTCATAATTGTTAATTATCATGAGTGCTCTCTGAGGTACTTTCTATGAATGGAGATGGGACACTCTCTCTCTCCCTCCACCCTCTTGTTCTTTTTATGGGATTGGTCCTAGTTCTCAAGGACGTCAAAAAGGACGCCAGCGATGGAGGGAGGAGGCGCGGTGGATGGGTGGGGCGCCTGCGTCATTCCTGCGCATCGGGGTTGGTGGGGTTTTATGGCAACCGATGCCAGCGAGCTACACCGTCCCGCTCACCCCCACCCGGGTCCATCTTCCCTGCCTGACCACCAGCAACCCCACCCACCCCCTGCCGTGGCTCCTCCCCGAGTCCCAGACAAGAGAGAGCACAGCACTTAAGGTAATGTAAATAACCAGAGAGGGGGAGCTATTTTAAGATGCTGTCTTTCACTGTGGCCGTGGAGGGGGACAAAGATGCAAGCCAAGCGATTGTAATGTCAGTCACGTTTTCGGACACGTTCTCTTTCTCCGTCTACCGTCCAGCTAGCTGAGGGGCCTGACGGACAAGAAAGAGCTCGGGCCGGCTGCAAATTCAATGTAGGCCTTTTTTGAAAGAAAGACGTATTATCTCTTTACCTTTTAAAATAACATGCAGACAAATAAATGTAGAAATCATTCAAATTAGCTCCAGTACTCCCATAAAACAGAGATCCCCCAAAGGGGACGGAAGGTAAATCTCAGGGGGGTCACAAACTGAAATAAGAAAAGAAAAAAAGATTTCTGTAACACAAAATGGCTAATTCTCAAATGGCTAATTTTTTTCTCTTCCTTTTTATAAATTACTACCTAATTTGATGTTCAGGCTTTTAAAATTCTACACATACAATCCAATGGTGAAAACCCCCCTCTTGGTTGAAGTCATGCAACGTGACAAGAAGTCCCAAGTCATAAATGAATAGAGCCTCATCCCTGGAGGAAAATGACACTCTTCAAGTCGTGACGATAAAAAACACACGATGCATACCGAAACCTGATTTAAAGAACATTTTGAAAACCACATTTGCAATATTCTCAAACTTAATTTTTAACAAGAGTCAGAGAGGGAAAGAAAGGTGAAATACCAATTTTATCTCCTTAGAAAAGTAGAATTTGTATATTTTCCTGAAACAATTTCTTCTTTTTTATTGTTTCACCTTTTATGACATCAAAAATAAATAAACATTTAGACAGCATCCTTTCCATCTTATATGAATTATTTCAACGAGCATTATTTGTTACCTATATAGTTTTTTTTCCTCCACATTTTCTTTTTTACAAACATACACATCACAGAGAAAATAATCTGTACAGTGCTGTTAGAATTAGAGAACAGATCTGTAAATCAGGACCTGCCGCCACGTCCTTCTGCAGCGGGTACTGCTTGACTTTGCAAAAACACAAAACAAAAACATACACAAACAGCAGTAGAAGTACACTATTCGATATAATAAGATCTTCTGTAGAGGTTACATTCATATTCAAGTCTTTGTTCACTGCAGCCTGACCAGAGTCCAGTCAGAACTGTGGAAATTAAAGTATCTCTTTTTATGAGCGTCTTTAAGGCAGTTAAAATACAAGATAACTTTAAACACTAAATTTACACTGATTCTTATGATTAAAACTGCTTCTGCACCTGACATTAAAGAGAATATTATCTAATGCTTCAAGTCAACTACCGTCACTACTGCTTGTATATTTTCTACTCGGCATGTTACATGGATTGTTTCTTTCTTGATTCACAGTCATAACGCGTTGATCAGTAATAATTAATAATGTACACGAGAGATGTGATTGCTTGTCAAAACTGTATGAAAAAACAAGAGATTTAGGTGTCTATCTAAGGTGTTTAATTTATAAATCAAAGCCTGGTTATTTCAGAGCTACAAATGTGAATTAGGTTACACATAACATAAAGTTAGTGGCCTGATATAAGCTATAAAATATCATTTTATTGTATTTTATTTCCACTCTCTTGCAGACAGGTTTGTATGATAATCACTGTGCAGGTGTTTAACGTGTGTGCATGTGTTATTGCTTTTATCTAACTGGTACATACATGGTTAAATCCCCTCCTTCCAAACTATGGTTGTGCTGTCAGTCACTGTTTCACTCCTTGTCATACCTGTGATCAAATATTTCACCACTTCACTTTTTTTCTCTGCTCATCTGCAGTTTGATGACAGCCTGCTTTTTCATTAGGCATAAAAAATTAAACGAACCAAGTTTCTTTCGGTGTATCTCCAAACCAGCTCAAAAAAAGGAAGAATACACAGTGCACTTAACTATCTATGAGTACTACGTGAATGTGTGCGTGTGTCTGATGTACTTGACAGAAAGACAGCTTCATGTCCGGACAATCTGCAAGCTGCTACACTAAATATCCTGACATGTGGCTGTTATCCAGTCACCACAAGTGGGATGTGGTACTTTGTAGTCCCAAGGGATCGGGATGTTTGCTTCTTGTCTCTTATTTGTTTCATCTGACAGAGAAATCTGGAAGTTCAGTCACATGTTCAGTCCTTTTTGTCTTTTTTCTTTTTTTCACATCACATCCTGAGTCTCATTCTTCATCGTGGTGGGAGGAGTCAGGGCTGGACTCCTCCTCCTCCTCCACCGTTTCCGTTGGCAGCGTGTCGCGGCGCGTGAAGGCGGCCGCTAAGGTCACGCTCAGCCGCGGCTTGACGGGCGCCATCTCCGACAGCCCGATGTTGTTGCCGCGAGTCACAAGCGTCGTCTTATCCATGATCTCTCCACTGTGCTTTGACACCACCGCGTCGAGGAAGTCGTATTTGTGGGAAATCTTGCCGCTCTCAAACAGGTACTTCGCCAGGTAGGAGAAAGCGACGTTGCCCAGAAAGGAGGCGAGCATGGAGACGGTCTTGAAGGGGAACTTCTGGATGACGACTTCCTCTACTTCTCCAGTCATGTGGTGTATCCGCTGCTCAGTAATCCAGCCGGGGTAATAAATGAAAGGAGGCAGCTGCAGGTAGGGTTCTCCTCCACCTATACGCAGCACCAGGCCGAACAGGTAGGCGGCCACCGAGCCGTACGTGTTGGTGCCTTTGACGAAGAGCACACTGAGAAGCTGGGGGAAGATGATGACGTAAACCAGGTCTGAGCTCAGGTACCAGAGGCCGTAAACCGTCCCAGTTACCAATGCCATCACTGTGGCAAGGCCGCCGAATACAAAGATGGTAATACGCATCACCCACACGATCTCACGGTCAGACGCCTGAGGACACAAGGAGGAGGGGAAAAAAGGTTTGTGATACGTGCAGCCGAAAACAAGCCAAAATCACAAAGAGTTTGTATAAACTCAGACTTTTTCAGACACAAATGTATGTACATACCGACTGTCTAAAGGCAAGCTGGTAGATGTTCCTCGCAAACATGGAGCTTGCCGAAAGGATGGAAGAGTCCGCAGACGACATGACAGCAGCCGACACTGCACCCAGACCGAAAAACGAGACGAATGGCGGGCAAAGATGCTGGAGCACGATGGGCAGAATCATGTCTGCTTGTTCCCTCTCTTGAGGAGAAATGCCACCGTAACTTGTCTGGTTCCAGTCTGAACAAGAGAGAGACTTCATGAACATTTCAAATGATGCATCCAATATGCCCAGTATACATGTACTGTAATATAAATATGAACATAAACAACCCTGTGACCTCCGGACAAACACAACTTTTCCAAATTACTCAGAAAAAAACAAAAGTCACCTTACTAAAATGTAATCAATGAATGAAATTTAAGGCATATACATGTTATGTCACACATCACAATCTTAAAGCTACAGCAACACAATCATTAGAAAATGAAAAATTGCATAATAGCATTGGAACATTTATTTTTCATTTAGTTTATTTGTTTTTCATAACTTAAGGGTTAAAAAAATTATTCTTATTTTTGCCATTTTGATTTTGTAATCACACTGCCACTCATATTTATTATTTTTATGTTAACAAAAATAACATAATAAAGTTGTGTATTCAGATGTTTAGTGAGGAATTTGACGCCTAAAAATCTGGAGATCAAACCTCTAATTTGGTCCCTTGCCTCCCTCTAATGTAATATTTACACATGCAGCGTGATTATTAAACGGATTGCTTATTCATAATGGATGAGGTGAACCAGCTGCTATTTACCCAGCTCTCTCAGATCTAAGGGCAACAAGGAACCCATCGAGAGCCTCAAAAACAAATGCACACACACGCAGACTGTGCGTATGGAAGCTGACGTGTGAGCTCTCTAACCTGTGGAGGCCCCGATGGCCCCGATGAGAACGGAGGGCACGGCCATGACGAGGCACCCGAAAGCAGCCAGGAAGGAGAGGACCTGGGCGTAGGTGGCCGAGGAGGCAGACAAGACTCTCTGGAAATACACCTGCCAGGGTATTCCTCCAAGCATCTGCAGTGCATTTAGAGACTGTTGAGTAACATTCGCAGAACTGAACCCCGACACAGTCATGATCGTATAACCCAAAATAACTAAGGAAAAAAAACCCATAAATAAAAAAGAAAGCCATAAATAAAACACACTTAACAGGGAAAAAAACAGTGGAGAGGTATTACAGTCAATTCATACACTTTAAAATAAAAAAATATATATATATATATATCATTTGCAAGATGAATTAATTTGTAGTATTTGCCTAGAAATGTAAAAAAAAAAGACACGTTATCAGAGCTAAAAAGATCACATTTACAAACACTGATTGTAACCAACAACACATTGCATTTTCACCTCATGAGTGATGTAACTGATGATCAAAATGGTTGAATTTTCTGAATTTATCAGCTACAAGACTGACCAACAATCTCGTCATGTTAACATGATTCATTTGCATAATCCATTTTAGACAGTTTTCCAGTGTGCGATAATCCTCTGTGAACTAAATTCTAATAAAGTGAGAGATGAATAAATCTGTTACTGTACCAGGAGGCAGAAGTTGTCGATCCAGACCCAGGTGTCGCTCCTCTGGACGCTGCCTCTCCAGGGTGACTGGTACACCTGCTTCACTGCAGTAACAGTGATGTCTGACACTGCAGGGTTGGTTAAAGCGAAGGGGACGCTGATCCACTGTCCAGAAACAAGTAATACACAGTTACAGACAAATACTTACAAGCTAAATTGTAATTTGCTCTTGATTTCTTATCCTTTGTTTGCATTATTCTTAGACAAATTTGGCATGTTTCAAGTCAAGGTCAAAGTACATTTTTAGCAACAAATACGGTAAATCTACTCAATGGTAGATGGGGGTAACCAGTCACACTAGCTGCTATTAACTTCTTTTCAGTTCTACTCAACATGAACCTACCAAGCCGAGGAAGATACAGAAGAGCTGCACGACGTCAGTGTAGGCCACAGAGTAAAGTCCTCCAACCAGGGTGTAAAAGATTGCAATGAGCGCTGAGATAACCACTGACATCTTAATGTTGATGTCCACGATGACACTCAGAGTGGCTCCTGAACAAAACAGGTGAGGGGACATCAGGGCCACTGCAAGTCATAAAGACTGAAACACACTTTGACCTTATGGCCCACAATTAACTTACCGAGGGCGGATAAGATGGCGGCGGACCAGAAGATCTCACCCATGAGCGCGGGTATGAAGAGGAGGCCACCCATGCGTTTCCCATACAGCTGCTGGAACGGGTCCAACATGGTGACGTAACCCCGTGAGCGCATGGGCTTAGCGAAAAAAAGACCACCTGGGACGAAGAGTGGACACAGGCTGAGTGTCGAGGCACCCAGGATCCAGAGCAGAGAGAGAGGACCCCTAAATCTAGACAGAGCTGCCCTTTGTGGCCCCCAAATGTATATTTATGTATATTTAAGGTGTAATTTTGCACTGCTTTATAACATAGATTTGTTCAAATTGACAAAAATTAAACATAAAAACAGGGAGGCTACTTGGACAAACTGAGTTTAACAAGGATTTTCCAGTGCAGAGGACCACAGGAGAAGCTTCAAGCAGGTATGAAGTCAATGAACACTCCTGCTTCTGAGTGACATTGTGCCTGTATTTTACATTATTTTAAAAAACACTCACCCACAACAAGGCTGAGGGCGTATCCAAAGGGAGCCTGTGCCCAAGCCAAGCCATAATCAGGCAGATACACATACTCTGCTGTGCCATTGATGTACCCTCCTCCAACCCAGGTCGCTGAAAATCACACACACACACACACACACAGAAAATATCAATCATTTACATTGGAACTAAGATAAAAAAAGAAATATTCATCCACGTCAGCTTTAAATCAAAGACATTATTCTTCAAATTGTTGACGCTTATTTTTAAGAAAATAAACTAAAACAAGCCATATTACCTTTTCTATTTTTTATTATTAACTCAAACAGCACTTCACATTTTAATAGAAGGTTAAATCTGTTTAAAGAAACTCATTTTGAAGCCTTTCTAAACAGTCTCAGCCACTAAAAAATCAAAGTGCTCTCGTGCGTAATAAAGACAAACCTCACCTGTCATGGTGAATCCGCCGACAAATAACCCGATGTCTCTCCCTCCCACCATGATGGTCTCGCTGCGGTCGGTGCCCTCCGCCTCCCCGGAGTGTTTGTTCTTCCATGCCGCCCAGATGCCCACGAACAGGATCAGCAGATAGAAGACCGCGATAGCCACAAGCCCCTCTACATGGATGGTCATGGTCGCGCCGGTCTTCCGCTAGGAACGGGAGGGCATGGAGACCTGCTTTACGCACGGAGAGGAGAGGGTCAGATACCATGTACAGGACAGTATTTGTCATTTATTTATCTGCTTTTGGACACATTTATTTTTACATTATTGGTTCGTTTGAAATCCGCAGAATTCACTTGATTTTTTTTCCAACAGGTTTTAGCTGAATCAGAGGTTCAGGTGAAATTTTAATAAGAGTCCGAGGAAAATAGCTCCTCTGCTGATTTAATAGATTTCATGCGCTTTTGTGGCCTCGAAAGCTTCTGTAGAAAAATGGCTCTCACCTCAATACAAGTCTCTAGAATATCATTAAGTAAATTAAATGAAGAAAGTGAAAATGTATTGAAAAGAAACCTAGTTGTAATATTGTTCTGCTCATTCGGACGAAGATGTGCTTTGTTCAGTTCCCACAATTGAAAAATAATTAATTGAAAAAAAAAAAACCCTAAATTAAAAAAAAAATCAAACATGTCTGTTTAAACACAGTTACAATTGTTCCTCTATTTCATGACTGTGCCTTTTCTCTCTATCAAACATTTTCTCTCCTTTCTGCCTCTCCTCTTGTCCTTCAACCCGGGCACATGCGCGTAAAATGCAAAAATTACGCACAGGATTCCTGATAAAAAAGAGAGACATCATCCTCTAAAAATCCCATTTGATACTTCACAAAAAATGTAAAAAAAACAAAAACAAAAAAAAAAACCCACTCACCTCAAGTGTTTCTGGAGTCATGTGCTGGAGGGGGACACCTGAGGCAGGAAACAAGGCGCAGAGCGGTTGGACGTGTTTGTGGAGAGCCTCGTCCCCCCTTTTGGCACCGACAGGAACAGTTCAGTGAAACGTCGGTGGAGGTCTCCCGGGTGACTTACTGAGGCTTATAAGAAGGGGGGGACAGGTGCCGTCAGAGGGACCGACACACGCGTCAGAGCAAACCAAACGTCCCTCTTAATGAGCACCGCGCAAAGAGACGCGTCACGGAGGGTGGAGAGATTCCTTTGCTCAGTATGGATGGATAGATGGATGGACATCTTACTTTTTTTTTTTTTTTAAACCACTGAATCACTGAATGACACGATGTGAATTTTAATACCGAGGTTGCATTTTTACGCATTAAATAATCAATCATTTGCAGAGGAGCTTAATGCTTCCTGCCCTCCTTCAGACTCGGTGCGTAACGGCCCTCCTAATTGCGCAGCCATACTTCATGTGGCCCTTTTTTTCTGCTGTCACTCTCTCTCTCTCTCTCTCTCTCTCCCCCATTTTACCTTACAACCGCAATTAACTCTCCACAGAAACCTTTTTTTTTGCACGAAGGAGGATGAGGATGGTGCCCTCTCTGCTGCGCACAGGAGAAAACTCTGAAGAGACACAACCGGGCCCTTAAAATAAAACTAGTTCCTTATATTTGACATACAATTTCTCCACTCTTTCTTCCATTTTCGTGGGGTGCCTAATGTTGAGGAATTCAATTTTTGAGCAATTAGAAATTATTTAAGTGCTTTCTCGAACTGTGTCTGCTTTAATGGCTCTCTCTTTGCCTGGACTTGTTTAATGTGGGCTCTCTCTTGTCCAAACTGACAGGCATCCAATTAGGATGGATCCTGAAGAGCTGTGGGGAGATTTAATGATAGTCTTGACTTTTAAAACACACACACACACACACACACACACACACAGAGTACAGTGCAGCAGCTGGGAAGTTATTTGCTGGAAGGGGCCAAGGTGTTTGCTCATCAGGAGAGTGGATGACAGGCTCACCATCACAGCGCCCCCCTCTGGCCAGAGCCGCATCAGCACCACGGACAGAGGTCGGTGCGTTTGTCTTGGGTTGGCTTTAGCTGAAGGTTCGGTGCACTAGAAGATGTTTGAATTGATCTCACTTGTAACAGTCTTGTCTTGTTAATTTAGGAATAACAATGAATACGGTTGATTCTGCTTGAAAAGCTCCACCGAGTATTCTTCTGTGGGGCTTTGAGAGTCTTAGTTAAATCTCCCAAACATAAAGCAGTTTATCAAGTTGATTAAGTAGAATAATGTTTACTTGAATTGGATTCAGTTTGACATCTGACTAGTGATTCTGTGCAACACTGATGCCAGAGTCTAAAGCATCCGGCAGACAGCTGGAAAGCTTCCTCACTGCATGTTTGACAGATGGCTGGCATATGACCTTGACACTTTTTCGAGTTAAACACTGAGCCTCTACGCGTCTG
Source organism: Scortum barcoo (assembly GCA_023238725.1). Classification (NCBI taxonomy): domain Eukaryota; kingdom Metazoa; phylum Chordata; class Actinopteri; order Centrarchiformes; family Terapontidae; genus Scortum; species Scortum barcoo. The sequence continues at coordinate 13,270,319 of CM041531.1, forward strand.
CGGCTTGTTAAAACTCGCCACAAACACGTGTTCCTCAATCACGCCATTACGTCGACATACAGATACAAGCAAGACGCAACTGACAAAAATGAAACTGACGCGATGTAGCATCAGAAGATAAATCCTCATAACTTGTATAAATGAATGTTTATGTCTGATCAAATAAATTGCACAGGGCCCGAGGACTGCAGGATTAATGAGCAGCTGCTGCTGGCAGCGCTCAAGATGTTTGAGAGAGAGAGTGAGAAAAAGAGAGAAAAGATACTTTATCCAACGATGAGGTGAGACTCACGCGAAGCCACCATTATTTCTTAAAATCATGAGACAATATTGCTTTTCCACAGCGTTTATTCTTTGAAAATTAACACATACAATGTCATAAACAAAAAATACACACAGCTCATTTGATGATACAGTTTGAAAGAAGAATATATAACTCCTCTGATGCTAAAGTGAACCAGTGCTCAGAGTCCTTGTTTTCTAACAGAGGTCTGGAGGATATGAAACATAACAAGAGGAGCCTCTCTTTGTTTTGAGAGGATGAAACAAGATGTCTAGAGGATATGAAAGTTGAAATGTCTCCCAGTGAATCAACACGCTGATATGTTTTACAGTTGGACAATAAATAGACAATTTATTGCAAAATCAATGTGGTGTCAGGATTTGAATATTTTGGACTCGAGTGTCCCCTTGTGGTAGTATAAAATAAAAAGATATAAATATGGGCTCAAGTGACACTAAGACTAAAAAATGTCTACTTGCAATGAAAACATTATAGTAGAATGATAAACAACTTTTAGGCTGGAAAAAATTTAAATCAACTGTAACAAAAGCAGAATTTTTTATACCTTGTTTCTTGTCTTCGAGCTAAAATCGAGTATTTAATCATTTGAAGGATTTCTTTTTTAACGTGCTCCAAATGAAATGCATTGGTAATAATTAAAACCATTAACAAATTCAAAACAAGTCATGTCAATTCTGTCAATTAAACATCAGAGATTTGCTGTGTAGTACATTATAAAAAGTGACCATGACTGTAAGGACGCCCATTAGAGATCTGATCTTCATGTTTTCTGTCAATATTCAGTTCTGTATTATTCATTTTCTTGGGTTAAAAAAATAGATTGGCATAAGGCGTTTTGTAGTTTTTTGTAGTTTATCATGTGTTATACTAAAATAAGATTTACAGATGATACATTTATAAACAAAATACCACAGAGTATATAAAATAAAACAAAACAGGATTACTTCAAAGATTTCATCATACACTTTTTTCCAGTTGTTTCTTTTTGCCTTGAAACATCTCTCGCTCGCTATAAAGCCTGGCTGAGGCTGACACAAACGAAAATGCAGCCACACACTGTGATCTGAGGAGGAGTGGTTTGTAATGAAAGCTTTCAGTCAGTGACTAAACCAGGGGATCAAAGGCTCGCATTAAAAACTTTCTGCAGACGGTTTATTTTCAGTTGTCTGCCTTTGAATCACTGAAGTACCGCGAGTACATTGTAAGAAGCATTTTGTTTGATTACATTTTTTTTCCTTTGAGCAATAACATAAGGCAAAGATAAAAACACTAGATAAAAATAACTTTGTGAAGAGAAGTTCTGATTCTTAAGTAAGCAAACTCTGCAGGCTAATTCACGTGACGCTCACTTTATGACAATCATTTTATCACTTGTTAAAGCTAAGTCAACTATGTGCTGTCTGTACACTTAGCCCCAAGTAACAATATGTACAACTAAATTTAAACATTCAATCTTAAATACACAAAATATCTTTTCACAGCTACTCGATAAGTAGTAATGAAACCTGAACAGAGCTGCATTAAGTATTAGCTGCAGTAAAGACGTGGTAACTATTGATTTTAATGTGACAGTGAGATGGCCCTATATATGCAAGTTTGAAAAAGGCGGTGTGCACTGGAATGCATGAAAATATTTTGGTATTTGTCACAGAAACACCAGGAAATTTGCCTCTGCTGAAGAAGTCAATTGAACTGTTGTGATACTTAAAACACAGATGATAACGCATCTACAGAGACCCTGAGAAACATACAAAAAAAAATAAAAAATATTCAGAGGCGGAAACAATTTCTAAAGGACCTCACTTACAGGTAATTTTGTATGTATGAGCTCATTACATACAGATCGCATGTACGATACACTAGCGCCAAAAGCTTTTAAGAATGATGTCTGAGGGATGGAGGCTCCAGACAGACAGAGACCGTCACCTTTCATAAGTTTTACATCATCAGTGTAATCTACTGCCAGTCTTACTCAACCATCTGTGACAACAACAGCTGTAACATGTTGTCTCCTCAGGAAAGCTGGCGCATACTGTTTGTCGGATGCAGGGGGGCTAATAATTTCATAATAATCAGTTTAAACTCCTAATGCTTGTATGTAAAAGTAAGACTTCACCTAAAATCACATTTGTATGTTTCTCATTGACTTTGAGCACTGTCGCTGGATGTGTTTTTATTGTTATTGCTGGTACCAGAGAGCCTTTTTTTGAGTGAACCACACCAGCCAAGAACCATCTAAATACCTCATTAAGAACATTACAATCCCATGGTACCTCTGACAACAGGGTCAACTCGCCTTTTTACAAAAGACTTCCACGGGTGCTGCTACTCCCGGCGTGTCCATCCTCATGCTCTCATGTTCTCATTGTTTTGATTTGATCTGCAAAAATATGACAAATTTAGTTATGTTAAAAAACCATATATACAAAAATCTCTATCTTTAGCTGGACAGACTTCAGCTGGAGTTTGATAGCAGCAGCGGCCTTACTGGGGCACACTCGATATAGTAGAAGCAAAGGGAGGCCAAAAGGCTGCAGATGGTGAAGCTGAAGAAACAAACCTCTGGATAAAGGGAGAGTTCAAGAGTTTTATACATATTACACTGTACTTTAAGACTAAGGTCACAATAACACAGTAAACATGGTAAGGAAAAAGTAGAGGACTTTGGCAAAACGATCTTCTACAGCTACGCAATAACACAATAGATAACACAACACTGAACAGCCAGTACTCACTGCATAATTTGATCTACGGAAGGATTTGAATGTGAGCGTTAAACATAATAAAAAGAAAAGAATATGTTGACGCAGTACAACAAACACCACTTTGTAGGTAAATACAAAGTTGTATACGGTGTAACTTTAAGTCAAAGAAAGATATGCGAACAAACAAAATGTACAATTCATTCTAATGTGGACAAAAACAATTTTTTTTCCATTTCTATCCACTTGTAGGATTAAGTGAGGAAATGTTTGAACATTTGTGTGAACATTTACATCACTATATCTGGTAAATATCTGGTTCTTTCGCTCCTGATACACAAACTTATTAACTCAGGTGATTTCATACATGCTAGTTACACTTAGTAGTGAACAAAATGTCTACCACACTGCTCCGTAAGCTCAGCACAATATCACACTCCCACTCTGAATTTCATTCACGTGAACTGTTATCATACCTTGTAACCAGTCGACTCCCTCCTGTAAACCTTCTCCTTTTAGAGCATCAGTGGCACTGAAACATGTCAACATATAATATTAATATCAGTGGAAAAAAAAAAAAAACTTTCAGTGGCCTGCTTTGTCACATTCAGTCAGATTTACTGATGAAGATACAACTTAAACTCTGATTATTTACCCCCACACACACAATGGTACACTAAACTGTCTGTTTCTCAATGGCATATTCATACCAGATGTGCCAGGGTTTGTCTTTGATGTTCTCCAAACACAGCAGCTGTGAGACCTTCACTGAAGACAAAGCATCCCTGACGTCCATCTTGTTGGCAAAGAACAGGATGGGGATCCTCCGGTGTTTAATGTCTACAGTGAGAGAGAGGGGGAGGGATGAGGTCAGAAAGTTATTGTTATGAATTAGTAATTTCATTTGGTTCAAGACAGAGACACAACATCGCAACAGTTAACAGGGCAGGGATTCAAACCCAAGAGAAAAAATTGTATTAATATACATAAAACATACCAGGATGGTTTAGTAATGTGTCCAGTTCTTCTTTGGCTACTACCATCCTCAGTTTGTCAGCACTGTCAATGACAAATATGATCGCCTGGCCTTCCCTAAGAAACAGAAAAACATCACAGGGATTAATATGTATATGACAGGAAAATTAGATTGTTTTGTTTTTTTGTAGTACTGGCACACTCACTTGTAGTAGTGTTCCCAAAGGTTTCTGTATCTGCCTTGACCAGACATGTCAAACACTGTAAAGGAAAGACTACAAGAAAGGTTTATGAGCTCATTCTGAAAAAAACATAGCATTTTGTTTATATAAATTTACTTTGGACAGAAATGTGCTACTAAGAAATGATGAATTAACATTTCTTGGACAACACATTTTACATCCAACAAGTTGTTATTTTATGAACAACTTTATAATCAGCCACCTGGATGTCTTGAACTTCTCTATGCTGAAGCCAATGGTTGGGACGATGTCTTGTGCTTGGGCCTGAAAGACAAATGCAGCATGTTGTAACGCACAACGCAACAACACACCTTTAATTACTTGCTATTTAACCATATATGAGTAATCTGCAGATAATTATAGGAAAACAAATGCAGTTAGTTTAAATATGAAGGTGCACAACTCCTGTAATCACTTATTAGTTAGATAAACGTGTCTGTGTGAGCAAAAAACGTTTTTGATACAGCTCACTACAGCGTTACTTTATTCCTCTGCAATGTCCCTGCAGAAAGCATTTGACAGACTTACATTAGAGGGCTTGAGCTGGTTGATGATGGTGGTTTTCCCACTGTTGTCCAGACCAAGACACAGCACGTTGACCTCCTTCTTCAACCCCAGCCATCCGGCCAACTTGTCAAACAGCCCCATTGGCTAAACAGCAACCATCAGCTGTCTGTCTGACCTGTGAGAAGAAAAAACAACAAAAACAAACTGACCATAAATATAGGAGGTAACTCTTTTGATTGATTATTGATTGATGCCACCTTCTTTAAAACTGAGACCATCAAAGAAGCAGCATATACTCCAATAGTTCACATCTAAGCTAGTTAGTTAATTAACACCCGTCACCTCCTACAATGACGTTTCACGTTAATTAATCAGAATCAGCTTTACTGATCAAGTGTATACAAGGACTCCTGTTTTTACAACAAAATAGGGATACATACAGTATAACACAAGGACAAAAGCTTGACAAGGTAAAAACAAACAGTAAATTATTATGTACAAGTAAAATAAAATAAAAAAGGGCGTATATAAAGTATATAAATATATAGTGTAAATAAATATGCATGAATAGAAGGTAAATAATAATAACAACAACAACAGTAACATGCAGACAGAGAGGCCATACTGCAAAGGAGGCTAAAATAAATATGATTACTGCAACAGGTAGCTTTGTTTACATGAAGCAGGTGGATATAACAGTACAGGGAGCATACGTGAACATTAAGAGTTGTTCATTAGCCACAGACTCACTGCAGCTATCAAACAAACAAACAAACAGCAATATGTCGACGACTTTTATTCGCTGTCAGTAGCTTAAGCTAACATGCTTAGCAGGCTCTTAGCAGCTTCTAACGTAATTAACATTTGCGAACAGCCATTTAGTTAATCTCTTGTTACTGCTGCTAGCCGGCCTCAGCTAACATTTGTTATCGCTCCAGCTCACATGATAAAAAGCCTCTGAGGGCACACGGCTCATCTGCGGCGCTGTATATCACCGGTTTTACGAGGAGACCACAAAATATGAGATGAAGTCAAACACATTTGTCACCAACCTAGCTTATCTTTGTGGCTTTGAAGCTAACAGGCTAGCCGGCGTCGCTAACATTAGCTTGTGTGTGTCGTTTCGCAGAGATTGATTTTTACCTGTAATTCAGTCGGGTCGCGTCCAGGATGCACTTCACGTCGGTTTCACCTTGCTGATGAACTGACCGGGGTCAAAGCGAGGAGTCATTCATATCTTTACTCTCTCATGCTGCTCGCTTATTTACACTGTGTTGCTTGGAGACCGTGGAGCTGACTCAAGCGCGCCACCTGCAGGCGTGATGAGGCACTGCAGCGCTGTCAGTGGTGGAGGAAGTATTCACATCTTTTACTTCACTTAATGCAGTAATACCACAGTGTAGAAATACTCTGTTAGCAAGTAAACGTTCAAAATGTTACTTGGGTAAAAGTACAAAAGAATCAAAATATATTTAAATTGCCAAATGTAGAAGTACTAATGATGCATTTCCACCCCAGAATCAAACATATCACTAAATTATTCACATTATTGATGCACTGATATGTCCATCTCTGTAATGTTACGAATGGTAAAGTAAAAGTTGTATTACTACAGTGTAGAAATAATCTGTTGCAAGTGAGTGTTCTGCATTCAAAATCTTATGTGATACCTTGAGTGGTGGAAGAAGTAATCAGATATTTTACTGCACTTAAAGTAGAAATACACAGTGTAGAAAAACTGTTACCACAATTTATTGTTTTTCTTAGGCTTTCTGAAATATATATATTTATGTTTAGGATAATGCATCTCTGCCTTATTGTGAATCCATCTCACTTTCATTAATTTATAGTCTTTGAAGAATATTATCATTTTCCTATTTTATCCTTTTCTCCTCATGTTAAAAAACATGTGCCTAGGCATTGAAGAAAAAGTGTGTACCATATATTTTTCTGTTGTCTTCGATACTTTACAGCTGCATGCCTTTCATCTATAACCTTAAGCACCTGTTTGACAAACTCACCTGACAATTCTTCATGTCCAGAAAACGTGTCAGTCTCTTGAGTGACAATTAAAGAGGACGCTGTTATTGTGTGCATGTGTGTGTTTGAGAGGGTGCATGCATCCATGGATACGTTTGTGTGTGTGTGTGTGTGTGTGTTAATGTGCATAAGCAATCAACAGCCTGCTTTAATGACAACAAACAGATGTTCGAATAAATGAAAACGAGGTATTAAAATAGGGCTGTTTATTAAGGAACAAACATACTGAATAAAACATACAACTTTCACAAGACTTTTTGTACAAGACATACTGCATTATCATGAGGATAGAACGTACATTTCTATAAAATCTTTTGACATTCAGCGGTCTTCAGTTCAAAAAACTTGATTGTATTTACCATTCTGTCAATCCTTATTTATGGTGAACTGTTTTCCGTAGCCAGCAGGAAGGGTTGTTGTTAAAATCACACACTGCACCACACATTACCATAGCTTACATCTTATCCACATCTTCTCTGGTCATGAGGTAACAGACTTGAGACCATTCAAAGTCAATAGAAACCATTGGATTGTCACTTGGAAAGAGAAGAGGTATCGGTGAACACTTGAATAGACACTAGAGAAAAGAAGTCCTAAATTCAAGTGAATGCTAGTATTTGCTGAGATAACAAAGAGACCGCATTTGGCCAACGCTGACGGAGGTTGGTTGTTGTGGAGGCTGTACTGATAATGATCCATAAGATGATGAGTGCGTATTAACTAGACCCACGTGTGGTCTGGCAGCGGGCCGCTCTCACACCAGCGGCGCGTGTGGTACCTGCTACACCTAACAGTCCGGTGCTTGTGCAATTAGTTGGATGACGACGATGCCAAGGGACCCCGGTTTCTTTCGAGCTTGGTGAGCGCGCACAGTCCGTCTTTGTGCAATGGCCTCACACCTGAAAGCCGCTCTGTTGGATGTGATGAAGCTGCAGGCGAAGAGACTGTATGCTGCTTATGATTCTCCTCTGGTGACCGATCAAACAGATGCCGATGCGTCTGATGTCGCTGAAGGGGAAAAAACATGGTGTTAAATAAATCGTTTGGTGAGAGCAGCAGACCGACTCAATCGTCATGACAAACCTGCAACAAAGTTGAACAAGCACATTGGGAAAACAACGACTAGTGGTAGAGATGGAGTGAATTTTAGACTGTCAGAGAGTATTTCCAGAAGACATATTTGCTTCTTTGTGATGATACAGCAAGTAAGTTATGACACAGAAAATAGTACCATCAAATTAGAAAAAAAGTAGATCATTTAAAACATGCTACATGACACACACACACACTTTATCAGTATTTTTGTGACAAAGCTTAATAGGTGAATACATTTTACATGTGTGCTTATTGGTGTGTAGCTGCTGTAAATTGGCGTCACTCACTCTATACTCATGGTTGAGATGGAATCCAGCGTTGTGTATCCTGCTGCAAGGAAGTTGTTCTTATACTGGCTCATCTTGATGGAGTCCAGCCAGTCGCCAATAGAGATGAAAAGAGGGTAGTCTGGCATGTCCTCGGGGGAGTCGGGGAAACTGAGGTGACAAACAGAAAGTTAAGGAATGCAAAAAGACAACAATATGTTGAGATGTTCTTTGAAGAACCATGTCAGTGGTTTTGAATGACAAGCTGAGTGGATGCTACATAGCTATCACTCATTTTCTAACCCATACTTGATAAGTGATTAATAATTGTCTGATAAGGGTCTGGTATAAAACCATCAACTTGCAGACTCTCGCATAAATGATAAATCACAGTCAGTATTAGAGGGTTTTTTCCACCAAAAAAAACTTCATTAATACTGCCTGGTGGTATGATAACAAGAAGGAATGGTTTAAATATCTCCACCTTGTTTGTAGCACATAAGCGCACACATTCAGTCAATGCAGTGTTGTGAGCAAGCTGACCATTCAAATTAAAATTTGAAACTCCCCATTTCCACCTGAATGCACCAGTTAAGTGTTTTTATGTTTCTTATTTTAATTGAATTACTATGCAGTGAGGACTGACAGCAGTTTAGATAAATATTTATTCTTTGTGTGGCTTACTTACAGTTCAGTACCTTCAGTATGCCTTAGATGGTACTGTGGAGTTTAAGTAATCATTAAAACATGCAAAACCACCAGTATGGTCCTTTCACACACTGTTTGCATGAAGTGATTCTTTACCTCTGCACATCATTCACCAGAGTGAGCAGACTGCTGGGATTGATGATGAGTTTGTCCAGGAAGGACAGCACGTTGTTGAAGCATGGACGCTGGCTTGACTCCTTCTGCCAGCAGTGCAACATCAGCTGGTGCAGTGTCACGGGGCAGCCCATCGGCGCTGGAAGACGGTAGCCTTCTTCGATTGATAAAATGACCTAAGAGACACATAAGAAGTAAGTTAATAAGTTAATAAGTTAAATACAAATGCAATTTTTGTGTCAGTCATGCGTCAAAGTCTAGTCTAAGTCTAAGTCAGTGGAGTTTTAGCAGCTTACATCTTGATTGGACATCTCCCAGTAGGGCCTTTCGCCGTATGACATCACCTCCCACATGACAATGCCGTAGCTCCACACGTCACTTGCTGAGGAAAATTTCCCATAAGCAATAGCCTCTGGTGCTGTCCAGCGTATTGGTATCTTTCCTCCCTGACACAGAAGCAGCTTGGTTAAGGAGATATTCAACATTTCTAACTACCAAACTTGAATATCCTGAAGTGACTGATCCACACTCACCGTGGCAGTGTAGGCTGCCTCAGTGTCATCTTCAAGGACTCTGGACATGCCGAAATCTGACACCTTACACACCAAGTTTTCATCCAACAAGATGTTGCGCGCGGCCAGGTCCCTGTGAACGTATCCCATATCCGCGAGATAGGTCATGCCCACTGCGATGCCGCGCATCATGCCGACCAGCTGGAGTACCGTGAACTGTCCGTCGCGTGTCTGCAGAGGTTGCAAGAAAGCGAGAGGACGAACATGATGCATGACAGATGACATGTCCTCAGGAAAACAGGGTGTACATCTGTGAATGTGTATTCCTCTCACCCGCAGGAAAGAATCAAGTGCTCCATTTGCCATGTACTCCACCACTATCATTACCGGCCTGCCTGAGGAAAAAGGTAAAAGACATGATTTGAGTAACAAACAGAGGAAAGAGACCAAAGTAAAGAATGAAGTGATACTGAAGAGAAAAACACAACACAGTTACACATATAGAGCTTACTGTTGGTTACTACTCCCTCCAGCCTGATGATGTTAGGGTTATTAAACTGTCCCATGATTGAAGCCTCGCGCAAAAAGTCTCGCCTCTGTTGTTCCATATAGCCGCCTTTAAGTGTTTTAATTGCCACAGCGATGTCCATCCTTCCAGGTATACGCAACCGACCACTACAGACTTCTCCAAGATTCACCTGTGAAAACAACACAGTGAAAAAGAGGTTGGTTCAGTGATCATTGCTTCCAATAGAATTTGTCATTATGTTTATTGTTCTTATCAAAGTATACATGTGTGTGAAACAAAAATTGTTAGGTTGTTAGACAGTTTGGAGAAAGATTAAATATTCAAAAAGAGAAATGTGAAAGAAAAAAATGTGGCAATACACTGCAGTTGTGTGCCATTTGAAACATCTGTAAGTACACACTTCTTCCACTAGATGGGGCCCAAGTTCCAGAAACTACACAAATGGGAGGTACCTCCATAATTACTCATGGGCTAAATAGCAGGCACAATGAGTTCAATTTAATGAACCATCGAACATTGTTATTCATAGTCAGAGGCACTGATTTTGCTCCTCTAAGGTACAATACAATAAATTACTTTAAAATCAGCTCGCTAAGACTGGTTATAAAAATTTTAAACTCGGACTTTATGAGGTTTCACATTTCTCATAAAGTAAAAATGTTACTCAAGATAAAATGTGATCATCTCCCTACCACAGGGGCAAGACAACCATCACTGGGACATTTTTACAATATTCCTGTGTAATTCTAAATGTGAATTTAGGAAATAATACCCAGATTACACACTAAATACCCACTTCTATCTAGTTACCAGTCATACAGTATAAAAATCAATGTACTCCTCTTGCACACAGGCGACTGCCAAAATAACACAGACAACACATGTAGAGTATACAGTAGGAGTAAACACTTGTGTATATTTGTTTATGTAAAGTTTCTACATCCATTTTACCTGCACCAATCACCCTCTCAATACATATGTATGAGGGGTCTATCTCTCTGGCGAATTCCTCCACAGCCTGAGTGGGGTCCTCATACGTGTCTGGATCCACGTAGGTCTTTATACCAGAGAATGGGACTGGAATAGAAGAGATATAAGACACACTATATTACAATATTTTGCATATTATTATATTGGAGCATGACATTTTGACAATCCCCATACAGTTTCATTGCAGAAATATTTGAAGGACAAGAAAAAAAAGTAATAGGCTGAAAACACACACAGACATTAACACAGCTCAAACACACTGATAATCTCCAGAACCTTCCAGATTTACAAAAGCTTGTGGACACTGTTAGCTTTTGTTACAGTATAATAATAATAGAACATGATATACATGTACTAATTTAGAGATGCAAATATCAAATTACTTGATGGACATAATAACATAAGCACAGGTGCAATGTGATGCAATCAAGTATCAAGTTTGTAGCCTTTATAAAAGATTAAAGACGTTATCTTTGGACGACAGCCCTGCTGTAAATTCTGTAAATTTCTGATTCTGAATACTGAAGCATCTGTGCTTTCTTGCTTCAGCTATATGAGGCCATAATCAATGTTGTATTTGCTTCTATTATACTGTAAAGTTTTTCTCTTATTTTGTCAAGGGATGTAGAAAAGACAGCAGAAAGCTCAGAAAATGCCCCAGAGCAGCGTATAAAGATGTTGCAGCCAGGCTTCAGCATCCTCCTCACTGGCTGAGGCTGGGGACGCTGCTGCAGTGAGCACTGTGCATGATGACTGGCACAAATGATAACTTGAAGCAGCCCCTGGTACACCTCGAGCAGATGAGCTGGGGACTAAATGTACTTTATAGCTGTGTCAGCTCATATTGTAGAGGGTTGAAGGCTTCATCTGAGATAGATTCCAGTTTGGAGTCTACACTCTACCTCTGTCTCCAGGGTGTCTAAGCTCAGCTCTATAACAGAACAAGCCTTTTCTACCAGTTTGTTGAGCCTGCTGGCATCCCCTGTCTGGGTGAAGGCTCGACAGCACACAGCAGCAAAGACCAAACAAGGAAAACAAACAGTGGGCAAGAATTACAACTAGCATTTTCAAAATATGTGAAGAAAAGGCTAATTTATATCAGCAAGACTGTCATGGTAATGTCTGCTGTAAGTAGAGCTAGATTCTGATGATATGCAAAATTTTTAAAAAGAAAAGAAAAGAAAAAGGAAAAGAAAAGGTATGACTGCAGAAAAAAACCCTATCCAACTTTCTGTACACCGGAGGAAAACAGACGCAGAAGAGAGCACAAAGAGCAGTGGTATGTCGAATATTTTTATTTGCAGTGCTTCATGTTTCTTCTTGGATCGATCACACATCCCCAAACAAGCCTGCAGATGGCAGAGTGGTTAGATTCATCTCAGGAGCCACACTTGTGGCTCTGCAGGCCTCAGATTGAATCCTACAAGGGCTCTCACCAAACTGTCTTAGTAAATTACAGGACACCATTTTGTTGCCCAAGAAGGATACTCCTCCCCTGTGGGCCAATCAATACGCCTGTTTTTACCCGTAATTGTGGCAACACACTCAGGTCAATCCTGTAATTCTTAAAACGGAACAGCGGTTACCCAAGTTTTGCACAATCCAATAATGGGTGTTTGAGATACTGTGAGTGGAGGATAGCTGAGAGATTCAGCACCAAAATAGAGCCAATCTGTAGTATGCACAATCAATAGTATGCAGAATTGAGGCAGAGAGAAAGTATGCAGAGGCAGAGAGAAAGAATTGTAGGGATAGTTTTTGTGTAATTGCAAAAAATACAAAGTGTAAGTGTTTACAATGCAGCAGTGTAAAATTATGTAATGAGACAGTGCCAAGAGCTTAGTTTGATCATCACAGGTGTGTCTGCACTTAAAGTACTGAAAGGACGATTCTTTCAAATGCTGATTAATCCTTTGTATTTTGACTTTTTCCTCTACATAAAGACTGAACCATGTTGATATAGATTCCTTGGGTCTATTTTTCTCACAGGAAAAACAAACCAAGGGGAACCAACTATATATACTAAACTGTACATTTTTACATTTACTTGTTGGTGCTCTCTAATGGAAAAACCATGATGGTGACACTGTTTCTAAATGTTCTCAAACCTAGTTTGACATTTTTGGCCAACAAGTACACAAAAATCAATAAACCAGCTATGAGGTAATATTAGCCGATATAATGACCTTGCAGATTTATTGCTGTAGTTTATAATCTCATTATCTTAAATTCTCATTGAGGTTGCTTTTTAAACATATGACGCCTGAAGCATCTGAAGCTTCTTGAGCCTTGATCAGTATTTAGAAAGTTTAGAATTCAATTTCAGTCTATTTTTTTGCTGCCAACACACCAACATCTGCACTCTCAACTAGTTAGCCATAAAAATCCACAAACCTTCAATTAACTTTGATTAAGTAAGTGGATGCAAATGTGTCCATTCAAGTCCATTCAAATGTGTCTATCTGGCTTGAACAGGAAGATGGAACATACATAACTTACATAAATTCTACTCATGATAAAAAGATGGATAAAACAAGATGCAACTCTGAGCCAAACAGACCACTTTTGTGTATAAGTTGAGTGAGTTGGAGCATGCAGTCTGTTGAGCCATGTATGCTTTTACCAGTATTAAAACACATGCATGCAATCAGATGCAGAAATGTTATCTAAAACACACACACACTCAAACACACACCCACACAACACAAAAAAAAAAAACATTATGTGCAGTACCGTGTCCACTGTGGAAGCGAGTCCTCCTCTTCTCCTCTGACTTCATCCTGGCTTTAATGTACCCCTGACACCTGCGCAAGTGAACCAGTTTGCCAAAGAGTAAGAATCACCTTCATCACCATGTAAAAACACCCCTGTGCATCCCTTTCCTTCTTTTTCCTCTATCTCTTTTTGCTGATAAGCCTTTCAGCATCTGTGCTCAAAAACACAGGGAATTCATTAGCACCATAGGCAGGAAATATGTTTGACATTTCACAGATTTAAAGCCCTCATGGCATAAAGTGGGAAAGTGCACATTTATTCTGACAGCATAAACTGCCTAAAAACAGTTTTTAACAGGCTTTTGGCTGTAATGCCACGTCATCAATCTTTTGTTTTGCAAAGATGTCTCCGGTGGAAAAAAAAACAGCCAGACATTTTCCTCTTTTCTTTAACCAATTCTTTTACAGCAATTTTGGTTTTGCCTTTATTTGATTTGTTTTTTATCATTTTTCCTTCATTTCCCCACATTTATCCTATTCACAGTCCCACAAATCCAAGGCTTCAATGCTTTCAAAACTTGGTGTTCACAGAGGGGGAGAGTCTGGACAAAAGTAGCAGTCAAACACTATTTTTTTCACAAAAAGAACAATTTTCATCCTCCATTTAAAAAATATACAGCAGAAGGTCCCCCTTTGAAAATGTCAGCATAGGTTTCCAATGTGCTAATACTTTTGCAAGGTTAGAGGTGTTCATTTATGTTACAATATCTTATAAGGCACTTGAAAAAAACCCAAAACATTATTGATATTGAGACTCAGTTGACCCTGGGTCAAAGAAGAATGAGAGCTAAATCAAGTATTGTTTCTTCCTCTGTATTATCCCACTTGGCCCATTCTTGGTGCCTGAGAAGGCTGAAATAATATATGAGCACCATCCACAGCTCTGTACTACACCTAATGGAGGAACGGGAACAGGTTTCTGACAGATATCTGTGATGTGGGCTCACCTATGCAGTAATATTACTTCAAATCCGTTAATGCTGCCCATTATAGGGATATTTCAGGAGAAAATGAGGATGGGTATAATTTAGATTGTATTCTATTGTCAGCAAAAAGCACCAGACTGGATATTTGGAGTGGGTATTTGAGACTTTTCAAGAAAGCACATTCCCAAATTACATTCACATCCAACATACTTAAAATATGCTGAAAAAGAGAATATCTTTGGAAACTCATTTACTCTTAGGTGGCATATACAAGTGTTGCATTGACCAGCTTTATTACTTTATACTTTAAATTTTTGTTTTATGTCGTACAAGTCATGTATAGAGAGTCTCCCTTTGTCCATGCAGGAACAATCACTTAGCCTAAAGATATAAAACCTTTAACTAAATTAATTTGAGGTTTAAGTATGATTGGGTAACATTTTTGTGAATGAAAATGAAGCAGAACATATAGCCTCATATCATAACTTGAGACAGTTGACTACACTAATGATGAAATTTCACAAATGTGCTCCTGGTCATTTACAGGAAGTGCTCACCAGGTTGAAACAAGCAATTTTAGACAAATTTGTGCAGTCAAGAGTTTGGTGAATCTAACCTGGAACATCTGTACCAGTGGGCTTCACAGAAAAACAAGAGAGATTTTGAAAAAGAAAAATACAAAAATGTTCATGTGGCTCAACGTCTAGCAATTTTTTTGCCTGGGGAGTATCTGAATCTAGTTTATTCTGTGAAATGAGACACATTGCTCCCATTTCTGAATTCAGATATCTTCAACATTTGTTTGCACACTGTGTGATCAAAGATGATCGTTTGTATCCCAATTATATTAAAATCCAGGCAAAGTATCTGCTGATTGTGGGCCATTTTTCATTGTTTATTAATAATTGCCACTAATGGTAAAACCCTGTGAACCAGAAGCAGAGTGAAGACAACAGTCTGAGATAACCTGTGGAAGTTAATGGAATGGAGCAAACTGCTGGTACATGCATTACATGCTGAGTAATTAGGCAGAAAATTGGTTCAGCCATTTGGAAAATAAGAGTGTCTGCTTGGTGGCAAAAGAGAGTCCATTAACAGACTTCTAGTTGTAGTGTCACTCTGGAGATTATGAGAAGAGAAGCACAGAGGTGTGTATGTGTGTGTGTGTGTGTATGTGTGTGGGGGGGTCTTACCGGCCAGTGATGAGGAGGAAGAGGGTAAGGATGACCAACAGGGAGAAGCCACCTACAGATGCTGCTGTCACGACCACCAAAACTTGACCCTGATCAGCGATATCAGGGTCTGAGGAAATTGAGAAAGCAGAGTGGAAAACAGGGGAAAAGACCAAAATCTGAAACTGTTAATATTAGCAGCTCTCTCAAGGTTAAAACCACAGATCTGACACACTACAGGGTGATACCAAGCTCTTGCAATTCACTGAACAAAATGAATGACTGTGATATTAAATTAGATATCAAATTATTATTCCATATTTCTCATCACTGAAAATGCAACACAAGGCATCTACTCATTTTGTATCATCTTTCTGCTCGCTTAGGTTTCCCTAAACATGCAACACAACCATATTTTATTCTTAGAAATGCTAGTTTAAAGTTCTTAAACCCACTGAAAATACTGAGATACAATAAGCTGAAGTTGTTCTGTTTCATACTTTTCTCAGACAGTTCATCATATTGACCGAAATTTACTTTTCCACTGGTATGTAAGTCACGGATCTTCTTTCCATGTGTGTCTTACATAATAAACTAAAAGCTATTTTTAACTATTCTGAACTTTTGCCTGTGAGCAAACAACAAAGTGTATATATGAAAAATTATAAGCTCCTTATAACTCAAGTTGCATTGCTCTTTTGACAAAACTTGACTTGGCAGGGAATTGGTAAAGTTTCCAAAATAACTGTATTTCCTTGATAGTGCATTTTGGGGCTTCAATTTCCATCAAATATTACTATTATCTTTTCCAACTAAAACTGAGGGCTAGGAGGAGACAGAGGACAGAAATATTTCCTGATGTATCCCGGCATGGATGAACTTAAGTGAACACAACGTATTCATTCAGTGACTATTCAGTAATCCAAATTACCATTTATGTTGATGAGTACCCTGAAACATTTAATTGAGGATCATTTTCAACATTGCTGGTTCAGACCTGCCCTTGAACTTGTCTTATTGTTGGTATAAAAGTAAATAGGAAAAGCAACAGTCAAGAAACGTGAAAAAGCTCTAAATCACTGCACTATGTGTTACATAAAGCTTTGTGAGAGTGTGCGCTAAATAAGCGGAGAGAGAAAATGGTAGATATGTGGGAGCACAGTCCAAGTAAATAAATTCACTTGTGTCAGATGTGTTGGTACATGATGGGGGTATGAGCATGTGAAGGTTGACATCTACATATTCATCACCTAGAGTGTGTGTCTTGTAGGAGGCTGTGCATTCCTGCATATTTCAGGATTAGAATCAGCAGAGCGTTATGTGTGCATCAGGAACTTACAGGGCTTATAAACATTTAAATAAATGGCTCATGCCTGAAGGAGCACTGATGAGTTTCACTGATCCATGGCAAAGAATGACCATAAAGTGTCTCCAGGGATTTTATAGGGTTGTTGATCAACACTGATGACTCCAATTCTCTGCTTTTAAAACTCCCCTCTTCTCCTGTGCATTGTTTTAGAACAAAACTCCATATCCACTGGCATTTCAACACAAATCTAGCTGACAGAAAACCATTTCTGCCATTTCTCTCTAAAATACAGCCTGTACAAACTCAATCGCAGGCACAGATCCCCTTGGCTCACTCCTCCACAGGCGTACCCTCAGCTGCAGTGGCAAAGTCAAAGTTGGGGCTGTAGGCAGTGTACCCGCCGGCAGTGCGAGCGCGCACGTGGAAGACGTAGATGGTCGATGGTCTGAGGCCTGTTACCACCACGCTGGGGGTTTTGGTCCGCGTCGATGAGTAGCTCAGCTGCTCTTGCTCCTAGAAACAAAGAAACAGATTGCCAGAGATGATAAACAAAGGGAAGTTTTGGCAAGGACAGACAAACACGTGTTTGCATAAACCCATTATCAAAGCGACATTTGAACAAAACATAATTTTTATCTTATTAACCGACAGAGCAGATGGTGAACAAAGCGGAGATAGCAATGCATTATGGATGCTCTGCACATTTGGGTTTCTGTATGCTAACTATGCACAGTGCTCTGTAAGCAGTGATTGCTCTCTGTGTATATGATACAATCTTGTGATGCATTTTAGTGCTTAAATAATACACTGTGGCCACAAAGCAATAAACACATACAGTGCACAAACATGACACAATGAGGAAAAACTCAAATCAATGAAACTGCATTATTAAGTATGATAAAAGGCTTTACCTTCTCATAGTATTTAACTTCATAGTCCACAATGTCCGCAGGCGGCTGTTCCACCTCTGACCAGGAGAGGGCGATGCTGTTTTGAGAGGCCCAGTCTTTCCTGACTACACCCACCAAAGCAGGACCTGAGGATGCAGTCAAAGAGTGCAGGGATTTGAGTCAGCCGTGACTAACCTGCGAGGAGTGGGCTGTTTGGAGGTTTTAAAAATCATGCACGCAGGAAAGTTCAAGTGTTTAAAAAACAACAACATGTCCTCTCAGAGCATGGACATTTTCGGATGAGTTAATGCACCAGTAAAAATCTCCACACACTTGCAATTTCGTGATATTTTGAAGCACATCTGAGCTTATCTGACTAAGTGACTACCACGAGTATTAAGGCTTAGTTTACTGAAATGTAAAAGTGCCAAGGAGGGACTCCTGACATAAAAGTGTAAGGACTGGCATGAAACAAAAGCAGTGAAAACATGGTAGGATTGAGCAACCTGGAGTCACCTGTCCGAGAGGCCCAGGGGACTAAAGAAATGTGTGAGTGATTCCAGCCATTTATTGCTTGAGTCACTGCGGTGAACTCTAAAGTGAATCCACTGAGTTCAGGGACATGACTGCAAAGCACAATTTAAAAGTGTCTTCAGCCATCACAAGAAGTATGTCAGCTTTGAACAACAAACTTTCAAAGCTCCAAAATGGGGGGGGGGGGTGGAGGCTGAGAAAAGCACATGCCGTATACATAACACACCTCCTCTCCAGTTTACAGTAGACAATCTCAAGTAAAATAACTTTTTTAGCAATGTAACGACCTGGTGGCAGTTTGGAAGAGAAATTGTTTCAGCATCAGAGGCGTCCCCGAAGGGAAGAAGAGGACCAAGAAACAGCCATTTCACTGCCCAGCTCCAGCATGATGTGCAGCCTTAGAGGAACATTTTTGTTAACCAAACCACTAGACCTACAGCAACTGTTTATCATGTTTGTCATTATTGCTGAATTTGGGGGAATATTTTACACAGGGCTGCTGAGGAGACACAAATTCACCTAGCAGGGATTCAAATATTTACCATCAATTATTCATAAAGCCTTCGCTTCAACAGAATATGATTTGGCAAACTAATAGATCCGGTCCCTCAGTTGTCGAGCGTGCTGTTTGGGAGATCTTTGTAGGAATACTAAATTCAAGGCCAGATTGATGTCTGAAATTGTACTGAGTTGGACTCGTCGGGGTTCAGATGTGACTTTGGCATCATGTCAAGAAGCCAAGATTTTCTAGCAGCACCTCAGCCCGGACATGACACTTCACAGTCCAGCAGCTCAGCCATTTCAACTTGTATTAAGAAAAAAAAAAGAAAAAGAAGTTTGATGCTGATCCCTGCAAAAATACACACTCGAGGTGACAAATATGGAAATTTAAGAGGTGTGTCCCACTTTTATATTACAATGCGCAAATTCAGGCTCCTGACTGAAATCTGTTTAAGCATGAATTTCATTACGAACCTGAAACTCTAATCTACATCCTGTTTGTGACACAGACCCACAAAATTGGAGAAATTAAAGTGTTACATATCAGTTCAAATTTTGCACTGCTTTTTTGGATTATCAAAGGAGAGGTGTCAGTCAATAAGATATCAACACGTATCAAAAAACATACAGCATCACACATGGATCACACACAGATCATTGGACTGCGTCATCTATTAAACAATCTGCAGAGCCATGCCACACATCTGCCGTGTCAGCCGTGTTATTCCAGACAACATGTGTCCTCTCTAGCCTGGTGGCAGGTGGTGCCTGAGCCACACTGAGCGCCTGGAGATGTTGTGGGAATATCTCAAGCCTCTCAGCCTGGCTGCCTGCTGCAGTTATTAATGGCAAACAGCAGACACACCAACAAAAACATACAGTGTGTATTGACAGAACACGACGGCACAACAGCGCACAGACGAGGCAAGGGCAAACGCCACTCAGCTGCTTTGTAGATGTCATCTGTGACGACTGAATTCCTGTACGTTTTAGCATGGTAATAATAACAATGATAATAAATAATTATCAGTCCAGTCTGGATATTTTTGATTGTTTCTCTCTAATTGATGAATGACCATTTTGCCAATACAATGTGTAGCCTGATATCTTAAACAAAAGCTCATTTGAAAAAAGTGCACAGTACAGCTGCAGCTAAGAAATATTTTCAGTTTTGATTAATCTAATCATTTTGTTGTAAAAATGTCAGAAATTGGTGAAGAATGCTAATCACAATTTCCTAAAGCAAAAGAAGACAAGAAGCTGGAACTTTGTAATATCTGGCTTGAAAAAAAAAACACTTAATTGATGATTAATAGATTTTCAGAGCAATTAATTCTCTGTCGATCAACTAAAACTAACTCCTAAAATCGTTTCAGCTTTGTTGCACAGTACTGACAGATTGAAATCTCTGTAAAAACACAAGTGTATGCTAGAAAAGACCCACTCCAAATCTGAGGGGTGCATCAACTGATCTGAAGAGGAGCACCTACAAAATACGTACCAGTCCATGTAAGACCAGCAGAAATGTCGAGAGTCTGAATCAGGTCCAGAGTGACACCCTGTCACTCTGTGATCCATAATCAAAGACAATTTTAATGTACAAGGACAACCAGGATGTTTGGTGGCTTGTTATCAGTTCTGCATGTGTTTAAAAACATAAAAGAATTAGCTGCATTAAATCCTCATGCATAAGCATTTAGGAGGATAAGTATTTGTGAGTGTACAGTACATGATTGTTAAAGAATGAATTAACCATTCACGACTCAATTTAAACATATAGAAACAACTAGAGGTGGGGGAAATAACTCCACGATTATACTTATTAATCAAATCGTGACCCTCAGAATCGAATCGTGAGGTAACCTAACTGACGATTCCCACCCCTAGAAACAACTATGGTGCCCATAAATGGCATGTTCAAATAAGAAGTGATGATGATGTTTTTCACTGGCATCAGGGTAACCAGGCAGATAAATATGCATTAACCACTTAGGGGATAAGAATGTTTGCGAGAATCACATTACCAGAGGGGATTTCTGCCTGCAGTATGCAGTATAATTTTATGTATCTATCACCATGCATGTGTGTGTGTCATTGTGCTTCCGTCACTCCAAGAGTTTTCTGTCTGTGGACACTTTTGCAAAGTAAGAAAACTCTAAAAAATCCTTATGCAAGAGGCTATTTTAGGTTCTGGAAAAATCAATGCACTCGTTAGATACCTACTGCTATGGATGAGTAGCTCAAAGAAAACAATTAGGGTCATTGCAGTTTAATCACAATTCGCACATCAAAAGATAATTGAGGATCTATAAGCTCTAGTTATTGCCAACATGTAAAAATAGGCTAACCCTCAACTACAGATTCTCAAACAGATGAAGAAAGGACAGAGGGGGAAGACAAAAATGGGAGAAAGAAAGAGCGAACTGGGAGAGCTGTAAAGAAATCCCACGAGAATGCATCTCCCCAGCATCTGAGCATATAAATAGAAGTCAGCCCTATTCCCAGAGCAAGCGAGATGAAAACAGAAGAGAATCCACTGGAGGAAGGAAGAAAAGAGTGAAGTAAAAGAGAGAAAATAATCTCCTGAATCAGGACACCATAAAACAGTGGGAAGTGATCACACGTGGATACAGCACGTGAGAACTTTATATGACCCTCGTTGTTATTGTTTTGGAATAGAAATAATCACGGAGAAGAAGATATCAGAGCGTTTGAGGTTGTACTGGAATTAGATAAGCCAACAGTCAGTAACTACCAGTGTAAGATGCACTGAGATGTTTTAACTGAACAAACAAACAGTAACAATCCATAGAGAGAAAGACCTTAAATAACCACATGTACACTATATGGCACATATACATTTACAAAATACTATATTTGCATTTATAATATGGATGGATATCAATATGCTAGTAGAATGGTTATAAAAAACAAATGTGAGTAAAACCGCTGAGAACAGCTCCAAAGACTCACCAAGGTGAACTTGACACAATGAGGAAAAACAATGATTAAAAAAAATTTCTTTGTTCATGTACATTTTGCACTCGTGTGAGAGGACCGAGCCAGCTTGAAGTCTGGGTTTATAACTCAAACAAAGACTTCCATCAAGCCTCGCATCTTTTTGCCACTGTTAAACTGATTGAAACATCCGTAAAGCCAGTGATTTCTTTTGCAATAAATTCAATTAATTAAATCAGTAAAATGACTAATTCCTTAGACAGGACCAAGAGTGCAGAAACTCCATGCTACGGACAACAATGGTGAACTCATTCTACATGTGATCTACATACTGCAGGCATTTAGGCTTTTCAGTGTAATGTTGCTGTACTGTAATGCACTGTTTGGACCATTGAACAAACATTTGTGACAGTTAGATATTACCATGACTCAGAGGAGAATACAAAGAAAATTCCACTGAAACTTATTACTAATTAATAAGTAAGTAACAAGTATTTAACATTTAAAAACTAGACGAGACAAGATGAAGACAAGGACAGTCTGTGGTAGTGGGGCAGTAGAGCCTGGAGTGAAAGACAATGAGCACAGCTCCGTAGGGATTTAACCATTTAAACCAGCAGCTGTTCGATTTCGATTATCTCAGCAAAGGTTCGATGCGTCATTAAATTTCACATTGACCAAATTACATGATTCGATTAGATATGTAATTCAATTAATTTGGAGTCTTCCAGGCTCCACGAATCTAAAAAATAATCTCTAACGCAGACAAAAGCACATGTGAACTTCACAGATGTAATCTTTAGTCCAAACTTTCAAAGGCTCAAGAGCCCATATTTTCAGCCTCTGTTAGGACACAATCTTTCCTTTTTTATCTTACATAAGCACTACTTTTAACACAGAGTGAGTCTATCTTTATGGCTGTCTCTCTGCTCCTGTTGTGGGAGCACTTCTTTTTTTTTTTGTCTTTTTTTTATCCCCCATGCAGCAGACACCTTACACAAATTTGCACAGATTTCCCTGTGCCTCTTCACAGAATACTGCAGTGAACTTTGTGGGAGGAATCTTTAGCAAGAAACGCTCTGCTGAGCAATAACTAGTGTTCATAAACACAGAGATCATCCCGCTCACTCTGCACTGCATTGCTGCCTTCAGAGACGTCAGGACAACAGCTGACCTTCATCAGCCTCAAAAAAGGAAAAAAAAACAGCGTCCTTCCTCACAAAGTGAAAGTAAGTGTGGAAGAAAGTACGCACAAATAGGCGTTTACGATGATCAAATGTTTTCGAAGGATCCCCGACAAAACAGATATTGCTCAGCTCTCACAGCCACAAAACTAAATGATATCTCTGGTATATCACTCAATTCTGTTCAGAGCCAAAGCGATCATGCATCTTGCTTAACTGAGCATTATAACTTATCAAGGTTAGACAAGCACACAGGCAACAGGGAAGAGAAATTATTAGTAATTCTGATTAATAGGTTTAGCATAATTAAAAGCATAATGAGGCATTAATACACAATTTACAAACAGAGAGCATGCCAACAGAAAATAAATCAGCCCCCCCAGTTCTGCTTTTGATTGGCCATTATTCCATCATTGGCATAACATCACAATCAATTACATGAATCACCTTCCAGCATCTGTGTTATCTGGCAATGAGCCTGTCCATCTCAGGTCCATTCAAACACAAGTTTAGACAAGCCCAGATTTTTTCAACAGGCGTTTCTCTCAACTCGACAAATGTTCTTCCTCATTTGAATTTATAGTAAGTTTTGGGCTGTATTTAACAGCAGACATATGGTGCCTTGAAGAGTTTAAATAGATGTTCTAATATTGGTCTGAATCATCAAGGAGGATTTATATATATATATATATATATATATATATATATATATATATATATATATATATATCTTCCTTCAGTGTGCAAACATACAGCTTCCTTTATATCTGGTCTTTTTCCCCATATGAAATGTGCTAAAGGACAGTTATATAACTGCAAACAAAGGATCAGGGTCATTCTATCCTTTATCAAAAACACATATAAAGCATTATTACACTCTCTCTAATGAATATATGATATATATACATATATATATATATATATATATATATATATATATATATATATATATATCGTATAAATTCTAATTCTATAATGACTCAATCAAAGAAAAGATGTAGCTCTAGTATAAAGGACGCATTAAGAGAAGAAAGGCGTATGTGTGTGTGTGTGTGTGGGGGGGGGGGGGAGAGTGGGGAGAGCTGGGAAATGACTAACAGACCATATGCATGGCTGTAGGTGGTACATGGGTTAAGCAAATATGTGTGCAAATATCTGATGTGTATGAATTTGTTTGCCTGTTTGTTTGCATGCGTGTCTGGCTGTGTGCATACAGTATGTCTACTGAGGAAAGGCAGTTTGACAAGTTAATCCACTCTAAACATCCTGATGGGAACATCCCCACAGGCTGCTTCTCCTCCTCCACGGAGATTATTTTGCATTCCTACTTCCTCCCATCAGCCAAGCTGCCTTTGCCAGAGAGATGTGTATGAAGTGACACGTACACACCTGACATCTGGTTTCCATTGTATGATGACAGCCTTTCAGGATAACATTTCATTTCCGAAGATAATCCACATTTCTAAGATTAATAACTCTTCTTGAATGAGAAAGAGCATGAATCAAGACCATCACGGCGGTGATATGATACCTTTTTTTCTGACTTACAAATGAGGCACTCAATTTTATCCAAAAAACTGAGAGAAGACTAAACACCACTACAGAGAGTCAAAAAATGCAGAAAGGTTGGTAGAAAATGAGAATAAATGAATACCAAAATGGCAGCATTTATGAATTTCACTTCAAAGTCTGCCATTCGCAAACACAATGGAAGAATTTGCAAAGCCTGAATACTTGACAACAAATGAAAAATTACATCTTTATTCCCGCCACTCACTCTTTACCTTGCTGCCACTTGAACTGTCCACATTAGTGCTGCTTTATTCTCATCCAGCATCACGCTTCTTTTGAGACAGCAAGCTGCTCAATACTACCTACCTTTGTACTGTACTGTAGACATGGGAAAACTTTAATCTGGCTTACAGTCAGACAGACTAATATTTTTTTTCCAAAGGGCCAGATGATTGGTCGGTCCACTTCTTTGGTAAATAAATGATAAAAAACATGAATGTACCCACTTCTCTATTTTTATATATGAGCTACTGATGACTGAGCGTCTATCTTACTCTCATTAGAATTTAATCTCAATACTGGCTTCCTGCGCATGCTGAAAGGGGAGAAAACGTGTGCATACATCCCTGGTATAATTTATTTATCCACTCTCTTTCCTTCCTTCTTCTCAACCATCAATTATTCCATCAATATTCTTGCCCTTAAAATAAAAGTTTCAGGTTTCAGTAGTTTAACTCAGGTTTCTTATTTTTCCTAATTCAAGCCCACGACAATGCTGCATCGAGAACTGCTAGCTGTAGGTGACCTCAGGTCAGTCCGGTTCTTCTAATTACGACTAGGTTCAGGTCGCTGTGGCTCTGTCAGCTATTCAGGGGTCAGAAATGTGCTTCACTTATTGACACATTAAGCTGGACGGAGAGACAGAGACTGTGGAAGAAGACGGCGGGTGCTCGGGAGGCAGAGAGGCAAATCTAGGATTTATTTATGCAGAATAAATAAATCCCAGCCGATTGCCATAGCATAAATATCCTCATCTGCTCCTAAACACAGCATTCATGAGCTATGACTCAAGTATTATGAAACTATGGTATATACATAGGTCAAGCATAATATAATATCTTAAAGGTAAATAGGGCTAGTTAAACTTTAACCTTCAGCAATCTGTTCAATCTGTCCAGCAAAAGGGAAACAAATGAAATACATAAACTGCAGATGTCCTGTCAACTAAAATTTTTAAGAACAACTCCAGTTATCAGTGGAGCAGAGAAATGGAATTTAACTCAAAGCCTTGAGATACAGTTTAATCTATCAAATACAGTCATACGACCAGAAATCACAATATTTGACAGAAACTGCTCCTTCACGCACCAACCCACAGATACTCCAAAAAACGTTCCAAACGGTAAATTGTGGATGCGGTAACAGAGCACTAGAGAAATGCAGACTATTTTTCCACATACTGTTTTGCTTCAGTTTGGTATTTTTGGTTGCCCAAGATAGCTGGGATAGCTAGCTGGGTATTTTTGGTGAACACCTTCTCATCGCTCATGCAACTTAGGTATTCAGATACAGCGGGTATTTTTGGGCAAGATAAACTCCTAGTCGCTTTTGAAACCGGCTAGTTTGCAAGTTTGTAAACTATTTTTTATCGGTATTGCTTGGCTCTCTGCCATCCCACCAGGCTGAACGGCCCACTGGGAAAATTTCCCCCATTCCAGATGGCCATTTTGCACATGCCAGCAGGATTAAAATGATGAATGTGTTGCGATATTTTGTAGCTTACCATGTACTATTTCAGCTGTGGAAAATGTTTTAAAATGGATTTATGTAATTATGCAATTCATTGCTACAGCTAACTGTTTGCATTATTAATCTTTCAAATACCTTTTAAGTCACAAGTCAGAAAATAATGCCCATAATAATAATACCCCAGATTTGAAATCCCTGAATTGTTTTTTTTTCTTTGGTCTAACCAACAGTCCAAAACCAAATGTTTTGAAATTACAATTATGTAATTTTTTAAACATTTTTGCTTGATAAATGACTTTAGTAAGTAATCAGTTATCTAAATTGTTCACAATTTATTGTCAGTCGATGGATTAATCAATTAATCCACCCAATTTATCTGTTTAAGCATTCATGAAATTAGTAATTAATTGTAAATCTGAGGTCAAGATTAGTCAAGCTAAGTCACCCTATCAATACAAGTCAATCCTAGAATTATGTGGGAGGTGCATCTGCTTGTCGTAATTCTCACAGTTGGATTTGAAGACAGTAAAACAAACAGAATTGGAAAGTCACGCTGAAATGAACGAAAGCCTTGAAACTCACCAGCCTGGTGTGTATTAACAGTAATATTCGCCAGCGAGCGTGCAGCCACTCCGAGCCCAGAGACGCCATTCACTGCCTCCACGTGGAAGGTGTAGTTGGCTTGCATTGCAAAATCTAGTATTGCCACAGAGGTGCCAGTCAGACCAAGTGGCCGCGGGATGAACCGCAGGTCTGGCTCACAGGGCTCACACTGTGTCACGCCGCTGTCGCCTTCACCTCCATCACAGCGCTGGCACAGGACTTTGTAGGTGATGTCCTTCCTGCCTCCTGTGTCGCTAGGAGGCATCCACTGCAGGAAGAGAGCCGTGTCATTGATCAGTGAGACCAGGTTCCTGGGAGCTGACGGAGGCCCTGAAGAGAAACAAAAAGGAGTTTAGAGAGAGATTTCTCATTGATGACTCACTGATCGCTCTGTTGGGTATTTTTAAACATAGAAACCAGCACAAATACAGCACAACAAAGACAAGAGTGGACAAAACACATAATCTATGAACACTGGCGCCATTTAGACAGACACTGGAGGCCTCTAACAGTCATTACCATTAACAGTATAAGAAATTAAAAAGTAAGAAATGAGCAGCAGTAACATCTTACTTTTGGCATACTGCAGGTGTGAAAGTACAAGTATTAAGTATGACTGTGAATACACCACTGATTTGACCCTTATTTGACCCTGAGGAAGAGCCTAAAGTGGGAACATCTTCACCAAAAATCTGACACTTAAAGGGGAGCATGATTTGAATCTGTCAAATGTGTGTGTGTGTGTGTGTTTGTGTGTGTAGGTGGATGGTTTTCATATTTAGCTGCGTTTCATTCCAACAGTCTGTGTGTTAACTTCTTGGAAGGAACGTGGCTCTGATTTTTTTTTTCTTTCCGGTTTTCTGCACAATTTCCTGAAATGTACAATGTCTGATTTGGCAAAGTGATCAGAACTGAAGTTGAGAGTGTGTCTTTGGCTATCTGTGCGTAGGCGTGTGGCTGGTTAGTTTTCACATTGCCCTGAGTGTTTCATTCCGGCGTGCTACGTGTCAATTTCATGGATGCTACTGTTTGAATTTTTCATGTGTATGAATGAGGTACATCACAACAGATGTTTTTCTTCGAGGTTGAGATATGGAAGCGTAAAGTTATGCAGGCATACATTTAAAATTAGCTCAATCATATTGCTCAAATAAAAAAAGAGCAGACGGATGGGGAAAAGAAAGCACCACAGACTAAAATAAATTGCAGGCATGCAAACAGAAACTTAGAGTCTCGCAGCTGATAGTGTTTATTGTAATTACTCTACTAACTCGTGCAAGCCATGTTGGAGGGGTCTTTGATAGCTCTGTAGAAGCCTTTGTCGCAGTGACAGATGGTGGCGGCCTTGTCATGGCTGGAGCTGTGTGGAGGACAATTGGAGCATACAGTGTTCCCAGCATATGCCTTGAAGAAGCCGGGCTTACAAGCTGGAGAAAAACAGGAAGGAAAAAGAGGAAGAGGCCAGTTACACAAGGTTAATGTTCCCCTTGCAATGGCATTTCCATCTGCACACATGCATTTAATTTAAAGCCCCAGCTGTTTCTGTCCTCACCTGTGGTCTGACCTTATTTCTTGAGCTACTATGGATCACTGTCACTTCCTTATTAGCTCGCTAAGCTGCACAGACTATGGTGCTGCTCATTGTCCAGTCTAATGTATAGCACACACCTGTAATGCAGCTGTTCTGAATAAAGAATTGCAAACTCACACAATCAACATATATGTTGTGAAAAAAAAACACATTACAAACAGCTGATAGCCCAACTTAAGGCAGTTTATAGGTATGTGTTCTTATTGTGCATTGTGCTCGGGCAAGACTCAACAGGCATTTCCTTGGGATATGTTTTGCAGGCTGAACCGCAAGTGGCTTTGATAAAGCTTTAATAAAAAAGGCTCTCAACTAACCACTCATTGAAAAACTCACCCATCACTTAGGTGACTCTGTTGTGTTAAAATCCTTGTTAAAAGCTGACTGTGCGCCACTTACAAGGTTTTACGTGAATGTCGCCACCAACACCCGGGTCATAATACTGGTAAGGCAGTGGGTTTCATCAATGGGCCATAGCCTCAATCACCATTATGTTATTTTATTCTATGATAGACAGTGAATCAACAGACATGTATTTACAAAGTCTTTGTGATTATATCTGAACTGGTGTTGATGAAAAGATGTAAAGAGATGAATAAATATTCATTGTTCTCTGGGAACCACGAATGTCTATGAAAAATGAAATAGCTAAATATATACATCTAATAGTTGTCCATATGTCAAGATGTTAAAAACAGCATCTTGAGAGTAATATAACATCTAATTCAGCTTGAGTAAGGTAGGTAACATCATTGTAAAATGCAAAAAAAAAAAAAAAGTTTAAGGCATTAAAAGAAGGTAGATTGATAGGGAAAAGCACAAGTGACAAAGCTATGGAAAAGACTCTGGAGCCCATTTGTTTTAATCATTAGGTTTAATAGGGTTCCTACTTTCAGATTCCCAACAGTGCAGACAGAGGAACGTTTTTATTGTTTGCCAGGAAGGTTAAAAAAATAGCTATTAACATACAAATAATGCATTATGAAAATGCAATTATAGCCTGCTTTCAGTCTAAAACTTCCATCCACTTACATGGTCCGATCTGCTGACCTAAGTATTCTTCAGTTTTCCATCCTTACCCAGGTTCACTTTCCTACCTCATTACTTCCTCCAGTTCTCTCTCGTTTTACCCCCCTCCCACCCCGCCCATCAATTCAACCAACTCTCCTTTCCTTATCTCTCTAATTTTTCTCCAACTGGTTTGCTCTGCCACAATTTTCACCTTTTTTTCTTGATTTTTTTCATCTTTCTTCCAATATTTTTTTTCTTTTCCCATCCCTCCTCCTGCTTTACTGTCCTTCGGTCTTTCCCTTAAGGCTTATCAGAAGATGGCAAAACCATTGCAGATTGCCTCCTTCTCCCCAGACTTATCGCAGCAGAGAAAAATAAAGCACTAATAGTGCAATGATATAATATTGTGGGAATCGGGGGATAATTTTATTGGAGAGATTTGTATGAGAATATGTGCGTGTGGGTGGGGTAATAATTTCAAAATTATTAAATAAATATGCCAGCTATAAGACAGACAATGCAGTAATGGAGAAAAAGGGTAACACATTGGGAAATTCAATCGAGACTTCGTGCCAGCCAGAGGGATTTTATACATTTTAATATTTTTTCCCACAGTTATTATAAGTAGGGAGCACAAAGCTGTAGTAGTGAGCCACATTTATTTCTTTTCTTCCCCGCATCACCAGTAACCGACCATATTAAATAAGTCTGTTATTGTCTGATGCATTATTGCCTCCACCGAGAAACATTACCACTGTAATCCTTCTGTTGATATTAGCCCTTTTTATTACACAGTGATACGTATCATACTGTGTCACATGAATGATGTCCAGCTGCTATCCAGTATTCAGTACTGTACCCGGGACTCCTTGTAAAGGATTATTGTTACTGAGTGGATTATCCTGGTGAAATAAAGCAAATTGAATTAAATAGCTCCTGGTATGCTTATTCATGCAATAACGGAGGTTCTAATAAGTTCAGTAGTTGTAGATACAATAAATCCCTGAGATTGTAATGCAGACCAAGTGATGCAGTTTCTCTAGTTTCTACATGTGTGTCAGCTTGGGAGACCTGTGGGAGATTACAGGTTGAATGAGGATTAGACTTCCTACCTCAGGCTACATTGTTGTTACTTGAGTCCACCTGAGGCTAAAACTTGCTGGAGCACTATTTTTAGTCGTACCATCGACGATTCAGTTGTTCATTCAACTGATACTAACAATCCATTGTGGAGAGACCTGTAAAAGTGTGATCTGTCACATCAGCCAGGAAAATAACTTTTAGAAAAGATGAATCGGACTGTTTTGGATCCGTCTCCCCTCATTCTACCTGCCACAGAGATTGATCTAGCTGATTTTCTACAATTGTAGATTGTCTAACAATTTCCCTGTCAGTTTAAATGATGCTTTACCGTGGCCAAGGAAAATTTTTTATTAGCTTTCAGGCGTCCATAATTTAGCTTTATTTTAAGATACCTCAAGCACACTATTACACAATCATCAGTTTAACACACATAGAGAAATGTGAGGGGCTATTTTGGTTGCCACAGTTGAGGGGTTAAGTAAAAATTCTATTAATTTTCTCCATAGATCTCCATAGATTTCTCCATTGATTCATCAGTTAGATCTTTTCAACTCATTTTTTAACACAAGCCATCAAAAGGCCGTCAAAAAATGCAGGTAACAGGCAGGCAAATTTCACCACCAAACCTGGCTTCACCTGGCCATTAGATTTAGATTCTTTGGATTTGTCATTTAGTCCATGAGATGTCAAGTTCTGAAAGCTTGGGATGACCTTGCATATTTTGTCCAAAACTCAAATATTCCCTCTAAAATAATATTAAGAAAAGGAGAAAAGCAGCAAATTCACACATTTGAGAAGCTGAAACTA
Organism: Scortum barcoo; assembly: GCA_023238725.1. Taxonomy (NCBI): domain Eukaryota; kingdom Metazoa; phylum Chordata; class Actinopteri; order Centrarchiformes; family Terapontidae; genus Scortum; species Scortum barcoo. The sequence continues at coordinate 13,301,904 of CM041531.1, forward strand.
GCAAATGTTTGACATTTCTGCTTGAGTAAACAACTTCACTGATTTATTAGCCTATGAGAGTCACCGCCAATTAATTTTCCATTGAATGACTCACTCATTAACCAAATAATTTACTGTCCATTCAGTTTGTTTCCTATACAGTTTTATATTCTCCTCTATTCGTTTTCACACAGTAAGATTTCACTTTATTTCTTTAAATAGCAATTGTCAGTGGTTTTGAAGGAGAGCGAATGAGAATTTTGAGAGATGACATGCAAAGTAGAGAGTGAAATGAAATATGCAAGGAGAAAAAAGATATAAGGAAAAAAACAATCTGCATAAACAGGTGGACATAACTGGCTATAAAGATGTGTAAAAAGGATGAGAAGAAATATTGACACACAGACAGAAATTCTCATCAAAATCATGTTGCTGCTTAGCTTCTCATGAGAAGAGTAATTTGTCACCCAGCTTCCAATTTTTGAGGCCCCTCATTCACTTGGATATTACTTTCCTCCTAAGCTGAGCTCCTGCCAAAGGCAACAAACACAATGATTCATTTGAATTTCCAGCTGCTCCCTGCTCTCTGGTATATACGCTGGGAAGATCACCACCAAAAAGCAATTACAATACTCATACCACTATTTCTATCAGAAAGTTTGAAAACACCCCCTCTCCACCACCACCCCCCTGCCACACACATAATGAGATCCAATTTGTTCACTATCAGTTGTTTGGCTTTTTGTCACGCAACACATTCTTATTCATGAAAGGAACAATATTGGCACAAAATGCGTATTCCCACTCTAAGCAAACACTGCATTACACACAAAACATACAACAATTATCCAGACACCATATGTTTCACCAGTTTATAGCTTTCTAGCTGAAAATAACTAGATACTCTGCTGATAATTTCTTTCAACTTAATTATTTATTTGGTCCGTAAAATGTCAGAAAATAATGAAAAATATCGAAAAAATTTTTTTTTCTACAGTCCAAGAGATGAATTCAGAAGTCTTATTTCATTTGTCTGGCACTCTGAAACCCAAAGATATTCAATTTACTAATTCTCACATTTTAGAAGTAGGAAGCACTGAATGTTTGGCATTGTTGCTTGTAAAAGTACTTCAACGATTAGTGTCCTATTAATTATAACAGACAAAAGGGACTAAAATTGAACTCCTATTACTTAAATCTGCATGCATTAATTGTTTTCACGAACTTGTTATGTTATCAACTTATAAACATGTGGGAAATGTGTTTGCCAACAATAGCTTGTGTACAGACAGCAGATATGGAGCTGCATTTATGTGAAATTGAGTCCAAAATTCCCTCACTTTCAAACTCCATATTGGTCTCTGCCAGCCTCTAAGGGAAATATTTGGCTCTTAAATCCTTCACTGTGTTCAGCAACTGGTCACTAACTTTGTCTGAGCACTGTTTGGTGCTCAGCTGCCGGCCATAAACATGCTCCCATTGTACGAGCAGTGGGACTTGGTTCAGATTGCCAGCCTCAACCTGTTTTTCTGGGGCATCCAGATGAATCCAGAATCATTTTAGAAAGTCTGGAGAGCAATAAAACATACAAAACACATGAAATGCAGGTTTTGAAAATCTGATCCAAGCCACATTTGGAGGAGGTTTGAAATGTGATGTCTACAGTCTGGATGCTCTGGCTGCTCAAATTGGATTTCAAAGTTTTGGATGGCACCACCTCTCACTGCACAGTGAAACACGCCATGGACAGAACATCGAAATATATACCAGCCGCTCCTCTGCCACTGAGTTTGTCTGGTGGGACGGAGGTGTGGGAAAGGTGCATCACGAGCGTACGTAGTTAGCGATGCCTACGTCGTTACCACAGCAACCACAGTGCAGATAGATCGGTGATGTCTTAACACACAAATCTAAACTGATCACTTGCAAATAACAGAGCTGATGGTCTGTTTTAAAGATCTGACTTGAGGAACAAATCAGTCTGAGCCTAAGTGAACAGTAAAGGTGCAGGCCTGAAACCAAAACATTGAGCTGAAAGATGCTGTAAAGCTCTGTTGGGCTCAGGGCAACTGTAGAGTCGGGTGATAATTCTTCTTCTTCTTTGGGTTCATCAAGTAATAACTTTTAAGTTAAGAATGGTCTAGAGTTTGAGTTTCAATAGATAACCTGTAGGGTCAAAGGAAGTAATTCGCCCGCACATTTGCAGCAATGTAATGACTCAGAGATTCTGAGTTGTTTGGGTGTGTGTGGAGCTGGAAGTTTTCTCTTGGCTTTACGTTGTCAGAAACAGATGGAGCCAGAGACTATGTTTACCCTGGTCTTTCAGCTTTGATATGCAGATGGGAAGTTCACAGAGAATGAGTGATGCTCTAGTCTGGCTGAGCTGCGTTAGAGGCTGGAGTAAACACAGTCCTTAATGGACAGGAGAGGAGCACGGCGGCTCAGATACAAGCAGGAGAATGTATCGATTTCCTCATTTCCTATTCCTACTTTACCTGAATTTAAGGTCAAAAGTTTGTACTTTTCCTGCCAGATCAATCCCGCGTACAGAGACAGCAGAGGTCATCAGTGAGCGAGCTAAGTAACGTCGATTTCTGGGGAACTCTAACACGGTCAGGTAGCAGGGGCAATAAGAGAAAAGGGAAAACACCAAAGGACTTCATTGTTATACTCTTCTTGCTTTCTCACTATTCATTTGTACAAAAACTGGGCTGTTTTGGTAACAACTTTATGAAAAGTACAGTAGGTGTTAGCTGCAAAAAACACCCGAAAGGTTTGATTTAATACAACATACTTGTACATAGATTATATTTTTGTATGTAATGAGCTTACTGGTGGGCTTTTGGTCTTGTCTGCAGATCTGTTCTGATTTACACGAAACTCTAAAAGATGTCTCTATTAGCTGCCCCCGCAATCCACAGCTTCCTTTTTAAATATGATGGTGTGACGAAAGGATGTGGAACAAATAGCATTAGCGCTATGATGTTGCCTTATCTGGGTCATGATATAACCAGCCTATCTCTGAGTGATCCTCTTGTGGCTGACACTGAATGAAAGGAATGGAATAATAAAGCGCTCGATTGAGATGTCAAAACAGTCTGCAGAATGCTATTGGGGTGGAAAGCAGGGTTTGATAAGCGCTGATGCCTTTGTTTAGGCAGCTGGGAGGGAAAGATGGACGTGTTAGCGCAGAGCTCTGCTTATATTTGGGAGCGCTGGGGTTTTCCCTATTCTCTCTCTTTCTCTCTCTCTCTCTCTCTCCCTCGCTCTCTCTCACTCTTTTGCTCTTTCCCCATGCTGCCTCTCAGACAGCTTTGATCACAGTACCCTTTGAAGCAGTGTTCCAAAATGAAAACGAGGAGAAAGCAGAAGTCACCGCAAGTTCATGCCTAAACTTCCTGCAACTACTTGCAAAGTGCACATCTTCATCGCGGCACAAGCTCTGCAAGACCTATGGAAATTATTGATGAGAGAAAAATAATTGCCCATTAATCATTAATTACAAGGCCATCATGCGTTGCTGCTATTGATCACCTCTTCCAACCTTATGTCAGCAGATGGTCGTCGGCAGATCACCCTCGATAGATAGTTACCTGACATCTCTGAACCCGAGGGCTCCTCCTGCACAGCAAAACAATAGCAGCATCTCCAGTTTACTTTACCCAGGATGCTACAGCTTCATTTCAAAGAACGAGTGTCAGTTTGGCAAATACGCTTTCTTTTGGGCTTACAGTGAGTTTCATGTACGTTCGTCCAGTAGAGAGATAAGTCTGGAAAATGTTTAGCAGACACGAAGACTGGACACACACAAGGGGAAACTGCAAGTCTAGCTCTGTCAAAAGTAAAAATCTACTGTAGGCCTCCTAACAGTGTTTTAAGTCTTATTTATGTTGCATTTTGCCAACATTGCACATGTAGTTAGGATCACTCTTTCACATTACAGTCACTGGATTCTATATTATAACTGGCTACCACAACGAAGGTAATTGTGTACAACTCTGTATTATGACCCCTGTTAGTGCTCTAATTGGTTCATCTTAGTATGGCGGTGTTCCGTGCGTAAGTGATAACGTTAGTATTTTGTATCAAAGTTAGGTAGTTTGAGTCATCAATCTGTTACTGTGGTAGATTACATTTTTATGAGGTTGTTTGTAGATGTATTAAAATTCAACTCTAAATGTTACCTCACCTGTGTGTACTTTGTAACATACCGGTGTTGAACTCATTTCCATCAGGCTCTGTGTTATATGCACAAGCTCACATTATGTTAGTAAATGGAAACTGATAGTGAGTATTTATCATTTCTAAGACATTGCAGGTATTGAGCTTTATTTCCAAAATCTACTACACAGTATGATTTTTGTCCTCACATACTGGTTCCCATAACCTAACTGATTTGCAGCCAGTGCCATCTTTTTCCTAGAGTTCATATCAGAATGATTATAAAAGCAGCCAATAGTTTAAACACTGAATTTGATATTGACGTCATGGCCAATACCTGATGAATCAAGTTAGCATCAGTGTATTAGTGTGTATATTCAGACACAGTATTTTTCTGCAGTATTAAATGTTTGGAATTATTTTATGTCATTACGAATTATATCGATAGTTTTACAGGGTTAAGAGAAAGTCTTAAAATAATGACAATAATCGTAGCGGTCTGAGAAATACCACATACCAAGAGTACCACAGTGTTTCTTTAAATATTAGGGGGGAAATAAGCTTGTTGTGTTGGTCTCCATCACCCTAAAATATCTTCAACTTTCTCTACCGCCACCTCTCTCATTTCGAGTTAGGCAATAGGATGACATATACTGTAAGATATAACTAATACATATACAGCATATAAATATAAAATCACTTTGCACTCCTACTGTCAAATTGTCAACTCGTTCGAAGAATATACATATGACTGAATAAACAGACAAACACAAATCATTTTCCAAGTGCCAAGTGGGATACAGCTCAGTGAGTTACTGACCCATTCATTGTAACGGCTGCCAAGATCCCCTTGACACTGTTGCAACAAGAGTACATTGGAGAGAAGCAACTACTGTCAGCCAAAGGGGATATGCAGGCACAGTATAGATGTAGGACATATATGAGGGACACCATGAGAGTGCTGCTCCTAAGCTGCTGTCTCATCGGTAATCTCTCCTGACGGGCTTCTGTGTTGTTTAACTACATCTCCGAGAGGATTGACGGCGAGAGAGAGAGAGAAAAGATAAATAAAAGGCAGATAAAAGAGAAGAAGATAAAAAGAAAAATTACACCCAAGGAGCAAATAAAGGAGATATTACAGCGCTGTCCTACATATCAGCTGTACTAATGACTGTTGGAATTCTCTCTGTAATAACCTGAGTAACCACATCACCATGGGGGTACTACATGAATTTCACCCCAACCAGCTGAGACTTCTGTAAGTCTGATAAATGCAGCACGTAACATGGAGCGCACTTCAGTTGTAATCACGCAGTGTGGCTCAATTTAGCACCTGCCTTAATTACAAGAGTAAGTCGGTGCCTCGTAAAAGAAAGAGAGGGTTGGGTGGGTGTAAGGGGTGGTGGGGGGGCTTTAGAAAAGACTAGGTGTGAGCTAAATTAGCTGTGAAACTAACAAATGGAGGTAATTAGCCAGCTAGCCCGCAGTCTGTCTGCACAGTCTAATTGAGAAACCAGGCCAAAGACTATGTGGAACAAGTCAACAGTTGCTTTAACTTTTTCTTAATCTGTTTTGCTGACAATGGGCCACATTTAGGTAATGCTGATGCGACTAATTAGAGGTATCCCATAAAGCCTTTTACAAAAGCTTTGTGGTATTTATCAAAGTTTGCATTTAATTACCACAGCGTGATATTTATCAAGGCAACGGCGGACATATAAACACCAGACAACCAGAAGCAGCTTGATGTGACAAGAAATTAATTTCCCATTTGGAGCGAATAATAGAAAGAGACTTCCTCACGAGAGCCAGAGTAATGATTCTGAAAAGTCGGGAAATTCTCTGTGATATACACTGATCTCTTCATATTAACGCTGTTTAGGATCTCATAGCAGAAAGGGATGGCGATGAGAGACGGCAAGAGTGAGAATCAGGAGGCAGGAACAAAAAGGGAGCAAACAGAGGAGAAAGAACGGGGGTGTAAGTGAAGCGTAAACAGAGTGGACAAGAGAGGGGAGAAGATGACGAGGGGAGGTGGAGCTTCAAAGAGATGAAGAGAGAGATGCGGACGGGGACGATCAGACAAGGATGGACGATCTTAGAGTGAGAGGAGGAAAAAAGCGGGTCTGTACACTCAAAAACCTGCAGATGACTGGGGAGGCCCTAGAGGTCTGTTAATGTGATGCAATGCCTCCTCTTCTTCTCCCTTCTTTTCTCCCTTTTTTCTCTCTCTATTTGTTTCTTTCTCTGTATCTGCAGCTTTGGTACACCGCTGTTGAAGTGTACTGCTCTAAAATTAGTGCAAACACGCACGCACACAAAAACATCCAAAACACACTTCTCACCCCGGCAGTAGCCATCCATCTCCTCGTGGCCGATGCTACAGACACAGCCGCCCAGTGGCACCAACCAGTCTCCGTCAGCCCCACAGTATAATTTGGGTGTGTCCTTCTCCTCGGCGTTCTCCACACAGGCGCCCCTCACTTCCACCAGAGAGGATGAGTCCATATGCGGCACCGTGTCGGGAAACGCTGCCAGGTTCCTTAAAGTCGATGGGCAGCGTTTGTAGAATACCTTCATGTGAGAGAGAGAGAAGAGCGGGAAGTTGAAGCACTGCCAGTCTTAAGAAATAAAACCGACAAGTTCACGGCTGTAGCTCATGCGGATGTAAGTCACACCACCCTGTTCACTGACCTTGACAGACACGAGAGCAATGCAAGCGCCCACATCCTGGAAGGCCAGGTAGAAGCCCTTCTGTGTCACCGGACCCACCTCCCTGACCTCGGTGTTGAGGCGAAGAACGCGATCTCCGAGATCAGTCTGTGTGAAACTCTCATCTGCTGCTATGGTGTCCACCTTCAGGAAAGCACAGCACAGTTCATTGCTAGTGAATGGTGCCGGTAGCACAACGCAGAACTCGCTTTCCCGATTGGATCCTATCACCAACCTTGGCGTAGTCTGATGGCCGAAACCGTGTCCCTGCATGGAGCGGTTCACCTGTCTGCAGGTAAAAGAGGTTGAAGGTCTCCTTGCAGGTACCAGACACCCAAGGAATAGAGTTGCAGTCTCTCAGTGTGAAACGCAGCTCCACATATACCTAAAATATAGATAAACAAATTATCACAAACTTATGAGATAGATAGACATACAAATATGGGGCTATTAATCATTTAGCAGCAACTGTAAATAAACTGATTTCTGTGTTTTAAAGTAAAAAAATTAAAATTAAAAATGAATAAATCCTATTGCCTTCATGTTAAAATAACAATAGAAGTGCAGGCTTTGTGTTGACATAATGTATCTAAATCAATTAAGTACAAGCGCCATAGCAAGTAAGTCATTCATCAGAAGTAATTATAGACCAAAAATACAGCATTCACTTTGGAAGTACGAACAAGCAATACTGGAAAGGATAAAAGGCAACCCATGAAAACACTTTGCTGTTTTAAACTGCATAACATCAGCTGAGCCACACGCAGGATTTTTCAGTGGTTTCTGACACAGCTACTGTAGATTTCAGACATAATGAGCAGCGCTTCAGTGTAGCATAGTGTAAAGAAAAACCATCTTTGATTTATAATGGGCTGTTCTGTATTGACTTCAGTGGAAATAAGCCCTACCCTATCAGAGTGAAGTCATATATTTTTGTCTTTTTTTTTTCCTTCTCCTGATATGTTACATAGAAGACTGTTCCCTCCAGTTGGTTCACTTTCCCAACCTTGAGACAATGTCACAACCAGGGCCTGCTTCAAAAGTACTTCATTTGATTCCAATGTCCAGCAATAGTTTCTGAACAAGTGCAGCATGTGTCTGAAGGAGTGTTGTGATGTGGTGCAGACCCTCTGTGCAGCCTGCCGTTGGATCCATCCAGACCGTAGCCAGTTGTTCTGGTTTGGCTCCATTACGTGGCAAACCTGGAAGGTGTGAATAGGTCTGTTCTGCTCATCCATCTCTGTGATGGCGTCCCACTATAAAAATACAATATATAAAGATGCAAAGATGTGTCAATTTGTAAATAACAAGTGCAATATAGTATATATAGTATTTGACTGGTAACTTTATTGTCTACAATGTGACAGACCAGTCTTTGGCTCAACCACTCACAACATGGCAGTAAAACAAAGACATACAAGCAGATTATGTAAAAAAAATCCTTTATTTGTTAAAAGACTATGTTTTATCCAACAGTTAATTTTTATGCACAAAGGTTTTGACAACCATCTCATGTAATATTTTCACATCTAACATCCAGACAATTTAGTTTACAAGTAAATTTGCTAAATACATGTCTACTGGGCATGTATGCAATAACAGGACTACCACTGGTATTAATAAATACCATTTGTATCATTGAATGGACCCTTTCAGACAACAGTAATTTGTGGATTGGTGTGACTGGATGGGCCGATATGTTATTCTGTATGTACATTCAGTTATGGGTATTAGTATGTACCAGGCTGCAGATTAGTAGCAAATACATTAATATAGCGATTATGTTTAGAGATTACAATACATGCACCCATGAAAGGTCCTGTTTCAGAGCTGCTCCATTAAACCTGTGCACCTTGTATTGCATGTAGTGAAACTTAATTTCTATAGAAACATGACGTTTGAGAGACACAAAGCTAGTTTCACCAATGTTTTCATGCTGTTGCATCAGCCAGACTCTCTCATTTGTCTGCCCCGCTTTAACGGTGTGATGATCAGAGCTTCAAAAGCCCTAATGTTTATTGACAGAACGTCTTTCTCACAAATCCTGTGGCAATAAATGGGCAGCTGAGATTGTGTCAGTTACACAGCTGGACATGTAATTATATCTTAAGAGCATGGCATTAATGGGAGGCTTGTTCGCTGTGCTACATGATTATGTTTTGTAAAGGCCACAGTGGAGAAATTTAGAGTACATAAAGCATTATGAGTGAATGAGACTTAACTATTCGATTCAAAATGATGACAAAACCGTAGAGGTTGGGATGCTGTGAACCAGTGCATTCAGATTTAGCACACACAAAATCTTCCCAGCATCCCATGGCAAAGTAGTTGTAGTAAATTGTTACTATTTAATCTCCTACATGTTGGTACAAACAGAGGCCGGGTTATGCTTGACAGTTGTCCCACTGGCTCATATTCTGTGTTTTCAAAGTGAAATGATGTTATCAAAGCTTGTAATCATAGTGTGGATCACATGCGTGCACAGTTGTTTCACAGTTGGACATAAACTATCATTTAAATATGGGGATAAAAACGAACATTTTCAGACAGTCTGTCATGAAATGCATTAATAGTATTGCACTTGGTTGTTCACATGAAAAATGACATAAATAGTTGTGTAAAGAATAAAAAAGCGAGAGAGTGAAGTTCAAACCCCAGCTCCTAACCGTCAGCTGATCACAGTGTAAATGTTGGATGGCCAGGAACGGAAAGTTAGAAAAAAGTCTGTTGCCTGCCTAAACTGATATCGGAACGTGTGGGAGGAGGGCTTTTCCAAATTGTAAGATCATTCTTATAGTGCCTCTTCAGAGGTGCTTGTTGAATGGTCTTATAGGCTTATAAAGGCAACTCAACAGATTGTGTGTGTGCTTTCTATTTAACTAACATACCATCATTTCCATGTTTCACTAATGGACAATTAATTCCCTGGTATAATCAAAGCTAAGGCTGAACCGACCATTTTGTCCTGTCTCCACTGTACAGCGGTAATATCAATATCACATTCATGCTTTTGTCACACCAGCCCACTCTTTATACTCTGATTAGGTCAGCTGCATGTGTCCCTATTCAGAGGCTGGGTCCTCTAAAGGATAAGGAAACTAAATCTAATGGTGCCTTTGTGTGTTTCTCATCATCATCAAAAGTGTAAAAGTCCCGTGGCCAAATTTATCACCAAGTTCCACAGAGAGGATGCATTCAACACACTGACATTAACAATAAAGATGAGGAGCAGAATTTATGCCTCTCTTCCATCATTTACATCAATGCCTTGGAAATACACCCACCTGAGAGAAAGATCCACATAAATACGTGCAGTTATGCTCAAATTTCATTTGACATAACTGGTTGACAAGGATCATTAAACACATTATGGTGACAACGGCTGATACAGAGTGCTTCAAAAGATCCTTGAGTTGTGTCCTGATGTGGGCATGAGAAAGCTATATATCTTTGCCACATTTGGAGAAAACCCTAAAAATGGGACAGGCTGAGTCAGCCTATTACAATGTTTTTGATCTGGAAATGTCATCTCTCCTGTCTCGGACACAGCTACTAAACTTTGTTGTCAGTCATTTTCCAGTAAGATACTTCCAGCATAGAACACACCTGTGCAACCTTGCTCTCTCCCAGTCCTCTATAAGACGAAGAAAACTGATTGCAGACTATCATTTCCAGGTCCACAGAAGGGAGGATGGACGCCGTGAGAAAGCATAAGTAGCTAAATGGAAAGCACTCTGTGACTGCTTATTGATTTCACTCCCCACCACGTTGGTACCTACATTATGTAATTCTGTACCTGTGATATCTGCAAAATGGGATGTTCAATAGGACAAAATTATCCAAAGCTGCTGCGCTGAATGTGATATGCATACCTTTTCATTTTAAAAGACACCCACAGACACACACGCACTTTGGCTGCACAGTCCTTAACAATGAATATCTCGCATGAGGAGAGACCCAATAAAGGACAGAAAGAGTTGAGCCGACAACTGAGGTGTTCTCTAATATAAATTATTGAATAACACTTTAACCTTGACTGGAGTGCGCAAAAGCAATTAATCTTATATTAATTAAGCTATCTAAATTAGCTCTATGTGACACCCAAGGGCTAAATGATTAATCAATCATAATCACTTCCTCTTTCATTTGGAACTCCAGCCAGCCAATAATGCTGTGGCCGCACCTTTATGGTGTTAAGTGGACTCTGAGGCAGTATGTAATAACTAATATATCACTGCTCTGAGAAATATTCAAGGTAAATGATCAGAATCTAAAAATGCAGAAAACATCTCAGTGTAGGATTAAAGTGTTAACTAAAAATAAAACCCCATAAATCCCCATAGGCATAATTAACTGTTGTATGCACACACACCGTTATTACTGAATCATGTAATTATAACTAGGTATATGTTGGTATACAGTATGTAACCATGGCATACACTTCTATTGGCAACATAATTATTTATATCACTGGTGTTTAACAATTGTAAGAGTGTACAAAATGTCAGATCAAGTCTTCTTTCTCTGCAAATTTCTGACTTTTAGCTGGACTTAAGTTTGCAAGTTGAGTCAGACAAATCAAGGAGGTATCCTTCAAAGTACCATTTTCCTTGTTGTGTTTCCACCCCTCCTCTACAGTTCAGCACAGAAACTTTGTCCAGGGAAAAAAAGAGGGAATTTTATATGAGAAAGACTGTAACTGTGGAAGGTGCCCATGTGATATGATTTTATCATATTGAAACACTGAAATCAGGTGGTTGGATAACTCAACTAGATGCATGCACACGTATGGATGTAGAGACAAACCCCCATGCAGCAGGGATTCGATCCCAACCCAGGGCTCTTTGCTGCATATCATCCCTTCTCCCTGTGACTGACTGGCGACCAGTCCAGGGGTGTACCCTGTCTTTCACCCAATGATAGCTGGGATAGGCTCCAGCACCCCTGACCCTGTGAGACAGGATAAGCGGTACAGAAAATGGATGGATGGAAACACTGAAATGCATTTTTGAACTGAATGAAGACTTTGTGTTATGTATGTGGGGTTTTTGGACTACTTTGTGTGCTTGTGGTGTGTTTCCTTCTGCCTCCTGTGGGAGGTTCCTTCTTTTTAGAGTGAAGAGGCGTGGCTACCTGCTGACTGGAGGCTGACACACCTGCACCATATTTCTCATCATCACTCCTTTTTAAGCCGGAGCAGGGCTTCTCTTCGACGCTGGATTGTTCCACTATCTGTGGTAACGCTGCTCTCGCTGCTGTGTTCACAGTTTCTGTGTTTAAACTCTTGCTTATCTTGTGTGCTTTTCTAGTGACCCTTGTGTCCTCCGTTGTTTTCTGCCCCAGATACTCACCCGTGTTCCGGATTTCTCTCCAGCCAGTAACCTGCCAGCCACGCCTACCGCTCTGCCTCCACTCCTCAACTTACCGGACCGCCTTTTGACTTACCTTTTGTTTAATTCTGATTAAATCAACTTTAAACCGCCCTCCGCTTCGGGTCTGCTTCTGGGTTCTCTTTTTTCAAAACAGACTTAACACTTTGTCCTGGATCATTTGAATAAGAGACTCCTGGCTGTTGTTCTGAGACACACCTCCAAAAATGTGGGCCTATATTTTAACCACAGTGGTGCTTTGAGCTAAATGCTAACATTAGCAAGCTAATATGCTTATGATGCTGGCTGGGATAAATTGAAACCTTGTTGGGCCTACATAAAAGATCAGGGAATCAAAGTTTTATGAAAACACCGTTGTTGCCACAAATGTCTGTTTTGTGCTAGTCAAGCAAATAGCTGTTGAGACAGTTGAGTTGAGTTGCTGACACTAAAGTTCAGAGGATTACCAGATTTATCCTGAAGGGAACTTGAATATCTGAAGCAAGTTAATGGCAATCCATTCAGCAGTTGTTGATGTATTTAAGGCTCAACCAAAGTGGTCAACTCACTGACAGATCAGCGTTGCCTCCTGAGAGCCGCTGGCATGTTTTTTATGAGCTCACTAAAGTGACCAACTGATGTGGTACGCGACGGTCAGGCCTCTGCAGTACTTTGCCACATGCCACTCAGTCTGTCATTTCTGAGGTTCTTTGCGAGTGTACGAAAGTGGGACAGTTGTAGAAGTCATGGAAAGGAATCATAAGGCTCAGGGAGTTTCTTTAATTCTCTATGGTCTGTCATTTTGGTGCCCTCCTTACACACCACAAACAGAAACTGGGCATCTTTAAAGGAAGCAACCTCTCTGGTTTGCATAAGATCAGCATTAAGTAATTGAAGTTCCATTATGCATACAAACAAGAGAAAATGGTAATTTGTCACTCTCTGTGCCTCAGTGTTCTAAAATGCCCCCTTGGGATGTGGCATGGTTCAGAGCAGAGAAAACAAATGCAAACCCAGAGTTTGAAAGATGAGCTGCAGCCCACGCTCTCTAAGGCAATCAGATATGCACCTACTAATCGCTCTGCCTATTAGCCTCAAGCTTAGCAGACTGTAGCCGACATAAACCAGATTTTTTAGTAAAAGGTGTGGAACTTAATGTCTGGAACTGTCACTAATATTAAAAAGTCTCACTGTTCACTTAAGTTTTGTAGCTGTCCCGGAGATAAAATGCTGAAAACATGGAAAACTACACATCATGCATAAACCATTTCTTTGTTTGGCATTATGACCCTCGTGTTTGTTAAAAATGTCCTCATTTAATCCAAAAAGCAATTAAAGCACCTCACATCTAAATAATGACTACTTCTAACTATTAAACCTTCCCCTCTGAGGTGTCCTATTGACTTTTGCCTGCTCAGGTGCACTTTCTCCAAGTCCAAAGGGATTTTAACAAAGTTTGCGACAATTAAGGACTCAGTGTCTGCATACAGATGGTGACTTGAATGGGTTAGACTTCACCATTATTGCTTGGTAGATGACCTTACTATGGTTTTAGTTCTAAAAATACAACAACACAATGTTTGACTTGGATTCTGTTGCTTTAGTTGTGCACAGTACAGTCTGTTTTAATCTATTTCGCCTCTCTGTATTTGCCATTTCTGTCCCAGAACTCAGGGAAAATGCTGGACAGAGCAGCATATGTTTATTCAACAACCCTGTCTGGACTGGGCTTCAGAGAGGACTCGTACCTCTCAGCTAAAGTAAGTTTCTACGTCTTGCTTTGAATGTGTTTTCAAATTGATGATGCGATCTTGTAGCAGCGTCCCCCGACTTCATAGAGACACCTTTTGCCTCCTCCATGACATGCAGAAGCAGTTTGCAAACCCTATCAATATCATGTATATTGAAAACCTGTGGTGAGTTTCTGACTCTGCTTGTTATGACTGTTTTTTTCCCCCGCCATGGCTCCTGGCAGCTTAAAGTCTGCACTCAGCTCCTGACAGGAATCTTTGACAGCTACTGTATTTAGTCAGTAGAAAGCTGTTTCATCGACGAAAGATGGAACTTTCACCTTGCAGATAAAGAGATAATCTTCCAATTCAGTGACTTTTTGCATAGGGACCAGGTTAAGTAAGGTGACATGGCTTCACCTGAGCATTGCCTGCATTTTTAATAACAGCCATATTTAATGTATGGCTGCGTTTTTAGTGCCAACATTCAATTAAATATTTACGTATTAAATATACCGCCATCATTAAACATTTCTGGACAATTTATTTCCCTTAGAGCGTTAACATCCTGGAAGTGGAGCTAGGCGAGAGAGTATGACAAGAATTTAAGATTCATTTCTGAGTTGAACACAAGTTGGCTGTGGTATACACTACCTTACACGGGAACTGCTTTTCCCAGCTGGTCACCTTTCCTTGTCTGTTCATGGCTGATGCACAGTCTATTATTAAGTAAACAACACTGCCAATCATGGCAGTGGCAGAGCAGTGTGAAAAGGGAAAGGGAGCAAAAGAGGTGCTGTTTATAGCAAGAATTTAATGCTAATTTAGCACTTTCATGCAAAACAACACTTAGACCCTTCAGTAGAGCTTTTGCATGTGACCAGAATCTATAAACTACACTATAAGATCATTTTAACCATTTTAATCTGGACAATCCTACCTGCCTCGTGGTTACAGGCCGCATCAGTTCTTGATATCAGCATATTAAAAATTCCTTTAACATCTTTTCTTTAGTATGAATAGGTTCATTAACCTTTAATCCCAGACTGTCTGCCTGTGGGACTTCAAGTACTATAAAGCTACATCAATAATACTAAATGAAAATTAAGTAGGTCTATCTAGAGATCAGGCTTTAAAAAAAAAACTCTTTAATGTGAGAAATACAGGCTTACACTTTGCATTGCAGAGTATCCAACAGTTTTTTTTTTAAATATGGTGACTCGTTATAAGCCAGTATCAGGACCTGAGGCTTAGACATTGACCGTGACTATCACACCTGCCACTTTTAGCCAATGCAGACAGAAGCACCTCGCGATACGCTTTCACCATGCAAGGAGCGTACATGTATTATTAGTTTTAAGCTATGGCCCATGGAGGTTAAAGGACAGGATGTATCAGGGAATGATGCTACAAAGCTAGCGATTCCTTAGCTGAGGTGATGGCAGAGTAGAGCAGTAAGATATTTATGGCCATTTGCGGTTACTTCCAGACATATTCCTATAATAGCTACCTTTATGACTGTCATGGCCTCTGTGGGAAAGAACATGTTAGCCAGTGTGCCACCTCTTATGGCAGCTACTAAGGTGGTCACCTATTGGCATTTTTTATTACCACTGAGCAGGGGGAGGAAAAATTAAGTGACATTTAAACTCCAAGGAAACGCATGCAAGCTAGCTGTGAGCAGAAAGTGTTTTTCTTTTTTTCACCTGTTTACATGACAACATGTGATCATATTTTCAACAGGGAAAAAAACTATGTTGACTCTTTTAAGGTGAAACTCTAATCTAATCTAATCTGAGTATCATGTTTCATGTCACTAGGCGTTGAAAAAAAGACATCAGACCATTAAGAAATCTCTCTCTCTCTCTCTCACACACACCTACCTACAGTGCACAGACAGATGCTGTTGTATGAACAGCAATGGTGGAAGCACTCAACCTGGCCAAGAGGTGTGAGGTTTTGATTAGAATAAGACAATTTGTCATTGTCAGACTTAAGGGAAGGGGGAGAGAGAGGTGTTATGAAAATATCATTAAATCTCTGTAGTTGTGATGAATTATTGATTTGATGTGAATCTAGGTGGTGGCGTCGCGTTTTGTTCAACCAATTAATGCCGCTGCTGCTCCCCATAGCAAAAACCTGCTCAGCCTGTGTACAAGGGAGGAGAGGCTGTTTCAATATTGGTATTTGGGCCTGAAAATATCTCAGTATTTTGTTTCTATTTATTGGTTTTGCTCCAAAGGATTTATTACACTTTTAATAATAGCCCGAAAGCACAAACAGTCCCGCTACCACTGTCGTGTCCTGAATTAGACACAACATCATGGAAAAATTATTGTTGTTGCTGAGGGTTGATCAGTCCCAGCTGAAATATTTGTAAGGATGAAATCTACAGCATTTCCTCTTCAGGCTTAGCCCTGCAAGAATTATATGCTCTGATTAAATTAGTTTTTTAAATTTCTAGATATTCTAAAGGCTTGATCAAATCTATATTTATTGCACATACACAGTGTTGTATGTGTTTCACAAAAAACACAAGTGGGGAGAACCAGAGACTATTGAATCAAGATTATTGTGTTTGAGGAGATTTATTCTGCCTTCATGTCTCAGAAATGGTCTTACTGAACTCTCAAAGTGTTGTTTGTAAATTCTTATTCCTATTTATTTGAGGTTAAATGTGCGTCATTCATGAATAGAGTTTGGAAGTGGGTGCACAGGAAGAGGAATTTGAAATTTAATTAGCAGTATCCTACCACAGTAGGCTGAAGCTTATGATATTATTTTTCATTGACTGTAATTGCATTTGCTGCGCATGAATGATCCATAATACTCCTGTCTAAAGCTGTTATAAAGCATGACCTGCTACCTGCTGACAGAAGGGTTAATGTTCAGATCATGCAAGCCTGGTGAACATCTTATAAAAACTTAAAGTAACAAGTGGAAATCTAGCCTGTGGAACTGGAGTGTTTACATGCACAAAGTTGTTATGAGTTTATCTTGAGCCTAATTATATTCAGCATATACTTTCATTTATGTGTGTGAGTGTGTATATGTAAATAGATATACAGACAGATGGATATATAGATATATGATGCCAAAGAGTAACCTGATTATTCATATCCCTGATCACTGGATTATGACGTTATCCGAGTTTTTGATCAGCGTCTGCGGAGGTGTGCAATCAATTCCTCAACATCTCCTGGGTCTGTTGTATCTGAACTGACAAGAGTTATGTCAGGATAAACCCCCTTAAACTCAGATGCTTTACTCAACTAAAAGTATCTGTGCCACATTATGAAAATACAAGTAAAGTCCTGCAATCAAAATCCTGCTTAATTAAAAGTACAAGCAATTAAGTGTTATCAAAATGAAACATACTTGTTCTGCAGTAAAATATCCCCTGTGGCCGATGCATTGTTTTATATGACGTTATTTGATTTTTGGTGCTGATGCAATAATGTGTAAGCAGCTTTTTACTGTTGTATCTGGTTGAGATGGAGCTCGTTTATCTAGTGTAGATACAATAAGATAAATCTACGATTAGATGATTACTGGGATAAGTAACGCAATTTTGCCACACAAATCTACTTTCACTTTTTGTATTTTCTCTTATATCTTATTTATTTATTTATGGAATGATGGATAATTTTACCTCTTTGTTGATGAAACAGGTATTGTAATGAAACCATATGAGAAGTTTAAAGGGCAAATGTCTCTTTAATAGAACCACTATAACCACTCATAAACATCTGATATGTGAAAAGGGGCTCCCAACAAGACATTGTTTTTGCTAAGCCAAGAGGTTGGAAACAACTGCTTTCATCTTAACAATGTATATTTTATAATCTTATAAAAAACTACTGTTTAAAAGTTTGGACTCAGCTACCACAAAAGCTTGATTGGGCACAGTCAGATGGTCAAGAGGACTACTCTGTATTCTTTAACGGTCCTTCGTGCTTTAAGATTGTACAAAGTGCTCTTCACAAATAGATGTTGTTTTGTTTGAAGAGTTTGCAAAAGTAATGATTTATACATGGAGAACAAAACACTGTACAATGGTTCAACCAGAGTGAGTAATTTAAAGGGCAGAGAGGGATAAAGATATCTCTGAGCATCAGTCAAATAAGAATATAAGAAATCACCAGTTATTGAAAAAAGAAATTGGGAGATTGCATCAAATGTTAAGTGCACAATAATGGACATCCACTGAACAGAAGTTTTAATCATTTAATTAATCTTCTTTGGGGCCCAAGCTATTTAAAATGTCAATAATACATTCACGGTCCGAGTTACACTGTTTTTGTCTGTGTTAAAATAGCCATTATTGAAGGAAAGAAAAATACAACAGATGATTCCAAAATTTTGAACAGTAGTTTGAGTTTTATTTTTCCCTCTGAAATGTAGTGGAGTATATGTATAAAATGGATACACTCAAGAAAAGGACAGATATTTTAAAATTTTACTCAAGTCCAGTTCTAGTTAGTTACTCTCCAACGCTGGACTCATGGGTACATTTCTCATCTGGATTTGACTTCTTATTGCCAAAGATTTGGGATAAGGATGACGCATGAAATTCAGCATGTCCTCCACTTACACTGGTGTCAGGTCACATATCAACACTTGGACCGTGATATTGTAAATCATAACATCGTTTGTTTCTCTGGCTAATTACTCTGTCACTCAAGTACAGGCGTGCAAGCCCATGACAGCCATCATAAATACAGCCTCAGTATCCCTGTTCGTCTTTGAGAAAGCAGGATCGGATATCATGAAAAACATGGCAGCAGGAGACTTCCACTGCGATTTTGAACTTGATTTGACTTCCAGAAATGGCAGCTCCATTTGCCTCTTTGATTGGGCACACCCATTCTCCAGTCTGTTTATAACAAAAGCACATTATATCCCAAAAATTTTCCTCCCAACTTTTTAACTTGACATTCTTCAGATGTCTCCAAGATTGACTGCTCATCAGGTATTGTTTAAAGCTGGGCTACACTGCCATTTTTAAATACTGAGAATACATAAAGCCATTGTTTAAACAGTGTTTCATTAAATAAAATCAGTCAGCTTGAATCGGCCATTCTACACTCTCTCTACACACCCCTTTCACTGCAACAACAACTCACCCAACAACCCTTTTAATCACAAGCTGTCAATGCTCTGCTCACTCTTTTGCAGCTACTTTGCCGCTCACCTGGAAGATGTGCTGTCACTTGTTGCTACCGCTGCCACTGTTCATACAGTGTTTCAAAAATCCCCACCCCGTCCCCAGCATCTACCTGTGGGCTCTGAGTCGATCTTCCCCTGGGGGGGTGGAAGTCAGTACTGCTGCTTCCTGCTCCCTGCTGTGCTGTACTTGGTGCCTGTTTGTGTTGGCGAGGTCACAGCCAGAGTACATATTCCACATTCACATAATAATCCTTTCCACATGACCTGGCTGAGAAGTGTGGGATTTAAATGCTTTTTGAAACGCTTAATATATATATAAATAGAAAAAATGAATTTATCCCAGTTCTAACCTTATATATGTGACACACATAGGCACTGGATGACTCACTAGTCTGACTGCTGTCAGGAAGGTTAGCATGTAAAACATGTCACCTGCTGCCTGTATGATTTTTAATGAGCCCCAAAGTCCTGTCTCCTGTCTGTCTGAAAAAACTTGACTACTGTGGCTCAACGGTTCAGTCTGGGAAAGAAAGGAGAGTAGGTGAGATTGTGGACAGTTTGCTCGAGTAAATGAGGGAAATCTGTACATGAAAATGTTTTATTTCATTTTTGGTGTATTTTATTCTATTTGTGCACTTGTTTGACTGGTTGTGTCCAACGTGGGCTAGTTTGTTAACAGAAACAACAACTGCTAAACAGTGAATATTCTCATTTTAAGAAATGCTAATGCCACTCACCCCATTGACAGGATAGGTCTTCCAGTCCAGTTCTCCTAACACCGTCGTTGTGTCCAGCAGAACCACTAGAGAGCGGGTGGGAGGGGAGGTGAGGTGGGGGGTGGGGTGAGAAAGAAAGTCGTGTAAAATGGAGGAGAAAAGTTGGAGCGAGAGAAGGACAGTATAAGCACAAAGAGTGACAGGAGAGAGCAGAGAGGGGAAGAGAGAGAGTGCAGGAGAGGTTGGACAGTGAATTTAAAAAGAAGAGAAATGGAGGTGACAAAATAGGAAGAGAGCAGACAATAGTTATCAAGCTGTCAATGAGGAGCTGACAGAGCTGTAAAGCCCTTATCAGATTCAACCACCTATGAAATAACAGCTCTTTGGAAAGTACAGGACAACACCAACACTAACACAGGCCCGCCCACCATCTAGGTGAAGTCTGGAAGATTAGTACTCTCCTTCTCAGAGGTCAGGAGCTTTCTGTGCTGCATGACATCAAAGATAAGCCAAAGATGAATAAAGGGAAACACAGACAGAGCATGGAAACTTTAAATATTTAACTAAACAAAATATTTTTTTATTAAAAGTCATTTAAGACAAATACAGTCAACAGGACCAACTTTATGGATGGGGACAACCCTTTCAGTGACAGTTTCACATTGTTTTGAGTTAAGTGAAGTTTCCCTTTGAGATAATTTCTTTAAATTTGTCACCCTGATAGCACAGCCCAATATCTCAAGGAATTACACTCATGCTTGATTTTTCCACACCTCACAATTAAAGTCCAGTTACAGTTATGAGTACCAGTGCAGGAAATATTGTTCCCTAACTGTAGTTTGGTTGACACAGTTGCACAGGAATGGCAGAAAGTAAGAGTTTTAAAAAACATAATCTGGATCAGTGGTGTAGTGTAGAACAAGTTATGGATAAGAGAGCAAACCGAGCAAACCCAAACAGCTTTCTGTGTGATATACAGACGGATAGACAGAGGGATGAAGATTTTATAATGAAGGACACTTGCACTCACTCCAACCATCTTGCCTTTTTGTTTTTAGTGTGTTTACATCTGTCTGCTTCATGTTCAATTCAGACTGTACAATTTCAGCCCAACAATGGCCGACCCATCAGACATGAGCATCGCTCATTTTATCCAGAGCAGTGGAAAATCACAGACAAAGCATCTAGGACACGTCTTGACAAAACGACCATGATGTTTGAACTTGCCTTGTTTCGCCTAGTTTTGCGACTCATACAACATCACCTCTGCACGTCATGCAAGCTGCGAAAGGAGGCATCTCTGACTGTCCGAGGTCCACGTCTGCTGTGTCTTTAGGACGAGTCACGTCAAAAATGTATGACTCTAATGGCTAATTATCTCTGATCTCAGCACTGCAGGAGTTGTTGTGTGTTTCTTTGCATGCGCCCACAACCACTGTGTAAACTGTGTACCTACAAGTGTAACGATCTCAAGCTGTCTGCACTCCGGTCACGGCTCAGGCATGAAAAGAGCCATTATCTGGCTTCTTGCTAAGCCCCCTGAGCCAATTTGATATGATGAATGTGCAATTTCCTTTGTCTCCACACAGCCAGTTAATTACAATCTCTATCAATAAAGTGCGTCCCACTTCAGTGGTCGACATTATAGACTAAAGAGTCACATCTTCAGACGACCTGTCACTCCAGCGTACAACGGACTTTGCCAAATCTGGGCTAATTTAATGGGGTTGCTACCGTTTTGAGAACAAGTTAGATAACCAGAGAAGATACACTTTGGTGGGACTAAATGAACCGCTTCAGTATTTACAGAGACTTTCATTTAGCCTTGATCCCCTGCTGGTAATTAAGGGCTGAATTATAATAAGATGGCCTTGCCTCTGTTTAAAAGGAGGACATAGAGAGAGGGAGGGTGAGGGGCAGTGAAACAAACCAAGAGAGACAGAGAGATATTGATTTTTGACAAAATTAGAAAAACAATCTTTTATAATGATGAGCAATGTTGCGTACTGTGCTTGACAGCAGCAAACTTTTCCCACCAACTCCCTTGACTGTCTGTCTGTCTCACATACAAACATACACACACACATACCCAAACATACATACGTAGAAATGTAGCCATAAAATAATTCAATTCCCTCAACTATCTTTGGAGCCAGGAAATAATAGATGACCCAAGACTACAGTGCTGAATTTAATACACAGGATTTTCTCACACAAAAGCACACATACACATTACACACGCATATCTCTATGAGTATTTATCAGGCGGCCAAATCACATTACTCTTGTCTGGGTATTGTGTCTGGAAGCATAATAATCTGTAACTGTCTAAGTCTTCCTTACCATAGGGAAATCGTCACCTTCTAGAAAGTAAGGTGGGCACAAATAATTCGAAATAGCAGTAAATAGCCACAGTTTCTCTTGTGGTATTTCACCGATACATTCACATCACTACTGCAGAGTGAGGTGTTCAGTATATGAACAAACAAATCTTAAACATTGAAACCTCAATCTGAGCCATACTGAACCATTAGTGGCACCGACCGAATCAGTAGCTGCATCGTAGTCACCACAGTCATGACATACAGTATGTTACTGCCTGTTTAAAAGCTCACAGAAATGATCGTGGTAACTTCACTGTAGATAGGTAAGCATACACTAACCTTTAAAAAAATAACAGGTAACTTCTACTTTTGATTGAAATACATTCTTCTGTTTTGTGAAGACATAGCATTACTTTAATCCAGAAACGTTGTTGGGCGTGTGTAAATTCATGAGGCTTAGACTTCATGTACAATGTTAAAAACTGCTTCATGTTAAAGTTGCATCACGCATGTGCACAGGCCCACGCATAGCTGCTGCCAATTGTCTCATGCTGTTCCACTGATATACAGGTGGTGGCAACATGCCAAGATATGCGGCAATGCACCAACAGAGACCAAGAAAATGAAGTCTGCAAGCTAGTAAACATGGATGTGCACAATAAAGTATATATTTTAAAATCAGCTTAGCAAAAGTTTTATGAGGACAGAAATACATTTAACACGTTAGACCTTAGTGTTTGACACTTTGGTGAATAATGCTAAATATGAACATAAGAAAACTCCACAGGGCTCCTTTGATCGACTGTAAAAAAGAAAGAACAAGGGATTAAGCAAAAGAGATAGAGAGACCTAGGCCAGTTGTTCCACCCTGCTTGCGGTTTTTTATGCTAAGCAAAGATATGGCAAGGTGTTCTTCCTTTAAGGATTGGGTTTTTTTCATCTTCAGTTTAAAGGATATCATATCAACAAGTCTTGTTGTCTAATGCCGGCATATTCCATTGACTTAGTTCAGCCACATGTGTGATATGACTATGAAAAAAGCCTCCTCACCTACTGTACATTCACATATTTTACACAGATGTCTTCACTGGCAGGTAAACAGCCTTTATTGAGCAATGGTTCAATAGAGGAAAGGAGAATTGCTGTGCATTTCTGTAGGTGACACCTGACTAAAACCTGGGCTTGAGCGGTATTGGAGAAAGTTTTAAATCTTCCCTGGAAGAGGATCATGAATACTCAAAAGCCAGACATGAGGTTGAAATCCTCAATTATATAAGTATTTGGCTGAGGATATTCAAGTAGACAAGCACTTGGCTGAGCTCCCACAGGGAGACAGGCATTTCTATAAGGGCACTTGTTTTTTGGGTTTTTTTTTTCTGTTGCAGTTTCCAGGATGTGGTCTCAGAAAGCCATTGGGAGGGGAAAAATCATTATTTTCTATATGAGATGATAATAAAAGTCGACAGCAGCATCTAATTCACCTGATCATGACACAGACGATGCTGTATCCTCATGTTAAAAGAGGAAACAGTGAAGTGCCGGCTTAAATGCTACTGCTGTGTTTGGATAAAAGGGTTACAGAGATGTCAGACCTCCCTTTTTTCCTCAGATGTGAGGCTTTGTTTGCTTATAGAGAGAATATATTTTGATCGTTACTGTTTGACAAATACCTAGTTGAATTTTTACCAAACCCCTCCCACAGACAGCAAATAATTAATCATAACAAAGCAAACGTAAGTTGGCACAAAAAGTCGAAGAGCAATAATTTACAGATTTTGAATGGTGGCGTCCTTCTGCTGTGTTTCCAAAATGTAAACTGCTGACGTTTGCATGTCTGGCTAACTATCTCACCTTACTACCTACAGAGGAAACAGCAGTGTTACAAAGGACAAGGGGCACATTATTATAGCTAACCCCGTTACAACCAGTCCTTCCACAGTGTAGTATTTCCTCGCTGCGTGGTAGCCGGCCCTGAATGCTTTTAGAGATGTTACCAGCGTTGTCCTGCTCTTTATTAGATTTTGGGATGTTTATAGCGTTTTTGCCAGACACAGTGGTTAGTCTAATACTGAGATCACCAGATATAGTTTTCTATTCTTCATATGAATGAGGGCAAGTCACTTGCAGAACAGGTGCGTGCTATTCGAGCGGAGTAGTATGAAATTATTTGGTTAAAAATAAATGAATGTGTTACAATTTATGTTGATTTATAATGCATTTGGGCTACTAGGTAGAGTGTGGCCAATTTAGGCAATCTAAAGATAACATGCAGATGTCTTTTTCTTTTTAATCAACCACCTTTTTGGGTGACGAGTTGGTAGAGTTTCAGTCAACCAAAACTTTCAAAACAGCTCTAGTCACTTCCAAACAGAACTGGTTTTTCTTACCTCTCTCTAAAAGGAACAGCCATAAAAATTTTCTTGGGGGCATTTACACCCTTTATTATTTGTAGATAGGACAGCTGAAGATGGACAGGAAAGGAGGGAAAGAGAGGAGGAAGACAAAGGACCCCAGCTGGGAATCGAACCAGGGTCCGCCACTGAGGCCCACGGCCTCATACATGTGTGTGCGCACTCTACCGACTGAACCACCCATGCCACATAGTCATGATAATTTTAAGAGGTAAATCTGCCACAGACAGTTATCAATGTAAACATGCTGTTCAATAGTGGAAAGCTTTACAGATGCATGGCAACAGAAACTAAATGCTGTTTAATGCTGCACTATAATTCTGTTATTGCAACAAACACTTTCATATCACAGTAGGACTGATGTTTACTGATGTTTCATCATTGCACTGATGTATGCACTTTATGGTCTTTTTTCATTCCACTCATCTACTTATACAGTTAATTCATATATGCTATATATCCATATTCACCTGTGCAATAACACCTCACCGCTGCACATCTAACTGGGTGAGGCTTTGTATGGTAGTTTCTTTCTTTTTCTTCTTATTATTGTTTACTATTTATTGTACATACTGTTTTTTTGTGTCTTTGTGTTTATTTTGTCTATTATTTAATGTGTCTCTTTTACATTGTGTTTGAGCTGCTGTAACAGTGAAATTTCCCCACCGTGGGATCAATAAAGGATCTTATCTTATCTTAAAGCAGTGGGAGCTTAGAGTCAGTATTAAAGACATCACATAGAAAGAGTAACTTTAGATGAGAATTCACTATTATCTGTGACATAACAAGTACAAATTACCTTTTATACTGACTGCAAAACAGCTAAATGACCAATAAATACCTTGTTATATAAAGACTGCTTCTCATCTCTCTCAATTTCTCTTAGTCTGAGAGGAAAAAACACAAGTGACTCACATTCATTAGAAAACTCACTCAGATAAATAGCACCTGGCCAACATATATATTAACTTGTTCTCACTATATCTCAAACTCCTCACGTTGTCATTTTTTTCATGTTTCCCCTATGTGCATCCCTTCCTCTTCAAGCCTGTCACCACCACAGGCAGACAGCCATCCTGTGGGGAAAACCGAACACACACGCGTGCACGCAAGACACACAGAAAAATGAAGTGAAGGAGACTTTGACATTTTGGCTAGTGAAAGGGCTCCTGTCGTCTTTGAAAATGTGTATCCTAAACATTAAACATTCAGGAAGGAATATTAAACTGACCTCTGCAAATGTGCGAAGTGGAAGATGTCAAGAGCCGATTACATTATGGCAGGCATTTACCCATGTGACTTATGAGTACAGCTGAGGGGAGATAACATCATTATGTCCCGTGTTTCTCGACCATATGCGACTGCACACGCTGCCCACATGACTGCAAATGAATTTTGAAAAGTGGGGAATTTTTTTCTTCACATTTAGCGTCAGCCATGTCACCCAATAGAACAAAATTCACTTTTCTTACAGTAAGAACAACACAAGCGTCTGCGAGGAATCCTGTTGGGAGTGTGTGGGCCAAAACATGTTATATTTTCATCCATGAATGTATGAACTCATCATAGAGGACAGGGTAGGCAGAAATAGGCAGCTCAAAAGCATCAGTATAGCTGACAGAGTATGCCAGAGGCTGACATTCACTGTAGCACTTTGAGGTCCCTATAGCTGCGGCAGTGTTTCTGTACACTCAGATTTTGGAGGTGAAGTGTAACGTCAGAGCTCCTGTCTGTATACCTAACAGCACACTGAACCTGGGTATGATTTGTTAGCATTTTGTTTCTGTAAATGTTTATTTCAGTGTGTGTTCACTGTAAACTGAACACAAAATGAATCTGTTTTGCAATTAAGTGGGTTGAACGTCTTACTTTGAAGATTTGTGTTCTAAGTCGTACAGTGTCACTGATTAAGATTTTTACAGTTCACAGCTAAATTATTATCATTTCAGATGGAGTGGGTTGAAAAAGTTACTGGACCATCGACATGTTCGATCTTCTGAAGATGTGTCTTGTAAGCTGTAAACAATAATTGGGAACACAGATCTACCCAAACCGAGACTGACATCTCTCGGTTCAGGCAACAAATGGGCCATTTTTTCATGAATTTAATATATTTTGAGATAGCAGAGGTGTAAAAAGTGACCAGAGCATTATTATCACTACCAGAAGATAAAGACTGACATCTCTTGGCTCAACCAACAAACTGATGATTTCATGCGTATTTTGAGGCTGTAAAAGTAAAATTGTATCCTTTGTGAACTTCAGTGGCAACTGAATATATATTGAGACAAAATTGATGCAAAATTGAATCAAAACATTATGAAAACTGCCATGTTCGCGTCTTTCAGAGGTGTCGTGTGTGTTGCAAGCCATACAGTGAGTGAGTGATTAGGGCAAAAAAATAAATCTTCTGAAGCCCAGACTGACATCTTTTCAGCTTATGAACAGTAACGTTTGCATGCATTCTCGGGCTGTAAATGTGCATTTAAAGGTGTTTGATGTTCTTATTGTTTAACATATTCCAGATGAACCCACTGTCCTCTCCTGCCAAAACAAGGGCTCTTGCTCCAACCATCAGACTGACATGGGAGAGACATACCTTGAGTGAGCCACATGTATTGAATATAGAAATAATTACTATCCTAACATACAAGATTGCCTGGTGTCACTTGTCACCAATGTAAGATGAGTGAAGACATAACGTTCTTTGAATAAGATGGTTTGGTTTAAAGTCTTTTAAAGGGTTAATGGGTCGTTTATAGGTGCAAAACGTGAAGTTACCCGCTGTGCTGCATGTGCGCGTCCCCGTGCGTAATGGGCACAGTTTTGATGGAAAGAGAATTTCAAATAAACATTTTGTTTGTGACATTTGGTGCGCCAACCTTTTTTTTTTTGTTTGTTTGTTTTTTTTTTGGATGCGGTCACACTCACCTTGGTTCGTGGTCCCCGGGTCCGACAGGATACTCTGAAGCAAGAACAGAAACACACAGTATTTCCCAGCGGGGCACATTGTTGAGTCAGAGACGGTGCGCGCTCTGAGCTAAAACGTCGCACAGACCCCTCTGAGCAGCTCCCCAAAAATGAGAAGGTGAGCAGGTCTCATCAAAGAGCCTCCTCGAAATCGTCCCGGTATCCAGACTCCAGGAGGTCACTCTCAGATCCACAGGAGTTGTTTATTTCTCTCTTTCTTTCTCTCTTTCTCTCTTTCTTTTCAGCCCAGCATCCCGACTCCCTCCATGTGGAGACGGGCGGACAGACGGGATGGAGAGACAGCCATTGCGCACGAATAAGAAAGAAAAAAAAAAAACGACTTGAGACGTAGCAAGTTAAAAAAAATCAATAAACGGAGTTTGCCTGTGAACATGCAAACAAGGACAGGCAGGCAGGTGCAGACTATCCCAACAAAGTGTCCAAAACGACGAACTTCTCCTGCTGCGTGTGGGTGGCAAAGTCTGTTTTTTTTTTTCTTTTAGTGGTTTTTATACCAAAATGAGAGAGAAGCAGGGAGAGGGAAGAGGAAAAGACCGGGCTTCCCGCCTCACTTTCAGCCTGTACATCCCTCACTGAGCCTGTATCACTGCTCTGTATCTCTCTCTCTCCTCCTCCCTCCCTCTCTCTCTCTCTGTATGTCTCTCTCTCCACAGGATAGGAGGGATGCTCTGCATGGCGCAGGCAGAGAGGAGCCGCTTTTTTAGAAAACCACGACCAGGGATTCGGGAGGGCAAAGTCTAACTTAGTCCTTTGTGATATATGCACCCGGTTTCTCACTTTACATGATGTGAAAACTCTGTGGTTTCCGTCAGACGCTATTGATTCGCAGAGCTGGGATGCTGGGGGGGGGGAGGAAATACGAGGCCAGTTATTAAACTCGGGTATCACTCCTTTGCTATGATGTAGGTTATACCTGCATTGGATTATGTTGTAGGAATAGTAATGTGTCTGGGGCTGCTTCTATTTGTGGTGGCAGGGGAGGAAGGCGAGCAGACAAATAGAATATAAGTTGATATGGGGCATGGTGGGTTGAAGGTGCACACACACACACACACACACACACACTCTCTCTCTCTCACACACACACACATGACATGTTCTTGTGAGTTACTTCATTGTTGTGAGCGAGCATTTGAAGCTGCAGCATCACTTGCCTCCTGTAATTGAATGTTCCTCCTGCGCTCATTCATTAACATCATTGGTTTTTGAAAGAAGACTTTTACATTGCTGTGCGTGTTAACAAGCAGCCCGTATCTTGTGTCTGTCTTAAGGAAAATAAAATAATGTACTGCACGCACACAAAGTGGTGCGCATGATTCCATCAGCAGCAACAACGCTTTGTTTGAAGAAGAACTCGGGGCAAACAACGAGATCCAAATGAAAATTAAAGGTAAACATACATCCAATGTCATTTCAGCGACAAACCTCCACCTCCCCTAAAAAAAAAACCCACAACACAGTAACAGGATTACCACTTTAATCCTTTGATGTGCCTGTGTGTACATTTCATATTTATGTCAGATTATGGCTGATGTGCCTCAGCGCTGAGTACCTGCTCATTAGACATGAACCCACTCAACACTTTAACATTGTAATTGAGCTTTTGGTTAAAGCACGTCCCGACACAAAGAGTTTCATCCTGGCTTCAAACACCCCTGCCTGTCCTGACTGATGGCCTGCGAACTTTAATCTGTAACACAGTGGTGGGGATGACTGTTAATAGAGATCCGCTGGGAGCCACAGCCAGGGAGAAGGTGTAATGACCCTCCGGCCTCCAGAGCCACAGCTCACCCGTTGGAGGATAGAGTCGCTGCTTATCAGTCACTCATTGTCTGCTTGAGTGACAGCTCAAGTGATGGCTGGCTGCATCGACAATGTTACTGCAGCATTTAAACAGGGGATCCAGTTAAACAATGTTAGCGTGTGGTTGCTGACAAGAGGTGCTATCTACTGTATGTTGTTTATGTGACTGGGTAGAAGACAGATGCACACTCAGAGGATGTAGATATCTAGGTTGCCCCGTGCAGGTGCAGACTACTAAACCTAACTTTGTTTTAATGATGGTTTCGTGCAGAACCATTTCCTGAAAGCCAAATTGACTTGTCTTCCTGGTTGCTATGCAGGGCTGGCCTGTGGCATGGGTGAAATAGGTAACCGCCCGGGGCCTTCGCAGCGCCTCGGACGGCACCTAGCATAACACAGTATTTCAGCACCACGGACAGTGACACCAGACTTTCCACCATGATGATTTTTTTGTTTCATTTGATTAAAACTGAAGTATTCATGTTTTCAGGTTATTGATATTTATTTGCCATCTGCTAAGGCAGTAGTCAAAACTCAACTCTAAATGTTTTTTTTTCCTGTCTTCCACATATTTGATTTAGATAACTAAATAAGTGTGATATTGCTGCTTTCTTTTTCCAGGGATAATTTCTCTTCCCCCATTAGTATTTCGAACCTCTGTTAAAATTGGCAGGATATAATGAAGATAAAAAAGTGGGAATAGATGTTTGATTGAGTCCTTACAACATTATTGTGTTTGAATTGTACTGTAAATTGACCATTTTCTTCCATTTTATTTTACGACCCCAAGTCCCTTTATTTATGTTTTTTTTCTCATTTTTGTCTTTTTCTTGTACCTTCCCATTCTACCTGCTGTCTGAAAGACTCTGAGCATGTTAGTATTTATTCTTATGGTCAATTTTAACCCATTTACTTTCTGCAGAACTGCTTTCCACTGCTTTTTTATGATTTTATTTTTGCCCTGTGAGAAGCAGGCTAGAAGGATAGAAACTTCATTGTTTGTCCATCTGTCCAAATAACACATTTGTTCATAGCATCAGACCTAAAAAAAAGTTGGTGAGTTCCATGAATTTTAATGTGAACATTCATGATTTCCTAAAAGGCATCTTCTAAAACGAGCTGCTGTCAAACTTTCTATTTGACATGGTCCAGGTCAAAGTACCTTGATAATCCATCGATGAACATATTGTGGATATTTATTTTCCACGGAGGATCCTGGTCCTGATGCGGGTGACCATCT
This sequence comes from Scortum barcoo, assembly GCA_023238725.1. Lineage (NCBI taxonomy): Eukaryota > Metazoa > Chordata > Actinopteri > Centrarchiformes > Terapontidae > Scortum > Scortum barcoo. The sequence continues at coordinate 13,332,509 of CM041531.1, forward strand.
GACCTTTCTCCTAGCACCACTCTCTGTCCACTAACTTTTTTGATTTTACACATTAAAGTTTTGTCAATGAAAGAAATAAAAAAGTTGTATAAAGCCTTTGTGGCTCCAGAGGACTAACATGAAATCTGTTCAAACCCTCAAGTGATGTTACTTGGCTAATAGCATAACAAAGTCCCCGACAGAACTGTTGCCGATTGAGTTGCATTGTGGGCAATGCATATGTTCATTGCCCACTGCATTGTTCAGCTGCATTGTTTTTTTTTATCTTTTATGTCCACCGTGAAGTTGTAGGGCCACACATGCATTTCATACATATATTAACATATTTCCACAAAACATACTGAGTGCATTGGTGGTCCCCAAAGGGTTAATGATGGCCATTTTGAACACCAACGAGCTACTGCATTGCTCCTAAGAAAAATCTTTCCACAAACTGAATCTTAAAAGCTAAATTCAAAAGAAGATAGCCATGGAATTTTCCCGGCACATTCGTGTTCCAAAGACATGCAGCCATTTTGATTTTTTCTGTAATATTTCAACTCGCATCATTCTCAAGACAAACCTCTTATGTGTTTAAACTCCACAACTGTTAATTAGCCTCTTGGGGATGCTAATAGGGGTTTTGTATTATTTCTGCTGCACAATTGACTCATCTTGAAAATCTGCGGTAGTTTTATTTAGCTCCTCTCACATGCTTGACATGAGGGCTTTCTTTAAAAATAAGAGACGGCTTTCGTACAACATCTAACTTTCACCATATGGCTTTGGACAAAAGCATCTACAAAATAAATAGATTTGAATAAATAACATGTAGCTCTTGGCTGTAGGTGAATTTAGAACTTAATGGTTGGTTGTTGATAGTGTATTGCAAATTGGAGGAGATATTTCTATAATCAAGAATCTGTGGGTACCTGCTGAGGGGCTGTGGGGGGGAAGGGTTAACAAGGTGGTGCAAGGCTGTGTCGTGTGGACTACCCACTAGTTATTTTAATGAATGATGTTATTGTACTGAACCTTGAAAATGGTTTGCATAATTTTCCCCACTTCTCAGGGCTTTGGCCTTCACTGTCTTTTAATAGTGGTCAAAAATAAGATTTTGTTGCGTTAAAGAGTAGCGACTAAAGAAAGAAAGTTAAGTAATGAACACAAGAATCATTTTCCAAATTAAAAATTGTTTGCATATTTTTGTTTTTATAATGATTCTTCTTTTACTTCCATCATACTGTTTGTGCCCCGTTTCCATCAACATCCTTCTTTGAAGTGACTGAGGAAATAAAGTTCTCATTCCTCAAAAAACACTTCAAATGGCGGATCTCACAGCAAATGAGCAGTAAACAACAAACTGACAAAAGGCTGCATCTAGAATTAACAGTTCATTTGTGAATATAAACTTGTTGAAATCTTTAATCCACAATTCGATCCTGTAATTTCTCAAATATGTGAGACAAAGTGTACATATTTAGATCACTGCTGCCATTAACAACAGCAAATCTGTTATAATGTGGAAGAAAAAAAAAAGAAATGTTAAGAAAGAGCCTTTGACAGAAAACTCAGCTGGGAGAAAGACACAAATATAAACTGCTGTCCTGACACACAGCAGCTGCACAGAGCGTGGAGGTTTCATGCTCCGTTCACCAGCGGCAATGCCTCAGCGCTGCCAGGTCGATTCTTCCCTTTTTCCAGTGGCTAACAATCACTTTAAATCCACCCACCAGAGCACCTTCACTTCTTGTGCATCTCTGTATTGAAAATTGACACATCTTGTTGCTCCAGATTTTCAAACACAGTCCAGCTTCCCCTGTGATGTGATGTAATGATGGCCTGAAGCTGATTTGCCATAACGTTAAACACATATTGTTTAAGAGTGCACAAGCCCATACAGTGCATATTCCTCCACCTATGTGAGATGTCACTTCATATGCCAGAAAAACAATATGAACAGCAGAGGTATGCTCAAAACAAACTAACTCCAACAGCAGGTCATCCGAAGGGCAAGACGCGATACTCGTTCAAATGGGAAGACCAGTGCACATTTACTGTTCTCTGGAGAATGTGTGATGTTGTACTTGTTTGTGAATGCTGTTAGTGCCAAAGGTAGCTGCTTGAAGAATAAAAAATGAAAGCCTGAGAGAAAAAGCTGAAATCAGATCATTAGTTTTGGTGAGTAACAGAAACTGTTGGACAGAGACCACCAATTCGGGAAGGTTTGTTCTGGTCAATGATTTCACATCGGCACTGTCGACTAATTTCTTTACATTCCAACTCTACTGCCACAGTAGGAGCTCTGAGAGGCTGTATTGCTCATTGTAAAGAAATTTGTAAGAACAAGTGTTAATTGGGACTCATCATTGGGACTCATCATCTGGGAACCCTGAATGTCTCTAAAAATATTTTGGCTTTCCATCTAAAAGTGAAGATATTCCACTCTGGACTCTGACATTGCCATCCAAAACTGCTGAAAATTGTGCATAGTGCGACATAGTGGATAAAATTGCACAAGTACTAATGTGACCTGTTATCCAAGTATAATTTGTGTTAACTATAATTAGCTCAAGGTGGAATTCGCTGAATGACAGTGATATGTATCAGAAAAGAGAAGTGTAATAGTGTAATGATCCTTTAATGTCACAAAGTGAGCAGAGTGGAAGTGAATAGAGTGGTTCTCCCAGCGAGAAGTCTTTCAAGATACCAGGACAGAATGACCTGTGAAAGAATAAACCCTCATTAAGTCCTGGATAGGGATTATCACTCTTATGCTGCAGTCTGACTGGGACCCTAAAGAGCTTTAAAACATCATTTTCTGCAATCCATTTACTCTTACACATTTCCTCTGCTGTAGGATGGCACACATTGTGCGGCCTGATTATTCCTCATTTTGCCTGCCCGTCGCTCCACGTGCCTTTATTTGTCCTCCACATTTAGAGTACCCGCCCCTCCTCTCCCTCTCCTCTGCTTTTCCTGTCACACTCTTCAACCTCTCTCCTCTCCTCTCTCTCTCTCTCTCTCTCTCTTTCTCTTTCTCTCTCAGCAGCCTTCAGCCTTGTTGTTCGTTCCCTCTGCCTCCCTCAACACCTCCTCTGCTTTCTCTTCCTCTCGACAAACAAGCCATTCCTTCCCTTCAGATCTCTCCACTGTAGCGCCGAGCCACCTACCCACGCACTTTTTTCTTTCCGTCCATCTTACTCTGTTATGTGTGACCTTCTCTCTCTCTTTCACCCCCCCCACTCTCACTCTCTCGTTTTCTCCTCCTCTCTCCCATCTCTCATCTCTCTCTCTCTCTCTCTCTGAATATTTCATGATTTGGTGGCACAGTGCTGAGGTGAGGAGCCTTCCTCTGTCTAGAGCTTGCACAGCACAAATATTTACTCCCAGAGCTGAGCTTAGTTGAGTGTTAGGACAGACTAACGGAGTGTGTGTCTGTGTGCGCATCTTATAAGTAACAGTGATTACATGTGACATTGGCCCCAGAGGGGAAAGGAGGTCTTTGGTCTCTTCCTACATTGATGTTAGTGCTCCATTGCACACTCTCTGAAGTCTTCTAGGATAGATAGATAGATAGATAGATAGATAGATAGATAGATAGATAGATAGATAGATAGATAGATAGATAGATAGATAGATAGATAGATAGATAGATAGATAGATAGATAGATAGATAGATAGAGTGAAGGAGGGATGAGAGGTAGGATAAACATGTAAGGAGATTCTGGATAAAAGTAGGACATGAGAAAGGAAGAAAAGGAAATGAAAAGGAGATGAAATGGAGGGCAACAGCAAGAAAATGTGGGAGAGAGAGAGAGTGGAGAATCTCACGGTGCCTGTGCATTGACAAATGTCTGTTCTGTTTTGGCTGGCGAGAATGGAGCTCAATTGCAGGTCTGGAGGAACATCAAAACACAATTAAGGGCTGACATGGAACTGGTCATGCAGAAGAGTGAGGACAGGGAGAGAAGAGGAGAAGCTAGAAGAAGGAGGAGGAGAGCTCGGTAAAGAGAGAAGTAGGCGAGAGTGAGATATTTGGAAAGCAGACAGAGAAACACAGAGACACATAATTGTATTTTATTGGCCATGATTGGAGGAAATAAGGAAAGTGATAGAGAAGTGGGGGGGAAACCAGTACAGTCATCTAGACAGAGTGTCTGTGTGTGTAGATGGGAGGAAAGAGGTTATGTTGTGCTTGTTACCGATTGGCCCCGTTAATCACATGAATAATCATTTCTTGTGTACAGGAATTATAATGCATTTAGAGAGGCTAATTCAATTTTCAGCTAAGTGATTCTGTAATTTACTATTCATGAACTTGTTTGAAGTCAGTGTGCAGACACGACCAACAGTTCCTTCCAGATTATGAGGAGCAGCTCCAAGTCCAAATGGCCTCTCTACAGTCCACATTGCTGTGTTGCTTGCTCTCCACCACTTTGGTCCAGGCTGAATCATCTGCTGAAAGGATTGCCAAAAAATGCTAAATAGAGGTTACTCTGAGGAGGCTTAGTGACTTTGTGATCCACTCACTCAAAACTCAATTCAAAACTTGACTTTATCCAATACTTCTTGCACTTCTTGCATCAGTCTCAGTTGTACTTTGTGTGTAGTGCTAATCATCAGATATTAGCATGCAAATATTATATTTCATTTGTTAAAGCAGGAGCTGGAGTTTGTTTAGTTTAGCTTAGCTTAAGGACTGGTAGCATGGGGAAGTACCTAGCGTGGCTAACCCTGAAGTGAAAGAAAATATGCCCACCACCATCCATAGAGCTCACTAATTAACGGAACGTGTGTTTGTGTGTGAAATGTAAAAACATGAACAACCATGTGTAGTAACCTGTGCAACAATGGGAGAAACCATTTCTCAAAATGAACTCTTCCTTTAAAGTGGTACAGTACAGTGCTCTTTTATTTAATCTGAACCTGTGTAGTGTGGTTGTTATTTGTTCCCACTTTTCTTCTATTCCAGACACAGTTTAGATCACCTCTCCCATCCCTTTGTTTTGAAAATATCTCTATACATGTTAGAGATTGAACTTTATTTTACCGGGACAAAATACTCCTGCTTTTGGTTCACAAGAGCATCTGAGAGTTACCGTTTACCATTATCATGCATTCCTTCAAGAATGTATAATAACTGATATGCTTGAAAAAAAAAATCTGCATTTTAACTTTAAAGCACAACTAAGAACCTAAAGACACAACAAGTTTAAAACTGTGGATTCAGCGAGAAGAATCCTTACTTTAACATTACAGTACAGTGGACTAAGCCGACCTCTATTGTGACTATTAGCTACATCTTCATTGCTATTAAATGGAACAGTGAGCATTGAACGAGCTCAGAGCTGAAGAAAAATAGGCCATATGAAAATGAAGTCATATGTATGTTTAATATCCATTCTTGGCTCGTTCTGCCCTTTTGTAAGCGTGCACTGTTTGATTGATAAACTTTATTTCCCTCTGGGAGAAGTTTCTTTTTAGTCAAAAGCAAAAAGGTCACAATTAACATTTTGTTCATGTTTTTTTGATCCCTAGGAAGAAGCGCTATAAGCGTGCAAATAAATGAAAGGGGGCCGAATAGATACATACTAAACAATACAGATAACATACATTAAAATCTCTTCTAAGACAAGCAAAACAGGCACTATCAGTGTCATCATCATATTGCCAAAAAGTTTGAGCCGAAGTGTGTGAACAAGATAAGTCATGCACTGAGTTTGACCTCTTTCTGAGATATCATGTAAAACCGTTTTAAATCTGGACTACTAGTTTGGCTGAGCACTGAAGCAAATAAATGAACTGGTGAAATATGATATCTTTCTTTGAGTCAAAGTTTATGTTCATCTCATTCTGCAAGTACAACTAACTCAGTGAACTTTTACTGTATGTATAGATAATTCCTCTGCTTTTTACAACGAATCAAAGGGCACTTCAGGTATTCTACGCTACACCTCCAGTGCAAAGGGAAGGTGACATATCAAACATCTAGAGGACATCACATAAACTGCGACCCTCCCTCTCCCGCTGCCTACTGAGCTGATTTCCTTTGTTCTAAAGCCGAGAGGGACTTTCAGTCAATGTGTGACCACATTTGAACACCTGTGAACACCTGTTGTTAGAAGATCGATCTCGATGGCAGGAGGGGAAGCCCAGATTTGTGGTTTAGGAATTGGATTGAAGCTGTGTGTAAGAGGCCCAGTGGGATGTTGAATCCTCTGAGTGATTAAGGGATGTGAAAGGCCTCATGCCCTTGAAAGGTATTTTATAACTACAGGTCTGCACACACTATTCTTTGAAAGAACATGACATTTATGAATGAATCCATAACAATAATGTAACAACAAAATTGCACTTTAAAGATTAAAGTGGTGGTCTGTGTTAAAATCGCTGGATTAAAGGCAGTTTTCTGGGATGACTCAGCAGCCGGCGTGATGCTGTAAAACAACGGCAGTCAGTTTATTCAAGCCTAAATCCCTGTGCCAGGAAAAACAATAAAAACTTGACACTTAGGAAAAGCTCCCGTGCCAGCTCTTTCTGCTTTCCGCTCACTCTCTCTGAAGCAAAGTGTCCTGATGAGGATTAAGCTCAGGCCCAGTTTGACAAGATGAGTCAGTGAGACCCATGTATCACTCCTCCAGGGGAGGATTTTTAAGAAGTGGCATCCGGCTGCTGCCCTCTCTCTGACCACAAAGACAGCCAGTACAACAAACTCTCGGCAAGCTGGGTCCTCACTCGCAGTGATCAAGGAAGGGACTTTAAAATGTTCTTTCATCCAAGAATACTTTTCTCAAGCCTCCAGTTGCATGTCTTATTAGGGAATAATTGGTAAATGATGTGACTTCTGCAGTTATGGAGCCTTATTCTCTCATCTTAAAAAAAATGAGTATCCCAATCACAACAAAGTAAACCTAACCTAATTGCCTGTGAAATTTGCTGACACTTTTGTTCAACATTTGGTGAATACTGAGCCCAGAGTGACACTGTGTTTTCTCTCCCCTTCAACAGTTTGCTTTGTAACCTCTCTGACTTCCTCCTTTCCATCTCACTGTATGTATTATTGATAAGAATATCTCCCTAATCCTTGTCTTCTAGCTCGCAGGTCTTTCATTTTAAACCATGGTAACGGCACGGTTCTACGGATAGCAACGGTCAGTCTGTCGCCAGTCCACCACTTTGGTCCAGACTCAAGTATCTCAAAAACTACTGAGGATTGCTATGACATTTTGTTTAGACTGTCATGTTCCCAACAGGATGAATCCTACAGACTCTGATTAACCTCTCATTTTTACTCTAGTGCCATCACGAGATTCAAGTTTGTGGTTTTTATTGAAATGCCTCAGTGTAACAACTGGGGACCACAGATAATGGGGCTCATATGTCCAACTGTCAGATAGCAGGTAAGGATAAGGAAGTAGTCTTTACTTGCACAAGGTTCGGGACGCAGGCAGTCATCAGCGTCAGGCAAACAAATCCGACATGAAGCAGGCAAAGACGAGGTCAGCTTAACTAGCAAACATCAAACCAGGAAGCACCGAATACTAGGTAAAGATGCCAAGACGTTCAACTCAAGGTACAAAGAGGAATTGGGGAACACACAGACTAAATACACAGGTGAGTAACGCAAATGAGGGGCAGGTCAAACTAATCAGGACGGGGCAAGTAATCACGCTGGCGGGAGACACACAAGGGCAGGAAGTGAAGTGTCTTAAACAAGAGGAGAGCACAGCACACAAAATAAAACAGGACATGTGCACAACTAAACTGAAAAGAGACAAAGACAAGACTAGTGCGGGATGTGATACAACTAGTGGAGGGTAGCCATGAAATTTGGTCAACACATTCATGTCACCCCCCCTCCCAGAATAAATAGTAAATCATTGGTGTCCTTTAACTTTTCCTCCAGCATCATCAACAGGTGGAAAAAAGCATGTTGCAGTGTTAACATTACCATTGGCTGCAGGCTCTAAGTCTTGCTCATAATGAATTTTCTTCACTTTCATCATACTCTCTTCATCTCTGTCCGTCTGTGGTCTAATTTTGCCGTCTTCTCACCTGCCATCCGTCGTCTTATGGCTCATTGAGCTCATTAAAGGTTAGAGCCTCATTTGACCGGCTGGGTCTTTCTACTTCCTGCCAGCTATTTCATCTCCACGAGATCTTCCACCTCATTACCTTTCAGTTAACATGATTAACCTTTCTTGTCTTCAACAAGTGTCGTACAAAGGACCACGTCTGAATGAGAATCTGTGTCACAGCACTTCTGTGAAGACCTTCCATTCCCAGTTGGACATTATTTGTAATTGTTTATTTAGTATGTTACCCACTGGGTGCTATTTGTGAAACACATTCACTCAAATTCCTCAAAGAAGAAGAAAAATCCTTGCACTTCTCTTTTACATTCTCCCTTCATTTTGAAGACTCTGACCTTTTCATGTGGAATTTTTTTATAAATCAGTCTGATCTTCCTGTTAATTAGCTAAAAATGTAAATGTTAAATCCGACAGTTATGCTATTAACTGCTATAATGCAATGTATTTGACCTGATTATATGCTAATGCAGAGATATTGGTTCAGCTTGGTGTAAGAAAAAAAAGATTGAAAAAAATTATTTTAAAATTAAATTAAAGTAATTTCTCGCAGCATATTTCTTATCTCTGCACCATTTATTCTGAGCAGGTGCACTTGAAGTTTCTCAAAGAAAACAAAATTGGGATGACGTGGTGTGGATTTAGCTGAAACAAAAAATGAGTTGGGAAGTTGATGTAGCCATGACTTTACAAGGGTTTTGCCTGCCTTTTACCAAATGCATGGTGGGCAAGGCTCATTTTCACCCCCTGACACTGAATGCACTGAGCAGGTACCAAATGCAAAATGGATGGATGGAAGATGTGGAATGCTGATGTGAATCTATTAAAGCATGTGGAACTTTAAGCCCATTAATAATTGAAATCCCCTCTAATTTCCTTGTTATAGCTGATGAATGATGGACAGGCAGGTGAACGAAATATGGCCGGGGAAAATGGGGTGAAATAAACTGAAGAAAATGAAACTTTTGTGTGACTATTCAATTAGCAGATGAACAGTTGGGGGAAAGAAAAAACAAGATCATTTCTCACAAGTGGAAATGTGGGATTTTTGTCTCCAGCATGTTTCAAACACGCCGATGACTCAGTTTCTTCACAGTTTTGTCACATTGGGTTCCTGAGCTGTAGAAAAAAAATAATGAAAAAGAACTCAAGCCGTAACAGCTACCTTGAACAAGTGTGATGTTATATTCTGTACAAATTAAAAAACCTGATACCACCCTTGTCAAAGTATGTTACTCTGCCTGAGAACAGATATTTTGTTGTTTTTGTGATTGGTGGGTCGCGTCGACGAGGAGCTCATTTGACACACAAGTCTGACAAAGGGATTATACACTGCCTTGCTGTGACTAAAATCTCCAAGCACCTTTTAATAATAGATTTATAATTCATGATGATAATTGAACTACTTCTGTAGAACCATTTAGTCACCTGCATTATTCATTTAAACTAGCTGTGCATAATGAATGTGGCAACACAGCAAAAACACAAAAGATTGTCTGTTTATGTTTTCACACTTCACACTGATGTTGTTGCCCCTGAGGCTTTGACATTCATGTTTTCTTTCTTGTTGATTTATTTCTTGTGGTATAGATCTAAATAATCTGACATTTCTTAATTTTTTATGCATCAATTTAGGACATAATATTTCTGCATACAGATCATTGTTTGTGTGTCTGATCGTAAGCACGTACTTCTACAGAGCAGCTCTGCTCATACTGTGTGTGTGTGTGTATGTGTGTATGTAGCATGAAATTAGACACAACAGTTCAAAGAAAAAGACCCTCTGAGACATGACAAAATTAAGCATTAATTTGTAGTCCATGGTCTGTAGTTCAGTTAATGTTCAACCATGATTCTCCTCATTGGCCCAGCCACTTAGAGTCTCCCAGTGCTTGTTAACAAGGAAACAGTGCACATGCGGGCCATAAACGAATCAGCCATTTTGCCCTCCCAATCACTCACTGTCTATGGTTTGATTTTAAAATGAAAAAGCTCTGATGTTAATAGCTCTATTGAATTCCCAAAGAATCATTTAAAGTAGCTCTATTACAAGATTTATTTAATATAAGTTCAGTATATTGAATTCCCAAAGCCCTATTACCTAAATATAGCACTTATTGATTCAGGGAGAAAAAAAAGGCCTCTTTCAGCTCAGCTTTGATATTCTGGCCAACAGCCACCTGTCACATCTACGCGATCCACCCCCAGGAAAGAGAAATATGAACACACACTATCACCACCTCAGCATCCACACTATAGACTGTATGCACTTCCAGACAAGGCCGGGTTTATATATACGACAGAGAGAAAAAAAACACACATTTTGGACTTGATGATTATGCGGTGCTCTTGGGAGACACAGGTAGAATCTCTCTGATGGGAGAAAACACAGACAGACTATCACTTATTGTTAAAGGTAAATTCTGACCATTTTATTTGTCCTGTCATAATTCATTATATAGAAGCTGCTGATCTGTCCAGATCACGATAGTTACTTCTTTATCATAACCAAATAAGATAATGGAAGTAAATATACAAACCCAAATTCAGCTTGTCCAGTCTTAGTATGTGACTCAACATTGAAATAATATTTCAGCATCATCCAAGTTTTTTTTTAGTAAAAAATTACAATACACATACAATACACCCAGAGGCAGAATTGTGTATTAAAGAGACTGTAACTTTGGAAGATGATTAGTCTATCTCCATCTGCAAAACCCTAAATTTAGATTCAGCTGAAATTCAGAAGTCATATTTACACATAACAGGCTGTTGACTCCCATATTTCTTACATGGAAATTGCTTTAGCAGTCTTCTTTTTCAGCAACCAGCAACCCTCTCAACATACTTTGAGCTAAAGTTAACCTTTATATGATAAGGTTTAATGTAATAACTTTGATAAGACCATGAGTTAATGTTTGAATTTAGTTTAAAGTTAATGTTTACAGTTAGCAGTGTTACATGTAGGTGAAAGGTGACCAGCATAGGCCTTTTTCACTCAAGAAATTATGATGTCACAATAGAAAAAAACACAGCATAAAGTAATAACAATAATAATAATGAAATAAACTGTGGCTGAGTTAGTTGGAGTCATTTAGCTGTTTCAGTTTCAGGGTCCTGGTACTGTTCATGCTGGCTCACAGCTAACAGTTTATTAAGGGACATTGTTGAATACAACAGAGCCATCATTAATGTGATTATTAACTCCTGTACTTTCAAGTCAAAATGTAAAAAAATGCCTTTACTAACTCGTCCATTAACTTGTTAATGAGCTCATTATGTGGACATTAGATCTAAGGTGGTGTTAATGGTTAGTAACCACTAAATTCTACTTGGCTGCATTTGGTAGCTAAAGATAGCTGATATTAAACCCCAGCTCACCCACACAGGTGTTTCCACTCATGTTGCATGATTAGACCTCCTCTCAGGGCTGAATGAGCGTGTACAAACTGTGCTTGATTGACACCTCCCTCCTGTTGGGTTTTTTGCACCTGTTATTGTGGCGCATCTTACGGTTTGATGACGTCACATGTAGTCTGTTTGTGGAAAGAGATAATCTTCTAATGTTTAAATCGTCAGTGTGTCAGATTTACACAGTAAAACAGAGAGAAAGTGACATATACAATAAAATATACCAAGGTCGTAAAATTGAGTCATGGACAGGCTCACAATTGGCAGATAGTTTAAAAAAGAAACTTGTGGGCTCGCAGGTGGCTCAGTCAGTAGAGCACACGCCCATGTATGAGGCCATGAGTCTCGCTGCAGCGGCCTCGGGCCTATTTGCTGCGTGTCGTCCCTCTCTCTCTCCCACCTTTCCTGTCACTCTTCAGCTGTCCTATGAATAATAAAGGGTAACCCCCCCCCCCAAAAAAAAAGAAACTTGTAAGATGACAAAAAGGCAGTGTGCACTTTTTAGTCAGCAGCACTTTGCTCAGTGCCCAGGACATGAAGAAACACGGATTCAGGGATTTACAAACGAATCCAAGTCCATCTACAGGATGTTTTTATGCCCTCACATGTATAGTAACGCAGGTATTTGTGTGCATATATGAGACTGCGAGTGTGTACACTGTACTGACAGCGATAATAGGAAGCACTCTTCCTTTCTCCTCCCTCTCTTTTCCTCTGGGTGAATGGTCTTGAAAATGTATGTTATGGGTCTTGAGTCCTGAGTGCACTTGTAAGTTTCACAAGAACATCAAAACACAATCAAGCCTTGCGGATCCCTGAGGCTCGAGGCTGGGAGCTAGCACTTAGGGAAAGACAGGATTAGATGGAGGAGGGGGGGACTACACAGATGAGATGGGGAGATGAAGCAGAGGAAGGAGTGTGGTTTGAGAATAAATGAATGGAAACGTTGGGATAAAGGACTTTTCATCATTTCGCATTGAAACCAAACGATGAGATGATTTAATAGAAAACCTAGACTGGATGATATTTAGCTCTTCATATCAGATTTTATAGGAAGCAGAGTTTATGACTAATTGATTCCCTCATACATTCATTCAAAAGTTTTACCCTCCTCTGTCGTTAAGTACCGAGTTCACTGAATCGATCCAAAGCTCATCCCCAGCCCAGAAACCTCTTAAATTACAGGTATCACAATTCGCTACCAAGCTGAGTGAACTCTGACAGTGGGAGTGGGAGTATGAGAAAATTAAAAGCCTGTCTTTTTCTTTTCTTTTTTCTTTTTTTTTTTTACATGGTCAAAAAATCCTGCTCCATTTTGTTCACATTTGAAGCGAGTGTGAGGAATGGTAATTGAGCCATCACTCCAGGAAAGAGCAAAAGACGAATAGGCGGGAAGGGGGAAGGAGAGAGAGAGAGAGAGAGAGAGAGAGACAGAGAGAGGTTTAGCGTAGAAGAAGGGACGAATGACACAACACCGACTCACAGAGAGAGATGAGAGGAAAGCGAACGTATTTCTCCTGAGTTTTTCTCATTTGCATCTACATTTGTATCAGCAAAAAAACACAAACATAGTGATGATACATAATGATGATAAGATTATTACTGATTACTAGAATCTCTGCAAAGTATTCAGAGCAAACTGCTGATTGCTTTTTTAAAATGAATCCTTTGTTCAATATTTTATCAGTCCACCAAGACTGTTGCTAAGGTCTGGCAACCAGAATTGCTTGGTTAACCATGGGCAAGCTTGTGGTCATGGTAAAATAATAATAATGTCATCGGTGACATTGCGTTATGTCAGTGTGAAGGTAAATTCCTTCAGATGTCTAAGTTTGGGTTTTAAAAGTTGGAAAGGATTATTTTTTGGGTAAAATTAGATGTTTTATTGTGATTAAATTAGGGATCATGGGAATCGAATGCTGAAGTCTGCCCATGACCACTGTTGGATCTGTAAAAATGTTTCTTCTTCTGGTTCATTGCTCCTGTTTAAAGACTTTAGTTTATGTAGATTGCAGAAGAGTTAGTCTATAAATCGGCTGTTCAACTGATCAAAAAACCACAGGCATCTTTTTTTGATAATTTACTGTCATTCTTTGGGAAGGATTGCAAAACCTTTGCTTCTCACATGTGAAGATTTGATGCTTTTCTTTGTCAAAATATATAGTAAACTAAATACAGTTACATTCAATTGCATGGCATTGTAATTGTATGGCCAGCACCTGCAATCTGCTAAGAATGTTCTTGATAAATGCTCATTATCCACCTCATCAGTCAGGTAGTTGTTGGGAATGAGCAATATAATGATGTCCATGTGTTACAATATTTATCGACTGGAATGGAAAATGGAAAATAAAGGGTCCTCCAAAAGCTATTTTAAGTTGTCAAGGTAATATGTAAAATATTTATATAAAGCTTTTTGCGGCTTCAGAGGGAGCTGCATGAAGTCCCATAAACTGATTCAAGTGATGTCACTTGAGTCGGAGTCGGTTGGGCCTGAAGACTACAATGAAAATGAAAAAAAAAAAAAATAAACTATGGAGTTGAAGAGAAACCATACCTGCTCCTCATCTCTGCTTGAGGCTACATTAGCTGCAACAAGTACAACACACCTGAATCTCCTATAGAACAGAGTTGCATTGTGGGTGATGTGGGTGATGTAGGTGCAGGATTTTGACAAGGACAAACACAGATATCACTGGTTCTGCTGCATCGATTTCAATCATTCCTTTTTTAGAGCTGTCAATTTTGACTACAACAAAGTTATAAAAGCGCAACTTTAAATCCCTGGTGTGAAATGTTGAACAAAAGCAAAAAATACGGCTTGGAGTATGTCCACATTTGTATGCGCCACCATATTCAAAGGTGTTTTTGTTTTGGTCAAGTTCAACTTTGCTGCTCGCATGCAGCCACTGCAAGGGTAAACATGTCAGTGTGGCTGAGCATCTTCAGCTCTCTAACTTCTTCCCACTCTGAGGACTGTGCTCTCTTGATATTATTTACTTTGTGTGTGACATTGGGAAAGCAATCTCGGTACCCACCACAATGGATATTTATCTTAATTTCCCAGTTTGCTTTATTGCCACTGAGAAAATTGCTTATTTCCCACTTTCCTTGAGCAATAATAATTCAAAATCTAGGAGCACAGAAGGATGAAAGGATGCAAAGTTTAGGGTGACGTATGTAAGTAGATTCCAATACCTCCATCTGTTAATTTATCTCATACAGTTACAAAATGGCTTATTGTGTGGAGTAATAATTCAATCCAAATATGTCATTAAATGTTTTTATATCAGCATCATTATATTTTGACCACATCTTATCACATTTATCTGTTTTAAACCACAAAATGATTGTTTGCATCAGATTACAACAGTCTGGTTTAGTGTGTGTGGCACTGATAAGCACTCTGGAGTCTCAATGGTGTCATAACATTATTTGAGCTTATATGAATTTTAAACCTGTTCCTCATATCGTTTAAATTTACCTTATTCCTCAGACACACATGCACACACACATTACGCTTGTGATTAAGGGTGTCCAGGCCTGTCATTAGACCGTGCGGTGTGGGAAAATGATGTCTCAGTAGACCTCCTGCAAAAGGCAGAGCAAGAGTTAAGACATTAATAGGCAGAGAAAAGCTATACAGCATCACTGTCTACCTCTGTGCTAGGACTGGCAAGATCAAAGGCGGACTCTGAGAGAGAGAGAGAGAGAGGGGGGGTAGAGAAAGACAGCCAGATATACAGACACAGAGGAGGGGAGAGAAAAAGTCATCCAGCGACAAGGAGACAGAGAGAATAGTAAATTCTGAAAGCACAGAAGGGACAGGGAGGCTGGTAAAGAAAAAAAAATCGACAGGGAGGATAAATAGAAGACATTTCCCTTCTGCCACCTGCCTTATTGCTGACTTCAGATTATGCGCTGCATTGGCCTCGGTGTCACCTTCTGTATGCCTTGTGAAACCCTCGAAACAAGGCAGGCATTGAACTTGTCTGGTCAGCACCCTGACTACTGAGTCATGCTAATTGGAAATAAGCCTGCAGTGAACATGTTTTTCGCCGAGGAATGATGCAGCACCCACTTTGCACCAATGACTAATTCTTTTAGACACGGCTTGACTCAACGGAGGGCAATGTCAGTCAGGCGGTCGGTCGGTCAGTCGCTTCAGCACTTTGGTCCAGGCTGAAATATTTTAAAAAACATGTTGGATAGATTGCCATGAAAATGTCTAGGGGCATCTAAGTTTCCCAGAGATTGAATCCTAAAGAGTTTGGTGATCCCCTGACCTTACTTTTTGCACCACCATGCGGTTTGTGGTATTCAGTGTGAAAATGTGTACTTTTGATCACATATTCATGTACTCTTCGGTTAAGAAATCCCCATCAGCCTTACCTGTGTGTTTCTGTCTTGGTCCAGAGAAAATGTGCTAATTAGCAAATGTCTGTGCTTGAACACTAAACTAAGATGGTGAACCTGACAAAAAATATTCCTATTTAACATCAGCATGTTGGCATTGTAATTGTGAATACGTCAGCATGATGTCGTTTAGCTCAAAACCTCTCTGTGCCAAAATACAGCGAATCAGTGCGACAAATAAAACTTGCCAAAGTAGCACAATTAGTTTATTACTGCACCACATTTATCCAGTGTATTTTTATCTGTGCCAGATTTCAAAGGCAAACGGCCCAAGTTTTACAGAAATAGAAATAAATGGTGTGAAATAATTGAAGGAGAGAGATGACATCCTGTAACACTTTATAGCTGTTTTCATTCCCTCCAACTGAATATGAATAATAAATATATTACCTTTAAGTGCTTATGTGCTTACATAAAATGTGATGAATTGATTATTGAATATCCAGTCTAAGCATTTTAAAGGTAGTCTTCAGGAGAGCTCCATTATTTCTGAATTTCCTCAGACTACTCAGTCAATATGCTCTTAATCTGAGGAGGTGTCATTCATTTGATTTTTTTTAATACCAGCCCTCTATCTTTTATTAAAATCAAGATTTAAAGTGAAAGTATTGGTATGACATCTATCTATTTTAATCAGCCCCTTCATATCTCCCCCCTCTCACTTCCTTTCCCCCTTTTTTTCCTTTGGGTGAGGAATCTATTATTCATGCTTTTCCTTCACTCAGGGAGTGTCCACTTCAACAAGGTTTGAAGTTGGGAAGTTAACAGAAGTCAAGTAAGAAGTGAGATGAGGCAACTCAATCTGCACCTTTTCTGGATGGACATTTTATTCTTGGGCACATGTACTGCAGGGATCCATGCAGGGGTCAAATAAATGTTAACACGGGGCTTCAGTATGTGTGTTCCTTCACATGGGATCAAATACACATCAAGCTGTATGAGAAGTATCAGACAGAGAGATTTCCTAAAATGACATTAAACTGATAATGAAGCAGGAAGTCCGGAGGCTGAAACAAACCTGCAGCAGTTCAAGCACAGAGAGTGGTTAATTATCACGTTAAAGTTATAATCTTGAGTATTTAAAGAATTTGTCTGTTAAGTCACTATCCATCACTGAATGGGAAAACACAATGGTGAATGAGTCCACTGATGAAAGCATTTGCATGTGTATAACTCAGACTCAAACGCCAGTGGTGACTTTTTTTCTAGAAAAATCACAAGTAGCCCACAGTAAGTCCAGGTCAAGTCTTAGAGCAAATTGCAAATCAAGCTACAAGTTTCTCAGGTCTTTGAATGCTGACTATTCAGATACTCTGAAATCTAAACATTTTACTTTCAGGTAAGGTTTTTACATTGCTGAGACCAAGTCATTTTAATGCATATGCCCCAAAATAAAAATTGTTACATCATGTCTTGGGGGAGTCAGGTATTACAGCAGTAACGTCTAAGTTAAGTCTCGAGGCCTGATCTTTTTTCTTAAAGTCTGACTGAAAGTGACTGAAGTCAAAGTGTGCAGTTCTGCAGGTCTTGGTCGGTGTCTGTCAGAGACATTCTAACCTAGCAAATCATGTGGATTTTACTAATGCGGATCTTATTTATGGATTAAATAAAATATTGATTTTATCCTTTAAAAAGGGGTCCATAGATGTACTTTTCCCTCACAAAAGCAGGTTCATTATATTTTATATCTGCAATAGTGTTTTGGGCTGGTCATAAAAATATTATATCTCATATGGATGGAAAAACTATACAGGAATTCTGCTATGCACATTTTAAAATATAGTCACAAATCACAAGTGAAAATATGGTGAACCACAGAAAAGTTAGTGTTTAAGCGCTCAGTGTAAACTCAAATTGGCATAAGTCAAGCCCACTTTTACCCATCCGCAATTAAATCTGCATTTAATTTGTGAGGGGGAATGATGACTTGATACTTACAGCTTAAAAGACCTAGTAGTTCCCTCTAGAATCCAATTTTGCTGCAAGGCTGCCTTTGGTTTTATATCTCCCGATCAATTCTGTCTTTTCCTCAAAGAACGAATGAAGGTCCAGGCTAAGGTAAGCTGTCCTGCCTTCAGTCTGTTAAGCCTGTGCTTTGTCTTCTCCTGCAGCTGTTATGGATGTCTCCTTCCCCACAGCTGCTGAGGGTCGCGGACGGGAGGAACAACCGACTAGGAAGCATCACAGCAACACATACAACTTTATCCTGCTGTCCTCGATGACAATTGTCACTCCGGTATTTTACTGGAACCCTCTGAAACAGACCTGCATCACTGCCACCTCTGCTAAATCTCTAAACAACAACAAGAAGAAGAAAGAAAGAAACCCTCACTTTTACTTCTCTTTGCTCTCCAGTTTCTTTTGCATTTGGAGTCTGTGTGTATGACAGACAAACAGCAGATGAAAGGATGAAAACGTCTGTGCTCCTTTCCTTTATCTTCAAGTCGTTTCAGTTACCCTCTCACTTTCACTCCCGTCCCATTAATTTTCCTCTGGCGTTGTCTGTCTGCACTGACATTGATGGTACCTGATGTCTCCTCAGGCTGTAAAACACAAGAGAAAAAACTTTCCTTCTGTATCCAGTCAGTTTTCACATTAAAAACTGTGTCGCATTTGGACTACAGACAAAAACTTACCATTAAGTGGCTCTGTCTTCCTCTGAAGTGTCACAGGTGGCGGTGTCATGATTGCTGATAGTGTTCATCATACACCTACATAGCCAGAAGTGGCAAGATGATGATTTGGGCAGCTTTTTTTAGGATTATATCCCAGGTGTGTGGCACTTGTTGACCCAGTCCTAGTCCATAATGTGTTTCTCTCTCCAAGAGATGAAGAGAGATGAGATGGAGAGAAGATCCAAGACTGCCAAGTTCAGGTTTCCTTGGTGAGTTTGTTTCATTTGTGCAGGAGTGTGTGTTTGTCTTTGTCCTTTTTAATACTGCATATTTGTTCTACAAACATGCTGTTGTCTAATTGAAATAAAACTAGTGTGTTTCTGTGTGTACACAGGCAGATAGTTTGACATGACCTCTGTAAGTATTTGTTCTTTGCAGACTTTTTTTCCCTCAGAGATTAGCTGTGTAACAATCAATCAAGAGCAGCATTTCCACTGATGGAATATTGACAAATGGCGACGTTTGAAATGAATGATGGATACCCCGAAAGGTACTAAATCTATAGACCCACTTGTTAAGTGTCCAGCGCATTCAGTGTCAAACGCTTCAAGTCAGACATTTTTCACAAGTGGGACAATATCAGATCGACAGCGTGATTATTGAGGTCTGAATCTGGCTGGATTTTTAACAGCACAAATCACGATCGGTGACATTCCATGCGGTATCCTGTGTATGAATATTTCATTATGTATATAATCTTGTACCACCCCAAAAATCAACCCACAAAAATGAAAATTCCTCACCAGTAAGTTGCTAACTGTGTCTGTCTGCAGTTTGGAGTACAGTGGAAAGTGGAGTGAAAACAGCTGCCTGCTGCTGGAAACAGGGTTAATGAGAGCAGTGAGATTGAACCATGCAGTGCATTTGCGCGCAGTGAGTGGAGCTTTAAAGCCTACACATACCGCTAAATGGCTTTCAGTATGACGGACATGTAGTATATAGCTGCCTAAATAAGTGTTTTTCCAACTTTGTACAACACTAAAAACAGTAAAGTACATATAAAAAATGGTGGGGCGGGGGGGGTTAGAGAAGTAAGGATTAATGTCTCGCCAACATGACAGGACATGACAGGAATGACAGGGCTGAGTGTTACCAGACTGGAAAAAATTCTGGCATTCTGACTTTACAGAGCTCAGGCCAGATTAGCCTGCTTATCTGGAGTGTCCTCTGGCATTTAGGACCATCATATGCTCCATATCTCTCTCTCATTTTGTCTACTGTTCTACAATTCCTCCTCCATTTCCCCCTCCTCCTCCTCCCCCCTTATTGTCAATGACTAGAGTTTTAATGATTACATCTGGCGGTGGCACAAATTAATTCCTGCCTCTCTGGCAAAAAGCTGTTCCCCACCTGATTATGCAAAGCAGGCCTACATTCTCTCCCTTTGAAGTGGAGGAAAAGCTGCTTAGAGATTCTCCCCTTGAGGAAACACTGCAATATGCGGGAACATCAACAAGCCAGAGTTCACACAAAGGTCAGCAACATGGTTAACCCCAATGAAGGCCCACTTCATCTCCACATCGCGCCACTTTCAAGTCGTGTTGATGTTGTGGCGGCGTAATGATGCACCCGTATCAGACACCGAAAGCCACTTTTCAAAGACGCGCAGAAGGGGAGCAAAAGTAGGACAGCCAATAAAAATAGCCCATATAAATGCACCCAATAATGCTCGTGTCTACGGCCACGCAGGGGTAGTCGGATGAAAACCAGCGCACGGCTCTCGTTGCTTCCCTATTTCAGCAATCATATCCTTGACAGTGTCTCATAGGCTCGCTCAGAACCACCAACCTTATATATTTGGGAGGAGGAAATAAGGGTCTCCACACATAACTGCCTTTGCAACAGTGCACTTTGTCAGTCTGTTATGTTCAAAAGGTAAAAAAAATATGTGGAATTCTTGTGCGTTATTGTCTACAGTTGCTTTCAAAACACCTTCGGCTTCTGGTCCGGAGCAATCACAGTCTGATGAAAAGCTGCGACGTCGTGATGAAATAGTCTACCTTTCACTCAAGCATGACACAAGAGCAGAACAGCCAGGTAATGAGCCACTGTAGAGAGATGATACTGCCTTCTCAATCACACTGAGGGGAGAGGTATGATGACAGATGTAAGATTACTTCAAGAGAGACTTCCAGCGTGTGTTAATTCAGAGGAGGACAATGCAGCGAGCGCATAGCAGGAGTGAAGAAAGAGAAGCTGTGTGTTAATTGTGTCATTACGGCTCTTCCCCGTTATTAAACTAATCTTTCAGACAAGGAACTTTTAGCCTCCTGTTGAGTACGTCAAGTCTGAAAACATTTGCACACAGTGTTGAGGCTCTTAGATACTTAAGAGCAAACATGGGCTAATAAACATGTCATTCACGGGTGTTCAGATAGAGACTTTTAAAAGATTCAGTGGCGACTTAAGTCAAGAGCCAATCAAAATTTAATGAGCGCAACCTGATTTACTGACTTTGAAGACGGAGGCTCTGAATGTGAGCGTCTGTGGTCGAGCATCATCTCTCATTATCTAACTACCACTCAAAGAGTATTTAGAAACTTAAAACGCGCACACAAACCGAAATAAAACTCTCACCATAAGCAGAGGCTCTTAATAGAATAAACTGTTAATGAATTTTTAATGTTACAATCTCACATCGTAGAATATTGCAGTTTCATAGTATTATCAATTTTATTATACAACCTGGACACAGCGCTATTAATGTGAAGCACTTCTAAAACATGTTCAGTCGATATCATGTAATTGTATATCTGCAGTGTCAGTAGTTTCTGTAGTATATCATAGCCATAAACAATCAGTAATAAATAATAATAATAATAAAAACAACAAATAAAAAGGGGGTTGTTGCAGAGGCAAATAGAAACAATTAGACCTGCAATTACTGATTTTTTGGGGCACTTGAGAGCAGCAGAACAAAGTTGTGAACACAACATCTACATATTATCACCTTAAACAGTTGGACAGTTACAGAGTCTCATTATCATTCATGTGATGTCGTGTTTCTGCCCATCTGATGAATGTATATTCAATCTCTTTTGGCTCTATTTTAGGTTCATACCAACCCCTGAGAAAAATAACTGACTCTTTAGCAGCTAAATGCTCCATTTAAAGCTTTGTCACCCAAAACAGCTGCCTGCTGCGGCTGAAAAACAATGCAGTCCTTGAGATCTTTGAGAACCAAAGTGGTAAAGTTGCAGGACGGAGAGCTAAATGAAAAAACAAAACTCACTATAATGCTCCGTAGAGCTGAGGGGAGCTGCAGATTTGGGTGATAATTTTCTGTAGAGTGACCGCTTTCTGTTCTCAATTGTATCGTATTGTAAAAGTATTGATCATAGCCACTATATAAACATAGGTTGTCTAAGGTGTATTTCTGATGCAGATTACAGGAGATACATGGAAATTATGTAAGCAATGTTCTATTATTATTTTGTTTTAGGTGGTACAAGTGTTAAATGTAAAAGCTCATTCAACACACTCCCACACACAAAGAACAGCTGCTTTGAACAACAAAAACTGCAGCTGTAGGTGGCCAAGAGTTCAAAAATCAAGTTATGACTTTCTTTGCCTGCATGCGGGGACATGGACATGTTTGCGGCTGCCTGTCTGTCTAAACTACCGCTGCTGTTACTTTCCTCCTCTGTAAAGGGTACAGGTTGGCACTGTGTAGAGTTTGCAGTGTGGTAAATGGGAATTAGCACGTTTGCCAGTTCGTATGAAACCATTAAATTGCCAGTTCCCACAGCTATCAAAAGACTTTTTTCCCACATATCCCTTCTACACAGGAGAATAAACGCTACTCCCTCCTTCTAATCCGAGACAAAAACATGGGTCCCCAGGTCTTGCCGGGCTGAGGAACCACTAAGATGCCGAGTCTGTGGTGATAAGAGGACACAGTTCCCATCTGAGGCTGCAGGGACGGCTTGTGAAGTGTCAGTCCTTGACCAGGGTGAGCGGGACTAAATGCAAAGTATTTTGATAAAGGAACAGCAATCTCCTCCCACAGGTCATCGGGTTCAGCCTCAGGACACTCATTTAGCACCGTCTCGACCACAGCGTAGTTCTCAGAGCTGGACAGGGTGCAAGTGGAATAAACCACGACGCCACCTGGACGCACCGCTGACAGTGCAGACCTGCAGGGAGAAGACTGCACTTAATGGAGGGGGACTAAATTACCATTTCATAGACAGCGACGGAGCTGGATAATATTAAGTTGCATACTAATTGTGACCTCTTATATATGTTGTATGTCATATACATGGTGAGTTTCTCCTCCTTTAATACACTAAATCATTTTGTTATTTTCTTACAGGTTCAGCTGCAATTTGACCACATTTGACACAAACCTCTATGGAACTGTCAGCTCTGAAATTCTGTTTTCTGTTGCTTTGTAAATCACACGGTAAAGACCTAATTGCCAGGACTTTTTTATTCCTGACCAATTACGCTAATTGCCAGTCAGTCTAATGTAAATCCACTTTATAGGGCTGTTTGTTATTGTGATTAATTAAAGTCTTTTTTATATAGAGTATTCACTTTATTTCACCATTTAAAACCTGGGCAAATATTTTCTAATTCCTCATCTGAACCAAAACAACGGATTATGTTGTTAGGAATCCCACTTAATTACAATGCTGCAGAAGCCCATGCATTTAGGTTGGAGATGGGGCTTACCTCAGCAGTTGAGCCTGGAGCGCAGGCAGCCTGGATCTTTCCTTCAGTCTTTGTTCCCCCTGCTGGCTGCTGCAGGAATACAACCAGCTCCTGTCATTGGAACATGGAGCGTCGACTAAAACCTGCAAAGGAGAGAGCGAGAAATGGGAGTCTGAGAGGCCAAGAGTGCAGCAAGAGACAGACAAAGTCAAAGGAGAAAGGCAAAAGTCAAGGAGTGAGACAACTGAATTGTTCATGAAGGTAAAAGCAGACGTCATGAGACGTGATGGAGGTCTATGAAATAAGTACATTTTACCTACAGCACCTGAATCGTTTAAAAAGGACAAATTATGGTCAGTCAGGGTAAAGAAACAATCCAAAATGACATCTGTCTCTCATTACCTCATAGAAAATTAATGACTGCCTCTGAAACTTTACACCTCAGCTGAGAATCTTCCCACTAATCTGTCCTCTATGCAAATGTTACAAAGCAGTATTGTTTCCACGGTACAGCTTGAATCTGTGGAGTCTGTTTGCACTTCTATATTAACTTTCAGTCTTTGTTCGCACTATGTCTTACTCTCAACCTTTTTATTCCAAGCTTCCCCCCCCCCCCCCCCCCCAATATTTTGTTCCATTATCAGTCACTTTGATTCCTTTGATTCCTCCCAGCCATTTGTCTGCCTCTTCTTGGCTCCTATTTTGAATAAACGGTTTTCGTCTTTCCCGCTGGGCTTATTAGCTTCTGTTCAAAGGCTCGCTGTTCTCAGTCATTTCCTAACCGTGGCCTTGAAAAAGAAGTGTGACACCTCAATTTGTCGGACACTGCAGCGAAATTCAATCACGTGCTGCCATAAACATGACTCTTCCCCACCTTGTCATATGTGTCTGCTTCCCTCTGCCCAAAAGACCGTCCATCTTGGGCAGACACGATCACTCTGCTGCTTAGTGAGTGAGGCAGGAAAGACTCCAGGGTTTTGGCCAGCCAGTCCCGTCTGTGAGGGTCTGGTTCATTACAGCAGACAAGGGCTGGAACATAGCACAGGGCAGCATTACTCAATGCAAATAGGTTATTATCGGCAGGCAGTAATATTCCTCAGATTCAACTGCAGCCACTAACATGCAAAGTGTGCTTTTAATATTTAAAAACAAAGCACAAGACATTTCTACATGACAGTTTTGTGGGCAGCACTTGAGGCCCAACACCCCATATTCTGGAAATGGTAATCTGGTATGCGGTCAGCATCCCTTTACTAATACAGTAAGTTATGATTTGGGATCATAACAAGTATAACCATTAATATTTATTATATGTGTTAATGAACAGACTTTAATATTGAGGATTATAAATACTAAATTATAATATTAAACATTTTATTGCAAAGTTAAACCTCCATGTATTCACTCAACAGTGTATAAATTATATTAGCCTTCTTTCATCCTCAACTGCTTTTTTTTTTAAACTCTACTAAATCCACAATCTTAAAGTATACCTCTTTGTGTGATATAAATAAAGTCAAACAAAAGTTTGCAAAGTCCATTAAAAATACTTTTTTACCTGGGGTGGCACACTGCATTATGGCCACTGCTTTGCCCCCAGGGGCAGAGCAAAGATCCAAAACCTTCTCCCCATCTTTGACTTGCAAAGCCAGCACTGGAAGCAGAGAGGCAGCATTCAGGAGGTAGTACTGCTTCAGCTGGCCAGGCCTGTGAGGCTGAGAAGGAAACTGCACTAGATGTGGGTGGATGTAACACTGTAATGAAGGACGGGGTGAGCTGAGCGACAGCTCTGATTCAAGGTTCTGACCGAGCGCAAGAGAGGCGCTGTCAGGTTGGAGGTGGGAGTCATTAGGAAGGCACTTGGAGGTGGGGTGAGATGGCAACAGAGAGTCTCTTCCTGCTTGGTATTTAGTATTTGATGCTGCTGAGGCACCATTGCAAAGCAACGAGGACATGTCTGTTTGTGACAGAAATGTGGAAAAGCCCTGTGATTGGAGAATCTGTGCGATGTCTGTCACAGTGCTGAACCGGTTGAGCATGACCCCATACTGCCAAGAGTGAGGGTCCAGGAGCACTGCTCTGCAGGAGAAAAGCACACCCATTGATGAAGCAATAATAATAACAGTACCAACACTCTACCTGTGTAAGGTGCAAGAGTTATTTCATACAAAATTTACCTTGCAGATTCCCACAAGACTCCAAGTTCCTGACTGTACTGCTGATCAAAGCGGTCCAGTACTGATCGACATGAAGATTTTTCTTTTTTGCGCCTTCTTGTTACCTACAAACAGACATATAGTAGTGAAAATGCAATCTAGAGATAAAGAGGCACAAAATACATAGTACAAGTACAATACAAGTACTTGGGTTAGTTTTGCTTTTATCTAAACACACATGCATGATATGTTTATTAGCCCATGTTTGCTTTGAAATATCTAAGAGCCTCAACACTGTGTGGCATTTTTTTCAGACTTGACGTACTCAACAGGAGGCTAAAAGTTCCCTGTCTGAGAGATTAGTTTAATAACGGGGAAGAGCCGTAATGACACAATTAACACACAGTTTCTCTTTCTTCACTCCTGCTATTCGCTCCCTGCATTGTCCTCCTCTGAATTAACACACGCTGGAAAGTAATCTTACATTTGTCATCATACCTCCCTTGAGTGTGATTGAGAAGGCAGTATCGTCTCTTTACAGTGGCACAAAATACAGCTGCACGTTGTAAAACACTTGGGAGAATTGTGCTGGGACATTTTCTGATTCAAAGCTCTGAGTCCTGTTTTAATGTAAAATTCATTTTGACCTAAATATGAAACATCAAGGAAACTGACCAAATCCAAAAAGTATCACCTGTTTTAATATTCTAATTTCCATCTTATTTACAGTTTACTGACCAAAACCACTTAAGGAATAATAATGTAGTTTAAGATGGATTTAGACTTTAAATTCAAGCTGCAAAATAAAAACAGCTTTCTGATGTGTTGTACACTCGCTACCCCTGGTGGATGTTGAGTGCAAGTGTGAGAAGTGCAGACTGCAGATACTGAAGTTATTTAAGTGGATAAATGTAAATGAGAGCTCCATAAAAAGTGCGAGAAGTAGAAGACCTACTGAAACTGGGCCAAAAGTAGTAACACGGCAGTCAAAATGCTTTCCCTTCTGACTTAAAATTAGTCATGAAATACTTAGGTTTTCTTAAACTCACAATCGGTGCTAAACTTCAGCTGAGAGAGTAATAAAAGGCTGTTGAAAAGTGCAGGATTTAGTAAGATAATTACAGATGTAAAATGAATAAATAGACAGGTGCTTTTACAGAACATGGCTGCTAATGAAGCTAGCCAACAGCTTCCAAAACAAGACAGTGTCCTTTTATCTAAGCACTAACCCTTCCAAAAGCACACCTAATGTTTGTTTACCTTGTTTTTTGAGGCTCCTCTTTTCTCGTTAAGTTGTAAATCGACCCCCGGACCTGAGTGACAGCGACAAGACCCCCACAGAGCTGTCGGTGTCAGCTGGGGAGAGTTAAAGCGAGTTAACCTTGTACGAACTGTAAACATGATGCACTAACAACATATATTTAGACATCTGTCTCATCTACATCAGTGACGGCACAGCAGGTATTTTTAATTTATATTTATTAACTGTTGGGTTTTTCTTTCATTAACATCGAAGGCGCGTCCGACACTCAAATCACCCCCCCTTAAACTATGACTGTGTTTCTGTAGTTCCACCTGTCAAACATTTTTTTTAATTATTTACATTATATTTATCATTGTTTTGTCAGTATAGTGATAGTATTTAGGTTTTTGGTCGATAGCTTTATAACATATTTTTTTGGAAATATAAGTAGTGCCGCTGTTTGTGTTAGAAATGTGTAACTTTTCCGATTTGTGTCCTCGGAACTCCGGAACGTTACGTCAACGGTACCGTGAATCGGTCACGTCGGTCCCTTTACGCAAACATTAAAATTCAAACATTATTATTTTTACAGAGCGTATTCAACATCTTTAAATACATTTCGTAGTCTGTCGCTTTACTCTGATCTTATCTTACTCCTCAGTCAGTCGTCGTGATTTACGTTAAATCCATAAATTTAAGGTTAGGTGGCTGTTGTCTGAGAAATCACAAATTTACCTTTTGAAGATTCAACGCACGATGGACAACAGGTGAAAAAACACCACTTTGCATTTTTACATTTATGTTTATCTAGGGCACTCAATGTGACCGAATAATACTTGCTAAAATTATATTTCACATTACTGTTACATCACAGGAATAACTTTAATATAACTTAATTAACGTTAGTTGGCTAAATTTCTGTAACTTTTGGGTTTACTTGACCTTTGAACAGTATCAGATACAGGTCACAAGTTACTTTAAAACTTCAACTATGAAGTAAATTAAGTGTTAAAAATATCCAAAATATTCTGTAAAAGCTTAGTCTCGATTTAAAATAATTTCAGTGGTAAAATAATTTGTCTGCTTTAGCCTGATTTCCACTGAAACTTAGTGCCACTGCCCTTTTAAATCTAATTAGTCATTCTGAAAAAAAATAACCCACACCACTATTCATGTGCAATATGAAGCGCTTATCAATATACTATGTGCAATACAATGAAATTCATATCTGTTCTGTTTTTTGTTTTTTTTTTAACTTACAAGGTGTAAATCTATACATTTTAGTAGTTGTTTTTTAATAGGTATTTTATTATTAATCATTTTCATTTATTTTACCTTGCTTTTATCCATTTTTTTATTTGCACATCTTGCTTTTGGACCACCTCTTGCTGTTGTAACACTGCAAATTCCCCTACTGAGGGATTAATGAGGGGATTATCTTATTTTACAATTCACAAATGTACACACACGATTAATTAAGTGTTTTAATTCTGTGGTTGGTTGCATGTTTGTTAACAAAAACATTTGACTACTCAAATATACAATATAACAGCAAAACCGTCATTGGCAACAAGGTCTGCCAGAGTTACATACATCAGTGAATTCACAATCTTTTAAGAGACACCAGTGATCAAGAATGTGTAACATGATAGGCTGAAATCATTGTACCATTCAAGGGCATCTCAAAACTTCTTGTTCTTGTTAACACCGCAGTGTACTCCTTTGCTGCAAGAGTCTCACAGATTTACATGGCAAACAGAATGAGGAAAGCAACCATCAGACAGAAAAGACCCATAGCTTCAGACAGAGCGAAACCCAAGATGGCGTAAGAGAACAGCTGCTGCTTCAGAGAGGGGTTCCTGTTGAAAAAGAGAGGCAGCTGAGACATGGTGGAAGTACAAAGTGTTGACAAACAAAACAAACAAAAAAAAAAAACAAACAACAAAAAAAAAAACACATGCAACATTTCCTCCTTGGACATTTACAAGGTGTCAAGGTGTGTTCAATTTACCTGGCATATCCAATGATAAGGCTACCGAACACAGTTCCAATTCCGGCTCCAGATCCAGCCACTCCAACAGTGGCAGCTCCTGCTCCAATGAACTTTGCAGCAGTGTCAATGTCACGGCTCACAGCGCTCGTCTGGAATCCCCGCAGTGCCACCTGCTGCTGGGAGGCAACAACACTCTGTGGTGCCAGGAGTGAAGCAGTCTGACATACAAAAAAATAAGTGAGGTTAGTATAAAACACTACAGGATATATCTAATTGTTTTGATATACAATATCCTGCATTCTATGAATCTGGCACACAGTGGTCTACTCCAATTTCCTATTTTGATTTTTAGTTCAGGAAATGATTATTTGTCCCATCACTGCATTTATAAACACTGACATTAAAAATGCAAATCAGTGGTATTTTACTGGCTCCTTACCACTGATATATCAGCAGGTGCTGCTGAGGTTTTACCTTTAAACGCACAGGCTGGGTCCACTCTATATTTATCTGGGTTACTTCACATAGTTTAAGCCACAGTCACACTTTGACCCCTGAATCTGTCTCTACTATTTACTTAATTAAGGTTCTCCAAAACCTCAAGTGACAATTTACAAAGATCCAGTGGTTCTTCTTCATAGGAAACCTTTAAGGCAAAGGATGCCATTTATCTTCTAATCCCATGAATTTGCTTTTCTGGTTTTGTACTTGTTGAAGACATAAAAACTCACCAGTATAAAATTTAGCAACTTTGTTGGGTACCTATATTAAACTGTTATAATATGCAGACATGGGCCTTATTTCTTCAGTACAGTGTTAAGATAATTTACTATTTTAATGTTAATCCTCACTTTAAATATATTAGGAAGTTTCACAAATCCTGTAGTGCTGTTCCATGGCCTTGCATTGTAATGCACAAGGGGTTATATTTATCTACACTCGCTTTATAGCGAGCAGATTAATGGAGCACTGACAGCTTCAGTGTACGCTCCTCTGATAGGATTTATATTCCAGTAAATCAGTTTTCATTCACAGTGCAGAGAGCCACTTACCTCTGCTTTCCTGGCATCTGAGACTACTGCTGCAGATAGAGGTCTGTACAGAGCCCGAGATCCAGCACGGACCTGTATAAAAAAAAAATAAATAAAAAAATAAGACATTTACTTGAGACAGTGATGCTCTGATGAGATGAACTACCGGCACGTTATGTTTTGGGTTGATTCTGCTCAAACTCAGTTTCAACTTTAACATAGACAACATTATATATCTTTAATGCACATGATTCAGATTCATTTAAGCTTTCAAACAAGGGTGGATAAAGTGTTTTACAGTGGTGTATGATGATAGTTTTTCTGATAATGCTCAAATCAAGGACGCCCTTGCAGGTGTGAACAGCAGCACTTCAGCAGAGGGTCAAACACACGGCTAAGTTCCGGTGTTAGCAGGCGGACTACATTATAGCTGCTGGTCGTTTGCCCTGAACACAGACTGGCAGCTTTTTGCAAACTACCACCAAGTCTACAGTCGCGTTGAAGCACACAGGTTTATTACATGCAATTATTATCTCCCTTCCGTGCATGCAGACTCACCAGAGAGGGCGTGGAGACGAACTTAGCACAGGCATACATTATGAAGGGACGTGGTGGTCGGGTCAACCAAAGGAGCTGGAGCCGATTCAGTGTCTGCGAAAGAGAAACGCATCAAATAATGAGGAAAAGATTCAGTGGTGAGCCGACTCTGCCATGTAGGAAAGAGAGAGTGTGCAAAGTTAAGTGGACACACACATAAGTAAGGTCAAGATTAGCTGCAGACCGAACAATGTCGCTAAAATTGAGACAGTCGGAGAATCTGGAGAGCCGAGCGGTGCGCTGCTTTATGGAGCTAAAACAAGTACTGAAGTTAAACTGAAGAGTCGCGGTTTTATATTCAAGTCAAAGGCAGTTTTTGAGATAGAGGAGGTTTGCTCTCACCGGTCTGGAGTAGAGGTCGAACACACGAGAGAGACGCGCAGGCGCAATGTCATCTTAAAGAGTCGACTTCCGGTTTCCTCGAGTGGGCGTTTCTGCTCGGTCCTGATCAAATACAGTCTGTAGTCAAGATCATATCCAGTCTATGATCCAGACCACATACAGTCTGTTGTCAAGATCATATCCAGTCTATGATCCAGACCACATACAGTCTGTTGTCCAAATCAAAGACTTTCTATGGTTCAAATCATATAAAGTCTGTGGTCACTGCAGCATCTTTAAATGGCTCTAAATAAACTTCAAACCAGGACACTCGACAGTGCACTGACATCACTGGTGACTGACTCTGGCACTGTACATTATTTAAATTGTCATACAGACACTGTCAGTATGTGATTGGGATTATTCAACAAATTATGAAAAAGAATGTAAAAAACATTTATCTTGTATAGGCATGTTACCTATATTAGAGATAGAATGATCGCTGAATTGACCACAGTGATGTAATCGGCTTAATCGCTTATGTCACCTGATAACTAACAAGAAATTGCAGTACACAAACTAGGTTTTAGGTTATTTAGAAATTAGTTTTTTCAACTGTAAAATGTATCTGTATCCACATGGTTGAATGCACTTACTGTGAGTCACTTTGGATAAATGTGTCACCAAATTAATGTAATGTACCACTCAGTATGTGAAAAAAAAAGTCTGAGAGCTCTAGGTCAGTAAACTGTCATCAGATTTCTCCCAAATATCAATATCAGTATTCTCAAAAATACAGTATAAGTTGGACTATAATTTATTTTCTCTTCATTGTATTTATCAAAGTTGTTAGCTGTTTCATTCAGGTTATTTCAAGTAAGGTAGCTGTGCTCTATATACTGTATGTATTGCTCACATGTTGATGTCATTGTAGAAATGAAACATCAAAGCTGACAATTGTAACACAGATTTTGCTGCTGATTTAGATGAAAAATCTTTCCACTACCTCAGACATTGCACTTTGAAACATTCACATCGCAGTCATTTGGTTTCCTGCAAACACACCAAATAAAGCAAATGTGTAGTTACAATTCTCACATACTGTGTGTAATATTTCCAAAAGTATTTCCACATGCTGTTACCATGCAAGTCCACACAATCAATTTTATTAGGTGCAGATCTGAAAAGAGAGAAGATTTCTAAGCATTTGAGAAGAGTTTCTGAAGCAAATATTAAATGAGTAGATTTAGAAAATAAATTACTGGAAGCATTAATATATCACAATTATTAGTTTGTTTATTATTTTATTGTTTATTTCTTGACCTACCTCTTAGGGACACAGCAGAAAATATACATGGTACAACTGTAATACAAGACCCAAAGCCACAGGGGGGCAGCAACAGATCATACAGAGTCTGTAGGTTGGAAAATTAAATTCTGCCTGTACTGCACATCACTGCGAGTGATGTAGCCTACATTGTCTGCGAGAAAATGTATGTAAAGATCTGCTGCAAGATTAAACAAAAAAACACATGCAGGAGTAAAATAGAGAAATCTGACCTGCAGTATTTTAATTCCATTCGAACAGCATAAATAAACCAGCCTTTATTAATGTGTCACACAGTCCAGCTATTTTACATCCAATGCATTTTCCATTATTCAACAAAGGCATGGTTCAGTAAAACCAGACATGATCGCTATAGGTCAGGCCTGTCATCTGTGAAGAATTACAACTACGAACGCAAGGAGTTGAGGTTTTGTGGGCTGCAGCAGTCTTCATTTTTTCAGACAGCAAGGTGGGTGGGTGGAAGGCAGGGGATGCGTGATAAATGAACGCCACCGTGTGTAGAATTTTTATGAGTTTGTGACATTTTCACTGCCGGATTTAAGTAATTATTTTTGCACATTTGCACAAAAATGAATTCAAGTATGATGTTGTCTGTCACAGACTGTTAAAATTCATATTAAAATGCCCCGCCCCCCCCCCCACCCATCCCCATGATATAGTCTATATGTAATTGTAGCAGTGACCTCCACCTTGTAGCGCTCACGAAGCTGAAAACTCATCATACATTTTAGCAAAACAAGCGATCATATTCTCATCACATCGTGTGTCTGGTGTCTGCATTTGCGCCCTCAGAACACCTTCGCACCTCGCCGGTGTCCTTCCACCATCCCCAAACGCGTCTCCTTAAATTAATGTTAAATATTTATATCTCTCCAGCTTTAAGTGGGCTTTCCCTCTTCAAAGACTCATCTCTGGCCGCCCCCTCAGAGGTGAGCTCTCCATTTGGCGAAGCGGAAGGGAGATTCCTCAGCTCTTCCAGTCATACACCCCCTCCTCCGTATGATGTGACCGTTACGCACCACTATAATAAGCGGAGACGTGGTTCTCTGGGGCGAATCCCTGCCGACGTCACTCCCGGTCCCGTATAAATAGGCTGAGCGGGGACTCGGTTCAGACTCAAGCAAAACCTGCTTTTTAGGGCTACAGCAACTCTTCAAACCAAGGATTATTGGATTGCCTTCGTTGGATTTTATTGCCAGCACCGAGTAAGTGTCTTTAATACTGACGGGAGGATGTTAAGCTGTAGTTCTGTTTTGCGTTTTTATGTGGAGTATGGTTTTATGAGCATAGAAGAATGATTTGATATTTGCTTTATTGTAGACTACTCAGCCTGACAGATGTTTGATTTTTACAACATAGTGATATTAAACTGTGTGATTATCCTCACTGCATCCTCTGTGCACGCTTTGACACTTTTCATTGAGTGCTATGTGAGCACAAGATCGCGCATTTACGCACGTCGCGTCTGTCCACAGATCCTCGGTACAAGCAGCACGATGACTTTGAACAAGGGTGACAAATTGCGGAACATGGACAAGAGGAGAGGGAGCATGCCTTTCCCCATGAATCTACCCAACCTACACCGGAGGAGCATGCCCGTGGACGACCGGGACCTGCGCGCCACGATGCCGCAGACGGGCCAAACGGACGAGCTGTCCAACCTCCTGCGCTGCACGTCCTACTCCCCGAGCGAGCAGCACCGGGGCAGCTGCGCGTCCGACTCCTCCGACTCCGTGATCTCCACCGGCAGCGAGGCCGAATCCCAGGTGTACAAGGTGGTCCTCCTCGGGGAGCACGGCGTCGGCAAGTCCAGCCTGGCGCGCGTCTTCGGGGGAGTTGAGGATGCCGGTCACGACTGCGATGAAGCAGGTAAATGGTGATGCTCTAGGATGAGTCATCAACCCCTATAGCAACCCACCCATGCACACACTGGAGATGTCCTTTGTCTGTGAAGACACATGATAATTACCATGGCCAAAGGTTAATTATCTTAACCTCTAAAAAGAAACAACACTCAAGCATGAAAAGACATTTCAGAATCAGAAATATTTGGTTATTTTTAGTATTACCTAAAAGCCACATGAAGCCTTAAAAACTCTAAAAAAATCAGAATGGTCTGTTACAGTAAAAAAATAAAAAGTGTTCTTATTTTTGCAGGCAAGAGTGTACATGCATTGATTATTGCTATTTCCATCTACAGCGAGGCGCCAGCCCTGCCCTCAGTAGTACAGCTGTCAGAAATGCATCCAGTAGCATAATGTGAAGGGAAAACATAAAAGGCTAACGATGGCTTGATCACAGGCTGTGATCAACTTTCTGCTTCAATGCAGAGGCTACAAAAGGAAAAAAATAAAGTGCTAACACCAGTGTGAAGAAAAGCAAACACATACACACTGACAACAAACACTACTGTTCAGATAAGAGATGCTTTGCTCCTCTGTCAGTGTGTAACATTATATGTTTTTTTTTTCCCCCAGGAAACACTTATGACAGATCTATTGTGGTGGATGAGGAAGAGTCGTCCATTGTGCTGTATGACATTTGGGAACAAGTGAGTTATATATCATTTATGCCATATTTGTGCATTTACATTGATTTATGGATATTACATTGGTAAAAAAAACATTGGTAAAAAAAAAAACCGATGGTATCAGTCACGTATAAAGCTGAACACGGTATCTGTTTCTCTCCTGAAGGATAACAGTCAGTGGCTGAAGGAACAGTGCATGAGGATGGGAGATGCCTACATCATCGTGTATTCAGTGACAGACAAATGCAGCTTCGAGAAGGCGTCAGAGCTGCGTATTCAGCTGCGCCGTGCCAGGCAGTCAGAGAATATTCCCATAATCCTTGTGGGCAACAAGAGTGACTTGGTGCGGTCCAGAGAGGTGTCTGTAGATGGTAAGTCTGAATGATGAAATAACTATTTTGACTTAAAATGTGCCACAGATGTATGGTGTGTTAAGCTAATATAAGTTTTAAGCCCAGGGGAAGAAGGTTATGAAGTCTGGTTACTTTGAAAAATCTAATATTTATCATTTGAAGCTTAAAAGCTATTCTTGAGACTTTTGTCATGATCAGATCTGACAGAAGTAGTTGGGGCTTGACTGTCTTTGGTGGGGTCAGGCCACATTTCTCACTTGACTAATCAGATTCAGGCTGTTAATTTTCCTCTCTCCGTGTGCTCTTTATTGCAGAGGGAAGTGCCTGTGCAGTGGTCTTTGACTGCAAGTTCATTGAGACGTCTGCATCCCTTCACCACAATGTGCAGGACCTATTCGAGGGCATCGTCAGACAGATCCGCTTGAGAAAAGACAGCAAGGAGGAGAACGCACGACGCATGGCCAACTGCAGGCGTAGAGAGAGCATTGGCAAGAAGGCTAAACGGTTTCTGGGCCGCATGGTCGCACGCAAGAACAAGAAGATGGCTTTCAGGCAGAAGTCAAAGTCCTGCCACGACCTAACAGTTCTCTGAGGAAAAGATGGGACAGATGGACATTTTTTCTTTGGCCTCTGAAGACCAGACGCTGTGTGTGTTTTAACACTAACCCTAAAGGACTAATAGAGCTGTACAGAAATATATTTTTATTTTTTAGACACCAACAAGAAGCAAAGAAAGGACTTGATTAGTAAAAACGATATCATTATCATGATACTGGTGATAACCTGCATGAAGCTTTGCAAACATTTATTTTATTTCTTTTTTTTTTTGTTTGCCTTAAACATGTTGCTGTCATAATATGATCAGTATGTGTGAAAAATCCACAAAGGCTTGTTATTTGAATGAGTTGCAAAGAGTTGCCTTGCTGTTGGGTTATTGTTGTGCTCCTTTGCTGGAGAGGATCGATGTATATACTGTAACATGAATGATGCTATGAATGCAACATACATCTCATTATCCTAAAAGACATGGTAAAGGATCACAATACTAGGTCATCTGGAGTCATATTTACTTGAAACGTGGTACGCAGGTTCGTGCTTCGGCCAAGTTACTGAAGACTAGTCAGTCAAGATAAGAGAAAACCTCTGTTGCTCTATGTTGTTCAATAACACTGAATCCAGGTTGTGAATGTATGAGTAAAGCAATAAGTTATATTAGTCTTGTGAACCTTGACATTATTTGGAAATTTCTTTGTTTACGTTGATTTCTTTTTTCAGTAAAAATAAGAATAAAATCAAAACATAAAATCTTGTCTGTCATTATTCCCAAAGCAAAGCTTTAAGCAGAATGCAAGAAGTAGACGTTTCCCATGAATATTCATTTGATCGTATCAGTGGAATGGAACCTCACTGGCCATTGGTTTTACAGGAAGGAAACAAGGTAGTTAAGCATGTTTATTTGAAGGTGTTAACCATTAATCCACTGAAGGAGTACAAGTGCGCAATTTTTCCACCCAATTCAAACATCTCTCACAGCTCTCAGAGGAAGCACACACATCCTTCGGAGAAGGTAAGATACTACTTTTTTATTTAAAATAGAGGATATTTTGATACGTTTCGCTGCTTAGGTGATGCCACTTTTTGGCCCGCTTTTATCATTGTCATTATTATTATTGTAAGTCCAAAGTTTGTTGTTATACTTCAGAAACTTTAGTTGGTGTTCATAAAGTATATAGGGGATAAATTCTACACTGCACCATAGCCTGTGATTTGGTATTGAACATCTTGATCAAAAGGACATTTGACAGACATTAAGGCTCCAATGAAATGACATAATCTTTGCATCCAGCTTGATTTTAACAAACAAAACTTCCAAATCAAACGTGGCTTCATTACTCTGTGCTGCTGACTAAAGTGGGTGCTTAAATGTCACCTTTAAATCATTATGCATTCAAATAGGGGGCTGCTGCATGTGTAAAAACTGAAATCTATGTATGAAAGAATTCCATGGTGGTGAATCAGTAACGAGACAGAAATTGTATTGATGGTTGGGCTTAGACCATGTGGTTTGAAATGCTGTGATATACCACATTTACAGGGACTCATGGCTGACAGAGAAGCTGCACCAATATTCATCAGAGCTCTCATCGTAAGATGATGTTTAATTATTTTTATTTATAACTGTCATACTTTGTTAATTTACAAGAGCATTAATTTATGCAACAGTAATGTTGGTAAGACACACTTAATATGTTGCTTTGCAGTTGATGATGCTTTACACATTTGGACCATGCTCTGGGGCAAATGTTAAAATTGGTGTCCCTGAAAACTACGATGGTATTTTTCCATGGTATCTTGCCAAGGTAAGGCATTTTAATGTACCTGAATTAACCAAATGGATGTTCTTATTGCCTTCATAGTCTTTTGATAAGAAATTAGACATGTGATTCTAATAAGCATGGAGATTGGAGCACACACATCTGTAAGAGCGTAAGAGCAAGAGTTTTTATATATGTGTCATATTCGTAAATATAGTAATCTGAGATGCAGGTTGAACGCACCTCTAGATGGCAAATGACTGTCAGTAAGTGTTGGAAAGGTCTACAATCCTGCTTAAGAGAAGGAGTTTTCAGTATTTAATTAGATTTAGTGTCCAGTGAAGATTCCTAAACATTGAAATACTAAATGCCCTCAAGATTAAATCAGGTTAAATCAGGAAAATAGTGATTGCTCCATAAGCAGAACATGACCGTAGATAACAAGCCAGAATTCAATAGCCCCTTTTCTCTTCAGTCTGCACTTTAAGGCTTAAGATGTATGAACGTGCTGCCGTCATCACTCAACTATAATTGGAGTATTCACAATGCTTTTCATGCATCAGACCCAGCCTCTGCATTCAGTCCAACTGGGTGGCAGGCAGGGTGTTTTGTTCATGCATGTCGCTCAGACATCATCTGGCTTGTACAACAGTACAGAGTATCTGGCACTTTAATTAGCTGTATTGTGACGTTATCACATCTTGTATGACACATAGTCATATTTTCAGCAGTATTTGTGTCAGAATCGGTGTAAGGTAGCATGTTAATAGCCAGAATGGAGGTGTTACATAAAAACCCCACTTTAATGGAAAGGACCTAATAATTGAGGCAGATTTGTTCAAGGTAAAAACTCTTCATTATAGTCTGTTCATCAGAAAGAGCTACACTTGTCAGGTCTATTTTAACTTTTGAATGGAAAAAGACTATTTAAAGGGCAAAGTAGGCACTATTCTTATTATAAAAAATCCCTTAAAATACTAAAACCAACAAATGTTTGTCCATCTCTTAATGCTTTTTAACTACCCTGTCAGTGACACTCAGCCCCAGGATGAGTTCAAACAGTAGTAAATAGTGTTATTTGGAGAACTATTTTTAGCAGCAGATTAATACACATTTAGTGTGCTAGCTAGAGTATTTAAAGCAGCAGGATGGTGTATGTGGAACTGACTCAAAATAAACTACAGTGGCCATGGTCACGGTAATTAGGGAGTATAGGTCACAACTGTGTTTTTAATAGTTTTTAGACCAGAGGTTTATAGCCCAGAGGAACAAGCTATATCCGGCTTTGGCAACACACACAATAAACAGTCTCGTTTGTATTTTCAGTTTGTGAGCAAATGTTTCCAAAAAACTGCGTGTTTCTCACATCCCCTTCATTTTGTGCTGTAATCATACTTTATATATTATTATTAGTTAATGTTTTAATTTGATTTGATTTTCAAGTCTCAATTTGACTCCCTGCTTAAGTATGGGTTAAGATCAAATCACAGATGGCTGCAGTAACTACCCTGCTGCTACCCTGCCTGTCCAGTCCTCCCACACTTTATTGTTTGTGCATTTCACTTGCTTTTTAAACAGGAACACAAACTGCTGTTCAATGAATTCTGCTCTGTTCTGTACAGCTCCATGATCTGCCACGTAATTACACTGACCTGGTGGTAACAGGGGACGATGAGGGGATATTCGGAGTCGACGCGCAGTTTCTGTATGCTCAAAAACCACTTGACAGAGAGAAACAGCCGTCATACTCTCTGCAGGTAACATATCATGTTTTATCATCTCATATCCTTGTAGTGATAGCAATTTGCCCTTCATATCCAAGATAATAATTGAAACAAATACATTCATTCAAGAGTCCTAAAATTCATGTAACAAGGTTACTTTTTTGTATTCATATTTCACATTACATGTATGTATCTTCAGTAATGCATGAAGAATTAAACACTCTTTAGGGTGTCATTAGATGCTCATGAGAAGGCTACATGTCAGTTCCAGAGTGTGGTATTTAAAGGGACCTACAGAGTGTGTTATCGTGTGTACTGCAGGTGTCTTTCCGAACGTCAGCGCATCGTCAAAGCTTCACCGTCGAAGTGTGTGTCAGCGACAAGAACGACAATGTGCCTGCTT
The DNA here is from genome assembly GCA_023238725.1 of Scortum barcoo. NCBI lineage: Eukaryota > Metazoa > Chordata > Actinopteri > Centrarchiformes > Terapontidae > Scortum > Scortum barcoo. The sequence goes on from CM041531.1 coordinate 13,371,753, forward strand.
TCATAGAGGAGAGCATGAGAGGCAGCGTGCAACTCGGGCTCCTCAAAGGTACGAGGACCTTGAGCTCTGATTTGAGTGTGTTGCACAACCTTTTTCAGTCAAGGTCACAGCTGTCAGCTACAATCTAACCTTAACCTCAGAATGAAACAGATAAATGATGTGGCAAAATGGATCAGTAACATTTTGATTACATTGAAAAACAAAAACAACAGCTCAGATATAATACCCCAAATATATTTGATTTGAATTAAGTAATCCTTTATTATTATTAGTCCTCTGTTCTTGGAAGAGAAGGATGACAAAACCACTGTCAGTAAAAACACGAAATATGGAACTGCAGCACTTCCAACAAACATTATTTACAAACTACTGTACTGCTAGCTTGTTGTGACTAACAATAACAACAATCAGGAATTTTGTAGCTGCATCATCTTTTAACATGAGTACCAGTATACATTTACCTTTATACAAAACCAAACACATACTTCAGATGTGTGTATATCTTTGTTTTTGTGCCTCTTGATTGGCACAATCCATACTCTGTCCTTTTCTGCATAAACTGAGAAAATGAATGTGCTTTGAGTGTGTGGTGGGGAGTGATGTCTGTGATACAGAGGGTAACATTTTTCATTCTGCACTGCCTTCATCTCTTAGGAATCCCCTTCATGCAGGTGGAGGCGCTGGACCGCGATGACCGCAACACTGTCCACGCTGAGCTTCGCTTCAGCCTCATGGAACAGACACCCAGGATTCCCTCCAGCCAAATGTTCTTCATTGACTCCATCACTGGAGAGGTTTCCCTCACAGAGGAAGGTCAGTGACTCCAGGGGAATTTAATGGGATACTTTGTTGGTCCTCAAAGGGAAGTTTAGCTATGTATGTTTTTTTTTAGGGAGGTCCAAATGCAGGACCAGCTACGTGACAGCATCTCTAATACAAGAACACACAGTATGCTCCAGAGGCCTGTTCTTTTCATACACTTAAGGATGCTTTCACAAACATGTCCACAAATAAAAAATAGCCTATTCACATTGTGCAAGTAACAAGTAATTGCAGTGCAGAAATACCACAGTTTGTTGACGTTTAGAATTACTATTGCATTACATAGTTTATCTGATTTAAAATATTCTGTTCTGTATTCAGTTCCTATGTTGGTCACATTTCTTTAAAAAAGACTTAAACAGTCACTGGAATTTAATCCAACATTGTGCTTGCTGATGTATTTATATAAAAGAAAATCGTATTAACATATTGCTGTCGGATTTCTTAACATCTTAAATATCACATCGAATATCTAAAATTTGCTCATTTGTAAACAAGCAGTGGCTTAAATAAAGTTTTGAGAGAGTGCGAGGAGCTCTCTCTATTGATCCTTAAGTGAGGCTACGCAAAGATGTAAATTCTCAAAGGTGTAAAAAGGTCTTACTCATTACTCATTACTCACTTATTGCAGTGGTGAAAATATGATCAGAACAGGAGAAAAGCTTGAATTCCTGGAAATGAAAAAAGTTCAAGATACATCCAAAGAAAAAATAGCATTTATCCTGTTAGGTACATATTTACTTGACATTCATCCTCACAGCATGTTATATATAAAATAAAATATAAACAATACTTTATGATGTGATACATATGTTGGCCAATAATAAATTCTCAGAGGCAAACAGACATACACACACCTACTTACTCTGGATGCAGTAAAGTCCTGTATGCTGGAGCTATTTCTGTAGCTCTGGTATTGCCCTTTGTTACAGCTCAGCAGGAGCTGGATGACTTTCACGCTTGCCAGTCCCTTCCAGCCCACACTGCTGCCACTGGTTTCCGCAAGGCTTCATAGTAGCAGTGAAAATTGACAATTACCGCCTTGATTTTCTACTTTATTTTCAGGCCAACTGTAACTGATGGTTATGATTACCTTTCTAGTGGGTTGTCTGTGTTATTTCTTTTCCATTTCAGCAAGGAACTGAAAATGAAGTGGTGAATGCAATTCTCAGATGGCTCAAGAAGTATTGACACGTTAAATTTAGCAGGCAATTTCTGTAATGTCTCAGTTATCAGAGGGAAATGTGTTTTTTATAGTCTTTAGTATTTTTGTGTTTCCAGTGTTTGTATGTATTTATTCCTTTTTTTGTTACTTTAAACTAGTCATTTTCCTTTTCATTTTCAAGACTTTTCAAGATTTTGTGTGCCAAATACACTAAAACACGTCTTTGTATATGAGATTAATTCTGAAAAGAAAGAATTAAAAGAATAATTTTGCTTTGCTCTTGTATCATCTATCCTACCATGACCACCAGGAGCCTCCACTCTGGACCCAGAGATGTGCGGCCGTTATAAGCTTTCAGTGATGGTGAAGGACATGGCTGGGAAGGCGAACGCTTTCTTCACCACCGGCATCGTTACCGTAGAGGTGACTGGAAACACCTGGGCATCACCTGACCCTGTAAGACTTCAGGAGAACCTTCCAGGCCCTTACCCCATCCCCATCTCACAGGTGAGGCATCACTATGACACGCTTTAACACAAACCCACCACTTAAACGTGTAAAGTGTTTTCACAAATATACATTAAAACCACTTTCACTTATTTGATTTTTACCATAAATCACATCTTGGGCTAAGTGCTGAATTTATTGTTAATGCAGTTCCAACTGTCGACTGTCAACTATCACATTACAATAAAACAAACTCTGTCAATAGCCTGGATGGAGTAAAGTGGCATCGTATTGCCAGCTGCTGTTTTTGGTGCCTCTTGGGTCCGACTAAGTGACCAAATACTGAATTATTGATGCTGTTCAAATGCCATGGATCCTTTCAGGCTACCTCCTGACTGAGTCACTTTAACTCCCATAATCACTCAGTCTCCCACCCACCAACCACCACCACCACTCTGAGGGGTATTATACAAACAGCTTAAAGGCAAAATCCACCCTAAAATAGACATCACATACGATATTTTAATCATATTTTACAGCTCAGTAGAGATATTTTAGTATTTCATGTCATACAGAGAAGTATCCTGGACCAACTGAATAGACTCAATAGCATTCATTTTAATTAATTTATTTTTTGGCTATTTTGGGTCTACTTAGTATTTTAACTGTTATGTAACCCTAGAGCTTGCTTTGGCAAATTCATTGATTAGCTGAAAATTAATTGGCAGCTATTCTGATGATCAGTAAATAATTTAAGTAATTTTTTAAGCAAGGATGCCTAACATTTTCTGGCTTCAGCTTCTCAGTTATGAGGAGTAGCTGCTCTCTCTATTTTATATCATGATAAACTGAGTATCTTTCGGTTTTGAACTGTTTGCTGGACAAAACAAGACATCTAAGAACATCATCTTGGACTGTGATAAGCATTTTTCACTTATTTTCTGCCACTTAATAGACCAAATCAATAACCGATAGATCAACAAAATAATTTTCCTCTACTCTAATGTACTTTAGTTTAGTTTCCTTCAGGCTCTTCTTGTAACAGATCACTGTGTTGGTGTCTGTCCCTGGAACCTTTTGGTTGGTATGATATTAGCCGTATCAGCTACATGTCTATAAATAACTCAAAAGCCCTTAGAGCTTTTGTAACACATGGAAAAGGAAAATCAGCTAGCAGTGGCAGTTTTTACAAATGTACGCCTACATGGCAAAAACTTTATTCATTCACTACTGAGAACAAAGAGGCCTCTGGAGCTGATTCCGACACTGAATTAAACGCATGGTGCAGGTTCTGAATGTCTCTGTGCCCAGAAGGTACATCACAATACCTCCCCTTCCTCCTTTTTTCTCCCACCTCCCCCACACTCGCCCTCAGCCTCTAATCTCTCCTGTTCTAACAGCCCCTTCCACCCACTGAAAACGTGTGGATTCACAAGTGTAGGCACATGTGATTTTGTTTTTTTCATATTTTCAAAGGCCAGTTCAGATCTACAATAAAATCTTTTTGTCTCGCAGTTTAATACATAATAAATCATCTGATAACACACAGCTTGGTGACATTGAAAGGATAATTCATTTTCATAATTTTGATGTCAACAAAGATCATCTGTGCCTCTATGTAAATGAAGCCATGTGAAATATTTCACTGAGCAGATTTCCCCTGTGTGTCTCCTTTAATGTCTAATGAAAAATGTGTTAAAAGAGCGAGAAATTAAGCTTCTTTTGTTTCATCACTGAACCGTTGACATGAAAATCTTTTAGTTACAGTGTCCCATTTGTCCACATCCAAAATCTAATTCACACATAACTGGATTAGTTCAACATGCATGTTTACTTGGGGAAAGCCTCATCTCGCCCACGCTGTGTGATCGTACTGCTGTGCTCAGTAGGTGGTGAGACTAACCGCTGTTATGACACATACAGAGATAGTCATGTTTGAGGACCCACTCTATGAATCTCACCTCCCCTGCTGTCTCAGATAAATGGAGCAGTCATGTCCACATCCACTCTTCTGTAACAAATGTTGCCTTTTGCTTGTGCTGACATCGGCCACATTGTGACAGCATTTTCAATCTGGTGCTCTGCACGTTTTATGCATTTCTGCCACCATGCTTTTCTATGTGAAAGTCAGCTGTAAAACTAAGTTGAGATTACTGTTGTGATCAATTTGACTGATTTTGTAATCAGATCAAAACAAGCCCTTGCTGTAATTTTAAAATATGAAATCCAGGCGTTTGTTACCATCACTTTTGCGTCATTGGGGCAAAGGAGGTTAATCTCAATCTGTTATCTATTTCATTTTTCTGATTGCCTGCCTAAAACTTTACATAATGCAATCAGTAGAACTACTTGAACTCAGTAATGCAATCTATTGAGACTTTGGAGTGGAAGAGAGGCCTCGGAGCCTGTGAATGAATGAGTCAAGGCTCTTAAATGCATTGGATCGTCGTTTTCACAGTAATATCAAATCTGGTTATTTTTGTGCAGCATTAGTTTCACCTCCACTAGACCTTCGTCACGGCCTCATCAACATTGTTCAATATTACAAATGACACTTGTGTCTTCCCAGTGCTTCAGCTAACACTGACAATCAGAGGTGATCTCATGATGATGGGAATAACACCAACATTAAAGCTCACAAGACTGTGCGTAATGTGTGAGGAGTCGGTCATAGTGACAAATCTACAGAGGATTATTACCAGGCTTTTGTTCGCCAACTTATTTATCATCTGAACTTTATAAGGTGATGATATCATTGTTTAGGCTGCCCCCAAGTGGCCACAAAAAATGTATGTATTGGAGATGTAGAATGTTTTAAACCCCAAACTATACAACTCTCCCTTTGTTTCTGACTATCTAATACCTTTGTTCTGCCCTCCATCCAAAATACACACTGTAAGTTAATCCGTCATCTGTTAAAGTCAAGATCAGCTGTTATTTTTAGGTTTTGATGCTGATGATCTTGAAAACAAGAATATTGCCTCTGCTCACTTCAAGATATCCAGTATTTACCATGTTAATATAAATACCATATCTTATTATATTTCACAGAGCTGCAATTAATAACTATTTAGAAATTCAATTAATCTATTAAATATTTTTTTATAAATATGCCCATTATAATTGCTTGTTTTTATTCTCAAACCCCCAAAAATATTTAGTTTATTTTTGATGACAAATAAAGGCAGATGGTGAAGATGGTGTTTGGCTTAAAGATGGCCTTAAAGGATGAATTCAATATCAGAAGAATTGCAGATTGATTTTCTGTCGATCACCAAATTGTTTCAGCTCTGATATGTTATTATTCCCCAATTTTGTTTTAATGCAGAGCACTGTACCCTTAATCCAGGCAACTGATTACTCTCCAGTCCACAGTATCATGGGAGAAAAGCACACGTGAAGCCTTCCTGATGAAACTCAGACACAAAAACAATCGGGAGGAGACAGAACGTGCTCTGCCACCACGAGGACTGACAGAGGCAAAACAGATGACTTCATAGATGTTTTGTGTGTATCTTTATATAGAGCAGTCTGTGATAATTAATCAGCACTTTAAACATATCTCTTCAAAGTTCTGAGGTCTAGAAACACACCATAACACTGAGAGGCGGCCAGCTGTGTGAAGCGGCTTTGTGTATACAAAAGCATAGTGTTTGGGCAGCCATCTCCAAAACAAGGGAGGAGTGTGTGACAGTGTGTTGAGGAGATACATATGCCCTGGGTTTGCATCAGCTGTGCCGCGGCTGGGCCCCTCTCCTTGTTGGGTGCTGTTTGACGGCTACTAGGGCCTTTTCAGCCCCACTGCACAGCGCTCTGTCAAGGGCTGTAAAGCAAAGTGGAAAATCCCCTTCAGCCTGCATAGTTAGTTTTGGCTGTGCTCTCTGTTCCACATCATTGTCAGTGCATTTGGTTGGCTGCTTATCATGTAAATAAATGGCAGCTTAGCTTTGTACTTATACATCATGCAGGACCTGCCAAACAGCTTTCAAGGTTTATACTTTATATACACTGTGTGCACAATTATTAGGCAAGTGAGTATTTTGACCATATCATCCTTTTTATGCACCCTTTCCAACTCCAAGCTGAATAAACTTAAATGCCTATTGGATTTAAACATACTAGGTGATGTGCATTTGTGTAATGAGGGAGCGTTTGGCGTTAGGAGATCAACACCCTATATCAGGTGTGCACCAATTATTAGGCAGCTTCTTTTCCTCAGGCAAAATGGGCCAGAAAAGAGATCTAACAGACTCTGAAAAGTCAAAAACTATAAAACATCATTCAGACAGATGCAGCAAATTGAAATTGCCAAGATATTAGGACGTCACCACAGAACCATCAAACGTTTTGTTGCAAATACCCAAAAGGGTCACAAGAAACATGTTAATGACAGAAAAAGACGCAAATTAACTGCCAAAGATTTGAGAAGAATCAAACATGAAGCTACCAGGAAACCGTTATCCTCCAGTCCTGTCATATTCCAGAACTGCAACCTACCTGGAGTGTCCAGAAGTATGAAGCCTTCAGTGCTCAGAGACTTGGCCAAGGTAAGAAAGGCTGAAACCTGACCACTACTGAACAAGACACATAAGTTGAAACGCCACGACTGGGCCAAGAAATATCTGAAGACAGATTTTTCAAAGGTTTTATGGACGGACTGATGAGATGAGAGTGACTCTTGATGGACCAGATGGATAGGCCCGTGGCTGGATCAGCAATGTGGGCATAGAGCTCCACTCCGACTCAGACGCCAGCAAGGTGGAGGTAGGGTACTGGTATGGGCTGAAATTATTAAAGATGAGATTGTTGGACCTTTTCGGGTTGAAGATGGACTCAGACTCAACTCCCAAACCTACTGCCAGAGTTTCTAGAAGACACTTTCTTCACACAGTGGTACAGGAAAAAGTCTGCATCTTTCAAGAAGACCATGATTTTTATGCAGGACAACAATGTTCCATCTCCTGCATCAAAGTACTCCACTGCATGGCTAGCCAGTAAAGGACTTAAAGATGAAAGAATAATTACATGGTCCCCTTTCTCATCTGACCTAAACCTTATTGAGAACTTGTGGGCCCTTCTTAAATGTGAGATGTAGAGTGAAGGAAAACCATACACCTCTCTGAACAGCGTCTGGGAGGCTGTGGTTGCTTAAAAAGTTAATGGTCAAGTGATCAAGAAACTGACAGACTCCATGGATGGAAGACTTTTGAGTGTTATTGAAAAGAAGGGTGGCTATATTGGTTTATTTTTATGAAATGTCAGAAATGTTTATTTGTAAAGTTTGAGCTATTTGTTTATTGTTCTGACTTTAAAAGATGAAAATAAAGAAGTGAGATTTTTGTTTTTCTTTGTGTGAATATAAATTTGTGTGAACTTTGTGTGTTTTTATGTAGGTCAAATGGAGTGGAAGTCAAGCAGAGTACAGTCTGGAGGGGGAGTTTCCAGAGATGCTCTTCACCATCAGCAGAGAGGGAGTCATTTACCTCAATGCACCTCTGGACCGAGAAACACAAGACCAGGTCTGTATGACTGCTGAAACGAAACACCTCCAGCACCTAAAAATAAATGTCTCAGTTTATGATTACTGTTTAAAATGTTGAAACATTAGGGATGTAGCTGCTACACTGTGCTTTATGAAAGACAGAAGCCTTTATTTATGTTTTATAGTGTTGGTTTTATGTGACCATAAATGCATTTAGTTGCCCTATAATCTTTACCTAATCTTTACATAATTTAAAAAATGTGTTTCAGGCTCATTTTAGACATTTCTCTTGTTGCAATGTTAATTTCATTTTTGTTGTAGTGTTTCTTGTTGTAATGGAAGGGGAAGCACTCTCCATATGACAAAAAATGTTACACAACTTCATAACACAAAGTAATGTATGCACCTTGTGTGTGAGTGCATTTCAGTCTTATTTAGAATGTGGGATGGAGTTGCACTTCAGCATCTTGTGGCCAAAATTAATATTACAATAACATTTTTTTTTCTTTTTCACCTGCCTTTCAGGGCTTCTGTAAATCTTTATATAATGTTTGCTTTTTAAATTTAAAGCTTGTTAAATCTCATATCATCTTGAGAGATCCTCTCTATTAAAGCCAACAAAATAACATGTGACAGATGTGACAATTCTCATTTTGTTCATTAAAATAAAATGCTTATTTTCATTTAGTTAATATTATACATAGAAGTAAATTATTTTTTCATTAAATGGTCCTTGGTTACACGTTATTGCAGCATCACTGAGCACAGTCTACTTTTAAACCAAGCAGAGGTAATTATGGAAACAACCCAAAATCATGTATATATCCTTCCTTTGGCAAAAAATAATGATTGCATTATGACAAGGACTATAAAGCTAAAAGCTTCATTTCAAATGTCATTCCCTTTAGGCAAGAAGAGGGATCATCATTTATGATTACAAATGAAAGATAATTTGTTTGCATTTTACTCCTGAGTTTTATAGACAACTTGAGGTCCCGAGAGCTGTGAATGGCTCACTGAGCAGTGTATCCTGGCACAAATGCTCAAGTGGCGAAAAAACAACACAGAGAGACTGAGCTACGTCAGCGCATCTAATGTGTTTACACACATGCTTCCAGCATATTGCATTTTCTGTCTTTAATAGTCAGCACTTAATAGAGGATTGGAAATGCCTTATAAGCCTGATGCCCTTTGGTTTTAGGTTTAATCTGTAACTGACATGAATAAAGGACAAAATAACATAACTTCATCTTCATATTTATGCTACTACACTTTTCAGGACATTGAAATGTATTGTTCATTCTAAAAGGTATGTGAATGGAAGTGTGCTCAGAGGAAAAAGAGGAAAGGAGGGAGCAGATATAAGTTTTTTGCTGTTTTTCTATTGCTAATGATTGAAAGGTTGGAGATGCATGCTAACCATCATGCCTACAATTATTGATTATCTGTGGACATGATGCAGAGCCACTAAATGCCAAACATCTCTTATCTGAATACGGCTACATAAATCAGTTTGTGTACTATTCAGGCAGGCTATTTCTCAATTCCATCAATCTATACATCCATCCATTTTGCTTACCCCTTTTCCATCCTATCCAGCTGGGCAAGAGACACTACACTGCTTACCAGTCTACCAGTCTAATGCAGAGCCACCTTATTATTTTCATTACCTACTATCATATACAGTATATGTAAGTGTCATGAATGCATTGTTCTACAGGATCTACAGCTGAGGTCACAGTAAAGGTACCACACCTAACCAGCTGACACAAAATGTCTAACTATGCTGTTTCTATAAAACTCTCAAGGCAAACATTGTCTCTCTTTGTTTTGTCTTATCAGTTCCAGATCAGCATCGTGGTTGAGCGTCCAGATGGCAGAGAGATTGCCAAGCCTGTTGAGCTGAGGGTGATGGTGGGCGACACCAATGATAATAGACCCACCTTTCCACAGGCACAGTACCATACTGTGGTCAAAGAACTTGCTGCCCGAGGTAACTAGAAACTTTTTATATATTTTGGCTCCCTCAAAGAATTTTTTGGAAGTGTTTTGTAAAAATACTGCAGAAACAACTGTTCTGACTAATTAGTTTATTGTAAGATATATATTCATTGCTTGTTTTAAGTTAAAATAAAAAACAACAAGTATGTTATGTTGTCTATTGTCATGTTTTTTCATGTAAAAAATAAATCATCATAAACAAAACAATGGATCCTCAAAACAATCCTTTGCCATATTTACACTATAATGGGAATATTGTTTCACAACAAAGTCGAGGAAACACTGGCTGGAAGGGATGCTGCAGTGATGAAAGGGCCAAGAGAGCCGGATACCTTTTTGTGAAAGCAGATTGGGATGTTAGCCAGGACAGCCAGGAAAGCCCCCCTTACTTCTACCTATACTCATAAAAAGCACAGGAGTGTGTTTCAAAAGCTTTTTCAGTGATGCTCTAAAACGGTTGATTCTGGGAAATGAATTAGACAGGACAATCTGTTAATCTAAATTGAATCACCGAGTGAGGATTAAACGAAAAAGCTATTGTTTTATCTTTCATCCCCCTTATTCCCCTTCAGTGTGCTATGTAACTTATTGCAGAGACAAAAACATGTTAAAATCTTTATCTGTATTACAGAAATGTGGATAGGGAATAAATTTTTTATTTTTTTAATTTTAAGCATTTTTAAGAAACTTGACCTAACTCATGTCAAAACTGTCTTAAAAGGTTTCATGACTGTAAATGCATTAGAACCTTTTCATAATACCGACCTTCACTGTTCTTCACTGGTACATCTTTCCCCAGGGACAGAAATCCTGACAGTGCAGGCAGCCGATAATGACGATCCTAAGACGGACAATGTGCGGATCTTCTACCGCTTAGTTGGACAAATTCCAGAGAGTCCCCGTGCCCTCTTCAGAGTGGACCGTGATTCAGGAGTCATCTCCGTCCAAGCAGACAGTATGGAGGGCACAGCGCCTCAGTACACCCTCACCATCACTGCTGAGGATGCCAAAGGTGACTTTGGATCCATGCAGACTTCCTCATATTGTGATTTTGCCTCACTTAGCCTCACAAAATGGCATAAATGACATTTACATTTACTTACCTCTTTGATCTCATGTATTGGTTTCCTGCTGCTGAATTTTGAGAGGAATAGAAAATTTAGAGTTTTTTTTGTTGTTTTGTTTTGTTTAATCAGATGACTGGAAGGCCAGTATTGTTTTTATTGATTTATAGAAGTAAAAATCTAATTATTCTGAAACATAAAATGATGCTTGTATTATGTAAACAAATATTTATACCCTGTGTCAACAGATACAGTTGCTCTGCTTTGATTACTCCTACCCGTTCAGGGCTCACACAAACCAGAAAATCTAATTTGTGAAAAAAAAAAAAGCTAAGTGAAATATTCCAGTATAAAAATAGTGCATCCCTGAAATAGTCCTAGCAGGGCCAGGTTTCCCAGCACCACCCCTGTTTTTCAACTGCTGGTGGCGTAGGCAACATGGCTGATCACAGTGTCCAGAAATAGTTAGCAATCAAACTGCCAGTTGTTGTGAGGGCGTGACGTTTAAGGCGCCAATCGAGAGGAGAAAGCAAAATGAAAGCAGTGATGGAAACCAGTTTTAAAGCAGTGACTGTGCCAAGGACATAACATAATGTACGTAATGGAAAACACTTCTGTTTTCATAATGACTATTAAAAAAACGCAACAAATGTTTATTAGCTTTGTGAGCCATTGCGTTAGTAGCTTCGTTTACATTATAGCCTTCAAGGGGGGAGATGTATGTATGTTAGCCTCTGGAGTGACTGATGATGTCGTCTGCATGACTCATGGATCGGGGTGGGATGGAGGCAGGATGAGGTACTCACCGTTTCTTCAGCATTGCTTTCATGTGTGTGACAGTCTGACCCTGAGTCACTGACAGATGCTGTGATAATGTCCCTGGCAGGTCTAAACAGTTCCTGCACTGTGGTCGTGACGGTGCAGGATGAGAACAACAACCCACCAGTCTTCTCCCAACACGAGGTACGAGAGCACGGACACACACTTCCAATGCAACGTTCTGCTCAGGACATGACGAGCAAACATCAAACAAACATCACATCGCCATCGTCAGTGGCTGCTGGACTGCGGACTGTAAATCCGCTCTGCAGGTCACTGATCTAATTTTGCTGGCGGGGAACTAGATATGCCCCTTAATCTCAGGATTATAGCGATGGCACCATGTTACTGGAGGAGTTTTATTCAGTCCTTTGTACTCTAAGTGGACTGTGTTTTTAGAGTTTAATCTGATAAAGCTTTCTTTGGATAGGAGTTTCCACTTATTTATTTACAATCAAATCTTACATCATGATTACACAATGATATTCATTGCCATTAACAAGTTAAAAATGATGCAGAATCAATAGACTCCCTAGCCAAAATATTTTAAACACTTCCTGCTTGAAACATGGCTGCAAAAACTTTTTTTTTTTCAGTTCAGCAGCTGTGGACTGTATTTGTGTTAATTACAATAAATTCCAAGGCTGACAGGTATTCACAGTGGACAAAGGACAAAAAACCCATCTGCGGTAGTTTTTCCGTGTTGACGTTTTCACTCTAGAAAATAAGAACAAAATGTATTAATTAACATTCACAGAAATTTCCCAAACCACTCGCAGCATAATAAACGTCATCACTTCTTGCTTACAGCCATCATTAAGCCTAAATGAGCTGCGTCTTTACGCCCAAAATTATTTTGCATGTTCAAGACAAGCTAATGTGAGGTCTCCCAGTGACCAAGGGGTTAAGTTGCAGACCATGGCCAAGCATCCCGTGTTCATTTCTGGACCTATGCTCCATGTCATTCCTCATCTCTCTGTCCTCTTATTCTTTGTTGTCTTGCTACTTTAAGTTATCCAATAAAGGCAATTCAAAGGTTACCAAATGTGTAAACAAAACAATTATTTACTTTTTTTAACTGTTCTATCGCAGACTCATCTACAGTAAAATGGTAAATGGATTGCATTTATATAGTGCTTTTCTACCTTAGCGGACAAAGTGCTTTACAACGTTGGCCCTCGTTCACACACATGCTGCCATGCAAGGTGCTGGCCTATAATAATAAAGCATCTTAGGAAACTCCCAACAATATCTATTTTCATCTTGTGATCTAGTTGAGCAAGGCATCATCAATGCTACAGTCACAGGCCCAGCATGAAATGGAACAGTTGATTCCCTCATTTTGACATAGCTGCTGATATGAAAGAAAAATAGGCTAAAGATAGGCAGCTACAGAAAATCCCCCCACTTTTCACCCACATGTGCCGCATAATAGAAGAGAGAAAAGCCACGAGCAGTGGGAGTTACGTGGGAGAGCCGTCATGCTGTGATAATGGGGAAATGGTCTCTGGCTGTTCCCGCTGTCCGAGCATAGTGACACCAAAAGACTGCGCTGACATGAACCATGAGGGAACATTTTATTTTGAGCAGGGAGAGAAGGTACTGCTGAGTTTAACAACTGAATCTGACAGTAAAGCTTTGGCATGAATATCCAGAACAATAACACAAGACGGTATTGTTGATTACAGTCTAAATTAAAATATAAAATAAGTTTTTTGATACAACATTTCTTTTCATAGTATTCTTTATGCCCTTGCTCCATGCATTCATCACATTAGGCGACATTTTTTTATTTTAACCAGGTATCTTTGCTGCTTAAAACTTTGCTGCTCATTTTCAAGCTGTTACAAACAAATGTGCACACTTGCTCAGATAATCAGCACCACACACAACCACACACACAAACACAGAGGTGGAAAATGCTCTTGAGCAGGTCACACTCGAGTAGTGCAGCTTTTTCCATGGCAATGTGAAGGCTACGCTATAGGGGGTGATGTGGGAGGCGAGTGGTGACAGGGCTGGGTTCAGGGACCCTGTGGATGGGGCAGCCAGATCAGAGGCATGGCTGCTTCACTAGAGGACATGTGTGAGTGGCAGATTAAACGGCTGTCTAAACACACAGAGGTGTGTGAATAAAGGTTAGCTAACACCGGGAGGGCAAGGGGGGGCAAACGTATACTCACATGTAGCCATATACATTCACAGCAGCGCATTAAATCCACAAAATTGCAGCACCATCAACAAGGACAAAGTTTGCATTAGCCTGTTACTGACATTTTAAAATCCAGTATTGGTCAGTGGCTCTAAACAATAAAATGATATCTTATAATAGAAATGAATAAGGTAGTTTATTACAGCAAAGGTCATTGAGAGGTATTAAAATTAGTAATAATACATGTTTGTTTTATTGGCTTGATAATGAAATGCAATTTTTCTTGTCAGTGGGGCTTGACATTGGCTGAAATCTATTAAAAATCTGCTAATTAGATGCAATTTATGTATTGCTATACATAGGCATACATGCAACAAATGAATAGTTTCTGCCAGCTAATGATACTTTTTCCATCTCCTCCACATCAGTATGGGCCCTTTCACATCCCAGAGAATGCTCCAGTGGGCACAACTGTGACAGCTGTGCTGGCAGGGGATGCAGATGTTCGAGGAGGAGACAGCTGGCAGGTGGACTACCGTTTGGAGTCTGGAAACGAGGAGGAGGTCTTCACATTAGTGACAGACAAGCAGACCAATGAAGTCTCACTCGTCCTTTCAAAGGTAAACAACACAAAGCATTCTGCAGCATCTGCACACACACAAAGACACACACAAACACACACACACACGTATTGATCACTTACCACATATATAGGTTAATTTTAGGTGAAGTTCAAAGTTAATTGACATGGTAAATGTTTTCTTTATCCTGTTTAGGGTAGAAGAGGTAGAAGAGTGCACAGACAGTTCTCCTCTCAGGAGCACAAATATGAATGTCAAGGACAATTTATGGCATGATGACTTGTATCTGTCCTTGGAGTCTGTGCAGTCCTAAGAGATCATTCAGTAGCTGGCCGTGTCAAAATAGTGGTCACGTATAACTCAAGTCATTTTTATGAGGGCACAATTTCAATATCACAGTGTGTGCATGTGAGGCACCGACAGAAAGGTTTGAAAAGAATATTCCAATACGTCAATACTTCACTCCCACGTGCTTCAAATAAAAAAAGAATCCAGACAACAATGGAACATTTTAGCCAAATAATCTCTCCTGTCCCCGGGGGCCATCACCCTTCGCCTGCCTCGTATAATCCAGCGGGGTGTTTTAGGGATGTGTGGGGGAATGAGTGTGTATGTGTGTCTATCTGTGTGTTCGTGTGTGTGTGTGTGTATGCTCTAATGGCCTGCTCTCTGTAAGTGGGCCAGGCAGGAGACAGTGTATTATTTTCAACCTCTCTGTGGGAGTTGATGAATGTGATTGAACTGTGAGTAGCACACAGACCGCTGAGATAAAGCAGGAGATGTCTGAAGGCTAAAAATGTATCTTATATTATTTCAGATTAACGCATGAGGACTTCTGTTTTTTAGAAATGATATTATATGGATTAAATTCTTGTCTCTTTGAGCAGCTGTGTTTTAAGCTCTTGCACTGACCTTGTGCGACATCACTGTAACTAACTCTGGTTCACCAGAAGGTATACTGTTGTTTATTTAGCACAGTTTGGTAAAAATCAAAGCTTAAACCCTTAACATGTAAAGCCCCAGTGGATTAAAATGCACTTGAGCAAATCCCTTAATTCATCGTGTTACAGTGTGAGGTCAGCGCCAGAAGGCAGACACATTTCATTATTAGAAATTACACACTGCTCACAGCCCAAGTGAATAATTAGATTGTGTGAGCAGACACTAATGGTAGTTTACCACACAGGCTAGAGGCTGCCGATTGAGGTAAATGCACAATGAACAAGGGGAAGAGAGGAGAATCGAATCAGGATGAAGAGGAGACATTAAATCAAGTGTAAAACCATTTTGTCGGAGAAACACTAAAATGAAACTTCGTGTGAAATTTAAGTAAATAGAGGCTTGTTGTAACAATTACTCACGTTAATGGCATATTTACTATTAATTAGTTAATTCAAAGTTATCACCACATAATTCCTTAGTACATATTCATCCATTATTAACTGAATGTGTGAGTCATCAGTTTAAAGTACAAATCTTGTGACGTCAGAACGTGTAATCACGTGACGATGATGTCAGAATAGTTAAATTTTATTGGTCGGTAACTTTAATCACATGTATGTGATTTTTATTAGAAATAGATTTGTTATGTGTTTCATTTTAGCCAGCAGCACAGGACATTAGGACCCTTTTTTCTAAAAAGACAGGATTTAACAGACAGATTCAACAAACAATATGGATTCTTGAGTTTGTGAATTTGATCTGGATTAATTGCTATGAATTTGCTTACCATAGAGACCAACTGCACGACTGAAGGTATTTGATTTCATAGATTTATGTGAAGAAAAGATAATTCAGTGTCATCAGGAGGCAAAAGTAATTTTATATGGACAGAAAAGCCTTATTTAAAAGATGCAGAATGGCACCTATGGCATTATTGTATCAACAATGACAATATGACTGAGAGGTCAGTCAAACACACAGAAATGGAGAAGTGGAGCTTTTTACAGTCTTTCAGTAGTTTTCTCATCTGCAACTTTATTGGTTTGATTCTCACTCATCGCTCCAATAATGTTGTTTTCGACAGCAGCAGAAAGCTTTTTTGAGCCTCAGAAATATACACCACCTGACCGGCACCATACGGCAAACGGACAAAGTTAGCAAAAAAGGAGAGTGAATGTTGGCCTAACATTCATCAGGTGGCCAGAAACATTATGTTGAATTTAATGCTAACAAAGCTTTATATCTGCTGGATGTGTAAATAAGCAATTAAAAAGCTGATATCAGTGTTATGTTTATGACTTGTTTCTGCTTCCCCCTAAGAGCCAAAAAAATCTTTTATTCTAGGTTTAAATAAAAATGAGCGTAATCTTTTGAATAATCAACCATACATATAAAAAAAACAAACAGATTAATACTTGTTTGTTATTTGTTTTGGTACCCATTTTGTGCATCTTTAAACAATGCATATTAACAGTAAAGATGAGGTAAGGTTAACAAAAAACATTGATATTTTAGGGTAAAAGATATCCAGAACTGCTATAAAACCATACCATCATGTGAAGAAATGAGTAATATGGTGGTTCAGATGAATGACCATGGCCTCAAGACAGTCCATGCACATGTTCTGGTGCACTGATAACACAATGAGTAGTTTAATGCGTCACTTCCGGTCAACAGCAATACTCATGCACCCTCCAAGGTCTGCGTTTCTTCTCCCTGGCAACAGAGATGCACTCATCCTTAGCAGCATGATGTCAGGCAGCGCCGGTTTAATAATGTCTTGTGTCTTGGGCAAACAGAGTGCATTTAATGGTAAAACTTGACAGCAGATATAAATTCAATCCAGAGTTCAGAAGATTACGTTAAAATCATGAAATACATATGTGATTAAGATAAAAATAATATGATTGATTCCTTTGCCTTCAGTTGGACTCTTTCACCTCTAAAAATGAGTGAAATCCTTTAATGTATAACAAGTATTCAAATCACTGACTGCACCGTTAACACTATCATAACCGCAATTAATCTTTCCATACCCACTCTATGAAACCACATTTTTAATCCTTCAAACAAAGTTAACAGGTCACAGTTACTATTTTTAGCATCCAGATTACAGTAATCCCATCACCTGAAATCTGCTACTCCCAATTTGTCTGCAAAATGTTGGACCCAAATATAGTACATACTGTAGCCTGAAGTAAAAATAAAAACCGTGTTTTATGATTTTTACACCCTTTTACAATAAAAAAATATATATTACATACCCTGCAATGTCAATATCAGTTCATGTTTGCTCTATGGTCAAACAAATCTGCTGAACAATGTGTTAAGTTTATATGGGGGTACTTATTTCATTGTCACATAGCAGCTGCTCTTAGTGCATCATCATGGAAAATGTTTCATTAGTGACACAGTGAATCAATTGGCTCATCTCCCGGTGATCAGTGACTAGTTCATATTGGAAATACAGCAAAACTCTGCCAGTAAATCCTGTTTTCTTGGAAGTAAGATAAGTGGACCAGACATAGGGGACTGTACTGTGTCCCTGTCCTGCTAGTGAAGACGACATGCTGTTTACCTTTTAACGCGTGGTTGTTTGACTGTTGGTGTATCTATAAATGTAATTGATTCCACAGAAAGTCAACAACTTCCCTTACATTTATTTCTGATTCTTAGGAATAGATTTCCCTGTATCCATTTATATGTGTGTGATTTCTTACACATATCTTTTCACAGGTCTTGGACTTTGAGCGTGAGAGTGAGTACATCCTCGTGCTCAGCGCTCAGAACCCGGTGGCTCTGGTCCGCGGCCGATACGGTCCCGCCTCCACGGCAACAGTCTCCATCTATGTTGATGATGTGAATGAAGGTCCTATCCTGTCTCAAAGCCATTATGAGGTGACTGTCAGAGAGGGCGAGGAACCAGGACGGGTTATTGCCACCATCCGAGGTTACGACCCCGATTCTCATCCAATCAGGTAGGCCTAAGACTCGATGAATGCTAAAGGAGAAATAATTATCTGCGTCTCTAAATCAGAGAGACAGAGGCATGATGCATCGTCCTAATTTTACAGAGTTGCACATGTTTTTTTTTTTTGTGCAGATATTCTCTTCAAGGGGACACCAAGAAATACTTTTCAATAGGAAAGTATTCTGGCGAACTAAAGACTGTGCAGGCCTTAGACAGAGAGGAGAACAGCACGTACACCATGGAGGTCATTGCAGTGGATGGACGTAAGATTGCTTCCATCATGATAAAAAAAAACAACAAAAAAAAGCACAACTATTTGATAAAAAATGACTACATATTACTTAAGATTTGAAAATATAATATTATATGATATGAATTTCTGTTCATTTCTCCACATTTTGTTTTGTGACAAGTTAGTAGTCATAATTAATGTTTCTGTGTTATGAATCTTTATTAAGTCGTAAGAATACAGATGCGGAAGAGCAGACAAAGTTTCAGAAGTCTGACGTCAAGAGAAAGCACGTGCATGAGAATTGAAAACAACCAGCAGAAGAGGTTAGGCAAGGCAAGATGAAGAACTGTGTTGCAGTGTGTACTGAGCTTCTGTATCATCATCCAGAAAAAAAACACACCTCTCAGATCTAAGCCATGAATCTGCAGCACCTCATCTCCATTTGTTTGGAGCCACATTTTTCTCCACGTGTCTTGTGTTTATCTTAGGAAACTCTTCCTTATCTGCGTCCACCCTGGTGACTGTCCAAATCCTGGATGTGAATGACAACAGTCCAGTGCTGGTTGGGGACTATTCCTGGAAGTACCTGTGTACACCTCGCTGGGAGGATCAAGCTCTGGTGCTGGCCTCACGGGACAGCGACGGGCCGCAGCACGGAGGACGACTCAACTTCTCTCTGCGCAGTGATGCTACAGTCCGTCGTAACTGGAAGCTAACACCCATTAATGGTGAGGTGACTGCAGAGCCACAGCTTACAGTATCAGTCTTATAATTGGCATAATTGTGACATGAGAAGTAACTCAATTAAGGTCATACTGTTAGGAGAACCTCTCCTAGACAACTTTTCTATTTTTTTATAGATGAAATAAGATTGCATAATTTGAATAAAATTGTAGCCAATCACAGTAAAAATAACCTTTTTAAAGTATGTCTACTTTGAAAAGGTTATTTTTACTGTGATTGGCTACAATTTTATTCAAATTTTGCAATTTGTAAGACAAGTGTTTCAATTATCATTTGGGTTTTCTAATCAGAGAGGATTGAAGCCAGCCAGAGTGCTGCAAAATTGATTGACTTATCAGCCCAAATCAGCCCACAAATTCTTCCAAATCTAAAGATGGATAGATAGATAGATACTTTATTGATCTCCAAGAGAAATTCACATAAATCTAAAGCATAAGTCAGTGCTGGGTAGTTACCTCCCATTGAAGCCTCAGACTGGAGCCATTACAAATACAGTATGTTTAATTTTGCCATCTTTAACCACCTCAGTCCACTTTGCTGAAAATCAGCTCGCTTTTGAATAATATAGAGACTAAGGAAGTTAATTTATGGGAGAGGACAGGATGATGTCATCCAGAGACATGTCTGTCTGTGCAATGTGACATTACTGATGAATGGCTTTTTAAAGGTAGCCAGTGGACACTGCTTTTGCCACAGTGCGCTAAATGTTATGAGTCACTTTGACTTATATGAATTAAAATAGGTGATATGCCATCCATTAGCACAGACAGTCAAAGAAACAGAGTGATCCAGCCCTGAACACGTGCAAATTGCTCTGTTCTATTTCTTCCCTGTATAATTTCTTCAGTCCTATCTGGAATGGAAGGTATAATGTAATTATCCTTTTTTTGTAGTTGTAAACTGCTAGTGTTGGGCTCATTTAATGCAAACTATTTACTGGTATAACGTCTGTCATTAAGTCATTCAAACAGTTTAACCACTTCCCTCTCAGGTTTTTTTTTTATCTCCCTCTTTCACTCTCCTGTTCCTGTTGGTATTGATTGAGCCCAGCTGTAATTATATCTTCTGTGTAATTTCTTTGGCGTCACCGCTGGGTTCCTGCCAGCTAATGGAACCTAAAAAAAGGAGATCTCCCAGAATGCTTTGCACCTGGTCTCAGCCAGTAATGGTCGTACGAATAACATGTACTTGTGCCAGTGAAATGTACTGCTGTAGAGTTGCACAGTTTGCAAGAGTCTCATGAAAAGGAGAACACTTATGTGCAAATGTGTGTGTGTGTGTGTGTGTGTGTGTGTGTTGGGGTGGTGTGTGGGTGTATGTGTGTGTGATGGCCATTCATCTGATATTTCTTTTCAACACAGAAATTCAGTGAATGAGGCACTCTTACTCCGCTTATGTCCAACTCTCAGTGGCTGTTCAAAGCAGCGAGGAGATAAATGTGATACACCCAGCACTTCCTGCAACATATTTAACAGCACTGTAATGTGAAATTACTATTTGTTATGACATCATCCAAAATCCAAAATAGTTCTGGGTAGGCAGGTTGTCACAGATCCAGCCTGGCCAAAATGTCACATCAGAGACGAAACGGCGCAGTTAGAGGATAAGTACATTAGCAGCCTCTACAGGAGCGCTGCACAGCTTGTGTGTGTCCGACCGACAAATGGAACATGAAGGGGAATGATGGTGAGGTGCGAGCGTGGAGTTGAAGACCCTCAGATAAGGTTCAAACAGCTTGATAAAACATTTCTCCTTACAAGACAAGGCTTTTACGTCATGCAGCCAGGCGTGTATTTTAGACTGATTTACAGAGATAAGATAAAGACACTCCAGACCCCCTAACACAGCAGCAGTTGTATGGATGTGTATGCACTTGATTTCTGTTCCTTTGGTAGCAGAAAACTCTACAGTATTCTAAAGCTACATGCTGTGATGACTTTTTCATAGTAACTAAACTAACAAACTAAACTAATTGAATTTAATTTAACAAATTTTTTATTGATCTGTAATTGAAGTGCTGCATGAGATGTGACGAAGATATTGCATTTGTTTGCATATACATTTGTTGCATTTGTTATTGCATGTGCATTTGTTTCCAGGTCCACCAAATACAAATAGTAGGCAGCACGTTTTTTTATTCATCTAACGTCATCAAAAGTACAACAGATTGCAGTTGTGAATTTGGACGATTGATGAGTGAATGTAATAACATCTCTTACATGTT
Source organism: Scortum barcoo (assembly GCA_023238725.1). Taxonomy (NCBI): domain Eukaryota; kingdom Metazoa; phylum Chordata; class Actinopteri; order Centrarchiformes; family Terapontidae; genus Scortum; species Scortum barcoo. The sequence continues at coordinate 13,393,399 of CM041531.1, forward strand.
CTGTCATCAGATACTCACACCAACCTGTCTTTAAACATCCCATACCTGGCCCCTGAGGTCTACACGGTGCCCTTCACCATCTCTGACAGCAGTTCTCCTCCCAGGAGCACCTTCATAAACTTGCCAGGTAATGCCGACAGAGCTGGAGCGTGCACAGGGAGGTTATGGGACAAAAGTGCTGGAACAATCAATAAAGATCAACCCCTGTGTGCCAGCTTGTCCTAGCACTGCTCTTGTTTAATAATGATGCAATGGGGCTTTACAAATGATTTTTCCATGCTTGTGATTACACTGCTCGCTTAAGACTATTTTCTGCCCAAGGCAGTCTGCTGACACCTTATGTACATAACATATAACTTATACAGGTTAGGATAAACCCCACACCTAAGGGAATAAGAGGTGTAGGTGTACAGAGTGCTGTCCTTTGGTTTTCCCTGCCTGTAGTTTTGTAGTTAAATTAACTTTAATATGAAACTCAATTTTCAATTATGATGACAAATAAAATCATGTGTCTGTATGTAAAATTTGATGTTTGAGTTCCCCAAATAAGCTGAGCAGTTTTTCTGCTTGGAGTAGAAGTGATTCTAACTTAAACAGTTTTGAAGATTTTGGGTGGCCAAACATCAGTCCTAAATATGACGTTGGTTCTTTCAGTGAGTTGTATTTCCTGTTTCGTCAGAACTACTGTGTTGCGTGATGTTAAAAAGCCCCACTCTGTGTGATGTTGTTTTTGTTTTCCCTTTTTCCTCTCCTGTCAGTGACAGTGTGTCCCTGCAACGTCAGAGGGAACTGCAAAATGGCTGCCAAACAGCTGCAGGGCATGCCAACTATTCAGTCTGCAGTGGGCATTCTGCTTGGCACCTTTGCAGTCATAGGTGAGCAGAGAGGTCGACAAAAACAGTTTTCATGCCACTATAACATCATAAACATCTTTGCAATTAAGAAGCTCCAATAAAAGCTCTATAGTAGTATTTGTTAGTGTTTGTTGCAGAGCTCTTGTACTGTGTTGCATTACACTTATCATAGCAACAACGTAGCAATGCTGCTGAATATCTCAGTGTTGTTTTTTTCATTCCAGGAACCATCCTCATTGTTGTGTTTGTAAGGCTGTCCTACCAGAACCCCAAACAGCCGAGCAAAACTAACCAGGAGAGAGTTCCCCTGAAGATTTCAATCTAATTATGATGGTACGGGATCGTCTGTCCTGCTTACTGACCGTGACCGTGAATGTCTATAAATGAATGTATATTTCAGTTAGTGGATCAAAGTTTAGATGTACACTGACCTCAAAGCAAAATCTTCGATTAGTCGCAATGACTAATGTATGTTAAGTGTCTAGGCCTGTGTCTGGAACGTGATGTTGACTTGTATTTTAAGTTTGTCATTTTTTTATTGGTAGAGACCTGTTCATTTGTTTCTAAACTATGCGTTAGGAAAGACAGTGAGAGGTTTCAAGAATGACGTCATAATCCTACGAGAAAAAATGATAATTATTGAGAAAAAAGTTGATATATTTCAAGTTTTAAGTCATAATTTAAAACAAAAAAAGCTGATTTTCTTCTTGTAATGTTTTTACTTTTTATTCTCATGATATTGTTACAAAATATCAAAATACTTTTTCTCTATGACGTTGGCTCCTTGGCCTCTATGACTCTGTTGTAATTTATACTGCACGTACCTGTTGTTCATTTATGTTAAACAGCCCTGATCGCTGAACTATGATGCTATCTTCTTGATTCCTAATTATGATAAGTTATTACAGAAAGATTGTTCAAATCAGTAGAAACATGCCTGTAAATGCTGACATGTTATTTGATCTAATTTAACACATCAGCAGAATTAAAACAAGTTGCAAGCACCACAACTGCATAGTTTTATTTATCTTCAAATAGTCATATACTGTAGATACTTTTTTCTACTGTTTCATCTAGGTATATAAACTGTGCTGTAAATCTGAGCCTCTCATACCTGTAGAAATGGAACTGGTCATCCCTCATTCACTGTATGAAATCTTTTCTTTTCTCCCTGATACCTTCCACATCACAAACACTTTTAATCAAATGAGACAGGCTGAAAATATCCTGTGTTTATAATTTAATTAGCAGCACGCTCCGGCCTCTGTGATTAAGGCTTTCTAAATGCTGACCTAGACGACCTAACAGGCAAGCAAAGCTATATTCAGACCAAAGTGTTGCTATGAATAGCTCAACAATTGAAGGTCCACTGAATGACACTCACCCAGCAGTGTGCAACAAACTAATCACCATCTCGTTCACAAGCTCAGTCGAAGCTACATACTCATCCATTACCTGTTACAAAAGTTCACACTTTAAAACAAACGTTAATCTTGGATAATTACTTATACTTGACTGTGAGGAGGAAAAAAAGACATTCTTAGTGATGCAACAAAAATGAAGCTCCTTTCATAGAGATATTTGAAACTTGTGCATCGGAGGCTAAACAGATAGATGCAAATAGTTTTTGCTTTAGAATTTAAATTTATCAAAGTTCATCAAATCAATATTATTTGTGGAACTTGTGGAGGTTTAAATTTTCAATTTGTCATAGTGGTAGTGAAAGAGCCACTGAAAATTGTATCCTCCAGCTGAACTGAAAAATGTACGCTGCATTTCCAGCATGAGAGGGCAAATATCTGGTTGAAACCAGAGATAAAGAACGAGTGAATATTGGTATAATATTCTCTAAGAGGCCAGAAACATCGGGCGGGATCATAACGTTGCTCCATGTCTGCTGAAAGTAAATTATAGCTAACACCAACACATTTGCCTTTGCAAGAATTTTAACATAAGCCCAGTCCTAAGTGGTATTTTCCTGATTCCCCCCTTAAAACAAAATGATGGGTGTTTTTTTATTTCGACTCGTCATAGTAGGAAAAGTACAAGTGTTACCAGAAGTTCCCACTAAGTCATGCCAGTATGACAGGAAGCAAGCATGCACAACACCAGGACCCTGAAACTTAAGTATCTGAATGGAACTCAGCCATCGTTAATTTTATAACTCATGTCCGTGCTTCTCTTGCTGTGATATGTTGACATGTTTTCCTTCAGAAAGGCCTATTAATCCAAACTAAATATCTAGGGAAATATATGTTTTCACTATCACGTATAAAAACATGTTTTAGGTACATGTACACTAGTATCGGCTGTCAAATGTTTGGTCAGGTTTTTTCCATAACTAACAGCATAGTATGAGCAAAAATCTGACATTTTTAAAAATAGAGTAAAGAATCACAGACTGAAAATGAGTATGACGTGCACACTTGCGCAGGAGCAGACCTCATCCGTGTGAAGGTTAGCAGCCTTATTTCTTTTGATTCCCAGGTTAGAGTTAGTAGACTATTATGGAGTAAAATGTCATCTTTTTCACATGCACTGTTCCAGCAGGCATGAAATGGAGATAAAATACGTCAGTAATGTAGCAGAAATGAGATGGCAAATCTAAAAATAACCACATTTACATATGCACTATGACAAATACATGTGTGTAAATCTTTGATGCTCCCCCAACTGGACATTTTCAATGTACACTGACTCACTAAATATACAGACAATGCAGCTGATGCAGCACCCACTGCTCGTTTATATTAGGCTATTTATATCGCCAACTAGCAGTTCCAATCAAAGCACAACATAGCTCCAAGTAAAAGAAAAGTACATGGACGAGGACCCTGAGGGAGATGAGAGAACAGAGGGGAAGAGATTATCTTGGGGTCAAGTGTCACGTTTTGGCAGCTAATGAGCCTCCAGCTTTAGCCTTCGTGTGTCCCGACAGATCCTTCGAGGACAGGGGTGGTTCAGCCGGCCAACTTGGGGTGCAAGGCCACAGAGAGAAATGGGGGTAGGATTCCCAATCACTCGAAGCAGCTTGGGAAATTAAAGATAGTTCCCCCCATATGGACGGACACTCAGGGACAGGAACAGTGGAGCAGTGGCCGGTTTTCCCCAAGAGGCTGGGCAGTTTTCCATTGCTCGGTTACCGGCACAGACGAGTGTTTTTCCTAATCCCTCCTCCCCCTGTTCTGAGTTTCCCCACAGCTTTGGCTATTTTAAGCTTGTTTTAAGATCGTGCAGTTAAACTTTGGCTTCAAACTTGACAGTTTTCCCATCTCTAGCTGTTAGAGGTTTTGTATCAGTAACACTGCAAGACATTTCAGATAAGTCTTCCATTTATATAAATATGACATATAACTCTTCCTAACTCTTGCCAAAAGACTATTTCCGCTTCAATCTCAATGGAGTTGTAATCAGTATTTTATATTAGCATGGATCACATGACTTGTGATGTGAGAAGGGTTGCTCTTACGAAGTTTTACCTCTGCAGTTACTTTCAGCTCTGTGGAGCATTTTGACATCTTTCAGCTCCTTGTTTTGGTTTTCTGGCTCGCAACTTTATCGTTTTGTTCACTCTGTCCACTTCTCAGTATCATTTGTGCCGGCAGCAGGCAGCTGTTGACAGTCATATAGCCACGAAACCAACTGCACACTAACTGCCCAGCAAAGTTAGTGCCTAACTGGTGGAACATTTTTCTGCTAAAGACTCTGGTATTCCCCAAGGGGATTGGTGGTGACCTAAATCAGAGCTAAAAGGAGAGTGAATATGAGAATCACATTCATGATGTAGGCACAAACATGACTCCAGGTGTAAGTGTTGCCATCTGCTGGATAAGTAAATTACCTTACTCATACATATACCTTACTCATATATATACCCTCATACCGCTGTTTAGAGCCTTTCTGAGCAAGTGGGCAAAAAAATATTAGTTACTGCAGCTTTACAGGAATGGTTTAATATCGATGGTGATATGAGAAATATTCATTTTGACTCACTGACTGTCCATGTGGTAAATATGAAACTAAAACCAGCAACAGGTAAGCTTAGCTCAGCGTAAGAACTGAAAACAGGGAGAAACAACACGCATATCTTGTTGGAGTTCATGTGCCACACTGCTTCTTCAGAAACTTCATAAAGCCTCTACTGACCTAATGATGACAATAGGACTGGACTTTGGCATGCATCAAATAAATGAGGTACAAGTGATTTTAGAAAAAGTACTCAGATATTTATTTCATCTAAGCTGCAACCCCAGAGTGTAAAAATATCCTGTTACAAGTCTTCTACAAGCGTTTAAAATACTACCAAAAATATACTTAGAAGTATAAAGAAGCATAAAATGGAAATACTCAAGTGAAACACAGTAAAGTACTTTAGTAAATGTACTTAGTTACTCTCCATCAATGGGTGTTGGTGGGTGCTTTGTGTCTAACCCTAACACATCCACAGAGCCGGGCTAGCTGTTTCCCCCTGTTCTCAGTCTTTATGCTAAGCCAAATGGAAAACACTTATCTCCTGTTGCCACAACACTTTAAAGATCAAATGGAAAGTCTTCACTGCTATAACCACCATCCATAATCCACCTACTATTTAAAACTGACAATTCATTTCTTAGAGTCATCCTAGCAAGTCCCCACAACCTGATGCATTTAATGAGGCTGCAACAATTCAGCTCCTCTTTGTTTTTTTCCTACGTTCATCAGGCGGAGGTCACCTGAAAGTTGACCAACAACAACAACAACAGCCTACATTCATTTTCCAGTATTAGAAATTTCTAACTGTTGTGTTATGGTGCACATGTAATCAGTTTGAGCATCTCCATCTCCTGTGGGTTTGAGAGAGTTTATGCATGAAATCCAATTTGTATTTGTTGTGAGACGAATCACCTCAGAGGCCAAGCGAGCCATCTCTGTGAGGGGCCAGTTCATTGTTCATTTGGGTGAATTTGTCATATCTCCATACATTGCAGAGGTAATGTAATGGAGATTAGGTACAGAATCATATACAGCGCTCATTTGCATTTTGATTGCAATATGTTTGATTACGTTTCATCTGGAGGCAAAGACCTTTTGATCATCTTATTTAGTGCCACTGATTGCATTCAGACCGTGCAGGCTTCCATTTCAACATCTGTGGAATAAAAGCTCCCACCAATGACGGTAGAGGAGCATGTAGGACGTCTGCTTCCTGTTGATATTGCACTAATGGAAACTTAAATCTTAAAAAGGTTAAAAACATGAACATTCTCCCTTTGAAATGACCTCCAGAAATGCTGCAATAAATGGCCCGCAGAGTGTGGGAATAAACTCAGCCCTTAGTTGTTTCGGCATCTCCCATTCAGTAAATTATGTTTGACTAATATAAATTGCCTGCATTTACTGGCAGTTGAGAAAGGTCGGGGTCTGTTAGGGTTTTCCATTTGCACGATAAATTGATTCACTGACAGGAAGGGTGCTGCACAGCAGTGACACAACTCACTGGTGTGTTATGTTGCATCATTCTGACTGATGTACTCCAGCTGTCTACTTTTACAGTAACCTCGCGTTAACAGTCTGTTCGCGTTCAGAAATGATGCTCGTCTTTCTGAGGGAATCGTAAACGCAAGTACTGAAAAACAAACTCTTTGTGTGATCCAGCCTTCCTTTGCCTTTCAAACTGGGTTGAGTGAAGTTGACCTGTGATTTCGGGAGCCTGCAAGGCTGTCTTGTTTCACATGACACTGTCGCTGGCAGCGTGAGAAGCTGTTAATCCTGTTTGCTCCAGCTCTGCTCCAGCAGAGGTGGTACTTTTACTCAAGTGCTGTGTTTAAGTACATGTTTAAGGTACTTGTATTTTATGCTTTTATTCCACTATAATTCAGAGGGAAATATGCTTGTTACTCTAACAGCTTTTATTCATCTGAACAAAAACTTAAACAAAAAATATGATAATCTTATATCATGTATTATAGTAGATTAAACTATCCAAAAGTATATACAATAGTTTGAACCAGCTTGACCCCAACCATGGACAATGATAAAATCTTTACTTGCACATTAATTCAGTCAGTAATAATAATACATGAATATAACATATAATGTAAACAATCACACTGACTGTTTTCTGCTTTAAGGGCTTTCACTTTTGATAAGATTTCTAATTATATTCACATGCTTAGCATATTCTTAACTCATTTACACTCTTTACTCATGTAAAACTCTTGCAAGGTTACATGCTCTATTGATAGTGTCACCTCTTAACAGAATATTAATAATGTGGCCTTGCAACCATCAAATAAACAGGATGAGGGCTTTTGTGCGCAGAAAAATTGCTCATCAAGACAACTGAGAATTAAAATGTTTCGATAGAAAGCCCTAAAAAAGAAACGGTCATGGTTCTCTCTTCTATTTTCTGTTTTATTCATTCAATACAGTAATTTGATTTTCTGAACAGGAAAACAGTTTAAACTGCTTGTCACACGAAATGGACATTTGACAGAGTATGTGCGTCACTCCCTGCTATTTATGGCATTTCAGAGAATGCAATCACTCTTACATTTCAGACTATCAAGACAGGAAGCTGGAAGTCTACAATTTGATTCAAGACACAGCTGGAATATATGCACATGAAAGCAAATCAGGCTGTACCGCACTGCGCTGTGAACACGCTGCCCTCGCCCTCTAATATGTGGGCTTTCAAAAGTGTTAAGTGGCAGTCAGTTATTACAGGCCGCAGTATGCAAATGTTATTGTTGCCTTGCTTGATTAGCCTTTTTTCATATTTTTCATAAAGTCACAAGGGATGCAGTGTTCCCACAAAATGGTTTGCCCTCCTCCATTTTTTTCTGATAGGTCTGATAATTAATATTTAAATAGAAGCTATTACTGAGTGGACAATTAATTACTGATAATCAGCATGTTAATGAAAAACATTTATTTGGGTAGCAGAAATCACTCATTCTTCAACATTCCACATCATACAAATGACCTAACATGACAAAAAGCAACAGAAACATGACTATTTGATAAATACAGAATGTAGTGCTCTAGCTTAAGAAGCTGTCATCAGAAATCATGCACCGAATCATGTAGACTTATAGATTTAAAAGTACTGAAAGGAAAAGGCTGGCCATGTTCTATTCTTGTGTCATTTTCAACAAATCCCAACTGATAATGTATGAGCACATTAACATATAAGCTCATATTTTATGACTTGCAGAGTGTCTGTGGCTCTCAGCCTTAAGACCATTATTTCCTCCTGAAGATGTAAATCTAAAAAAAATGTTTTAAATGGGACCCTAATATATATACTCACTAATTTACTAAATAGTCAGGCACTGTAGTTTTTAACGCTACTTAAACAGAAGTAAAAACTATCCCATTTTCAGCCCTGGATGCTGCATTAGTGAGTATTTACAGCAGCAGGATGGCGTATATGGGACTGACCTGAAATAAACAACACTGCTCATGTTGATTGTTGAGGAAACATGTTGTTCACTGCAGCCGCGTGGCTCACTGATGTTTATTTGGGTGACGATCGTGGTCTATGGCACAGAAAAATAAGTTCAGATAATAGGATAATAGAAGAAACACATCACATGTATGATTATTGCTTTAATGTATTCCACGTAGCGCTCATGAAAAACCCATGTGAGTGTGTTAGACAGAAGCGCTGAGAAAAGTGTGCTCTACCACTGGAGAGGACCATGAAAGGATCACAAAAGGTTCACCTGAGGGATCAGAATAAAGGGTGCTGAATGATACAATATCCAGAAGGGGCCAATGAAAGCATAACGAAAACTGTTAAGCAGCAGTAAACACACTGGTCATGTAATTTTGAGCACCTTATGTGAGAAAAATCACAGCACATATAAAAGAGCAGTTAATGAGTCTGACAAGAGGAAAAGAAACAAAGCAATCAAAGGAGATGACAAGTAAAATTAGCTTTTTTTATCATCATCTCCTTTTTTCTATTTCTCTTTTATTAACAGGGAACCTGTTACTATGGTAACAAAAAAGGCTTTTGTGCAGCTTTTCATGTGGAAAAATTGCATTCAAATTCCAGTTGCATGATTTAAATCTAATATGAATATTCAACAACATTAATGATCTTTAATTGGAAACAGTCGATCCTATCAGCAGCTCTTCTCTAGCTTTCTAGCTTTGCACATGATCTTCATCAGCTTCTTCAGATTGGGTTTGCCCAGCTGCCGTTGACTTGTGGATGAATGCCATTTCATTTTCTCCATCCACTTTAAGGCCTCAAAAGATGAGATCAAAAGTTAATTTTTGACTTTGGAAACTGTTTATAAAACAACCTCACCTCAAGATCCTTTTAGTCCATATTCCATAGTATATCAATTACTCTACCTTCAGGAGGAAATGATCATCGTCATGTAAAGACACTTGTTTATTTATTTCATTCATTTTGTAAAAAAGAGGAAAGCCGTGTTAGAGCAGCCACAGACCTACATCTCCTCAGAAGTGACAGCAGCAGAAACTGCAAATTAGCAGCAGAAACAATTATATGAAAGTGTTCCAATCAGTCATTCCTCTCAGACTCACTCATCCCACACACATCATCCACAAGCGTTGACACATCTCCATCTTGGCACAGGCATTTGCATGATTGCACTCCTCAGACTCAACACAGATCAATGCAAGGTTCAATAAGTGGTTATAAATAGAAATGATGACCACCTTTTCCACTGAATGGTGAAAATAATCATTTCATGGACACTGGAAGAGCAACAGGCACTCATACATGAAGACATCACAGCCTCCACATTGAGAAGCTCCAAGGCTTTAGTATAACAATGCTGGAGTCTTGAAATGAGAGTAACAAGCCCACACACAGAGACACAGAGACACAGATGCAGACACACACACACACACACACACACACACACACACACACACACACAGTCCACCTACACCAGCTCTGCTCACTGTGAATGTGGCCTCTGCCATCAGTCATGAACTGGAGCCTGAGTGGGATGAGGCCTACCGTCCTTGTGTGGGCAAACTCACTCTGAAATATTCTCCACAAAAGACATGAGAGGAGGGTCTGAAGGAGAGAGGAAGGAAAACAAAGGTTGGGGATGAGTACTAATACACTCAGTTTTTCCATGAAGGCACTTTGACCTTCCCTCTCAGAGTTTCCTTTAATGTAAAGTGACTGATCCCCGACTCCCAAAAGAGTTTTCACCAAACCTATCCAGTCACAGCTCATAGATACTGTATGACCACTTACTCTTCACTGAATACACATATACAACATGTTTCTAAGTGCTTCTCAATGACATGTTTGTTTGGCAGGTTACGAAGGTCTCAGGCTGGTCAAATCAATCACTGGATTCTGGGTTCTAGCTTTGTCTAGCTTTTATTTCATTTTACAAAGTGATTATTTACACTTTGAGAGTAGTGAAAGTACTCTTAACTTTCACTTCAGTAAAAGCAGAAAAAGGAAGCAAATCCGCTCGCAACTTTACTGTAATGTTGATACTGATGCTTTAACACATGAGCTGGATTTTAAAGGTACAGCTGGTAAAGGTGGAGCAATTTTAACTTTTTATACTCTTGGTCATCATGTGTTTTGCATGTAAAAACTTAATCTATAAAGTAACTAGTAATTAAAAGTACAGTATTTATGTTGGAAATATCTGGGCATAGGAGCATGATGCAGCATAAAACTGAAACACTCAACTGATTAACTGACACGAGCACATTAACTGAAAGAAAGCGTCAGTCATTGTGTGGCATAAAGGGTTAAATCTAAATATAACCAATCATTCACATAATTACCATGTTTCTTGCAAATGCATCCATTATTTCTTCTCTTGACACAAAAAAAACATTTAATTTATTTACACGTGACCAAAAAAAGACACTGGAATACATTAAATGACTGACTTACCTACATTTGAAATATATTTTTCCATTTACTTAAACCGCAGCCACACACAATGGTGCACTCAAAGTAAAACATATTTCTTTGTACTCGCCCTATATTCATCTGTATTTCATCTTTGTCTATACTGATCCTGCATTAATGAACTCCTCTTTTCACATTTCATTTTGTGATAGAGGCCGAGCTCTCTGATAATGCTGTCTGCTTTTTTTGAACTCCTGAATAAGATGTTATTCACATGACAAGGCTGCATGCTGTGGCAGTAAAAGCCTGCAGGACTGAGGCTCTCGCTGAAATAATGGGCGATGAACGTTTATGTGCGATGAAGAAAAGAACGTAATGCAGAAAACAGTGAAGCATGACCTACATTGTTTAACTAAAGCCATAGTCATGGATCTCTCTCTATTTTTACAGCTTTCATGTAACAATAGTTCTCGTCATGTGACTGTTGTAATAATGCCAATCGCCATTTCACAATAGTGGACGGGCTTATCTGTCATCAGACGAGAGCTCCATAAACACTAAGTGGATGGAAAGAATCTGAGGGCAAGAATCATCAGGCCGTTAACTCAGCAGCTGTTAGGCAGTTTGTTTCTGTAAGGGATGCAGGCTGACCGACACCCGCTGATTATCGTTTTTACTCGACGGTGCTTTCCAGCATCGGGCCGAGGGCTCGGCACACATGTTTCCCCATGAACGTTGACTGGAAAGCTTTACAAGTGGTGCTGTCAACACCAGGACATAAATAAAGCTAAAGATAGGGTGATGTGGCTGCAGCCCAGATTTCTGGTCAGCCAAAAGCTTTTTATAGAAACACTCTGATTTATAAAAGGCTAACAGGGACTATTTTTGACCCAGTAGGCTTGGGGGACAGGGATCTTGGAAACTTGTGACGCTTCTGGGTGCATGACTGACCCCTCTGACTTGTATGTGTCGGTGGTGGTTGGTTGTGGGAGTTGTGGCAGATAGCAGATGCTGGATGGATCAAACCGGCCAAAGGCCTGTGATGTTTTTGGAGATGATCCAGAGGCTCAGGCGGGCAGATGATCACATGGGTCTATCCCAGTCAGACCCATTAAGTTATCAGATAACTCTTTAATTGGTCTGTCTAGGTTTGGAATTTAAATAAAGCTTTTATTCACTCTGCTTATTTCAACTGAAAGAGTTCATTCATCATTACCATCTATTATATTCCGCCTGATTGTCATAATATCCCAAAGAGCAAACATCCAGTTTTTGATGTAATTTTTCATTCCCACTTGCTTTGTAATATCACAGCAGTGTCTGTAAAATCTTACAGACACTCAGTAGGTCTGACATTTTTGGTCCAGGCTGAAATATCTCAAAAATGACTGGATGGATTGCCACAGACATTCATGGTCCACATCCTACTGACTTCAGTGATCATGTGACTTTTCCTCAAGTGCCACCATGAGCTTCAAATTTTTGGTTTAGAGTAAAATGTCTTGACAGCTTATTAGATAGGTTGTCAAAATTTGGCACACATATTCATGATCCCCTCAGAATGACATTTAAAAATGTTGGTGATCCTTTAACTTTTCCTCAAAAGCCATCATCAGGTCAAAATTCCCGTTTGCTTAATACTTTGGTTTATGACCAAATACCTGCAAAAGTAATGACCTCGCCATCAGCCTCAGCTGTACTTTGTGCACAGAGCTAATGAGCAAATGTTGGCGTGCCAAAAGGTAAAGTTACAATGACAAATCTGATGTAAATATTACCTGCTGCAATTGTCATTGTACAGGTGCAAACATTAGCATTTAGCTCAAAGTATGATGTCTAAGGATCAACAGACATTCAAAACCACTGGTTGAATTCTGGCACCGCATATAAACTGAGACGGTGGTATTATGATGATGATGTTTATAAGGCAGGCCAGCTTGATGGTACGCCATAAAAAAATCTGCTGCAGTGCCAAAAAAGGTGCCCCTGAAATGTATCACGTCGATATTCAGTGCGGGAAAATGCTTTCTACTAGTAATTCACGCCAAGAAAATGACACAGATAAAGGAAAAAAAAACATGTCTCGCCAATTTTACCTCTTGTTTATTATAATAATGGGCTTCTGTGTCTGCTGGTTTATATCAGCTCTCATACAGCTTGACTGAAATAACTCTGGATGTAAATCTTTGATTCTACTGGAGTTAGTTTTATGTACCTACTCACCGAGCCAAATGTATCTGACGCTGATTTTAAACAGACGTGTATGAAATGGATAGGGGTTGACTGCACCGTGATGCAGCACTGACTGTGTGTGTTGCTATAGACACCCTGTGCAAACACTGGATCTAGGATTGACTTTAAGGGTCACGGAGTAAAGTCAGCCGAGTTCCCTGAAGACCATGTGGGTGTGGGTTGCCCACTCAGAATATGTCATGGCTCAATGATGGGTAACCCAAGATCAGATGACGGGGTGAGACTGTCATCTCAGTCAACATTTGCTGTAGGTCTCAAGGAGTTAAGGCCAAAAATCTTATACCAAGGCCAGCTGATATTTAATGAAAAAAAAGCCCATAGATCAAACCCTTTATGGTATATGAGTTGACAGGCAAGTATAGAATTACAGGTCATGACCCCTCTCCCATGACAGCGAAGCTTTGTTTTCTTTAATTATCATAACAGACCACCAACAGAGTGCCCAAGAGAGGGAACCTCATCTCTTCTCTTCTGCTGTGATTTATAGTCCACTCTGTGGACCAAGGCCACAGCTTGACAACCTTAATGTTATTTGGTGTATATACACACCCCATAAAAGTTGTATATTGTTTAGCAAGTTGTTATAATTGCGCCTTAAACCCGACCCTGAACCTGGGTGAAGGCCAGACATTCAGCATCCAGGAGAGGCAGGCGGCGCGTTATGGTTGGTTTGGCTGGAATAAGTTGGAGATTGCTGGCCCGGCCACTGAACATCCGCACAAAATAGATAACATGCTGCTAAATAAAGCTCCCTAATGAATACAGAAACACACACGTGTCAGCCGAGGGGTGTTTAGAGGAAAGACGCGCCAGATATTTTTGCAGTATGGTTTTATTTTCTGACAGGGTGATGGCGATGGATCACTGGCTCATGAACAAGTAGGGGAGATATGAGCCGGCCAAGCTTTAGTGTTGTGGTACATGTGCTGTTTGTATCCATGGCAACTGCACCACGGCTGTGTCCCCTGATTGCCAGATAAAGTCGCTGCCCTTGACAATATTGAGAAACTTCAAATAATTTAGGAGTGGAGCGTCCCGGCTTTTGGTTTTACAGCGGAAACTAAACAAGTGACTCAGGGCCCGTTGACTGCGGCGTCATAAAAACAATGAGATCAGGAGGTCAGATACAGCAGTTTGGTTTGGACAAAGTAGTTATTGTGGTTTAGTGGCACACGTGGTGTGAGCTATTAGAGCTTCAAGGCCAGCTAATATTAGGTTTAGTTGAAAATGAAGTCATTTATCAGCAAAGGTCTATGGTATTGTGTACAATCAGACCAAAATCAGATAACAAGATTAAACATCACTGAAAAGGGTTCCACAGCAAATATTTATTGTAGAGGGATTCACAAGAGACAAATAAAAAATTGAATGGTTGATGTCAAAGCAGCAGAGGCCAGGATATTCTGGCCTTTCAGTACACATCCCATAATACAAATCAGTTGCATTTTATATCAATTCCCTTCTCTCTAGTAAATACCTCTCAAACTTCTTTCCCTCTGCAGTGGTAAGAATCTAAATAAGTACATTTTACTCTATTACCATTCTTAAGTGTGGTTTTGAGGTATTTTTATGCTTTTTTTCATACTGATATACTAATTTCTAATCTACCTAAGAAAATACTGTACTTTTACACCAACAATTTTATCCAACGGCCAAAGTTACTACTAGTTTCTTTGCAGATTAAGTTATTAAATAAAAAAAGCTATAATGATTTTATAAAATACAGTGCCATGCTTTTAGTTGATCTACTCCACAGTATATGAATTAAAATGGGCTCCTCTGGCTAACATCTGCAACATAATGCTGCTTACACATTAACACATCATTAATAATAATTCATTAATAAGTAGCTAATGATATAATACTGTCAGGGGCCATTTTTCTACTTACTTTTTATACTGTGTGCATTTTGATACTCCTCATTACTAGTAAATTGATTTTAATATGTTAAATGAGTAGAGTGACCTTTGAAAGGAGAACACCACATTTCTTTAAAGATAAAAATATATATTCAGTATATTACAAGCTTTTTTAGTTTATTTTTTGTCAATTGTTTAAGTTGTAGACATGTTAGGGTATCCACACAGTAAAATACATTTCTCTGTGTTCTCATCAGTTAACAAACATGAATATCAATCATCCATTCTCTCAAAAACTTTGTCCATTCTTCTGGCTGACCCCACAACATTTTCTCCTGCTCTTTTGTCCCGCAGGTATGTGTTTCACAAGTTTCTCAGATGTTGCTGTGTCTGGGAAAAAACACTACAACAAGCAAGTAGATATCCTAATGCTAAAAATACATGTGACTGACTCTATTTCTGAGGCCTGACTGTAATATCTTATTACATGGCACATCGATTGTGGCTGAGGATGATGTGCCCGCTCAGGTATTCTCAATCTCAATAAAGCTCCCTGATGCTATTTTGGATGGATAATTTGAGAATATGTGTTAAATATACCTCACACACACCCACTTTCATTCTTTATTCATAAGCCTGGAAACTGAATTTTTCCACAGCCATCAGCAGTTACATGAAAATGATGCCAGCTGGGTAATGCAACCTCCTGAAATACAGCAACAGTGAGGATGGACAAAGGCAAGGTCAAGTGTTACTGATAGCAAAGAAAAAAAAAAAAAAACACAGTCTCCTTTGGTTTAAGTTATGTGTTTCTGCTGTTGTCACCCTTTATTTAATTTCCACATAAAACCAGCTCCAGATATCCAAGACGTTTTGTTTTGTCTGTGGTTCAAATTCATTTCTTCCATCTGGTCAAAGGCAAACCACAGTCCTCTCCTCCACAAAAGAGAGTGGATGCTGCCACCCACAGGAAATGTGTGTAAATGACACAAAACAGCATCATCATACAAATAACTGAAAATGACATAAAAATATGTCTGTGAAAGAAAATAAATGTCAGCACAGGAAACAAGGTACAGCAGAAGACATACATCTAATATAAAAGTGTCAATAGACTTAATTTCTCTGAAATGTAATGTGTCTCAACTGTAACAGAATAAATTGTGTTTTATGTACATGCAATCTGTAGGGTTTTTCCATGTCACACCTGGGCCCAGTTTTTAAAAACACAATCTGGTTATGAGTGAGTTATGAGCTCTTATTCTTTTTCTTTTTTTTTTTCATTACGATCCAACCTCAGACAAATCTTGCTAATGTTAAATCACATTAATTAAATTAAATAAACTAACCTTCATTTTCAGATGGAGTTTTTGTGCCAGTTATCAGCTGTAGACCTGATCCTCAAGTACAAGAATACACCATATCAAGTTTGTGAGTCTGCAAATAGACCTCCATTTTGCCACCTGGAGGACAAATATTGTAGTCACATGTCAAAGCCACTGATTTTAATTCATTTCACCTTAAATTCTATGGTTAATCTATGTTACTAAAGTACAGTATATTTGTTGCATCTTCAAATTATAATTGCTCTTTAAAACTAAAAAAATTTTCCTGATCTTCGGTGTCCAAATTGTTTTGGGGAATTTAGTCTTGATTTAAATGTGCAGTATTCTTATCAAATATCTACTATTTGATTCACATCAACCACTACAACACAAGCAGGGGGTTATCGGGACCAACAATGGCTAAGGGAAAGCAGAAGGAGCAGGAACACATTAGGAATGCACTTAAAACATGTGGATATCCAAACTGGGCATTTGTGAAAACCACAAAAATGAGCAAAATAAACAGAGAAAAGAAGGACCATACATGCAACAACATTGTCACCCCCTACATTGCAGGTATGTCTGAAAAGGATTTTCAATAAACATGACATTCCCGTGCATTTCAAACCCAGCAACACACTGAGGCAAAGGCTGGGCCACACCCAGGACAGAACACCCAAATATAAGCAAAGCAATGTGGTTCAGTGCCATGAGGTATGCTCGGACCTGTACATTGGGGAAACAAAACAACAAAACAACCGCTCCACAAGCATATGGAGAGCACATATGGAGCACAGGAGAGCCTACTCCTCAGGTCAGGATTCAGCAGTCCACCTACATTTGAAGGAAGAAGGACAGTTTTTATAGGACAGCAATGTACATGTTTTGGCCAGAGAAGACAGATGGTTTGAAAGAGGAGTGAAAGAAGCCATCTATGACAAACTGGAACTCCAGCTATCAGCCACCTACAATGCAGATAGCTCCACACCCATTCACACCCTTGTCTCATGTGACCTGAGCAACTCACACAAGGCTGGGTGGGGCAATATGATGGCCGAGTGGGGCAACAACCCACAAATGACCCTATTAGAGGTTAAAATCCCCAGACTCTCCACCAGGCAGTCAGAACTGAAGAAGCCTCTTGGATGAGAGGTGAAACATCTTCAAGAACTTCAAGCAAGTCCAGCTGACTTTTGTCAAATCTCTTAAGAATTTACCATGGACCTGGATGACTGAGAACCTCCACAGACATACGTCCTTATCAAATCCAAATTCTAATGTAATTTAAAGAGCATTTCTCCCACATTGTCCACCATCTTGTTGACGAGGGTCAGAGGTACATGAGAATTGCTTTTATTTCAACATTGGATGCTCTGTAGATTCATATGACGAATTTTTTGCTTCATTTGCCCCACTCAGAAAGCCAATATAGACAAACACATGTAGGAGGAAAAAGTTAATAGCCTCTCTCCTCATTACAATCTTGGGTATCTATTACAAAATTAGTTTATTGATAGTATTATCTATAAACTCTCTACCGTCCCAAATACAATGCCAAATAAAACTTGTTCAGTGATCACGGTTGGTAAATAATTGACTGTGATAACGGTCTGTGTTCTGTCTTTCCGTCTCTCAGCCCTCGAGGCTACAACCTGGCTACTAATTACCTCCCACAAAGTATTGCTACTTCAGACCATTGAGAGTGAGTTTAAACATTTGCTTGAATGGCTCCTCCATCAAACACACATTGCACATGCCAGGTACAAGGTTCAATTAGAGCAACTTAAAAAAAAAAAAAAAAAGTGAACAACTTTTGACTTTTGGTAAGAGGAGAAAGTGAAGAAAGTCACTGATGCCAAAATGACAGCACTATAAATGTTTCAGTGTTTGGTTGAGACAAGAAGCAAAAGCTAGAAAACCACAAATTATTAGGTCTAGGGACTATTATTTTTGTGTATGTAAATGTTGGTCTGTGAATCTGATAGGACCCCCCTAAAAGAGAAAACAACTAAAGAGTTATAGATTAATTGCATTTATTTCAGCAAACATGGTGATTTTTGATGCATTACAAAAATAGTCTATACCACCCATAAATTACATTTTTAATGTTCTTTCACCTCAACAACATAGAACAATCATAATTGAGGTTCCACTCTTCCTGTAAAAGTGCGTTTTGTTGTATGGGAAAAAGAAAAAAAAAAAAAAAAAAAAGTAAATCCCTGCTATACCTCCAAATTAGGAAAAGCCACGTCAATCTAAAGGAGAACCAGCACTACACAAAGCTGCCATAACTCACCCAAGTGAGGCGCCATGGCCTCTGCCTCTGGCATTTACACAGTGGATTGTTTTACTTACGAGTGCAGCTTCAGAGCTGAGCTGTTAATAACGGTGTGCGTTACCTCCTGCATGTTAGACACAGACCAGGAAATGTGACAATTCAGGTAGGATGTGGTTTAATCTCAGAGGTGAGATCATAAACACCAAAACAGAGTTTGACTGAAATGTTGAATTTATCAGGTCACTGTTGGACTGCTGGAGGTGACTGACTCCCCAATGAGAAACTTTTGTGAACATATGTTTGTTAAATCTGGAGAGCATGCCAAGAATAATAAATTGCACTGCTGGGGGTAAATGTCTCAAGTCTCTTGAGCTCTTAAGGACCTGGGACTTTCATGCTCTCCATCACGGCTAAACAGAACAGTTTAAGCAAATGCAGCACTAATCCAATCCCATCTTCAGTTGGGACTGCTAGACTAGAAAAAAAGTGATTCCTCCCTCTGCCATTGAAGCATCTGACCAGTAGAGGGAAACATGCATCTCAGTGTGTTGGCAGTGATGAGAATTAATCCTTTAACTTTGTTCCTCTGTACAGAAGTAAAATCAGAAATCTTCAAGACAGGCTACCATGAGGCAAAAAGAACACTCAGACTAATGCATTCACGGTTGTCTAAAAGAGCTGTTGTGATGTACGACTTCAGATCTCTTGGGGTCATATTAATTGGAGGAGCGCACTTTCCTGCCTTTAAGCGGCTGGGGAGGCCTGAAGTTGTTTTCCATGCGCGTCCTCTGATCCTCTTCCTCTCCACTGAACAGAAGCATCCTAAACTTGCCCAGCTGCATTAGGAGGGACAGAGAGACACACAATTTTACCTTTATGTTTTTGCAGAGTAATTGCATTTTATTTTGTTAAACAGGTTCCGTGCATAGCCATTGCTCTAAACTAGACAATATAAAACATGTTAAATGATAAAACTGATTATAATCTGTGTTACTGTAAACAAATATCATTAAAAAGACACAAACCAACATTAGTCTTTATTATCTCTGAATGCCCAGTCATTCCTACTGAGGATGTACTTTTATTCTTTAAAGAAGCAGATACCGAATGTAAGGCTAAATCATTTCCTAGTTCAGCAAATGTTACTAAACATGTGTAGAGTGTGTATTTCTTGGGGATTATTTTCAGCGGCAGGTTATGTATGCTATTGAGCATTTCTGCCGGCATACACATGGTCGACTCACAGTGGCCATGTGCAACTGTGTGCCACTGATGTGTTTTAATACTTTTTGGACAACAACAGGAGTCTATGGCACAGATGAATGAAGTTATACATTAGGCTTTGGCTACACAGACAAATACCAGACTTGTGTCACTTCCAAAAGTTAACGACCCACACATCATACCCTTTTTTTTGGCATTCCCTTTTAGCTCCATGTCTACCATTATGAGGGGAAATGAAAAACAAAATAATACCCTCTTATATAAGGATTTTTCCCCGCTGGGTCTCCATGCAAGCATTTTTCAATTAAAGCCCTGAACCCATCCAGTCATCCATCTATCAGGATAATCAGCTGGAGGGGATCAAAGGCTTGAGGCCCAGAGTCATAGTTTGTGAGGCCAGTCGTCTAGCTTACACCTCACCCCCAGCAATGCCACACACATACGCACACATGCTTTACAGACAGATAGTTCATAACTACACTCCGAGTGCTGCCGTCAATTTAACTCCCCCATGTGCAGTCCTAGAGTTAAAAATGGGGAACTAGACTAGAAAAGATCAACAAAGTGTAAGAGTATAATCCAGAGGCTGGCAGCAGTCGCCACAGGGCCAGCTCACAGGGGGACCTGGAAGGCATGTGTAGCAGACTTCCAGTTGGTCAGCTTAACTTGTCGACAACCTGGGGTTATCAGATCTAAACTTTCTGATTAAATTCAGTACTAAGAAGGGTGGATAAAAGACAAGTCATCCCTAAACGCAGCGTCCCCCATAAATGATGCTCGCCCTTGTTCTGGCCTCTGAGCAGAGTCACACTTTGGCCCGGCAGTATATTTCTGGACAAACCCCACCACTACTCACCCTCACAACTACTCAAACCTGACACACTGATCTAGTGATGCTAAACTTTGGTTTGACAAAAAAAAGGAGGCAGTGTGTCCTTGTAGCTGTGTGGAGTATAACCTAACATTAGACAGGCCAGGAGACATGGGTTTTAAAATGTAATGCAGGAAAAACATAGATATTTTACATTATCTTGAATTTAGAAAAGAACTACTTACTTCGAGTGTTGGGAAATCTGGCATTGAATGTGGTCAAAGGAACATACACACCTGTTTTTCAGACACTACGATCGGCTCCTTCAGGACAATCCAGATGACGCTCTCGTGTAGGGGGGGCGTGGTCAGTGATCCAGGGTAGGTCCAGTAGTGGAGGCTGCTGGGTAGGAGGCACTTGGGGTTGAAACCTTTGAAATCTGTGACGCTTCCCTGTAATGGCAACACAGCCTCTATATCACTGCACATTATGCCGAGAGCAGGTCATAAATATTATGCGTGGTAAAATCCAGAAACAACCACAGAACTCACTTTAAACTTCACCATGTACAGAGCGTCTGTTATCATGTGCAGCCATCTGTGGTCGTCACCTGTCTGAGATTAAGGAGAGAGATTATACGGTGTAATGTACGAAATGACACAAATACCCATTTTCTTTGAACGATGACGAATCAAAAACATAGGTTGCAGCACTGCAACACTGGTGAAGGAACCACAAACTGTAAATATTTGGAAATTTACCATAAAGAGACAATTTCCATGAACAAATGATCTTTTCAGCAACTACTGTAACAGTTTGAAGCCTCTGGATTCTCATCTGTTCACAAATTTCGATCTGGTTTCTCTTACAACATCACCCAGTAGTATATATACAAGTAGTATAAATGGGGCACCTTTGTATGTGCACCAATTAAGGTATTCCCCTCAGGCAAGATAATAAAAATGATACCTTGTGATGCCTTGTAGTAAGAATAAGAGAAAGATATATTAATGAATGTGTGTGCTTTGATTAACAAAGAAACGGTAGCTTTGGTGTTGTTAGTTGTTGTGTGATTAAATGAATGAATTTAACTTTAGAACATTAAAAATGTAGTAGTAGAAGTAGATTTTGAAATAAGTGTTGTTTTTTCTCGGCGCTGCAGCAGACTGAATATGAGGTGTATAAGGCTGAACACGTGGATGTGTTATCTGGGCATCATGCGGGCCGCGCGGACGGCAACTGTTGTTTGCACGACCACGTGCACACTCATCCCGTGTCCCGTCCTCACCAGGTATCCCCCCTCAGGCCACTCACGACCCCCTACCATGTCAAAGCTTGTTTGGATGGCGTTATTGTTGTGAGTTGTGTACAAAGACAGCACTACATTTTTAATGTTCTAAAGTTAAATTCGTTCATTTAATCACAGCAACCTCAGAAAAAGCCGCAAATAACAACACAAAGATAAAATGCTGAATGATCGCAGAATTGCTAGACTCCAACACATCACTCTGCCTTTGCCTCTGCTCAAGTTATTATGACTTAATGCATACCTTTAAAAAAAAAAAAAAAACACACCATAAAACCATTACACTAATACAAAGTGGAGAGGAAAAGAAGGGCAGAGTGATAGAAAATGGGAATGCACTTAAGAGAAACGTCTTACGTCTAAAAAGATGCCGAGGACAGCGAGGCCGTCGGGAGCTGTTGCCGCCTCCCCAAACGTCTTGTACTTGACTGCATTCCAGTGTACTAGATGAAGCTGAAGGGGTCAAACAAGGGGCAAGAAAGACAGAAAGAAGCAGAATGGGAATAAAAAACAAACAAAAAAAAGGCTTTTATAGTTAAATAAAATCAACTCAAATCATGCATATTACATTATAGCCATGTGTGTGTACTGCTGAGATAATCCTTTGCCATTATTTTGCACACGATTATACCTTCATCTTGTTCAATGCATATTATCTTTTAAAAGTAGGATTGGCATTCCGATTGCTCCAATATCTATTGGAAATGTAATTTTGAGCATAAAAGCCTTATTTTGATTTTAATTCATAGTTAAATACATCACCACGTACAGTCTATTTTACTACATAACTTAGCCAGAAATGGGTTTATTCTGTGTTTTGGTAATTACACACCAATTGAAGGTTTCAGATCAAAGACTGACCTCAGATGCATAGCCATTTCCTGCAACAGTGTGCTCAGAGCCTTCGCAGCCCTTTCCGCCCCAGTGGAAGTGAAACTGTTTCAGTCTGTAGGGGTTATCAAGAGGTCCTCCGCGGATCACTGCAGAAGAGGAGAGGAGATGTTAAGAAATGTAGAAAAAGCATTCAGCATTCACACACATAGCCATATGGGGCGTATGTGGTGACATTCGAAGCCTCGCTAGCCGGCTGTAACATGTGACTGATGTAGAAAATGGTTCGCAGGTTTGGCGTGCGATTCAAAATATAAGGGCAGCGAAATGTCCTCCTCACATTTTGTGGACTTGAGACTTCATTGCACGTTTGTTGTTGTTACTTTTAAATAAAAATGCATAAAATGTCCCTATTTTATGTGTTACATGTTGTCCCTAGTAACATAAGCACGGTCACAAAACAACTAACACAAGAATCAAGAATCTTTGTCATTATGTTTTCACATAATGAAATTCTAGATTGGTGACTCCCAGCTGTAAACATAAATATATGTGAATATATGTAATATGTACATAGTCATAAATATCTAAAGAATAAAGTTCACATCACAACCTTCTGTTTCCACTTTCCCTTTTGAACCCACTAATGTATCATAAAGATAGACACAATATTAATATGTTAATCATTTATGTATTGGCATAACAAACATCATTTATTCATTTATTCAATTCAAAGCTTCACACACCAAAGCCATTGTGTCATTGATAATCACTCTGCCTGTTTTACATTTATTGTCCACTTGATGGCACATTAGAGCAAATGAAGCGTCATGAAGCTTCAGCAAAAGGTGAACCAATTGGATGGAAAGCTTCAGTGCTTCGTGAGGCTTCATCTCACCAATCATAACTTCTGAGCGCTGTCTGCTTGTCCCAACTTTTCAATAACTTCTCCATCTAACTGCCTTTATCTGACCCCTTAAGCTTTATACTGTTTTGACGTTCAACATTGATGAAGAACTGAGCCATGAAACCAACCGCTCCAGCCCGCGGGAATATGGCTGCCATTCACCACAACCACTCGGCTAAGGTGGAAATTTCTGCAGTTATGCTAGCTAGCATGGCTAAAGCAGAGATCAAAACTCAGCTACAATCCACGGAGCAGGAAGTGTCAGCGATAAAAAAAAAAAAAAACAACAACGCTGAGTTATTGGAAAGAGTCCTGGAGATTGAACGGTACAAGCGTTGTCGAGCCATTTTTCCCCCCCAAACACAGTCCTGAGACCCACATCTTCTGTGAGATTTTACCACTTCTGATGAATGTGCCAAATTTGTATGACTTTCTGAGCACCTCTAGCCCATCCTCAGCAGTTTGCTTTTGCATGGCGAAACATCAAACTTTGCCACACGCCCCCCACAAACACGCCGTTCGACGAAAACTAAAAAGCTTTGCAATTTAAGCTTTCACTCATGTCTTGTAGATTCTACAGTTACAATTTGAAGCCAATCTGATCAACTGTCTAGGAGAAGTTTGTTAAAGAATGAGGCCTGGAAATAACATCAACTTCCTCTTTTGATGAGAGAGACCGAAATTCACCACGCCGCCGCCACACCGTCTGATGGAAAGTTAAAAGCTTTGCAATTTAATGTTGCCCATGTCTCTAAATCGTACTGTCCAAATTTTAAGATGATCCAATCAAAGCTCTAGGAGGAGTTTGTTTTAGTACGAGGCCTGGATTTGGCTAAAATAGTGCCAAAAGTTGACATTTGATTCAAAATGGCAGACTTCCTGTTGGAGTCAGACCATGGCTCCAAGAGACAGATTTATGGCCCATGACAGATTTAACGAAGCAGCCCCGCCACAGCGTTTCACCTAAATTACGTGTCTGAAATTTGGCACACATATGTAGCATCCTAAGCTCTACAAAAAAAGTCTGGACCCATATCCTAAACCTAACAGGAAATCAGATATTTTCATTTATGTGTGCAGATTTGCAAGAATTTCAGCAATTTTGAAGCCTTGTAATTTAACGTACTCCTCTTACAGATTTTATCAGATCCACTTCTAATTTTTGCTGTGTCTGGATTAATAAATGGGGGGATAAAGTTATTTTTGACCATTGCTCCACGAAATCAGCTGGGCTGGCCATTCTGTTCTGTAACTCTCCTGGTAAATTGGTAGCCTCTAAATCCAGTAACAATGGTCACTGGCTAATATGTGTTTTGAATTTTGATGATTAGTATAGTATTGTTGTTAATATCTATGGCTTTAACAACCCAGCTCAAAACAAACTTACTTACAGAGCTTTCTGATAATATTGAAAATCTCAAACTTAACTATCCACTTGCAAATGTAATTGTGGGAGGAGATTACAATTTGGTTTAGGATGAATATCTGGACAGATACCCTTCTAAAAACCAACACAGCTCTCATAACCCTGTCTTATCTCATTTCGGTGGCAATCATGGCTTAGTAGATCCCTGGTGCTTTAAACACCCTGACACTAAACAATACTCGTGGTTTAAACCAAATCATGCATTAAAATCCAGAATCTTCTGGTTGATTTCTGCTTCAATGATGCATGATGCAGACTGCTGTATGTCAGCAGCTCCTCTATCAGATCACTCTGTTATTAAGCTGAGTTTTAAACCCCCTGGTGGTAGCTGTAGAAACAAGGGCTACTGGAAATTCAATTCAACCTTATTAAATTGTCAAGCATACTGTGATGGTATAAAATCTGTAATTGCTGAAGTGATGGCTGAGGACGCCATAATATCCAATGTGTCAAAGTGGGAATTTTTAATATTTAAATTTTCCATTCATTTTGGGAAATCATTTAACGGAAGTAACAAACTAGCAGAACTTAATTTAATTAAAGAAAGAAACACTTATTGTAATAAGGCATCACCAAAGTTATGTGAAGCTGATATCTCTATTTTTGAGCTGGACAAAGCTGTAGACAGCTTGTCTTTAAATAAATCTCCTGGCTGTGATGGCCTTACATCTAATTTCTACCGACACTTCTGGGACCAATTAAAAAAAATTATTTTGTTCTCATGCTGAAGGAAGCAACTGATAATTTGTCATTTCCTCCTACTATGAAACAAGGTATAATTACTTTAATCCCCAAACCGGGTAAAGACATTATAAGACATTATATATTGGATAATCTTAGAACTATCATGTTATTGAACACTGATTATAAAATTGTAACCCTTGTTTATGCCAATAGCTTAAAAAGTAACCTAGACAAAATTATAAGTGACTCCCAATCTGGATTTATGAAAGATAGATCTATTCACAACAACATCCGTTTGGTGATCGATCTCCTTGATTATAATCATTTAATAGAAGATGATGGCTTTATTTTGTTTCTTGACTTTTATAAAGCCTTTGACTCAATTGAGCATCCCTTTATATTTCAGTGCTTAAAACTTTTAGGCTTTGGGAATAAATTTCGAGCCACTATAGATTCTCTTTATGATAATGCAAATAGCTCTATTTCGTTACCAGGAGGGACATCACCAAGATTTGCTATCAAACGTGGGGTCAGACAAGGCTGCCCTATCTCTCCATTTCTCTTTATAATTGCCACAGAAATGCTTTCTATTTTTATTAAAAATTCAGACATTGCTCCTTTAAACGTTATTGGGATACCTGTTGACATTAGCCAGCTTGCAGACGATACGACCATCTTTATGAAACCACCTAACTGAGGTCCCCAAGATAATACAAGCGATTAATACATGTTCCAATGCCTCAGGGCTTAAACTTAATTTGAACAAATGTGAGTTAATGCTAATTCATCATAGTGATTTAACAGAAGCATACAACATTCCTATAAAATCAGTTATTAAATACTTAGGAATACATATATCTAAAACCTCAACTGAAAGAGAAAATATGAATGTGTGGAGTGTAATAACTGAATGTCAAACTAAACTTAACTCCTGGTTATTGAGAGACATCAGTTTACTGGGTCGTGTCTTTCTTACTAAGATGGAAAGCATATCTAAATGTATCTATCCAGCATATTCTTTGGCCATCCCTAACAGGGCCATCAAGGAGGTCAACCAAATTAATTTAGATTATATCTGGAAGAAAAAGTTGCACTATATTAAGAGAACAGAGGCCTACAGAGGCCTACAGGCTATTGATTTTGATTCTATTAATGGAACACTGAAAATTAACTGGTTAAAATCATTCCTTAACAAAAAGAGCTTCTGGTATCATATCCCCAGAGAAATCTTCAAGAAACTTTGAGGCATTGATCTTTTATTAAAATGCGATTTCAATATTCAGAAACTTCCTGTTAAATTGTCCCTGTTTTACCAGCAAGTCCTTTTATATTGGAAACTTTTATACAATCATAATTTCACCCCGCACAACACGCCAATATGGAACAATAGATACATTACAATTAAAAACAAGTCGTTGTACAACAAGGACTGGATGGATAAAGGTATCTGGTCTTTAAGTCATTTGGTTGACGATGATGGGTGTGCGATGACATATGAGAGTTTTTTCCTTAAATATGTTTTTGCCTTAAATATGATCTAGCTGTCAATCGTCAATCATAATTCCTTTGCATCCATAATGAAAGCCATCCCTAATCCTACTTTAATTTTAATGCAAGGTATTGTTTCAAACTGGACTCACATCACTCCTAATTTTCCACATCTACTAGTTGGAAGCTGTGACTTTGAATGTATTTCTTATCCTAATAATTCCTAATAAAACAATTAGAAAGATATTTGATGACGTCGCACATCATTTACTGTCTTTTCGAAACTCCAAACAAATCTTCTCCAATAGATTATATATTCTTTGCACTCTAAATACTTAAAATTTCTCATAAATCCAAAAGCAAAAGATATCCATTTTAAAATTTTAAAATGGTGTGTATCCATCCGGTGAATTATTATGACAGAGATTTGGTTTTGAAACAAATAAATGTGTATTTTGTGATGATATTGAAACCTCTGATCATTTATTTTTTCAGTGCATGGTCTCTGAAGCACTCTGGAATGATATACATGACTGGCTGCACACAAAGATCCGACTCGAGCCTTTTTCTCAAACGGACATTTATGGCGTTGTTATGGTCAATAATGAATGGGACTTTCCGATAAACAATTTACTAATCCTTGGAAAATTTTACATACAAAAATGTAAATATATGAATGTAAAGCCTAGATTTAATGTGTTTCATAACAAGCTTCTTTCCTTCACCAAAGCCCTTAACTTAATGAAAGGTAAAAATGCAATGAAACTTTTCAGTTTCTGAAAAATATGATCTACGACAAAAGCCCTAGCTAACTTTATTTTATTTATTTCATGAAGATTTTATTTTCTTATTTTCTCATGTAGCTATTCTCTTCTGTATTCTTCCTATGCACCTGCTCCTTTAAAATGTAAAGAGATGTATGCCATGTTGTTTGTATATGATTGTTAAATAAAGTTTAAAAAAAAAAAAAGAGTCAACCCGCCATTTTTAAAACCAACAATAACAACAACAAACACGATCAGAGATGGCTGCACAGAAATCAACCCCGTGGAGCAACGACGATGAGAGGTGCAGACATTTCTTGTCTGGTGGCCTCCATAGTTGTTTCGTGTTTGTTGTGTCGCATAACAAATGACGTCGCTGGAGTTTCGGCTGAGCTGACCCCATTTGACCCCACCCACGCTGAGGTGGTACTCTATTGTAATGGAAAACGACCAAAACTGAGTCGAGTCGAGTCAAGTCGAGTCGAGTCAAGTCGAGTAGCGTTAGAAATGTATAATGGAAAGAAAAGCGCAAATAGAGAGTAGGGGTGTGGATGTGTGTGTTAAACCGCCTTACACACCTTACACACACACACCACTGGATGAGTCAAAGTGGTAACACCCAGCAGACTTGATTAAATTTCTCGCCCAAAGCTGAGACATGAGCATTAACAGACAGACATGTATCATTAGAGCGCTGTGGCACAAGCTTCAGTCGGAGACACAAATAGCCAATCCTGTGCCAAATAACCTCTGTTTAATTTTCCATCCAGGTCCACTGGCCGGCGAAAATTAATACTTACGAAACTTAATACTTGAATGTATGTCAGTCAGTCAGTCCGTTATCAGGATAGTACAGGCTGTTTTCAGAGCCTATGGCTTGCACTGCTGGGTATGAACACGACTCTAATCTGATCGTTATTCATTGTGATGCTGCTGACATCCTTCTGACAAAACGGGCCACTCCAGTGCGGGTCAGATTAGCTAGGCATGGCTGGCAAAAAGAGCAAAACACTTATACTGTCCATATTACAGTGTAGATGTAGGATAACCACAGGAAGAATGAGAGATGTTAAAAGAAGAATGAACAACAAAAATGTGACAGTAAAAAAAGATAAAGAATTCCTCTTAAATTAACAACTATTATAGCCATTTCTAAATAACTGGTGTGCTGAATCAGGTCTTTAAAGGGAATAATAATGCGGTAATCCTGACCTTTACTATGGCAGCATTTATGACCGCCTGGGTCATGCTTTTCCACATCTTTTATAAATCCTAATAATATATATTAATATCAGCTTGATCTTTGTGAATAATGTGCATCAACCTTAATAGAAACTTTTATTTATTCTGTTCTGTCTCCTCGTTTTTATCATCATAACAAAAGTGCGTGTTGAGGCACTGTGTGTTCAGGCAGACAGAGCCACACATGGCAAACTGACAACAGCAGGTTTAGGGGATTTGCACACCTCGTTTGAACTACGGAGAAATACTGAGGAAGTACATTAGCACAGTTGTAGATTAATTATCTTCAGTGATCGCGACTTGTTTGCTCTGTGGAAACTGTCTGAGTCAAACAGCCCCACATTTCTGAGCTTATTCACAGTAATGATGGGTGCTTAACATGGATCCACCCAGTGATAAAAGCGGACGGGGGTCATAATAACCATTGAGATCACCTACGGTTATTATTTCTCTTGTCCAGCAGACAGATTCTCACAGAGTTAACTGCCGGCTGCACTTCCCTGCAGCATAATCAGGGGTTGATTCATAGCCTTTGATTATGGTCAGTTATGCATATGGTTTGCACTTTCTAGAAATCAAGCTAATCCAACCTTTAAAGCGTGTGTTTACTTAAAGTAAACTTTCACCACAGATTGCCAAAACAAAGAGATAAAGATCAGCTTTGGACTGTGACCTCGGGCAAAAGACAGTTTCTAATCTTTTAATACAGTCATAGGTTGTATCAATGATCATCCCTGCCAACACCTTATTGTCTATTCACACGTGTGTTAATTTTGTTTCCGCCACATCTGCAGACTGTGCAGATCTAAAACCAGGACCAGTTGTTTTTTGCTGTCTTTAAAAATAAAAAGACCAACCTTGAGCTCAGGAAACTAGGGTAATCATCAGGGCTGAATTTACAAGGACATGCACGTTTTCTCACCTGAGCGGTCATCAGAGTCGTCAAACTCCACAACTACAGAGTGCCCATTGTTGGTGATGTTGATGGAGGTACAGTGATCGTAGTTCAGGACAATCGGGCCCAAACCGGGGTCATGTGCAGCCTGCTGGGGGACGATGTCAATGGGAGACTGCCGGCTCCCCTGGGCGACAGGGTAGTTCTTGTGCCATATGGAAGGACCTTATCAAATTAAAGATGTTAAAGATGTTTTTCAATACTTCAGTACACCCAGTATTGCACTTATTCATTTTGCTCTGAATTATGGAGTGATGGTCAAATATGCCTTTAAAACAGATCCCACTGGGTCTGCATTATCAAGTAAAGCTTAAGTTGTATGCAGCTCATTTAGTTAAAACTAGTGTAAACCAAACACTAAAGGAGGGACCACCAGTAGATTAGACCAAAAAAAATATTAGCCACAAGTCTAGAACCCAGTGCAAACCGAGAGTAAAGTCAGGTTAAGGTGACAGCGCTCATCCCTTTAAGCATGTGGCTAATCTCGCATTAACAGCCTTACTGCCCCCCCTCCCGCACAGAGCACGCAGTGCCCCCGGCAGAAAAGAATAAACAATTCATTGCAGGATGAGGAGTGAGTGAGAGGCAGTGAATTCAGACTGCCCGCAGCTCGGATGCTGTGAGATCTTACCGTCCTCTTTTCCGTATCCCCACTGATTCCCTGTCATCGTGCCCGGTGGCGGAGTCGCGTCTGACCGGGCTGTCGGTGTCTGGCTGCGGCGCGCAGGTGGAGGAGGGACTCGGTCATCAGCCGGTGCGCCTATTGATGAAGTTTATGTAGTTACCGAAGAAGGGAAGGGCAATTATCCCCGTCTCGACACGCCCCACGCCCCTTCACGCCCACGCCACACACACACACACACACGCTCAGTTCACCTGTCTGAGGTTTTCTTCTTTCATGCCACTGTTCGAGCTCAGACCGTGTCGGATGTAACGATTTCATTTATATACGATTATTTTACATTACACAGTAGATATGTCTTTAATGCACGATAAGTAATTTTATGTTATTATGATCAGTGTTTTATTCATCCTCTGCTCATCTGGTAAAGCATATCAGCTGACCATAGATTGAAATATATGTATGCCCATTAGAGATTGAAAAATTAATGCACATATAAATGCATGTGTATAAAAAACATGTTGCATATCTCAAACGCGATCTGTGTTAATGCCACTGATATAATGAAGTTGAATTTGTTTTTTTGTTTCCTTGTCAAGGTACAGAGAATGGATGGTTGGTTTTTGCTGTTTTATTCATCACTGCCTTATATAAAACGTATATAAAAAATGTTAGATCAGTGAGCTGATTAATTGATCAGTAAGCCCAGGAAATTAATCAAATATTTTCAATAATGATTCCATGTTTGAGGAATCATTATTGATGTTTTTCGAGCAACAATGATAAACTCAAATGTTCTGGTTCATAAATGTGAGGATTTTCTGCTTTTTCTAATTGAAATATGTTTATCTTTTGAAGTGTCCTTTTGATAACATCACCTTTAGGAAATGTTTTTTCATTCTTTAGACTATGGAGTAACTGACTGATTGTAGTCAGTCATGTCAATAATTATAGTAATGGCCCACATGTAATGGTGTTTCTGGAGGAATGATTATGTATGTATATATATATATATATATATATATATGTATATATATATATATATATATATATATATATATATATATATATATATATATCAACTTTGTCCGTTTCAGCTCCCCATTATAATCCTCCTCGTCATGGGCCCCCTCTATGTTGTGGCTCCTGGCACTCAGAGACTCTGTACATGCCACTTACTCCAACACACTGTACCTTTTATATCTAGTAGAAAGGTGGCTTCTCTTACTTTATTATCAGGGGCATGTCCAAGAATATCTGATTGGCCACTTCACATGCCACCACATTATCACAAACTATGATTGGCTGACTGATCTGAGGGAGACCTTCGTTCAAGCCAATTGTTTGAGGAGTAAACCAGACTTTGATTTAGGAAACATTTTAAAACTTTATTAAAACACTTTCAAGCTTATACAAGAACAAGCTAACTGATATCTTTATACTACTTTGTATTGCATGAGTAGGGTGCCATTTTGCTATTTATCTTTAAAATAAAAAAATGAAAACATGAATGTAAAAGATAGCAACATACTGTAATGTTAGTATGTCAAGTAGATATTAGTGCAGATAGATAGGGCAAATTAAATCTATTCTGACGTGTGTATGAGTGAATGTGTAAGGGTGTGTGAATGTTTGTATGCGTGTTGTCTGTGTGTGCCCCACTCGGACCACCCCAGTAAAAATAAAGTCAGGACACACCGCTGTTTATTACAAACTCCATATTTATTTATGAATCAATTCAACATTACCCAACATTACATATTTCGGGAGTCACTGTGATGGTATGTGTCGAAAGTGCGCGGCTGAATTTTCGCGCGTCTGCGTGACGAATCTGTCGTCGAGGACGTCAAACGACGTAAGTGCGTCATACGTCACTCATTCTGAAGGTACCATGGCAGCGACCAAAACCGCCAAAGAGCAGAAATACGACAGACAGCTCAGGTACAGTCAGACAGTGTCGTGTGTTTCACAGAGAATTTATATTCCTGCCGCCACATGTTGTTTAGCATTTCATGTGAGAGGCCGCAGCAGAAACACTGTGGAGACAGGAGAGCTGTCGTTAGCATCTGTGAGCTAAAAGCTAGCTGTGAGATTAACAGGATGGAGGTTTCTCTGTTTTTCTTTTTGCCTTTCCTTTGCCCACCAACTTGTTCAATGCCAACCACCAACCCTGATATAGTTTAAACAGACTGCTACTGTTTGATTATTGGTCAAACGACACAGGGCTGCCAGTGTTGTTGAAGCTGTCATAGTGTCATCAAGTGTTTCCTGCAGAAGTGGCTCGTTGTGGTTGAGGATGAGTGTGTGTGTCACTGGATGGGAACACCTGTCTGTATGATGTCCTGGTGTGTGTTTGCAGGCTGTGGGGAGATCATGGCCAAGAGGCGCTGGAAAATGCACACGTCTGTCTCATCAACGCCACAGCAACGGGAACAGAGATCCTCAAGAACTTAGTGCTTCCAGGTAAACAGCTTTATGGCTCTGTTAGTCTAAATCAGATTTACTGATCGGGTGTGTGAAATAGAAATACGTGCAGTTCAAATCAAGGACAACAGCTCACCAAGGTATTTAGAGAGAGAAATAACACCAACAGTAACATGAAGACTGTGAGACAGCAGGGCAATGGTGCTGAAATACGAATACGAACAACTTTATTAATCCCGAAGGAAAGTTGTTTTGCCAGAGTACAGTAATAATAATAATAATAATAATAACAATTGTCTAAAAAGTAAACATAAGAAAATACAAATACAAATATAAAGTGTCTAAAGTAACAAAAGATAAAGGAGTGCACAAGAATTGCTGCATAAAGAGAATGAGCCAGTCTGAGACATTTGCGTTGATGAAAAAACTATTTCCAAGAAAAAAGATACTGCACATGAAGAATATTGCACATAATAATAAAACTTGTATGAATTGTGTTATAAATAAATATAATTACTGGACTAGGTAGCTTTATATACACGGAAATAACAGTAAATACAGCGCAGGCAGGGAGCATAGATTTGTGTTTGAGTGATGATATTTACATGTTAAAAAATGAGGATATATTATTTACAGCTCCAGTGGATGTTTTAATTGTGTTAATACTGATCAAAGTTGTTCATCTCTCTGACAGGTATCGGTGCTTTCACCATAGCTGATGGACATACGGTGTCTGGGGAAGATGTCGGAAACAAGTAAGACAGCAGTTTAAAAAAATGTATTTAAGCTTAAAATAATGAGTTGGTTTTACCCGTATGCTTGACCTCTTGATTTTGTCTTGCAGCTTTTTCCTCAGTAACAACAGCATTGGAAAGGTATACCTATCGAAAAGAAATGAAATTATATTTTATGATTATACGCATCAGTTTCATTAGTCCACACACATGCAGCTGTTTCCTGTACTTGCATCTATACTCTTTTGTTATTAATAAAAATAGTTATTAATATTTTTATCAGGGAAAAAACAATGTAGTGTATTTTTATGTGTGTGAGCCCTTACATGAGTGTTCATGCTACAGAACAGAGCACAGGCTGCCACTGAGCTGCTACAAGAGCTCAACAGTGATGTCTCTGGAAACTTTGTTGAGGAGGTTGGTATTTTTTAAGTTTTGACCTGGCACCACAGATGTTTTTGGAGCAATAATAATATTTCAGTAGGAATTAAAAATGCATAAATCGTTTGATATTATCAAAACAATGACACTGTTTACATCACACTAAAAGACATTAAAACATAAGACTAGTAGTGACAGAGATTCCTCTTGTATTTTTCTGTTCTCCTGCAGAGTCCAGATAAGCTTCTAGACAACGATCCAGAGTTTTTCCACAGGTTTACCATAGTCATCGGTGTCCAGTTGCCCGAGAGGTATGAGATGTACAGTTCGTCTTTACTCACACGTTTTATTGTTACAGAAGAGTTAATGAGAAATTATTTAGGTACTTAAAGTATGCTAAACTAGAATTTTCAGTAGCATTTCTAAGAAATGTCTAAACTTTGGACAGTTCTTCATGGATGGAAGCTTTTAGCGCTCTGGCTGGGCTTGATTTTGAGAACACAAAACGGCTTGTGTATGCTTGAGGAACATTTGTAAACACCTACTGTAAGAGAGAGAGTTGTTTTAAATCAGGAGCTTGGTGTGTCTGATCCAGCCAGAGACTACAAAACATGTCTCTGTTCAGTCAAAGAGATTTAAACTTAGAGAAAGTCTTTTGTAGAGGCTGTTTTTGAACTGGTTTGATTTTTTTTATTGTTTTATTTTCTGTGTAATTAACTTGTGAAATATTCTCTGAAACTCAACAGCACATGTTTGAGGCTAGGCTCTGTTTTGTGGAGTGCCTCTGTACCTTTCCTTGTCTGTAAAACCTACGGCCTGATCGGCTACATGAGACTAGTGGTGCAGGAGCATACAGGTTAGTTGTAGCTCACTGTGGCTCATAGTTTATATGTATAATTTGACATTTCTAAATATGTGTTAACATTTCACTGCCCCTCTCTTCAGTGATTGAATCTCACCCAGACAACGCCTTGGAGGACCTGAGGTTAGACCAGCCTTTTGCCGAATTGAAGAACCACGTTCAGTCCTACGACCTCGACAGCTTGGACAAGAAGGTGTGTGCTTTGGTGTCACTAATTCTGTAGGCACGTTAGTCATCTTAAATTATGCCAGTGTTACACAACTAATACTGCTCCTTTCGATGCTTTATTTAACCTGTAGGATCACAGTCACACACCGTGGATTATCGTCGTCGCTAAATACCTGGAAAAATGGCACAGTGAGGTACAGTATGTTGTCTGGGGCCTCCCAAGTGCTAAGATGTCTGACAAATATTCCATCACTGGTTTTTATTCCTGAGGGATTTGTTTGCATTGTGTTTAATAAGATCTACTTTTGTTGTTGTAGCACAACTGTCAGCCACCGAAAAACTACAAGGAGAAAGAGGCCTTCAGACAGTGTATTCGAGAAGGTATCTGTGGACTCTGGATTGTAGTTGCTGATAAGTTCTGTGACTTGGCTGTGGAACTTATCTGTGGTCTGATTGTTATTTTGTGTTTCTTCAGGGATCCTGAAGAATGAGAATGGTGTCCCGGAGGATGAAGAAAACTTTGAGGAAGCTATTAAGAATGTCAATACTGCTTTAAATCCAACCAAGGTGCCAGAACACAAACACAAGATAAATTTTAAGAGTTACCTTGTGTCATGTACAACATATCTCACTTCTTAAACCCTCAATCAGTCTGTTTTTATAGTGTCTCAGCTAACAGTTAAGTGCAACGTCTCTTGTAACGACTTTTGTTTCTACAGATTCCCAGTGCTGTTGAAGACCTCTTCAATAGTGAGCAGTGTAACAACATCACATCACAGGTCTGGACATTTTTTTATCTCAGATCATTCTATTAGAAAATACATACAATGATATAATTGTTTCACAAGTTTCTATTGAGATTATTATTTATTAGTTTTTTTAACTGAATATATTCTGCTGGTTTTTACCAGACTCTGCCTTTCTGGGTGATGCTGCGAGCTGTCAAAGAGTTTGTTCTTAATGAAGGCAATGGAAGTCTTCCTGTGCGGGGAACCATCCCAGATATGATCGCAGACTCTCAGAAGTTCATCAACCTTCAGAATGTGTAAGTGTTGAAGTAAGGGGTACCAGCTGTGCAGATGAATTCAGAGAAGGTGCAAGAGCAACAGAAAAGTTCTTGAAAGTACTTTATCCAAAAGTAGGCCCGGCTCTATTTCTCTCTCTGTGACAGAGCATAATTTAATAATGTGTAGTTGTGTTGATGTTCATTTGTGTGTTTTCTTTCAGTTACAGGGAAAAGGCCATGCAGGATGCAGCAGCTGTTTCTAAGCACGTAGAATGTCTATTGCAGTCTGTTGGAAAGGTACGTTGTAAACCCATCTACTCACTGAATAAGAATATATATGTTAGTCTTGAAAAAAGTGTTCAAGAGAAACTATGACACATCCCACACTTACAAAGTACTTAGAACAAACAAAAACAAAGTTGGACATAAACAGACTTTGCCCTGAATTAATCAATGTATGAGAAAATTGTGAAAAATGTTTTTCCACTGAAATGACTTTTTTTTTCATTTCCACCAGCCACCAGAGAGCATCTCTGAAAAGGACATCAAACTGTTCTGTAAGTTACCCATCCCTTAATTAATGACACTCACCCATTTTTTTTACATTCACCTATATTCAGTGGGTTTCTTTACATGCACTAAAATATGATCTCATCCTGATCAAAGTAGTCTTCCATACCACTTTAGAGACCTTTGTTTTATATTAAGTCTGAGATGTCACATTTCTACAAATGCATGTTCAGTTAAGTGGCTTAAAATGTCTACTTCAAATAATACAGCGTGTGTTGGTGTCTAGGTAAGAATTCATCTTTTCTGAGGGTGGTGCGCTGTAGATCTCTAGCTGAAGAATACAGCGTGGATTCAGTAAATAAAGATGAAATCAGTAAGTTGGACATTAATTTCCTCTCTGATTCAGCAGTTCAGTTTACTTCATTTTCATTTCTCGTGTTTGAGCTAACTCTAGTACTGTTCTTTCCACTGGTAAACAGAAAGCATACTTACCAATTAACAATATAACTGTGTGTCCTCAGCCTCATGCATGGACAATCCAGACAGCGAGATCGTCTTCTACCTCATGCTTCGTGCTGTTGATCGCTTCTATCAGCAGCACTCGCGCTACCCAGGTATGTTTATGCTGATTATTTTTCTTTTGAAGAGTTCACAAAATCATCTGTTTTCTTTTTCTGTTTGATACATTGCAGCTTCTTCTTCTACTGTTTGGTTATTGTCAGACTATGCCAATAAAGAGAAAGTAGTAGCCACTAGAATCAGTAGTACATCTCCCTTTCATGTAACGCATACAGTGTATCACTTATTGAGTCTTTAGATGATAGTGGTTAAAGTGTATCCTTCTCAAAATCAACA
Organism: Scortum barcoo; assembly: GCA_023238725.1. Lineage (NCBI taxonomy): Eukaryota > Metazoa > Chordata > Actinopteri > Centrarchiformes > Terapontidae > Scortum > Scortum barcoo. The sequence continues at coordinate 13,431,018 of CM041531.1, forward strand.
TTACCACTATTTTAAGAGTTCTAGGAGGAGACCCTGCAATGATGTCGAAGGGCACTGGCAGGCGTGTCAAGAGAATGTCTTAGGCATATATTTTTTCACAATACACTGATTTTGTTCTGCTTAAATGTGTACATCATTCCTCCTGATGCCTGTATACAGAAATAAGATAATTTTCTTAATCTCATTTCTTTTTTTCCTGTGTCTTCTCCTACCAGGCGTTTATAACTACCAGGTGGAAGAAGACATCAGTAAACTGAAATTCTGTGTGAACAGCCTACTGCAGGAGTACAGCCTCAACGTCAACATCAAAGACGATTACATCCACGAGTTGTAAGTCAAGGTCACTGCCGGGTTTACTGATTGGAGGGGCTGTTATAGACTGCACTGAGAAATGATTAACTTTTTCACCCTTTCCATACCCTGTAGCTGCCGATATGGAGCCGCAGAGCCGCACACAGTCGCTGCATTTTTGGGAGGTAATATTTTAGCACCCTTTAGGAAATGAACGAATACACAGTGTATCCCACCTACACATTTCTGATCTGTCACTGTGTTTCTTTAGGATCTGCTGCTCAAGAGGCCATCAAGATCATCAGCCACCAGTTTGTGCCCTTCAGCAACACTTTCATTTACAACGCAATGTCACAGACGTCTGCCACCTTCCAGTTGTGAATACGGTTACTGATTCAGGGTTTGCTTACAGAAATATCAGACAAAATAGCTAGAGCATTTACCAACTTGCTTTAATATATCTAAACTGTAAACTGCACATTGGTCTCTTGAAAGAAGGAAGAAAGATTGCATTTTTTTAATCACATTGGAATGGGATATCTGCCCAAATGTGTGCACTTAAACCTAAAAGTGGTTCTCCTGCAGAAAATCAAAGGTCAGGACTCTTTAAACTAAAGCTTCTGTCGACTATAGAGCCATGCCTTTTCCTTTGAAGAAGAAACCAGGATAGCTTCACCGTCCAGAAGATTTCTTCAAACTTCTTTTTTTTTTTTTTTTTTTTTTTTGAGACAGATGACATTAAACAAAGCTGGAAACAAAACTAGCAAATGTAAACCTTCATGTAGTATTTTCATCTGTGAAACTCCCCATTTATGGATGATATATTACACTGTAGCAGCACTTTGTATACTTCAGTCACAACCTGCTCATATTGTATTTTGTTTGGAACTATGTGGAAGATTTTTGGTTAAAATGAAAAAAAAAACAAACAAACATGTATGTAGTGTTGAACTCTTATGTGTTGTTATAAAAGCATTTAACATTTTACCAGATTTTTTTTTTTTTTAAATGTGAACAGTGCAGTTGACACACACTCAGCACACATGTGCCCAAGCTCACCTGCCAACTTTTGGGCGTGTGTGGTTTGAGTTCTGTTTAAATCAAGCATGACTTGTTTACTTGTTAAACTTACAAAACAAGGATTACCCACTTACTTAGCCTGAATAAATGTTAGGCGACAAGCATGTGAGCTTGATGGTTAAGGTGACTTTTGTGATGATGATATCAAACACTAGAGGGCACTCTTTTTCGTTTTATCATCCTTATAGTAACACGTAGTTACAAGTTTATTTCACATAGCTGTGAATTGACTAACTCCTGAATGCTGACCATTGGATACTGGCTGCATTTGACGTAATCAGTGGTAGGATGTAACAAAAAACTTGCAATGTTAATTATTAACCAACTTTTTGTTTCCCAATACCTTTGTCAGAAGTGCACTGAAATATGTAATGACTCTGCAGCAGAGTCCTGTTAGAGAACTATTTTATGGAGGTCATTGTGATGTAACCATTGGGCAGGGTTAAGTTTTTCATTTGTTGTTTTATTTTTTTTCTCTCAGACTTTGGCAGAATGGAAATTTGCCCTCAGCAGATCTTTTCCTTGTAAGACTCCATCCATCCCCCCAGCTCTCCCCATGCAGTGATCTGTCTCAGATTCTCTCTCTCACACACACACACACTCTCGCCCTCTGTCTCTCCCTCTGTCTGAGAGGGAGAGGGCAGGTTGCCAAGAAGTACTCTGGCCATTTCCTAAATGAAGATTTCGTCCAGTGCCTAAAAGATTATCATGTGTCTATCCGTCCACCCACTGCCTCTTAAGATTATCATGAAGCAGCAGTGCCAGGTTCATGAGGCCAGACCAGACAGTTTGACTTTTTGTAAAGTTAGAGATGCACCCACAAACTATAGACTGAAGAAACCCCTTAAAATCAGTTAAATACTAGTACTTGTTCAAATTTGTGACACTGCAGCCATTACCTCTGTTGTATGACTTTAAACCTGCCAGTTTTTTTATGTCTCCCAGTTCTGTTTCTGTGTCCACCTCATGACAACACTAGAGGAGTAGGGTTTCCTTTAACTAAACATTTACATTATTTGAACAATGTGTGTTATTGGTCATTTTATCCCTTCGGGTGCATGGGACATCTATGAAAGAAGATCTTTGTGTCTTATACTGAGAAAGTTGAGGTAATCTCCTGTCCTATAGGAGTTTTTTCTCACGCAGAGGTCTGAATTTCCAGTGGTTAATACTCCCAGACATATGATTAACTCTTATGTTATTCAGCATCGACTCCCTCCGTGGTTCTTTCCAACAGTGAGACATCAAGACTGAGGCTCTGCAGAGGGGGCATGAGGTCACAGTCCCAAATTTTGGTTAGTGTGCGTCCAGCCAATTTGTATACAGCTGTGTCAACATCCTGACATGTAACGTTTAGTGCTGAACATTTTAAACACGCCAGGGTGGCTTCAGTGATAAAGAAAAGATATTGCGAAAATAATTAGAAACATGACATTTAAAAAAGCTAAAAACTTAAAGACGAAAGAAATAAATAAAGCCGAAGACAGGAAAACTTATGTTTGTTTGTGCAAACTGAACAACACCACAGCACAAGTAATAAACAGGAATTTCATAATCCAAATTAAAGACTTGAAAAAAACTCTATATGATCCTTTTCTGATTCTCCAGGAGGGCCTGTTATTTATTTATTTTTTTAGCTATTTTATTAAAACACAGAGACATTAAATCCGTGTCAGTGAAGGCAGAGACACCATTACATCATACAACCATACCAATTGATTTGCCAAGTAAATAAAACACTGTTAGAATGATTTTAGCCTTAAAAACCAAATATGTTGCCTTGATTTCCTTTAGAAATTTGTTTTGCTATGAAGTTGGGGTAAACAAATGATTCCAATAGAAACAAGATGATCTTTCACCATTCACACATCTGTTCTTCGCCTCCTCTGTTGCATCCATGCATTATCAGGACATTATCAGGCCTGCAACTGCTTTATCTTAAAGCCACAGGAGAGGCTCGACAATGGTTACGTGTGTGTGTCCACTTGTGTGTGTGTGTGTCTGTGTGTTTGAGGGGTTTGGGGGAGGGGCTGGTGCTAAAATCAATCAGTAAATCAGAGGCACAGCCTGCAGAAGAAGGACCACACTGCCAACGATGACTCTCAGTGGAAGCTTCCAGCAATAAAAGCTGAGAAAGGGGGGAGGAAACTGGGTGAGTCATCTTAGGGAAATGAAGGAAATTGCACAGTAAAGGTGGCAGATTGGTCACATCCCCCACAAGGACAAGGGATGTGTGTCTCCTTGTCACACCCCGCCACTGGAGAAAAGGTTGCATTTCCCAAACGCGTCATGAACAGCGGTGGAGAGAGGACTGAAGGCAGCGAAAGGCAAAAGGCACGGGTAGATCGAGGGTGATGTGTTCCGATGGCTCATGGCTGCTCGCTTGAGCCATTCACCTGGCCGCACTCCAACTAGTGCACCTCCTCATGAGGCCCAGGCTGAATTAAAACCGGCCTGCCGGAGCAGAGTGGACTATTCAGTGTGTTTGCTGGGAGACTGCAGGAGGCCGGCATACTTTAAACCTCTCAGGGGTCTGCTGAGGGCCTCTCCATTCTTCCTACAAACAGATGGAGCTGTGACTGAGGAATGTACAATACATACAGAGGCGTGGAAATGAAGGAAAGACATGAGCAATGCAACAGCAACAGTTTGGTCTCTTTGTCACTGGGATGTAAAAGCATCAACAGTAAAACCATAAAAATGATTAAACGTATAAATGATTCGCCTCAGTGAATAAGAACTGAAGCACTAGATTAGTACTTAGAAATAATAAATGAGCACCACTGTACACATGCAGGTTATTAACAACGATATGTCTCACTTTAATGCACACTTTGCGCTGTTGCACATGGTCTACAGGCTCTGATATGTGCTGTGCACATAACACAGCAGTGCAAGCCAACCAGAGTCTATGAGGGTGGAGCTGTCCCAGCTGCCAGGCCTTAATGGTTATATGCTTTCCAGATGCATTGTTAATGAGTTCATGTAACACACAGACACATAGGATGGTTGGCATCCACTGATATGGAGAGGAGATGTAAACATGACCTCTGCCATAATTGGAAGGTATTTGGGGAACAGTCCACCTCTCTCGCGGTTACATTCAGTGTAAATACAGTATACAGCACATGCATGTGCACATTTGCAAGCAAGCGAGCGGGGAAGAGAGACTCCCAGCCTAGCAAAACAAATAGCTTTCAGTAGGGTCAGATCATTTGAGCTAGAATTGTTGACAAACCCCCCTTGTGGAGATGTCAGTAATAACACAGAAAATTATAAATCTGTACAATGTGTAATTAGTTCCAGATTTCTCAGTTTACTGTCATCTAAATATTGAACTTTTTGAGGAAAAGTGTTAGTCAAGTGGAGCTGAGCGGTGAAAACATACTCATACAATCATCAGATGGTAAATGTGTCTGCGCGTGATCTTTTATATAGATAAAGACAACAATACTTCCACATTACTCACTGTTCGTGTGTAAAAAGGGAATGACCAATTGAGCGCACGGTGTCATGTGAGATAATGCAGGTAAAAGTGCAGGTACAAATAATAAAATGAATGGTGCACTGAATTCCATTTAGCTGCTTCATTTTCAGGGTCCAGGTATGGCGCACACTGGCTGGCTGTCACATGGCCTGCAGGGATGCTTCAATAGAACAGAGCCATCTTTAATGTCATTAGTAACACCTCTGGTTTTCCTGCTATGAGTAGTCAAATAGCCTGTAAGCCATGTTCGCTCATTGTCTAGTGTTGTATTTGGGGCAACACTGGTGGAGGCAGGTGGGGTTCAGGGGGACTAATTGGCTTGTTGTCTGCACACATCTACCATCTATTCATAGGGGTTCATGTTGCATTAGCAGCGAGGCCTTTAGAGGATCTGGAAGTCGGCATCACCAGATGGGGTCAGTCCCCCCCGCGAGACCTGGGTGTCACATTACACTCCTAAAATGCACACTTACAGGCGCCTACATACGTCATTGGGCACAGTGCACATACTGTACACACTCACAGGAGGCACACACACATGCAGCCACATAATTCGGATATACAATGTACAGAATATTTGACCGATTAATCTGCAGTCTTTCCAAGTTCCTGCTCCAGTATTTACATTTTAGACGTTCAGCCGATGCTCTTGTATTCCTATTTACCTTTTACAGGGCTGTGTGGAAAGATCTGTAACAGTATTTGTATGTGTTTGCTCATGTACTTCTGAAGAACATGAGCGTGCTCTCGTGTACGTTGTCCAGGTGCCATTCTTATCTCTGTCGCCGTTCTCTGACATTCTCCTCATCGCTGAGATCAGTCGGAAACGAGGCGCCTGGAATTCCATGCTGGAGTAAAACACAACCTTTCTCTGTGCCGCCGTGTCTCTGTACGTTTTATGCTTTTGTCAGATAAAGAACTACTACAGTGAGGTAGTGTCCAGTCACTTCCTCACAGCAACAGACCATTGCCAGTTACTGTGAATCCACAGACAAGGAGAGATGCGTCACGGCGGGAGGGGAGGTTTGAAGTGGTCCGTGAGGAATTTCTGCAGATCTGATGTCTTTTTCATGAAAGTAGAGCAAAAGCTCCGCCAGCACGAACCCCGCAAACACATCATGAGAGAAGCTTTGCATGTGTTGCTCTTTGTCCCGGCTCATTTTTTTCGAGACAAGCATTAATGAGGACCACCTGTTTGGTGAAGCCATGACATGAAAACACGAAGACAGAGAGCTATGCCAGCAATGTGAGCAGTTTGTGGAAGTTCCAGGTGGCGTTTGTGGACTGTTTGGGATTTGCATGATGGATACTGTTTGAGTTATATACCCTCTTGTATAAGGTTTAGTTTCTGCTGTTCGTAAAGCAAACTGGTGGCACACCATGTAGATCCAGAGGGATGTGTGTGTGTGTGTGTGAGTGAAAGAAAAGAGACTGTGTGACAGAAGGATGTGTTCCACAGGGGAGTGTTTATGAAGAGGAGATGTTGAGGGTGAATTCCTCAGATAAGTGACATGGCCCCTCTCTGTTCTGGATGAAGGCGAGCACAGCACACCCCAGGCTGTATATGGTAAACCTCAGAAACACATGCAAAGTGGAGTTCACGGACCTGGAAAAAGTGGGCGATAAAAGTATTTAGAGTGATTCAGCTCCACCACTCCAGGAATCAGTTTAATATTAGGCAAAGTAAGCATTCTACCTTGTGTGTTGTATGATAAGCGGTGCCGGGAAAACTGTGGAAGATGTGTAATTTATAACAAATGGCCCCTGTAAGACCAAGGTCAAAATCTTCCACATGCACACACACACACACACACACACACATATTAAGAGTGGGTAAATCAGCTGCATGGGGCCCTATACATGGTGTCAGGCTCAGTTCAGATCACAGCATTCTTCAGATTCCTGCCTGTAATTATACTAGCAGGTCTGATTCAGCTTTATATCTTTTATCGACAAACTGGGAGGATGGTGCTGATCATCCTCAGATCCTTCACCGCTCGCCGCACAATCACGTACCCACTCACCGCAGCAGACCACAGAAAACAATCTGCTTGTGAGAGGGAAACCGTGGCCCCTGCATTTACTGCACTGTGGGCTTTTAAAACCAAAACACTTTGAGCATAAATATCTTGCGCGTAGCTTCGGTTTGAGTGTGCGTACGCAGTTCATGTGCCCACAAGTGGGGGTGTGTGTGGGCGGTCAGAGGTTGTATTTGCGCGTGCGTGGATGTTTGTGCTTTGCATGTGTCAGCAGGCCAGGAGATTCTCTATTAAACCACAGAGACCCATAAACGCAGCAGTGTGGCTGACAGAGTGGAGGAGGAGGTGGAGGCAGAGAGAGAGAGAGGGAGAGGAAGGGGTGACTTCAACAGGGGATCACAACAAATATGTAGTGTCTAATCCTCTCATTAGACAGCAGGGGGTGTGTGGCTGAGGCCTGGCAGAGCGCTGGCGAAGATGTCTGCGGCTGTAAGAATATTATCTAATGCAGACACACAAACACACGCACCAGTTCAGTTTTATTCAGCCAAAACAATCTCTGTAAATCTCTGCGGAAATATTTCACACAGGAAAACGTCAGAGCTGGAAAAAAAAACACACACACAAGCGAATCTGAGCAGCTGATGCAACAGTTAACTTGTTTCCACAGTCTCTCCATCGCCCCGACATTTCTTTCTCCTTCCTTCTAAAGGCTCATAAATAATTTAATTTAAGTTGATAAGATGTTATATTCAGCTACTTCTGGAAATGCATTTGTGGAAATGTTTTGGGTTACAGAGTTACAGACATGGACCAACACATTTGTTTGTGTAAGAACTATAACACAAACTTAAATGAAACCTGGGATAACTTCAGGATAAAGCCAGCAACAAATGGTGAAATCATTACCCAAACTTGTATCAAAGTCTGTCTCCCCTCGAACAGTGTTTCCCGACTATACAAACACTGTTCCCTGTCTTGTTGCCCTCCCTGGTTGTGGTTATAGCTTTTGTTATATTGAGGTTAGGCATTGCAGAAGTTGCAGTTGGGGTTAGGGCTAAGGTTGAGGTCAGGTTAAGGCAGAAAATGTCTGGTTGGAGTTAGGGGTAGGATTGCGTTCTGGTTAAGATAAGAGGAAACACAAACTGATGGGAAAGCAGACTTTGACACAACACGATGGAAACATCCATCACAGTCTACAGACCTGATTTCCACTTCTACATTGGCCTGTAACACTTGTGATACTGCTCATTACCTGTGCAATGTCCATTACCTCGCAGTGGCCTTCAAAAGGGCAACATTTGTTTTTTTGTACATCGTTTTCAACACAAAAACTAACAAGTAACAGTACCACTCTCTCTATCCACCTTTGCTCTCTACAATCTCTGCTGCCCTCACTCTCCCACTACAAGCCCCCCCCCACCCCCTCCCCAACTTGCAGGCACGCTTTGAAGAAAAACACAGGACGTCTCATCTCAGGGGAGTGTTTTACATTCCATGTTCAGTAGCAGGCTGCATCCACGGCTCTGAATAATAGAACATTGTTTGTAGAGTTTTCTACAATAAGATCGTCTTAACTTAAGAAGGTTAATTACCTGTAATCTCATATTAGTGTGAACCTATACTTGCATGGCATGTGGGCTATGTATAATGCTGCACTTCTTTTGCACATGCACGCATGTAATCTTATCATTCTCCTTAAGTCTCTGTGTTCAACAAGCAATGCAGTTAAGGGTCAGGAGAAAGTCAGCAGCTTGTACTTGAAGCTGCGCCGTGAAATTATGAAGGATAACTCATTGTTGTTTTTTGGAAAGAAACTTATTGGGAACCTTTCTGGGAGGTTACCTCTTTAGACATACACGCTTGCGTAGACACACACACACAAACACGCATACACACAGTGCAGCTCTCCTCCCGCCTCACTCCCTCTCTGCTTTCCCTTGAGCATCAGCTGAGTTTGCTTTCTTACTAAGTAGTGCCAGAGAAGCTGTTCCTCCGCTGCCCCTGAATGTCAGTAATCGTTTGGAGTGATGGTAGGTCCTGACTTGCTTCGCCTGACACTTCGCCATCAGAAATGCACAGCACTGGGGGATCTGGGTCACGTCCCACTGCCCGGTGCTGAGTCACTCCTCTGGCTCTACCTGTTCCAGCCACTCACCAGGCTGGTTTGCCAGAAGACAGAGCAGGGGGAGGAGACCCATCTTCATTATTCACTTAATCTCTTCCTTCAATCCTCTCTCCTTGTGTACATCCAGCCTCTATACCTAGACTTTTACTGTCCCTGGTGTGTTGGCCAGTTATGGTCGGGAGTCATCTTCCAATCTCATGTACGTCTGTATTTAACCAGGGAGTTAAAAGAAAATAATCTCACGATGTCTTCATTTGACAGGCAGCTCATCAGTTTTGATCTTGATGAAAGTTGAGAGTTATTTTTTTCCTCCGTGTATTTCTGTCCTCTCTCATCTTTTCTCCTCACTTCACAGGGCAAACTGTCTTAGTGATCTGATGGGTTCATTACAGAGTAAAGCTCAAGTGTTCCCGTAACAGACAGAGCCAACTAAGAGTTACCGAGCAACAACAGCCAAAGTGAAAGTTTCTTTCTCAAAATTTTTGTCAAATAAAGTATGATTTTGGGGTATCAGAAGTTTCTCTGACACACAAAAAGACAGATTATTTTCCATAATTATTGCAACATGAGATAATTTCCTCTGACATTAATTTTGACACACATTATGTTATCAAAACAAACTTACTTGTGCAGGCATTGTAAATCTGTCTGCCACGAAGTTTTTTTTTTTTTACTATAATTTTTATTATAATATAATTACTGGACTCTTGTCAATGGTTGCCAAGACCTAGATTATAGGATTATAGAAAATAAACACTGTCAAATGATTACCAGTTGCACTCAACAGAGTCAGTGGTGAAATTTTCATTTCTCTCTTTGTAAAACAAAGGTGAGAGGCATTGCGACACGCGAGCTCATCTTTTACGGAATCATCTTTTTAGGAACCTGCATAGATGTTCCATTTGAATAGGAAATATGTAATCCATTAACTTTTTTTTCCACTTAAGTGAAAAAAAAAAACTAACATGAAAAGAAGGCTTTCGGTGAACAAAAAATCTGATTGAGCATAGTCATTTCTATACCAATTTGAGTAATATATCTTAAAGGCAACAGTTCCATCAACTGAATCACCAGCTTTCACAAAAGCTCTGGGTGTTTTGTAGTTGCCTGCCAGTCATTCTGCAGGGTCTTTCTCACATGTTACAGAAGGCTGAAGTGTGTGTGCACACAGTACAAAGCAGAGTGGAGCTGCCAGTGCCTGTGTGGTGGACATATGGCAATGCCGTGGGCCTGGGGCATCATGGTGGGTGGAGGCACAGGGCACTGTGTGTATTATATGTGTGTATCTTTGTGTTTGTGTGTGTGTGTGTGTGTGTGTGTTGGGACGAATCTCTGACAAAGTTAAGGGATTTAATGAGGCGTGCAGAGGGTCAGCGACAGAAGGAGATCCTGACACTTGCCCAGTGTAAGTGCATCCAAAGGAGGGGCCAGTTTGAAGTCCTTGTTATTCTAATGCAATAAGATCCCCCCCACCCACCTTCCTTTAGCCCACATTTTCCATCTTGGCCCTTTTGTCCACTGCACTCACTTCAGTTTGTCTTTCATGGATGCATGTGCACCAAAGCAAAGATCAAAAAATACTTTTATAAGCATATTATAAGATATGTGTAATTGACACACAATTAAATATCTAAAATAATAACTATACCAAGCAATGTGAGGTTGAAAAGACTATGAACTCAATTTGGTTGTGTGTGTTGGGGGTGGGGTATGTTTATATGTGTATCTGTAGTGTATCCAAGCTGGAGAAAATTCCTTTTTTATGAGTCCTGTCTGCCTCAGTCTGAAAACCTAACTGGAATTTAGTCTTGTATACAAAATGAGCTGTGCACAGAATGCTCATCTTTAGGAAATGAAAAAGTCCATTAATGGTATATATGGTCATATGTGGGAAATCACATCGCCCTAACATGGTATAGTTCATATGGGACCTTGCTGAATAGGAGAGCTAGTGTTATTTTACAAATGATCATTGTGTTCCACAAGGAAAAAATGTCTGAAATGTGCTTGTTCATGGTTTATGGTGGTAAAACATGTCATTCCCACAGAATGCTGAATTTGTTAACGGTTTTAATGGGTAATGAATACTTATTTGTTACTAATTTAAACGGGAAAATCCATGTTCTCTCTCTCTCAGTTTCTCCTTCTCCCTCTCTGTTGACGTAACTGGACGTGAAAAGCTGGTATGATGATCTGCCACAGCACTTTAGAGTCCTCCACAGTTAAACACATGTTGACAAGCCGAGACAAAAGGAACACAAAGAACACTCTACAGCTGATGTGAAACAATATTCAGGTTTATTGGGCTATGCTTGTATTCAGTTTGAGAGCTATTGAGTAATACACTTTTTTTTGCCAGTTTGGTTCTAACTTTTCTGGAATGCATTTATGGAGCCTTTCTGGAGTCTTTCTCTCCAGCTTTTAGGCAGTGCTGCCACTTCTCAATTAGTGTGATGAAACACTGTGGGGAAATTGTGTAAATGATTGTGGCTTAGGTAAAAATTTACCAAAAAGAAGAAGAATATGCGTTGAATAAATCACACAAAACTACAGCATTTTTGTAAATGTCTTGGAAAAGTATAACCATAATTTCAGGCCTGCTGTTATGTTCATATAGGTCTGTGACTGCTGCCCATGTGCCCACAGCAGCTGGACTGTAGGTGACAGATGCTTTAAGTGGCTATTACCAGTTGGCTGCTAAGAAAAGCACTTTTCACATCTACCTGCCACAGAACAATCATCATGTCTTTTATAGTATAGTCCCTACTGGAGTATAACATGAAGTGGTGTGAGAGAGACAAGGGTAGTGTGTTAGGGTTGGTGCACTTATACCTAAGAAGTACTTTTTCTACATTTTTCTAATTTTCATATCTTTCTGCCTTGCTAAATATAGTGACACTAGACAATAGACCACACTAAGTATATATACATAAATATATATATAATTATACACACACACACACATATATATATAAATATAGATACACACACATATATATACTTCTTTAAAATCATATATCTTTTAAACCCTATAACTTTGTTAACCCTCTAACATTTGTGTGCATGAGTGTGGTGTGTTTTGAGAATTTGTCATTTCTATCTGTCATAGCAGTCAGTCACCTTGTCAACTGGCCTGTAATAATGTTGCTGCCTTACAGGTCCTTTTCATTGTTGGCTTCCTGTTGTGTTTGGCGCTTGCTTGTCTTGGATGTAATTTAACCCGCCAAACCCTTTACCTGTAAAATTCCTATTATGACACCGCGTTGATTTGGTACCAAACCGGAGGGACACATTCCAGTGTAAGGTTTGTTACGAGTGTGAGAAGCAGCTAAAAGGTTTATTCAACCAGTCATTCAGAAGGTTGGCAGGTCGTGGAAATGATGGGAGGGTAATCAAACATGGGAGAGAATTCTTGTGCAACCTGTCAATGACCTGATCAGCTTTAAAGGCCCTAAATACCACATTGAGATTCAGTAGGTGTCACACTCGAGTGCAGCATGTCAGCAATCCTGCTAATGCTAGCCAGTTTGACGGTTGTGAATCTGTCCCAGCCCATGGTGCATAGCCTATGAATACATTCATCTGAAAAATTGAACTTGGGCAAATGTAATGCTACCTGTGTAATGTGACCTATGTTTACCTTTGCTGTACCAAGCAAAACCCATATCTGCAAAATTTTAACTGTTGGAGCAACAGTATAACAGGAAATTAAATGAGAGAGATGTTGACTTAAAATATGTATATGAATAGGAATTACAGTATACTGTAGCTCACACAACTAAAACCAGAACCAGATCTTGGTCAAGGTGAAATAATAAAAATGTCATTTATTACCAGATGTATGAGAGACAAACACAGACATCTTGAGCCAAAGGCAAACACTTCACCCCATCAATCACCCTGACTGTCACTGCACTGTCTGCTAACCTATATGAACTGCACTGACTAAACACTGACATTCTAAATTAATCACTAATGCATAATTGGGTATGAATAGAGTTTGCAGCAGGCTGAACTGGTATGTATGTGTGTGTGTGTGTGTGTGTGTGTGTTGCATGAAAGAATATCCTGCTTGAATAGCCTTCAGATTTTAGAATTGACTACTCTTTCTGTAAGAAGGCAGACAAGCAGACACACACTTTTGTACACACACTGAAATAATACATTCAGCCACCCCCAACCATAGTCTCAACCATCACAATGATGTGTCTAGCCTCAATCTCTTACTTTAACCTTTACTTAAAATTAATCTTACCTTAAAGTTAAAAGTAAGTCTTAACCTGCAGCTATTTCTGTAAAGATATAGTGACTGGCTTACTTTCCAAACAACCACAAAAACATACAGTCAGAGAGAGAGTCAGAGAGCGGGTTGCTACTCCAACAGGTTGGAAACACCTCAGACACGAACGCTTGCAGGCTTCTCCTGAGAGTCTCACTCTCCATCTGTTTCTATCCTCCCTCCCCACTTTAAATCTCACACGCATACAAACATCCAGCAAAAATCCTCTTTGTCTCTGCAAATCTCTCTCTGACAACCCCCTACCTTTTATGCTGTCTGTTTTGTCCTTGCCCCATCCCTGCTGTCTTCAGAGTGCCAGAGGTCATTTCATTTCATGTATAAATAATTCACCAGGGGCAGCCAGTGTACAGTGGCTGTCTTAAACAAGCAGCCGCTTTGATTTAGCTCTGTCACCAGAGGCACAGTGAAGGTCATCTCTACCCAGCGGACACAGCGGCAGCCACGGTGGCTGGAGCTGAAACAATTTACAGCTGGAATTGTATTACACAGGCACAAACACTGGATGGCTACACAGGCAAACATTGTATATATATATATATATATATATATATATATATATATATATATATATATATATATATATATATATATATATATATATATATATATATATATATAAAAGTGCCTTGTGTCTATGATAAACCAGATTGCAATAAAACTATATTAAACCAGATATGAAATATGTTTCCCATAGCTCTATCTGCCTTTAAAATCAAACAGAAGCTATATCTAATAACCTTGTTTTTATTATCACTCTAATGGTTTTTGCTGTGAACATATAAAGGAATCCTGCCTCCTCTTTTTTGTGCTCAGTAGGCTCACAGAAAAGCAGTCAGTGTTTTACTTTTATTTTTTTTTTTCTTGTATGACACTGTTCCAACTGTCTATGCCAACTCTCTGAATGGTCCCCATTAATCTTCAGGTAAAGAAACAGTATAAAATAAAAAAAAAAAGGGAAAGTACAATGTGCAGTATTCTGTAGTATGGTATGGTCGTAACATCGTTCCTTGGTTGATGTGAAATGACATGTGCTAAGGTGAGTGCTTGAGTCAAGAAAAACACTTTCAGTATGACTTCAAACATACTGTAGCCAGGGAAAGGCTAAAGACGTCAAAGAGAGAATGAACTTCTCATGATGTTTCCCATGAAGCTTCAAGTGATATCACTGACTTTCCATCTCAATCTAAAACACACATGTTTCCTTAAGCAAAGTCTCTTTCATGCACTTAACAGGAAGGCAAACATAAGCCTTCTAAGTTTTTGATTTTAGTCAATAAATATAACATAGTTTTGGTCCCTGAGTAGTGTGTTGTGTGTGTGTATAATGAGGCTTGCTAATCCAATCATTGAATTTAAGGACATCAAGGAACTGACAAATTCAACAATATAATAAAGTATGTTTGCACAATGCAGGTTTAAAAAGAAGTGAATGATATATTAGGCATTGCCTTTCAGAAACATCTCTAATCTAAGGAATCCTTAAATCACTGAACACTATTTAATAAGATATTGATCTATCACTGTGCTCAATTAATAAAAAAGTAATGCGCTCCCTTGTGCTTCTCTCTTTTAGAGTCTCAAGTCAAAGTCTTTTTTTTCTTCCTCTCACTAGGAAAATTTGTAGACATAATATCTCTAATTACTGTCATTGACTGCAGTCCATAATTGCACTGTGTACTTTATTTTTTTTTTTCTTGTATGTCAATTGACACTGTTCCAACTGTCTATGCCAACTCTCATGAATGGTCCCCATTAATCTTCAGGTAAAGAAACAGTATAAAATAAAAAAAAAAAGGGAAAGTACAATGTGCAGTATTCTGTAGTATGGTATGGTCGTAACATTCGTTCCTTGGTTGATGTGAAATGACATGTGCTAAGGTGAGTGCTTGAGTCAAGAAAAACACTTTCAGTATGACTTCAAACATACTGAGTAGCCAGGGAAAGGCTAAAGACGTCAAAGAGAGGAATGAACTTCTCACTGCATGTTTCCTTGGCACTTGAAGGGCCCGGAGGCTTGATCAAGGTGACTGCACACTGAATGACTTTCCATCTCTAATCTAAAACACACACTGTGCTCATGCGCTCCCCGTAAGCAAAGTCTCTTTCATTGACTGACATAACAGGTGTGTGTTGAGCAAACATATATGCCTTCCTGAGATTTTTTGATTTTGGTCAATAAATAGTTTTTGGTGAACAAGTTGTGTGTGTGGTGAGTGTACAATTTCAAAGGCGTTGAGCTAATCCAATAAACATTGAATCTTATAGTGAACTGACATCAAAATAGAGTGACATGACCAAATGACCAAATCAACAATAATAATATAAAGTATGCTGTAAAAGCTCACAATAATGCAGGTTTAAAAAGAAGTGGGAAATGATATATTAGGCATTGGCCTTTTTCCCAGAAGACATTTTGATGTGTGGGAAAAATCTCATTAATGATTAATCAATCACTCCTTATTCACTTTATGGTGCATTATTGTTTTCTATATTCTGAGTATGAATGTTATTCTGAATGTTATTGCTCTGTATTCTGCAGCACCCTCATAAAATCAATGTAATAAAAAAGTAATGTCCATGGTATGTACAACATGATGTTAGAGATCTTGCACTTCTCTCTTTTGTGGAGTCTCACAGGGGTCAAATCTGGTCCCCCCTTTTTTTTTTTTTACAATATTCCCACTACTACCCCCTGGGGAAAATTGTGGGTAGACATAATATCAATTCTAATTACTATGCCGATGATATGCACCTGCATGTCCAGCTAAAGTCTGCTATCTGTGTACTTTATTATGTCCTTCCATGCTGAAATCAAGTCCTGGATGTCCAATATCTGGGCTTTTGCTGTCTGAGCCCATAAGCTGTGTCTCTCTGCCTGAGGATCTCAAGCAGGCAAACTCACCATTCTTTTTTAAATATCTGAATAAATTATTATTATTGTTGTTATTCTTATTATTACTTTGTGCTAACAATCCAATGATGCCATGCTACGCATTTTAAGTTACAAAATTGATAGTTGTGCAGCTCTACAACTGTCAGTGATGGTGCTAAATGACAATGGTCCAAAAGTGTTCAAAATATCAGTATAGAGTAAACCACAAGGGTCTATTTTATAGGGAGTGGTAAGCTATTTTCATCTGCGGTCCTTGTATCGGGTCACACTGTCATGGCTCACTGGGACACTTGAATAGTACTGAGCCATTGTTAATGTTGTTAGCAACACCTGTGCTTTTCTTGCGATAACCGGTCAAAATGTCTGCTGTAAGAAAAGATCTAGATTCAGATCTTGTGTCTGAATTTCAAAGAATGATGGCTGAAGCATTTGTGGATGTTGTCTCAGCTTTCATTTTGGTGCTACCCAGCAAACACTGCAACATTGAATAGCTGCTGATACAACTGGCTTGGGCTCTGTGAAAATCTCAGCAGGTGTTGAGCCAATCCAAAATGAAAACTGAGATGAAACCCACACTTCAACCTGCTTCATTTGTGAAGTCAAAACCTAAAAACATATTTTAAGTTTTAGTTGATACTGAACTGTGTGTGTGTGTGTGTGTGACCCTGAATCATCTGGTTGTTCTTGCCTTAATGGCCTGGAATGCTTGGTAATGAGAAATACATATAGGTGCAGCTGAGAATCCATTTACATAGATGCTAATGTTCACATTTACCACATCACACACAACAGCACACACACACGCACAACAGCACACACACACGCACAAAATGGGCAGCTATAAAGTGCTCACTCAGCACAGCAGCTGCATCAGCAAAGTGAGACAGAATAGAGAGCAGTGTCTTTGTGTGTGTGTGTGTGTGTGTGTGTGGTTAAGAGACAGAGTGCGCATGTGTGAGGAGTTATGGGTGATGGGATCTTGGAGCAGACAAAGGGGAATCACTGCTACTCTCAGCGTCCATTAGACTAACCCTATAGATCAATATTGATCCTCACTACCACCGAGATTGTTCTAATAGGCTCCTGCCCGTCCTGATACAATGACAGCATTAGTGCACGTGTCCAGATGGATGGATTCGGGGGTGGAAGGGCGAACCACAGCCAGAACAAGACAGAAGAATAGAGAAAAAAAGGCAAAAAAGATTTAAAGGTCCAGAGGAGAAGGGAGAAGAAACAGTAATGCTGAGCAAGACAGACACCAATGAGCAAGAGAGAGAGAGAGAGAGAGAGAGAGAGAGAGAGAGAGATAGAAAAATCATAATTTGCTTATGTAAGCAAAGTGTGAACTAGGAGATGAATCCATAAAACACACTCTCAGCATGTCAGTTACTTAGTACGTCTTCTCCTGACTGACCATTTTAGAGAACCTAAAGCGAAAAGAGAGGAAGTCTCTGTACAGCCATCATAATAAAAGCATTAGAGATCTGTGTGTGTGTGCATGTATATGTGTCAATCTGAAGAGAGAAAGTAAAAAAAGGAGAATGAATTGTTTGTTTTTGGCCATGTATCATGTGTGTTTTCCTGTCTGTACTTCTGCTCTGACACCCTCTTGCTTGAATAATAAATAGTGATCAGCTGTTGCTGTAATTTGGCCACCTGACTCTTATTTTTTACTCAGCCAGCTGAGTGGATGGAGCAAAGGAGAGAGTATGTCTTCAATCAGAAAGCATTTCAGAAGTCTGAGCAGTCTTATATGCTCACATCCTCCCCGTTCGTTATCTCAGTAATAACCGAGACAGAGCTAAAAGGTTCTTTCCGACAAGCACATAGAGTCATTTAATATAACAGCCCTCTAGATAGGGAAAGGCTTGTCAGTACAGTCATGTTAAATGTTGCCTTAGGAAACTTTGTGGGGTAGAGCTTGTTCAGTGAAGGGTGAGACACCTCAATGAAGTCAATAATGCTTTCAAAAGGCCCTGAAAACACATATTTCTGAATAAGCTTCTTACTATGAGTGATGAAGTTTCGGTATTGCGTGCCAAATTTTGGGTTATTTCACATGATGAGAGTTCTGCTTTTGAGTCTGTCATGGCTTTTGAAGTGGCTGTCATGGTTTGAAGTGGGCAGGGCTCAACTGATCCCATGCACTTCTTAGCGCCAATGAGGATATAACAGTTTTGTAATTCAATTCAGATGACAGCTGTGGGGTTGTATTTGCTTATGTTGCCAAGCCACTGTCAACTGTTGCTTCTTCAACTCTTAATAACTGTTGTTTATTTTGTCAAGAATATCTATTGTTATAGGATATGTCCGAAAATGTTAATTTGTTATATAATAGACACTAAATAGTTTAGTCATTAGTCAGCAGTCAATTTCAGAAACTTACTAACTTACTAACATTCACTACATCACCATCACAACATGCCAGAGACAGGACGTTTCTGTTTCAGTTTTATCTTGAGGGCAGTTTTAGCTTTAGTGTAAAGTTTCATGGTGAGTATACTGGACACAGTAATAGAGAAGTACTTCAGATAAGAAACCAAGTTTTTAAGGGCTTTAAAAACTGAATAATGTGCTGTATATTTGTAATTTGTCCCTTCCTTAATGTTGATCTTCCCCTTTTCCCCTTCCGGTTATCATTTGTGCACACACTTACACATTAACAATGGATCAACCATTAAAGAACCCATAGTATATGAATGAGGTTGTTGGAAAAAAAGGAGTGGATTTTAGATCTGTGTCTTCGATTCTCTGCCCAAAAGTAGAAAAAAACAGAACAAACTTGAAAACTTGACCGAGTAGGTCAGTGCCTCATAATATAGCCTTTGGATTTAGTTCACGTTTTCGTTTTCTTTTTCCTTTCGCTTCTGAGAGCCATCGGTTGGGGATAGCTAAAGCCTGCAGGCTAGTCTTTACACAGGGAAAAAAAGAAGCTAGAACACAGTCTGAGCTTTGTGCAGGAACTTGCGTATAGAGCACATAGTGTTAGGGTAACCAGGCAGTGCAGCTGGCCTTTCACAACTATGCAACTTTAAGGCACTGTTTAAATCAAGATGCAAAAGACAAGGACCCTGTTCTCCCACACTAACACACACATAAAAGGGACAGAAAGTGAAGAAAAAACAAACAGGGAAATGTGGAAATGATGAGCCTTGGGCATGGGACTTCAGTCATGACTACATCACTGTCAGTTTTGGCAAGAATAAGAAGCTGAAGGAACACATTAATTTGGTTTAAACAGTTTTCGTTGTGAAGTTTCTACCATTACTTCTACCAATTTGCCATTCTGTTTGATTCACTCTTTTTTACTGTGCTAGCCCTGAAAATCTATTGTGCCCTGAAGATGCTGTGGTTGCTGGATAAACATGGCATATACTTTTTATATTTGCTTGTATTAAGGTGTGACACTTTGCCCTTATATAAAATGATTTTATGCAAAGTCTAACAAAATTTGTGTCATCAATGTTTGCAACTTTTTCATCTTTGTGTAGGACTGGTGCTCCTTTTTTTTAACAACAAAATTCTTTCCAATCCAGTAACCTGTGTCAGCATCCCACATGCATAAGTCATTTTGACAAAACTCTGCAGCAAGGAAGATGAAAACATGCCAGCAAGTCCATCCTCCTGGCCCCCAAACCCTCTCCACAGCATTCCTTTCAGAAATGCTCAGTGCTGGAGTATTTTTTTAAGAAACCGGAGAGAGCTGGTATGTAGATGGGCCCATTACGGAGCTACTTCTATGGGAGGTTACCGTTATCACTATCAGATCTCCTCTTATGTTCTGACCTATGGTCCAGTAGTTATTTCAAGGTTGGATGACCATATTCTACAAAGGCCCACCCTCCACCTCACACACATGCACACACACAAACTCACCCACCTCCTCGTTGTCCATATCTGTACACACACACATGCAGAGAAACACAAATATAATTTTACTCTCTTGTTAATGTATGTGTGTTAGCACCTGCACGACAAAGACCCTCTAGTCTCTGACAGTAGTGTGAGCAGCAGGCGTGGCAGCATTCTACAAGGAGGCATCAGGTAGGTGTCAAAACATGTTTATAGTAGCCAATTACCATCCAACAATACTCGCCCCCATTGCTTGTCTAATTTCAATATGTGAAATGCTCTGAAAACGTCTGTAAGAGAGTAGTGTCTTATTTTGTCATCGTCTTTTCCTCAGTGCAGCATCATAGCACTTGCTTTCATCCCGGAACACCCCTCCCCTCCCCCGTCTTCCTTTTCTCTGCCTCCTGCAAGCATTCCTGCCCCTCCCCCCTTTAGTTCCCCTCGCCAGTATGGATCTGTGAAATGTTGGCAGGGTGTGCTGCAATGGCATGGAGCCTCAGCAATAGGCATGGTGATGTGAGAGAGAAAGAGGTGGGGGGAAATCAGAAAACCTCCAAAAACGGATTGATTTCTCTGGGTGCAGTGCTTTGTTTGCCCCGTCATGACATGTGGGCTCCACACAAAAGGCAGCCATGTTGCACCAACCAAAATATTTGTAACGTGGCCAGTGACCCAAAGGACATTGCTCTTCGTAGATATGAATAATCAGTCAACCCCAACCCACTGAAGCTGATATGAGCTTTAGAGGCAGTGGGTGTCAACATGTGGTTTGATATTAACAGAGCCTACGGTAGATGTTCTGTGAATAATGTTGCTCGGGCTCTCATCTGACTATAGAGACAAAAACTCATTCTTCAATTTTATGGTTGAAATTAGATTTACTGATTCATTAATAAGAAAGTCATATCCACAGCTTATAGAAAAGAACAGTCAATCTCATTAGTAACCCAGTGCCTCAGACAACACAGAATGCACACAGAATGCATGAAAAGAAGATCACTGTAGGCTATAACAATCTCTTTTTATTCTCTATTCCGAACAATCAATTTAAAATGAACAGTCCTCACAGGTACCATTATTATAAAAGGCCAAAACATTTATGTCAGGTCTCTGCATAAAGTAATAGAAAGGATATATGACATTCTAAAATCAGATAACATACTAATGATGAATGCTGTTCCAACAAACCATTGGGCTCACACACAAAGACAGATTTATTCATTTCATTCATTAATCATATCATATTTACTGTCCAGTATTTTTTGCACTGCTGTCCATTTTCACTGTCTGTCTTCACTCACCTTTGAATTCCAAACTCAAGTCTCCTTTCTGCACTTTTTCTATCTCACTTTCTCTCTCTCTCTCTCTGCCTGTCTTTCGTTCTATCCTCAAGTGGTTGCATTTCATTTTTGGTTACTCAAAAGAAGACATCCTTTTGCCTGAGTTACCACTACCACAGAAAGCCTAGTGTTTGCGATACCTTGATAGCTTTCTCGCACCATCCGAGGATTAAACTAAATTCACATTGATTTGAACAATGGCTTCTTTTCAGACTGCCTGGGTGACCTCAGTGCTGAGACCATCCACTATGTCGGTGACTGCATCGGGAACTTCTTGGACATGCCCGCTCAGGTTCACATCCTTTTTCAGTTCAAAGTCACTCGGCTCCTTGACAGGTGCCTCCTCTGGCTTTTCATTACCATTAACACATTCCTTTGGGTGTGCAGAATCTGTGCACTCTCCATTCACAGCTGGAGGTGAATCTACTTCTGCCACATCCTCTGTGACAGATGGGCTCTCTAAATTTCCGTTTTCCATCTTGCTTTCTACCTCGGGCTCTGGGCAAGGCACTTCTTCCACAGAGGCTTCAGGGACCTCTTCACCCTCAGCAGTAATTTCGCTGGCAGAGGTGGATTCTGAGATGACAATCTCAGGGACAGGTTCTGCTGCGTCTGGCTCAGCTGCCTCTTCAGTGCTGGGGGCTTCTGTTGCAACAGATTCCTCTTCTGCAGGCTGATTTTCAGTGGGGGGCTCCTCTGCTGCAGTCTCCAAGACCTCAGGTGCCTCTGCAGTATCAAGTTCAGTAATGTCAGAGGTGGCTACAGTTGGTTTTGGCTCAACTTCTTTCTCTGCCTCAAATTCTACTGCATCAGCCTTTTGCTCTGGCTCTGGCTCAAGTTCTTGCTCTGGTTCTGGCTCTGGTGACTGTTCGGGCTCTGGAACTGGTGCTTCTTCTGACACTGGAGTTTGCTCTGTTTCAGGTTCTGGCTCATGCTCGAGGGTTTGCTCTGGTTCTGGGGCTTGCTCCAGCACTGGCCCTGCAGCTTGCTCAGCCACTGGCTCAGGTTCAGGGACAGCAGCAAGCACCACTGTCTCAGTGGCTTCTGGTTCAGTAGCAGTCTCTGGGATGGGCTCTGGTTCCTTGGATGCTTCCTCTGTAGTGGTAGTAACAACCTCTGGCTCTGGTACAGCTGCAGCAGGTTCTTCTACAGGAAGCTCCTCAGGTGCAGCTGCAGACTCAGGTTCAACCTCACTAGGCACAGGTTCTTCTGATGATGTTGCTGTAGCCTCTGGAAGCTCAACTGGAACTTGTTCCTGTACTACTGGGGCTGACTCCTCTGCTTCTGGAACAGATTCTGTTGCTGCTAAAACTGGTTCTTCTACTGCAGCTGGTTCTTCTACTACAGCAGCTTGTTCTTCTGCTACTGTGGCTGGTTCCTCTACTACAGCAGCTTGTTCTTCTTCTACTGCGGCTGGTTCCTCTACTACAGCAGCTTGTTCTTCTGCTACTGTGGCTGGTTCCTCTAATACTGCAGCTGGTTCTTCCAATACTGGAGCTGTCACTTCTACCGCTGCAGCTGGTTCCTCTACTGGAGCTGCCTCCTCTGGAGCTGCAGGGGCTGTTTCCTTGACTGGAGCAGCCTCCTCTGCTGCTGCAGCTGGTTCCTCTACCGGCGCTGCCTCCTCTGGAGATGCAGGGGCTGGTTCCTTTACTGGAACAGCCTCCTCTGCTGCCGCAGCTGGTTCCTCTACTGGAGCAGCCTCCTCTGCTGCTGCAGCTGGTTCCGCCACTGGAGTAGCCTCCTCTGAAACTGCAGGAGCTGGTTCCTCTGGAGGTGCCAATTCAGGCTCTTCTGGAGCTTTTCCAGCTTCAGTAACTGCTGCCACAGCCGACCCCACGACTTCCTGCACCACATTGCCTGCCCCAGCTGTCAACATAGCTTCTGTGGGTGGAGCTCCGTCCTCCACTTTCGCAGCTGCCGCTGCGGCCTCATCCTTTGCCTCTTTGGGGTCACTCACATCATAACCCTTCCTCTTCTTGCTCAGTTTGCCTCCCATGGTGTCTCCTAGGAACAAGTGAATGATGTCTTTAATATGTGAGATCAAACATTGTCTATCATTCATCTTGAATGTTTAAAACAACAATAACAGACTATATATAGTATGTCTTCAAGACAAACACAGACACATTTATTCTTACGGGTAATTTAGAGTTGAACCACTGAACCACTATGCCAGCCAAGAAAAGAGGTGGCATTCTTAATTTCCATATGTGTTTACTAAAGTAGTTGTGTCAGGACTCAAAATATATACACTATATTTAAAACAGCATTAGAAAGGTGTTTAGTCACACTTTCTAAAATGCAGTATGGGGCTGACTTTGTTCTTTCAGTTATAAAATAGTCTAATGTCAGAACGAAGCTTTGAGAGAAGTCCATTGCCTAGAAGTGAACTAGAAGTTCAGTTAAGAAACTGCTCTCTGCTAACTAAGTTTGGCTTGAAAACAAATGTAAATGCATGGGAATGTCACTGTGATAAAACAACTCTGCAGACTCTCTACCCTTTTAGGAATGTTGGGTAAGGCTCAGTGCCAAATGATCCCACAACTCATCTAGTTCAACATCTATGATGTAGATGTACAACTATTCCTTCGTCAGCTTCACAAGCCACAAATTAGTGAGTGTAGTGAATTTCACATAGAGTCACATGCAGAGGCAATCCAAAGGTTACATTCACAGTCAAACTATAAATGAAAAAACTGGATATCCTGTTATCCTGTGAGCTGCAGATCAGTGTAAAACCACAATAACCAATTGACATAATAGAGCAGACGTGAGATACAGACATGTAGTTTTTCCTATTAATGTCACAACACTGTTATGGCTGCAGAGGAAGTGTTAGTGATTGCCACAGAATGTAACTTCCTTTCAGTGACAGAATAGAGAACTGGAAGTTCAACTTTATCTTACTGGCTGTATTTCAGCTGACCCTGAACAAATCAGCCTGTTTCAATATGAGCGAGCCCTTAAATGCTTCGTTCTCCAGAATACAGATTACAGTCTTAATTAATAATTATTTGGAATGCCACAGTCATCAGTGATCATTTGAGTAGCCTATATGGGTTTGAATATGATATTCAAACAAAACCTGGAAATATCATACAAGCTTTTTTTTAAAAAAACAAAAATCATATTATGTCCAAAATGCCACAAGCAGGGCTTTTACCCTAAAGGGCAGCATGTGGGTATGGGTATGAACAACCTAGGAACTGTCCATAGTGCTACGATGGAGCAATGGAGACAGGATGCGCCACACACCATGATGGGATAGGCTGCGCATCCATTACATCAATTTACAGTCACTGATGACCTGTCCTGTGGTTTTATGCCATTATATCTGCTTTTACAGGAAACTAGTTGTACATCTATTTTTTTGTGGTTGATTTCCTTTATATTCCTTATTCCTTTTTTTTTTTTTTTTTTTTTTGTGCCTCCGGCCTCCAAATCAGAGAAAGCCAAAATGTACAGTATAAGGAGAAAACCTAATATTCTGGCACGAAATCGTGGTGGATTTGCACTGAAACCCTTTTCAAGACAATTTCTCGGGGGGGAAATGGGCAAATCAAACGTACAGTAGAAGCTTTACGCACACATTGGAAAGACAAGGGGCGCACACGGCAGCATGTGCCGGCCGGTAACAAAGGATGGGGGCTCCTCGCCAGCGGCTACTCAATGACAAAAGTAATGGGCTGGGCTAAATTGGCAGAAAACACCGACTAATCTGTACTATAGAGTGGTATATGGGCCTATAGGCTTCTATGAGGGGGAATTACACCATGCACTGCCCACCAGCTCTTGAGTGATAGAAGCTGCGCGGAGGGGTCTCCATCCCCCATTTCAACCCACCCACCGCTGCTTCTCTCAGCTGCTTTTTTTGTTCACGGGCATTTGAAAATGTCCCCCACCCCTCACATGCAAAAAGACAACGAATTTCACCACGACAGCCAGTTAATACCTAATGAGTAAGACAACTTCCCAACTTTCTTTTGCGCTTTCTTTACCCAAGAAGGGTTTTTTTAAGCGCCCGGCCTACTTGAAATAAAAAAAGACGCACTAAATCAAATTGACCGCTGAGAAAGAGAAACAGAGAACGAGGGAGGGAGAACCCCTGCTCTTATAATTAGAGCTTGAAATGTACAAATTTGCACAATAAGAGAACAGGGAAAGAGATTGAAAGAGAAAGAGAGAGAGAGAGAACAATGGAGAAGCAGCTGTTGGCATCTTTCTTTCTTACTCACTCTCTCTCTCTCTTTCTTTCTTTCTTTCTTTTTTCTTTCTTCCCCCACCCCGCAACAGGACACAATTACTACACACGCGTCAATTAAATAAAAAACATGAATAAAACAAAGCTCTGATGGGACTGACCTGCGTTTCCAGAGGGTGATCACTTCTTTTTTTTTCCTTCCCCGAGCTCAAGCTGGATGGCGATAATGGGGGTAAACCTTTGGAGTGACAGCTGCGGATTCCGCCCCTGCCCCTCTCTCTCTCTCTCTCTCTCTCTCTCTCTCTCTCTCTCCGAGGTGCAGTGTGGGACTGTGTGTGCTGTGCCCCTCACGGTCCTCCAGACATCTGTCGCTATCACAACCCGAGCCTGCCCCACCACTGCTCCTTCTGCAGTCTATACCCTCCCCATCCTTAACCCCTCCTCTGTCGCGCGCACACCTCCTCCCGCGCGCGTAAATCCCCGTAGAAAATCACGGGGATTCCTTGATGTGCTTTTTCTCTCCTTGTTCTGTTGTTGCCAAACAGTAACCAGCTAGATCAAACAGCAGCATCACTCATAGTAAATCATGAAAAGGAGCAGAACGCGTTAAAAGGCACTGTGGGTAGATTATAAAGCAAACTGATTTTATTTGGTCTGAAAAATGTTAAATTGAGTTGACATTATTGTAAAACAATTTGTTCGAGAGCTGTGGTAAACTGTTGACGTGTGGACATCAGTGTTTGGACTGTGGGCCTCTCAACAAGTCATTTCGATCATGAGACATCAGGAACATACATGAGGGAGCAGGCCGTCTGAAGTATTTTTGAATTCTCTGTTGTCTTCTTCTTCTTCTTCTTTTTTTCAAACTGAGGTTCTGTTCTCGTCAGGCATATAAAGAGGACCAAAAGTTCTCTCCAACCACTGCAAAGTATCGCAATGCGTTGCACCCCTTTGCTATTTGTCTTCCATGTGTTAATGGGACACGGTTGGTCGGGGTGAGACTTAATGAAATTCAACAACTGACCCTTCCAGGTGAACATGTTGTTTACTTCGGTGGTTCAACCCAAAGCAGCATGCCACTGAGACACTGATAGTATCTCCATACCACTGATGACTATCATATACTATAATGCTGTGAAATAACTTGGAAGATGTTAATCGTTCTCCAACAATCTGGACATGAATCTACAGTAAATATAAATCACCCCCTGTAATTATATTTAAACTGAAGATGATGTATTTTTAGGGGCCAAAAAGCCCCATACCTCTTCCAGCATGTCCACTACGTATTTCCATTTGCAGAGCCCTCCTGTGAAATGAAAGTAGAGATTGGGTATTTCCCTGACAATTCACATGTTTTTCTTTACAGTTTATTTGATGAGAAATGCCTCTGGAAAGCAGCCCAACAGGGTTTTTTGTCCCGGATTAGGCCCAGTGGAGGGTAGTTTTCACAAAAAATAAAAGAATAGTGGTTACTGAACATACAGTATATGTGTATTCTCAGGTGACATTAAAAGAAGAAAAGTGTGTGCAAACAAAAAATCTAATTGAATTTTATATAATTATTTCTCGTCATGTAACATTGCAGATCTTAAACTCACACAGAAATTGCATAACACCTTGCCTTCGAGCTGTAAAGGAGCCCGATAGTTTTGGTAGTTAAGAATAGCGTCTCTTTTTCACTTCCTTTCTTTTCTGTCTTGCCCCCTGCTGTGTCTTTTTCCCATGCAGAGGTCTTTAAATAAATACATTTATCATTCAAATTTTACAAAATTAATACAGGGCAGACAGTATTAGTGAGGAGACAGCACCCTCTCCTGTTACAAACGCTCATACAACACAGTGTGTATGGGAAAACCTTGTTGGGCATTAAGACAATAATGACAATTAAGACTTAGGTTGTAACAATGATAAAGTTTTAATGTTTTATGCAAATATCTAGTTACATTGCATATGTCCATGAATGCCTTTCTGGTCACAACAAACCAAATATTCCTGATTCATTAATTCATAGTTGGACTTGAATTATTAAGTGCTCTGCTATCTAATTTTACTGCCTCCCAGACGTCACAAAGTTCTGGTTTTTATCTGTTGAGGGAGACAAGAAAATAAGATCAATCTTGTTTGTGTTCCCTGCCGGCAGCAGAGCTAAACAGTGACAAAGGGGCAGCGAACGGCTGAGTTTCACATGATGCAAAAGCTCTGGAATGCATTCCCAGGAGTACAACCACCATCCCAGCCAACCACTCTGCTCCTCATAGACAGAGGACTCACAGACATAAACTCCCCCCAGAGTTATTATATATATACCCAAAGCTCATCTGTCTGCAAGTCCCGGTCCTGTTGACCTGGACTGACGCACAGACTTATGGAGAAATAAAGAAACAGGTGTTGGGTGCTACAACACGCTGTGGGCCAATAGATCACCACCAGAGGTTGTATGAAGGCTTTCCCAGTGCAAGGAAGGTTATAACATAGACATACCTTTGATGAATTTATGAAAGAACAGACAGTAACTTGATTTTGCAGGTAAAAGATTTAAAATATGATAGTGACAGTTGTTGAAAGTCATAGTATGGGCAGATGATGTATTCTCAGTTTGTCTTTATTCTGTCAACAGTATACTATACTTCACCAACTGAAAGTAAGAGCATGGTTATACACAAAATCCCAGTCAGTACAGTTATTT
The DNA here is from genome assembly GCA_023238725.1 of Scortum barcoo. NCBI lineage: Eukaryota > Metazoa > Chordata > Actinopteri > Centrarchiformes > Terapontidae > Scortum > Scortum barcoo. The sequence continues at coordinate 13,459,261 of CM041531.1, forward strand.
CAACATTGGAAATTCAGCCTTAAAAAAAAGGCCTCCTAATGGTTAGTTTGTTGTCAGAATTCAAGATAAATAAATGCCATAAAAATCTCAACTTAAGTGAAGTACAAGTTTGAGTCAGTTCAGCCCTAAATGGTTTGGTTGTAATGTCTTCCCACTCCATGTCAGAGAAACACGAATAGCACCCTCTACTGGAGACTTATTGATTCACAATGACGGTGTGAGCTAAATGATACAAAAGCAAAAACAACGTGGGTACATAATTTGGACCCTAATGCTCACGATATATGAAATAAACAAAATCATGAGCTATCATGAGCTTAAGGGCTCAAATGACCCAAAATGTTTAGCGAAAACACATTTTCAGGGTTACTTTTCCAGTTAAAGGACCCTGTTTATTCTTAAGCCCTGACCTAACTTAACTATATCTTCTGTAGAGCACTCTTTTAAACTTAAAAGCTTAAAGATACTATCAATTGTTTTAATTGATTTGCTCAAGTTGGTTAGAGAAAAATCTTACTGACCTTCAATGCCCCTCTTTGTTATGTATAACCAGTGAACACTTTTTGGACAAACATCAAGTGGATATAAGTGGCATAAAATGACCACACATTTGACTGACTGTCTTGTCTTTAAGGTTTATTTGTGTTTACTGACACACAGATTTTGTGTTTTCTCTGTAAATTTATGTGCATGTCATGGCCACATGTGTTAGTGTAGTTCAGTTCTGTTTGATTAAAATGAATAGTTTCATCAGAGTGATCTTAATCCAAGGAACTGTAGACAAAGTTGTTACTGATAACATGACCAGGTTTGGCCTCACGGGACATAATCTAAATATGAATTAACCTTTGGACTGATGTTGGAGCTTGTTGTGGGAAGATCTGGGCTGATTAGCACACTCTTTCTTTGTGCAACACCTTTAAGGAGACACTGTCATTTTCTCAGATTAATATGTTTCTGTGTGTTACAATTTCTAAGTGTGTACATTATCCATGATAGTTGACCCCATAAAAATGACCTTTTATAAATAAACACCCTTTGACAGAAAGTAGTTATTGAATCAGTGACACATGTATTCAGCTGTATCTATAGATACCTTCATGGTATGTGTTTATTAGACTGCAGGGCAACTATGACACCCCCTCAAAGCCCCACTGTCTCACAGTTTCTTGTATGTGGTGAAGACTAGCAGAAAAAGTGCAAATGTGCTTTCAGAAAGATAAAAATCATAGCTTGTGGTGGAAGAGGGATTCAGATGCATTACTTGAGTAAAAGTGTCAATACCTTAACAAAATACTTTGTCACAAGTGAAAATCCTGCATTCAAAACTTGATTAATAAAATATTATTATAGATAAAAATATTATAGATAAATGAACTTCAAGTACCAACATGTTCTGCTGTAATATTGCCTCTGTTTTTTTGGGATAAAAATACATTGTAAATATTGTTACATGAAGCAGCATTTTACAATTGGAGCTGCTGCAGGTAAAGCTAGTTAGCTATACAGTTAGCTATGTTAGTCCACTGTTTCCCAATCCAGGGGTCAGGCCCTTCCAATGGGTCACCAGATGAATCTAAAGAGTAAAAAGTTCACTATTTCTCTAGAAGTAGAAGTAGAAGGTAGCATAAAACTGACCTCAAAATTGTACTTTCCACCAATGATAGCAATTATCTGCCAGTTAATTAAAAAAATTGAAAATAAAAAATTGAAAGACTGAGTTGGACCCATCTCAACCAATGAAACTGAAGTCTTTACAGAAAACTGCAGATACTCTTAGCTAAACACTTTCAAGGCTGTTTAACTTTTAGCCACAAGGTATTTGTTGATATCACACAGTGTTTCTCCATCAGCTGTTAGAGGGAAAAAAAGACATTACATCACTCATTGGACTGTGGCCAGAACTCCTGTTTGATGTTTTGAAGCACATAAATAGTTAATGTTCTCCTCTTTTTTCATGCATTTTTTATCACATTTTGCACAAATGAACATTTATATCATCATAATAATATCAGAGGCAGACAATAAGAAGATACCATCAGTTGTTAAAGGCAAAAATGCCATTACATAACTCATTATTATTATTATTATTATTATTATTATTATTATTACTCATACTGTATTATCTGTATTCTATTGTATATCTTTAGTTATATATATTATTTTGGTTTTAAAGTTTATATTTGTTATAAACTATAATTCATTTTTTTGCTTTAGTTTATAATTATTTTAGTTTTATATTTATTTATATATTTGGTTGTATGGTTTCCTGTCTGAATATTCTTAAGCATTGTTTTAGGGAGCCTGAGACTCAAGAATTTTATTGCCAGCAACTACTCCATGAAATTGTTGTAGACATGACAGTGAAACCTTGAATCTTACTATAATCACATTTGAAGTAATCATCAAGAAAAGTTTAACAACACCTGTCTAAAGGGACATTTTAACAGACTATTTTTTCTTCTTTTTATTTCACCTGTTTGAAGTTTATTTCAATTTTATGCTTTATTTGTTTTACCCCTTGGTTGATTGGTCAGTCAGAGGTGCAGCCGGCGCGACGCACCAGTCAATGAATGCAACGCACCCTCGGCCACTTCCAGGAGGGGCGGTGCTAGTGGCGGCCAAGAAGCAGGGCCTCGCCTTTGTGGTTGTAGAAAGAGAAGATGGCTCCCGTTTTGGAGAAACAGCTCCCGGGCGCAGCCGGGGCCGGCGACAACAACAACGAAGAGGAGGAAGGACAAAACCTCTGGCAAGTCCTGCTGGTCTTCTCACGGCCATTTTGCCCTGCTTAGGGGGGTAAAAACGAAAAGCACAGCCGGGTTGTTTCTGCTTTGTCACTGCCGGTCGCTCACAATCAAACACCGGCCCCGGCTAGCACTGACATTAGCACCGACTGGAGCTTTTTGAGGGTGGCCGGTGTGCTAACTTAAACACTTATTAGGTTTTATTTTAGTCAGCCAGAGTTGTGAGTTAGTTTTACGATCACGAAAGATGCTGTTGAGTTTATGGGAGTCTTTCATTGCGTTCATGTCAAGACAACACCTTGAATATTAGCCTCTTCCCCCCTCCCTGCAGGATACAACAAGCTAACTGGGGTGTTAACACAGCTAATATCATAACCGACTAGCCGAGCTTAGGTTATGCAGGAAAATAATGATGCCTTTCTCAATGAGATGCTGCTCTGTTACTGGGGCTGTCAGGGTTCATGTATTCAGATGCAAAGCTACTTTTTCTTTCTAATGTGCTGGTCAGTGGAGGTGACTTCATCATTTCCTGCTCTTTCGTGCTGTCGTGGACACATCACTGGGGTAGCTGAAACTGTGAGATAATCTTACAGGTTTATTTATGTAATGTTAGCTGATCAATTATTGTTGTGTTTGCACTTTACGTGTTGAAATGTGGAGCTGTCACTTGGCTAACAGCTATGTGCCATCTGTGTGACTGTTTTTTTCTAAATGTGTGACTTTTCTTTTTCTTCTTCTTGCAGGTCTTCAATACTGAGTGAAGTTTCAACTAGATCGAGTTCAAAGTTGCCATCAGGAAAAAATATCCTGGTATTTGGTAGGTATTACTTTGCTAAGCCACATGTGTGAAAGATGTTTGCTTGTGTTTGTGCAGGTCAACCCTGAGGCGAGTGAAGGGCTCACAAACTGCAAAACCACACTGAGCTCACAAAAACTATGGCACATCTAAACCTTTTCTCACTTTTCCAACGGTCTGCGTTTTCAGCTGTATTTCTCCCACACCCTCAGATTGAAGACATAATAAACACAAAATGCAGCAGTGGCAGTGCCTATTATATGGGTTGGCCTTCTGAAAAGATCTGGGAAATACTGATGTTGATGAGAAGGATTTGTGTGAGACACTGCAGCCTCTGGCATGAGTGATGACAAAATGAATGTCATTATTACATCTGAGGCGGAAAGATTGTAAGCTCTAGATGTGTGTTTTGTATCAGCAGTAAATTCAGAGTGATGATTTCTTGGTACATCATGTCCATTATTATTCTAAAATATCTGTGATGACATGTATTGAACAATATATCTAATAATAATGAACAATGTCATATTTTAGCTGATGAGTATCATGTCTTCTAGGTGAGGATGGATCTGGAAAAACATCACTTGTGGCCAAACTTCAAGGAGCTGATCACAACAAGAGAGGCAGGGGACTGGAGTATCTGTACTTAAATGTCCATGATGAGGACAGAGATGGTGGGTTCACCTGCTGCAGTTTTTTAGTGCTTGTCTAACAATTGCAGAAAAATAACAGCAGCTTAAAACAATAAATTTTACTGCGTTTCCTCTTGCAGACCTTACTCGCTGTAATGTGTGGATCCTGGATGGAGACCTATACCACAAAGGCCTGCTTAAGTTTGCCGTGTCAGCTCAGTCTCTACGTGACTGTCTAGCTGTGTTCGTTGCGGACATGTCCCGGCCCTGGACCGTTATGGAGTCTCTGCAGAAGTGGGCAAGTGTGCTTCGTGACCATGTGGACAAGCTCAAGATCCCACCTGAGGACATGAGAGAAATGGAGCAGAAGAGTAAGTAATGTTTGACTTTATCTGCTCATAGGTTGTTCACATTGCAGACGGTGTCGGATTTTTGTTTCATCAAAGCAGACCAGCATCATTTTATGTATCAACATGCAAAAATCTGAGACATGACTGGAAATATGACATGCATACATTTTGCTGTATTGTATGTCTCAGGAGAGGGTGAAAAGGAAACGGCACTCATGAAAGATGCCTGAAGCATCCCAGGGTCTTGCATAATAAGAGCCAGACTCCTTGCTCACTGGCTGCTGGGAAAAAGGAGAGATTGGTCGCTGTGTGGGGTTGAAGGCAAGGACTGTATAAAATTACACATTGTCCTGGATGTTTCTAGGTCATCATCAGTGAGGCCCATGATCCTCAGCTGTGTACTCTGGCTGGGGGCAAGTTCTGCAGATCAATGAGTTTGATGCACTCAGATGTTATTCTCCTGTTAATTTTAGATATGGTTGTCTCTGGGCTTATGAACAGTTCTTTTGTGTTTTGGAGAAAAGTGTTTTTGGAGATTTCTTTTCAGAAAAGCTAGTTGAGTCTGCAGGGCTTTATATAAGGTTGTTGTCTGCCTCCCAAAGTTTGCTGCTGCTTCTACAAATCTGAAATGACTTCTCGCAAAAGAAGTCAAATTGTTTAATGATTGCACATGACTTTGACAGAACAGGTCTGAAACTGTCTTTACATATAATGTGCTGACCCAGTGACAAGTAATGCTGGCAAACGTGTGAAAAAGAAAAAAGAACTGGTAGCCAAATGATGACTAAAGCACATAGTTAATTACAGACACTTAAAGTGGGTGTAATGACTTTTAATGGCTCTACATTTTCCACTTTCTTTTCTCCCTTATTTCAGTTTTAACTAGCTGTGTTAGTTGAGCGTACTTTGAGTTGAGTAATACAATGCAGTAGAAAGGAAATATTGTCTGAAATTTATAAATTAAACTTATATTCAGTAGATGTAGGCATTATTTCATTTATTTTCTATATTGAGCGATTTTTTTTTTTATCTGCTTTTTTTCTTGAGTCCTCACTATTTGATCAGTTTTTGAGATTTAACTTAAAATCTGTTTGTCAGATTTCTTCAGGGTTCCTCCTTAATTCTCATTTTAGCCAAAGGTTTTGAACCTCCCTACTGACACAGACAGATTTCCAGTATAGCTTAGGCATGTCATCCAGATAAAGCATCCATCCAGCATGTCAGCTGTGATGTCAGAAGCAGATTGGAGAGACCTTAGTCAGATTACGTATTTGTGGACATGAGTATGTTTGAGTGAGTGAGAGAGACAGGCTGACAGACAGACTGCAAGTTTGTCTGAGTGGCTTTTGTCCAGGGAGTCTTGCAGGCGTCTTGCATCATGGTTCCCTCCCCTCCAACAGCAGCGTCAGGGCAAAGGAAGGGACGTAACTGAGTAGGTCTGAACGCAGTCAGTGGGCCGGACGCTCTGACTCCTGTTGTGCTGTAACCGAAGTAGACTGGCTGTCTAAAGTCAAATTACAGGATAAAGCTATTGCTGCCTGGACAACACGTTAAAATGAGAAAAAAATTCACTGTGGTAATGAAGAGGCAAGGATTTTGGGTTTTTTTGTGGCAGTTTTTGGCGGTGGTGTGCAGGCAAATATCTTGGATATTTTGTTTTGACTGTAGGTCTGTTTTACTTAAAAGAAAAGGAAAGAAGTCACCTGACAGCTGTTCAAATGTTTTAGCTATAGCAGCTTTTAACAAGTAGACAGCTTGAGACTGATGTAAAACTTGGGTTAATGAGACTAAATACATTTGAGATTTAGTTGGTCAGAAAATACACCTGAGCAGTCCTCAGTCATGTGTGCCAATACATTTGGACCTCACCCTTGTTTGTGGACAGATAAATAGATCTTAGTGGGGCAAAGTCTGTCTGTCTTTGTCTGTTTCACTTTGTGTTGTGATGCTCCGCCCAAACTTTCTCCTTTTGGCAACAAATACTCATCTCCTGTTGGCTTGAAAGTGTCATGGTAAAGACAAAGTATTGAAACAGCCAAAGGAACTACTCAGTCATTCCTTCCTCAGCCAGCATTGTAACGGAGATGAGGCAGTTTATTGAATGGATGAAAATAATTTTTGAGATTGTTTTATTCTTTCTTTTTTTGTGTTAAAAATTACTCCTATTTTATAATATTTTTTTCTTGTCAATTTAAAGGCACCCTAAGGCCTATTTACAGTATCTGAAATATTGTCAGTTTTAGATCAATTCCCCAGCAGACCCCCTATGTATCTTAAAATCTCTGCACTAGAAAGGATTAGATGAAAGTCTGGCTTCTTTATGCAGTTATTCATTTATTTTGTCAAATTACATTCAAATGTCCCTTTTATATAAACTTCAGCTGGGAAGAAAAAGAGATTTTTATTAATCTAGCTTTTGGGTGGTGTAAAATCTGCATGTTAAATTCCTGCCCTTGAGACCTAATGTACATATTCCAACCTATTTGTGCATATGCACTGGATTTGTGTAATCCTGTATCCAAGAAGGGTTCCCTTTTTAAATTGCTTGTAACTCCAGTTCTGGCCCCATATACTAAATCCCATGTTTGAAAGTAAAGGAGGCTCAAAATGGCAAGTCAGTCTGGCTTTGCAGGCTGTCCGCAACTGCATTCCCGAAGCTCCTGAGGAATTAGCCCAAAGCTTCCTGCATATAACCCCACCACCGCCACCTTACATCGCAGCTTTGTAAATGTCTGGACAGCTGGGGCAACACAACAGGGAAATGAAGAATGCCATTTATTTGTCTTTTTTACCCTTCACTCAAGGCTTATTAAGCTACAGTGGACATTTAGCTCAATTAACTCTGTTCGAATGATGCTAAAATATACAGCACCTATAACCACAATGACTCTTAACATCTGCTTTAAATTAGGATTTTCTTTATCAGTCATTTGGGAAGGAGTTGGATTTTTAAAGTAGGCTGTAAGTGCCATGCATTTGTGTTGATCACATAATCTAACCAATTGCTTAAGTCTGCATAAGCACTGTTTGTTCATTTTTATCTATACCTGCTGCTACATGATGAGATCTCCTTTCACTAAACACATCAACAGATTTTCTTATAAAGTATATTTTATTTTTTAGTATTTTTGTAGGATTTAACTTTTATGGAAAACAAGGTGTACAATCCTTTGTCCATGGTGTGTTTTTTGTATTTTTTATTGGGCTCCACCACTGTCCACTAATTATCTGACTTCCTGTATTTTGTCTGATTTCCTATATTTTATCCCCTTTTGTCTTTCTTCTAGTGGTGAAAGAGTTCCAAGAGTACACAGAACCGGAGGATGGCACCCAGTCCTCCCCACAGAGACGGGCCCCGACAGCAGGGGAAGACGAGGCCGTTGTGCTACCACTTGGGGACAACACACTCACACACAACCTGGGCATTCCAGTGCTAATAGTTTGCACAAAGGTAAATTATTCAGACATGCCTGAAAGTCTGAATTAAAAGCAAAAAGATTCCTGTTGTTTGTATGGATTTCCTGGTTTGGTGTACAGTAATCCCTCGCTATATCGCGCTTCGACTTTCGCGGCTTCACTCTATCGCAGATTTTATATGCAAGTATATCTAAATATATATCGTGGATTTCTGCGGACAATGGGTCTTTTTATTTCTGGTACATGCTTCCTCAGTTGGTTTGCTCAGTTGATTTCATACACGGGATGCTATTCGCGGATGGCTGAGAAACTACCCTGTTTATAAGAGTGTGGGAGGGTTTATAAGGGCTTAAAATATATAAAAATAACCATATAAAAATATGGTTTCTACTTTGCGTATTTTCACCTTTCACCTTCTGGAATGCAACCGCCGCAATCGAGGAGGGATCACTGTACATCCAAATATGGTGTAAAGTACTAATCCTTATGACAGTTGTTGGATTAACCAGTCTCACTCTCTCCTGAAAAAGTGCAACTTCCCTTAATTCACACATGTGACCTCAACGAAAGTCTAATTTTTTTTTTTTTTAGAAATGATACTTCTTATAAAATCCAATCCCTCCAATGAGCTTTTGCCTATTGTTTTAGAGGGTGTGTTCACTGGGTTCAGTAGTTCCTCAAAGTTCTCTCACTTCAACAGTGTTGTCAGAAAAGTCTAGGGATACTTATCTTAGGATACGATCACTTAGTTCACACCCTCAGCAATGTCCTGCCACTCTCTCAGTTGTTGAATTGTTCTCCAGAACCTTTTGCAGCCACCTACAGACATGGTCCATAGGTTCTCTAAACTCCCCTTACACTATGGGGCTCTGCATTTTCAGCAGCTGCAGCCCTTCTAGTCCTCTTAGCTCTGAGTTCCCTGAGATAAACAGGCACAGAAAAGTCCCCTGCAACTTGTTTATAGCAGCTGTCATTCCTCTGATGGGTTCTTCTATCACCCCCTTGACGAGATCAGCTTTATGTTATGCTTTCGTGCCGCATTATCCTCTAAAAAGCTGCCATTATATAAGCTTGTTAACTCTCCAGGCAGACTAGTGTTGAAGACCAAGTGTAGCTGTCAGCAGGGCTTCACACGCTAGCTGTCACTAGAAAATGGTGAATGTGTTTTTTTTTTTTTTTTATCTTTGGTGCCTCTGTCTAGCATTTGTCAGAGGAAAAAGTATTCAAAATAGTTGTTCAATTAAAAAATAACGAAATTAGAAGTCTGACTTTTTCATAAAACTGTTTTTATTTTTCCTCTGAACCTCGCCCCTTCTGTCATGACTAAGCACTGAAGCTCCTTTAGAGACCAAGGGACAGGAAGTATTTCAGTTCTTTTCACTGCCCACGTGGCCCCTCAAAAGAGAAACTAGAGATGGTCATATTATGAGTTATGCCTGGTAGTATCAGATTTATCAGCCTCCCAAGGGGCACACTTGTTCTTATGACACTCACTGTTGTGTCATCCAGTGCACACCAGCTCCAACCTCAGTCTTTTGCTGTCATTGTCTTCAGCACCAGCTGATGGTGACAACCAGGCAGACTGATCTATATTGTGCTGTGAATTACTTATTATGAGAATTTTGTTTTGACACTTAGAGAAAAAATACATGGAGGGGGAGCGTATTTATGTGAACCACCCTGCCGCATCTCACTGTTAATGTGGATTGACAGATTTTTAGGAATGAATTGTATTTTTGTTCCAACAGAATCACAACGGAAAACACTGTCATCATAATACAGGCTTAAGACACAGAGCAGTGTAACCTTGTTCACTTGTGAATGCTTTTTTAAATTCAGTTTGTGTAATTAAAGTACATATCTTTTTATCTCTCTCAATCTTGTGTTCTTCAGTGTGACGCAGTCAGTGTACTAGAGAAGGAGCATGACTACAGAGAGGAGCACTTCGATTTCATCCAGTCCCACATCCGACGATTTTGCTTACAGTGTATCCTTTTAATGCAAAGTTGTTTTTGTTGTGTTTTTTTTGTTTGTTTTATATGACTCATGACCATTTATGTCATTACCCCAACGTTTGTTGCCTTCACTGACATGAACAGATGGAGCTGGCCTGATCTATACTTCAGTCAAAGAGGAGAAAAACCTGGACCTGCTTTACAAATATATAGTGCACAAGATGTATGAATTCCAGTTCACCACACCTGCCTTAGTGGTAGAGAAAGATGCAGTGTTCATGTAAGTCAAGCTTGAGTTTATTAGATTATCAGGGTTTCTTTGTTTTTGTTCTTCTCTTTTAAATATCTCTGTCTGTCATCATTGAAAGATTTGGGTAACATTGCTGACAAAACAGTGTACAGTGCCATCTTTCACTTGGTTGTTGTTATCAATAAAATTTGAATTTTTAATCCAAGGAAATACTTCATAATTATAATGATCTGGTTGGTTAAATCATATACAGAAACAGAACATGATACACCAACTGTAGTTGAACTGTCTCCTCCTCCCTTTCAGTCCATCTGGATGGGACAATGAGAAGAAAATTGGGATATTGCATGAAAACTTCACAACAGTCAGACCGGATGATCCATTTGAAGACTTTATCACGAAGCCTCCAATACGGAAGGTACGGCAATGCAAATACTGACAAAATGTAAACTGAGGTTCACATTTAAACCCAATTTCCAGTTACATAACCACATGCTTTCTGTGTTGCTCTTCTTCACAGCTGGTTCATGACAAAGAGATCAATGCAGAGGATGAGCAGGTATTCCTGATGAAGCAACAGGTATGTGTCTGTCTTATTTTGTTTTGCATATTTCACTGAGTAAGAATATGTCAGAAAATTTCCCATACTGACTTCAGATCCTCTCAGTGTTTTATAGATATCTTAAAACAAGATATGAACAGATTTGGTTACAATTTTGTGAAGTTCTAGACCAGAGGAGCAGTCCATTGTTGATGTTATGATTTTAGTTGAACCTGAACTGGCATTTTGACTATCAAACACATTTCCATGTTGCACTCATGTGTTGGTGAACATCTGAAACTTCCACATGACCAGTAACATTGCCTTCACTTCCTATTTTGTGGAGAAATAAACAAGGAAGTACAAAAATACAGAGAATGGCTTAAGCTTTTCAGGTTAAGGAAGTATTCAATGTTTGTAGACATGTCTTTTTGCTATATTCACTTTAGTTTTATCTGCACTGACTGTCCTTCTATTTATGGACATCTAAATAAAAGTGTACAGGGGTTGTTGGAAATTTCCCCCACTTATCTTACATATAACGTGCAGGTCTTCAAAATCAGATAAATGGTATAAATATGTATGTTCTTAAAATGCATTTGTGTGTGCATTGGAGCATTTTGAATGTGAATTAAGGCATTCACTGAACTTTTTAATTTTTCTCTGTAGTCTTTGCTAGCAAAGCAGCCAGCCACACCAACAAGAGGAGCAACAGTAAGTGTCTTAACATCCCCCAATGGTAATGGATGGATTTATTCCTTTTTCTTTTGACTGTATCATTTTTCCTTGTAATCACTGCCTTTCTCTGGTGTCTGTGTTGCAGGAGTCTCCAGGAAGGACAGCCTCAGGGTCTCCCAGGCCTGCAGGTCGCGCTGGCCAACCCACTGTGACCAGCGGCTCACCGATGGCTGCTGTCAAAAAGCCTGACCCTAACATGAAAGGTGGGAGCTCTAAGAGGGCTCATTTATTTTCATACGTGATTACTGAGAATCATACTTTGCGTAGTTTGTCCCTGAGGCTTGTACAGTCTTTTTATGATATTTAGTGGTCACATTTATTGAAACCAGTGTTGTAACCCCCACAAAAAACTGCTGTGATCACAATTCTTTCCATTCAATTCTGATCTCTCGGCTTTGAACTTTTTCCTCAATTGCTGCAATATTGCCCCCAAGAGGTAGGAACTAAAATAATTCACAGAACAATATATTGCTACTCATCTCCTAAGCAAACATATTGACTTTCTCTCCATCATTAAGTACAGAAGAGTAGGAGATTAATGCATTCCAACTTGAAAAATCGAATGTATGCTTAAACCTCATCCTTGTTGACTTTATTTCTGTGAAAGCAGATCAGATCTCAAAAAGGAAAGTTATGTTTGTAGCAACTTCAACACGTTTTCCTGATAAAGCACGCTTTGTGGAGTATGTCCTTGTCCAAACAGAGGCTCTTAAAATCGTATGCTGTGCAGATTGTAAAGCCCTCTGGGACTAACTTGTGATAGGGTGGTGCACATAGCAGAGTGCACTACACCATCACTTGAGAGAGGTTAAAGGGGCTTTTGTCTTCAACTTCACAGGATGAACAATTTGATTATATGTGGCAGGAAAAATATATGTGTATTTAAAGTAACTGAGGCTATAGTATTATATATGTTTGGTATTAAAGCAAGATCTGTTAATAATGATTGTGTTCTCAGTATGGTGGCTGATGGCTATTATCAAATGAGAACATGTACAATATGTTTTTAATCTTATGGTCTTTGACAAAAATACAAAAGTGGTTCTAAAATTATGTTTCTCCTGCAGCAGGGGCTGCCAATGAGGGAGTGCTGGCTAACTTCTTCAACAGTCTGTTGAGTAAAAAGACTGGAGCTCCAGGGAGCCCAGGAAGTGGAGCAGTTGGAGCTGGAGTTCAAGGGGCTGCCAAGAAAACAGGTACAACTTCTTATTCCAGTGCTCTCACCTCTGATTCCATTTAAAAATCTTCTTTCTTACAGGTTAGCAGATGTCTTTTTAGCAAGTTACATGTTATTGTTGACAACATGGACCTGTGCATAAAGATCCATCTTAGAGCATGGACAGCATGCACACTTCAGTCAAGACAAGAGGATTTAGAAACAGGGCCTTTTGTTGATGGAGGCTGTGGACCATTTTGCTGTCTGGAGTTTTATCTCTACAGCGTGAGAGAGAAGGTTAAAACAGGAGAAAAAGAAAAGTTGTCCTGTTTGACTGAACTTCTGACATCTGAGGAAACTTGTGACAGGCCTGTATGCACCAAACCTCTAATAAGTGCCCCCATGAAACTAATTTCACTCACTCCACGTCATGTCCCACTGCTCTTTTGCTCAACTAACTTCTTTACTTGTTTTATGACTTGTGTAACCTCAGCTGTTTTGCATGTCAACAGCCGTTATTTTCAGCTCGAGCCCATGTTTGTTTTACTTTGTTATATGACTGAAATATAACAAAGTCAGATACTGTTTTTGAAATGGCTGAATGTACCCAGTGAAACGTTGAGAGGAAAGATTGCATAACTCATCTCTGTCTGAGACCACTGACATGTACTTTTTGTTCCAGCGCTGAGCAGTGTTAACATCTTTGAGACCCAGCTGAAAGGATAATGCATGAGTACATGTTCCCTTTTTGTCTGATGATTAGTTTCGCATGTGTGTTAACCATGGCAGCGAGCCGCCAGTCTCCAGCATGGGACCGCATCACCATCCAACCCCCATCCATCCGCTTGCTGGCCATAGAAAACTGATATTTGTGAATATACACACAGACGCTACAGGAAATTACTTTTGGACTTTGTCTCCTGTTTTTTCTAAGGGCAGAAGCCGGGTTTGACTGACGTCCAGGCTGAGTTGGACAGGATGACTCGCAAACAAGACTCCATGGTTTCAGCTAACAACATACCACCGCCAACAGAGAACGAAGCGTGAAGGCAACAAAAACAGCTGCATCGTCCACTGCATTATTACTCTGGAAAAAATACATGTACATGTGAGCATAAAAAGAAAAAAAATGACCAAACTCCCAATGTCTATATCAGTCAGCACACACAGTGGTTTCACCAAAATGAGTTTCACATACTATCAGATATTTTGGTGTTTTGGTGAGATGGGAAGAGAGAGGTAACAGCAGTGGAGGTGTTAATGAGGTGATGTGTGCTGAAGGCTTGGCTTTATTTCTGTCCTCTCTTCCACTGTAAAAGTTATTTTGTGAGAGATGTCAGTTTATGGAAATGTGTGCACACTCCCTGGCAGCCAGCCCGATGTGCTGGACTACAGGTCCCCCAGTTTGTGGGGTGAAACACCCTCTCCTCATGGGTTTAAAGAGTGGAAATATTACTGGTCCTGTGGCCTCCGGTTCAGCTTATCTCATGGAAGGAATTTGGTCACGATTGGAAAGATATTTAAACTTTAAATATATTCATTGAGAAAAATGATTAAAGTACTTGCAAACATATGTAGTATGTAAAAATGTTGGATATGATACTGATGTATTTATACAAAGTTCCTCCTTTTTATTTTATTTTGTGCACCATTTATCGGTTAAAGGAAACATTCATCTATATCGCATAACATGCCACTGACGTCATGACACTAATATGACAAGTCCAGATAGCTGATAGCATATCATATCATTTGCTCTAATCATCTCGAAGGATTCTGTAAATATAAATACAAAAAAAATCTATTCAGGTTAACTTTTGATTTTGTATAAAATGCAATTCTGTCCAAATTCTGAAAATAGCTTCTTTGATTAAATGAGATTAGTTGGGATTCGGCAGGCTCAGAGGTTACAGCATAATCGCTTCTTTAGCTACAGGTGTGTATATTTGGGGAGGGGGTTGGGCAGCATCTTTCCTACTATAACTCCTAAGTGCCTCGCACAGTTAGCTGTTTATGTCATAGTAGAGGTGCTTGTCTACATAAGAGGAAATGCACTGTAGCACCATCGGTTAAAAGGTTTTTGTCCATTTCTTGTCATCCAAATAATTTATTTCATTTTACATTTTTGTTAATGTACAACAAGCCTGTGGTCTCTGTTATTTTCAGAAATAAGCTTTCTGTGGCCTAGTCGATAGTGTTCAATAGAGAAATAGACGGAATGCCTTCATACAAACTGTAAAGGCTGCAGACGTTGAGAAGAAACCACATGATGGAACTTTTGGGTCCCCCAGACAAACACTTACTGTGGTTGTAGCCACTTGCTTTGCAGCCAAAAGACACAATGATTTGTTGTGGTTTGAACAAAATGAGATATTGTATCCTTTAGTGTATGACAGTACTGTCCTTTTGGTTTCACATGTTTTAATCACACTGTACTTCACATGTCAGTTAAAACATTCCCAGTTTCTACATGAAGTAGTTGTAGAAACACATCCCTGTAGGAAACCTGTTTGTCCAATCTGGTCTTTTTGTTCAGTCTCTTTCAGTGCCCATTTAAAATGACGACCTCTTTGCCTTCAATGTACAGCTAACAGTTTGTCACACTGGGCGCCCTGCCTTCACAGGAATGCTCCTAATTAATTTGTGTGTCCTTAAGTGGTTGCTTAATTTTCTTCCTCTCTTCTCTCTTTTTTTTAAACTTAAAACCATTATACTGTACCATATCAGATAATCTGTAACATCATTTTTGGTTTCACAACACCAAGATTTAATCAAAATTAATTAAATGTATATTACCATTCTTAAATCTGTATACAAGGCCCTACTTAATCCTATGGATAGTGTACATCAGTAGCTTTCACAGAATTAATGGCAAGTGTGAAGAGTGCAGCTATTTGCTATTCAAATAATGGCAAAAAAAAGGAAAACTGGAGTGAATTGGGACATGGAACCAAAGATGCATATTAGTCACTGTTTCTTGCTTTTGTAGTCGCTAATCCTCCATAAGATTAACCAGTGGCCATTTTTTTTTGTAAAACTCGTGCATAGAGCCCTTGCATTCCAAACTACAGGCCTGTCTATGAACTCTTGTTTTGAATAACACCCTTAAAAAAATGGTAGAAATGCCTTACTTACTCCACTCAATTATATCTGGGGTTTCAGGAGTCAAAGGAAAAATAAATACCATCAGTGTAGAGTAGATTATGGTAAATTATCTAATCTGGTCTAAAAATACAATGCAATTTATTTTTTATTTGCTCTGTAAGGGAATAACCACAAGACCATGTTGGTGTACAGTCTATTTCATGCATGATTTAATTTGTTGTGAAAATGATGCTACACAATTTTTCTGGATTTACTTTTGATCAAAATGAAGCACTGCTTGTTTTTATTTGTCCTTTTTATTTTATTTTTATTTTTTGTGACTGGGTGGAATGTGCACCTGAGGGTCTGTTGCCGAAGTGGACGAAGCACAATTAAAGAACAGCCAGGAGCAGCACCGCCACATGTTCAAATAAGCACTTTTCCTCGGACACTTGTATCACTTCCCTATTGGTACAGTTTAAGATACAGAATGCTTTTTTTTTTTTCATCTTGCCTTGCCTTTCTTGAACATTTAGTAATGAACCAAGAAGTTGACCTACACAGAAAAACGTAATTATTTATCTGCATTTGCTGCTTAAATTATGGGAGGTGCCCGTGGTGGTTAACTATGGAATACGCCCTTTCGGCTGGTGATATTGTACATTTAATATCAATCCTCCAGATATCCTTCTCATTATACCTTTTTACTAGGGATGTTTTTGGGACATCTTAAAGTAGATCAACCAAATAAATGTCCATTCACTTTCAGGTTTGTCCTTTTTGTCCATGAAATGTTGCCTTGTTTGTGTTTACATCTTATTAAGGCATGTTTTTTTTTTTTTTTTTTTTTTCCAGAAATTATTTTGCCCATAAACACTTTGTTTGAAATGTCACCCTAACCTGATGCTTCTCCATAAAAGGTGGCCACACTAATTTGGCATTTAGCTGAGTGGAATGAAGTGCTCTCATGCTGCTTGGTTTCAAAGCTGTACCTGCTCTTTGTAAAGATTGGACGTTGCTCCCAAGATTGAATAATGAACAGATGTTGTAACTTTTTGTACTCAGACGTCAGTTGAAAGCAACTGCCTCTTCACATCCTAACTGAATTGCCTTCGACCACTATTTTCAGTCTACATCTATACGAGACTATGAGCTTCTGCTTCCAGTCCTTTTGTATTCAGGATATCAAGACATTGTAAGCACATGGCTGGCTGCATTTTTTTGTGTCCCTGGATTAATTCAGAAGTTTGATTGTATGACTTTAACACAATTCTGTAGCCTCTAAGCTGCCATGTGGATTCTAGCTTCTTACGCCGACAAAGATAAGGAAAATGTTTATCAGACCCCTGGCTTCAATAAAAACCAAGAATCCAAACCTTGGTTGACTTCCATGTTTTTTTTTCTGTGTATTTGTGTTTTTGATTTTTCATGTTACGGTAAAACACATTTTAACACAACTTTTTTTTTACTTTATTCACCCCCACACTAAAGCACAAAACTATATGAAATAGTGACATTATGAATCAATGACAACTATGATGCCAATTGCTCAATAATAATAGAAATATGCATATAAAAATAACAGTTTAACATTACACTATAAGATAACTGCAGGTTAAAAGATTTCAAATGTGTGTCATATTGTAGTTGTAACAATTGTGCTAACATGCATTTGAATTAAGTATTATGAAAGGTGAAAGTACAATCTTGACGTATTCTAATGCAACGTGTTTCCCACTTTCTCTCTTTTCCACCTTTATGATTTAAGTTCTCAGCAGATTTCTTAAATCTGAATTTATTCAGCTGAGCTTGTTTGCTCTGTGACTTTAACACAGTCCTTTTGTGTTTAATTGCCTGTATCCTGTCAAATACACGTTTAGTGCTTCTGTCATCGCAGTTTGCAGCTCTGCACATTGTGCTGGCTGAGGTATTGCTATGGGAACATTTTGTGAACTGAGCATGCTCGTTTGTATTACACATTTAAGTGTAGCTGAAAATAACTCAAGTCGACTGGCTTCACAATTAAAGGATGATATCTGCCCGAATGCAACATTCAGGTATCAGATAACACTTTTCTAGCATCTCTAGCCATCTGCCATCACCTAGGCAACCTTTTTATTACAACTAAATACCATAAGAGGGCAGTAAGGTACAGGGAAGCACAGTTCAGATCATTTAACTGGGCCTGTCCCTGTATCCTGAAAGTTTACTTGACATGATTGGCATAAAATGACGTGACATAAACCCAGACTGTTTTGCTGCCACACCTCCATCAGCCACTCTGAGGACAGGCGTAATCTATTATAATCTGACTGTAATGCTTTACAGACCTCTGCTTGTTATCTAAAATGCTCAGTCTCCTGTTTTAACAACTTGGATGGGCCATCCTGCCACACACTGATGATAAGCTTCTGCAGATGATGCAACAAAAGCTAAGATAAAATACAGTAGTGGTGAAGATAAAGTGCAGCACAAACTCCCTGCAAAAAAAAAAAACAGATGTGCAGCCACACTGTAGTCCTCTGGAGAGTAACGCAGTCATTTTCATCAGGCCTGGCTGGAGGGAAACTTGCAGGCTGCAGAGGCAAAAAAAAAGAAGAGGAGAGGCAGACAAACAGGCAGCACAGCTCGGTCTTGTCGGCGTGGTTCCGGCTGGATTTTTTTTCTTTTCTTTTTTTTTTTTGCAGGCTGTTTGGGAACACTTAAATCGGGCGCAGAGCCTGCACAAGAATGTGCAGTTTTCAGAGGGGCGGGGACAAGAGAGCAGCCGCGCATCCACAGCGAGCCGAGCGGCGTTTGGGCAAACCTCACCGCAGGCTGCTGTGGAGAACAGCCCCAAGTTTACAATAGGAAACAACACGGCTGCTCCTCTCTCACGGCTCTCTCTCTCTCTCTCTCTCTCTCTCTCTCTCGTCTCTCTCAGTTCTTCTGGGCCGGGATGAGTGGCTGTTCTTCGGCCTCAGAGAGAACTCAATAAGCACTAAGGTACGCGTTTTTTTTTTTTGTTCCTCCGAGCTGCAGAACCAGCCAGGCTCGTCCACAGCAAAGTGACAACCGGGACTCGAACAAGTGAGCCGCTTAGCAGAGTTGGACGAGCGGCTATTTGGGGACAGACGCAACATTTGTATCCCGCGGAGGAAACACCGCGGCCGGATCCTCCTGCGCGTAATGCCAAAGAGCGCTTTCCGCGGCTGTTTCCCCGCGGGGTGGCCGTGAAAAAAAAAAGTGGAGCGACTGGTTTTCCTTTTTTTTTTTTTTTTGTCTCCATCCACCACCTCCAGCCTGCATGGAACAAAGTGTGCTTTATGAGACGCGACCTGCGCCCTGAGCTGGGCACTCCGGGCCGGTCCGCGGTACGCCGTGCCGTTTCCATCCGAGAGCCTTCCCAGCGCCTCCCGACGCCGTCATGAGGACCAGCGAGGAGCCGGACGGCTTCGACGGCGAGGCCTCCAACACCTCCATGATCTCCGGGACCAGCAGCCCGTACCAGCCCACCACCGAGCCCGTCCACGCGAGGAACGTGCTCGGGGGGATACGGTGCGACGTGGAGTACCTCAAGTCCTACTTTGGGCTTTTAAAGCTGGTGGAAGTGGTAAGTTTTTTGCGCGCCGCCGAGCATCAGAGTGAGTGGACCAAAGTGTGACGCACCACCGGCGGATAACACCGAGCAGCCACTAACGCACAGGACACACCGAGTCTGCTCTTTATGATCACAAGATGAAACTGTTATCACCTCTATCCCTGAAGTGGTAGAGCCATAATGAACATGTTGGTTGAGGTAGATGTGTTTACCCTGCACCACATCCCTCCAGGGGTGAGGTTGCTAAGGATCACCATTCTCAAGTCAGCCATGCTTTGCACACCTTGCCAAACATGTGACTCTTATTTTGAAGGATATCCATCAGATCCCAGCGGTTTGGTGCTTTTAGTGCCTTTGGAGTCATCTTATAGGCTTTTTGCTTTGTCATATTTTCTGTCACTTGTCCCAGACTGGTGTTTCTTGATAACTTTTGGTGCGAATGTTTGCGAGGAGGTCGAAAATGACCTTTCCAACATGTGGCTGCTCTGTGTTATTCATCTGCTGCTGTCAGCCCTTAAATGTGTTCAGCAGCTGTGCGTCCACTCAGCCGCTCACCTGGTGATACCTGTGTATTTAATTAGGTCTTAACTGCTCTTGGAGAAAGAAAATGTAATTATCACCATTTCTTTGTCAGGGTGGGGGAAAAAAACACTGTGACTTTAAATCAGTACACCTAAACCAGATGTCTGAACTCAGACAGAGGCAACAACAAAGCAAAATGAGGGCTCCCAAAGCTCTGACAATTCACCAGGGGAGGAAATATCTATCAAGCCAGAGCCATTTCTCTTCTTCTGGTGCCAGAAATCTCAGACGCAGGCCTGCACACTCATACACATGAAGTAGTGTGTCTACACCAGGGCAAACTGTGGCGCTGAGGAAACTAGCAATTACCTCTAACAATGTTTGTGGATAGCTCAGGCAAACTAAACTGCTGAAAGATAATAACGCTGCAGAGCTCTGGCCTCTCTGCTTTACTTTAAAAACTTTTAACCCCGGAAAAAGTTTTGTTTGAAAACAGTTTTTCGGTTTGTGGGTGGCTGAGAGTCCCGCTGGTCCCACAGAGGAGCACATCCAACCTGCGCTGTAGCACACACCTGTGATGTTTACCTCTGCGTACGTGGGAAGTCAGGACAGGACGCCATCTGTCATTGGCGTGGGAGACTTTTGGAGCAGGCAGTGACTTGAGAGGAAGATTCATATTCACAGTCTTCATCTGTTTCACAGCAAATGATTTATCCTTGACTTGGCAGCTCAGTGGCGCCACAAAAAGAATTTTATTTCTGCATTTCCTCAACATTCCTTCAGCTGCAGAGGCTCCCCACTGATAGAGAAATGTAATACAAAAAAAAGTCTTATTATTCAAGCATGCAGTCATGCTGGTGCCTGGCTTTAGGGTTCAAATGGGATTGCCTATAAATGCACATGATGTTTTAAATAGCTTAATCAGGGCCCACAGGTAGGGCTGGGTCTCATCTAATATGTGTCCCTACAATATCTGAATTTCAGCACTGATACAGTTCATTTTTTATACCTTGCATTAAGCAATATATGGACGATTCTTTTTTCAGCAAACACAATAAGCTATACAAAAACTTAAACAAAGTTTTTATATGCACAAAAAGTATTTAGGTTCAGTCACAACCTAAGTGACTGACCTAGTTTAATTACCACCTCAGTGTCCACATATGCAAAAAGCAGAAGATAAAACATGCTCAGAATACTGCAAGACCTTAAAGTAAAATGGAAATGCTGCAACAAAGCACACTGTCAGAAAAAGGTGGAAATGCCATGTGGATATTCCAGAGGTATGCTAATGAAATTCCAAGTGTATAAGCATTATCTTAGCTCCTATTACTAATCTTCTATTTACACTCACTGTGTTTGTGAATGATTTGTTCAACATTGATACCGACTTTCCAGTTTGAGCCGGTCATACCCCCTTTACCGACAAGGACAGGACCATTGAAAGTCATCCAAGTTTACATTCGATTTCTCAGAGGAGGCCCTACAAGGCTTGTTGCCAAACATTAATAGCTTCACTGGCTTGCATTTTTACTGCTCTGTCCTCTAATCGTTTAACTCTGTGCCAGCTGAGGCCGTGTGATGATCTTTTAGAACTAAATAGATGAACAATGCAATGCTGACTCCATTACTGTACTGTACAAGCACCTAATGTAGCACATTTTCTGCTTAATCTGGGAGCACTGCGACGCTAACAAGGTGCTGCCTGTTATTTATATTGCTGCGTTGACAGAAAGTTGTTCTGTAGCTGAAAGGGCAGCAGTAGTCTTGTGTTAATAGATCATCTTTGTGGGGAAATCTGTTATATGGTGTAATGATTAATATCAATGCAAAATGGACTAGTAGGGCAGAATATATGCTGCATTGCACCACATGCTTCTTTAAAAGATCCAAACACCTTTTTGCACACATGAATGAAGTTGAGTGAATGAGTTTTGCTGTGTAAAGGCAGGTTGAATGTGGTGATATCAGTCTGACCAATCAGGCCTACATGCGCCACCAACCCCTCTGCCAATGTCCTTAAGACTTTGTCGAGGAAATGGTTATTATGTGACCTCCATGCCCAGGCCTTGTTTACACAAAGGCAGTAGTTACAAATCACTTTGATCCACGTTAACTGAGAATTTCTGTTTTCCTCTGCACAGACCAGGGTGCTAATAGTGTGGCTGCTTCACAATAGAGCTCTAAATTGCATTTGCACGGGCCTTTAAAAGAGCCAGTCAGGCTGCTGCTTGCCCTGTGCTGATTGGAAACAACCACCAGTAGGGTGTAACCTAACCCAGGTGTGTCCATCTCAACAGCAGGTTTGTCTTTGTCTCTTTGCTGTGACTGGGTCAACAGAGTCCAGCTGATATTCAGCTCACACCCCTCCACACTGACAGCAATTTGATACCTTGCAAGGCGTGACGGTACACCAATCAAACTCTTTGTTTCCCAGCAAGCGTTAATGCCTTCATGATGAAAAACAGATCGCTCATGATAGTGCATGAACTGCACATTTCCCTTTTTTAAAGCATGATTCCAGCAAGTGGTAATTAAATGTTATGATATGGTGTTTTTTTTTTTTTTTTAATTTTTTTTTTTTTATTTCCGTCGGTTAATGTTGTGTAATGAAGTTAACAGATGCTCCCAAATGTCAGCAAGCACTTCCTGTTTTGAGAGAGACGCCATATGCTCCATTCTCTTCTGGTTGAAACATTACTTATTCGGAGCTTGTAGGCCGACATAAAGACAACAAGAATGTGGTGCATGCATTTGGTGAGACATGCCGTTGCCTACATACACTTACCTTATTCTCTGGGGTGAAATAAACCCTGTATTCAGGCTACATTTACATCATATAGATGACTGTGGGCTGCTGTTAGAACATATTCAATATTTTAAGGTAATTTTTTTGTGCATGAGGTCCCATAGCACGAGGAGTGCAGCATATAATGTTGCATAGCCTCTGCAGCAAGGCCTCTTTTCTCCTTCATTAATGTTCTGTCCACAGCAGATGGTGTATAAGAAGGGGGGTCTGAGTCCAAGAGGCCTTTAAAGGCCCATAATAACGTGGATAATCCCAAAGATAAAGATGTGAGTGCATGCAGGAGAGAGAAGAGAAAGAGAGTAATGCAAGCACAATGAACAGGTTGCGTAGGGGTGAAGGTTGACATAAAATCATTACTTACAAGATTATCCAGTATGGTGCTTTGTGATCCCCCGCCCCCCTGTGGCTGCCTGACACCTGCTACACAGGGACTCAGAGAAAGCAATATGCTCTCTTTTAGAGACATTACATCATCCCTCAACCCAAGCAACTCTCCACTTCTGTTTGGGTGTAACCTTTTTGGTTGTGTTACAGTCACAGACGGACTGCTCTCCAACTACATGCTCTAATGACGCTTCAACAGCTGCACAAAATAAAACTTTTGTCTTGACAATGACCAGCTCCGTGGGTTTGCTGTCTCCTGTCTTTGCTTTAGCGTGTCACTGGTAATGTGAAGGCTGCATATGCATCCTGTGAGGTGATGTCTCAGCCAAAGAGTTGAAGGATTGGACGGTTAACAAACGTTAATATATAAACTTTGGCTGTTGGTTGGCTATCAAGCTGCAGAGAGCTTGGGGAGAGGAGGAGGGGTCTTCTGCTAATGAGACTGAGACTTTGTTCTTGAATGTATTTGTTCAGCAGTGTAGAACAATGAGCAAAGCAACCAGCAGTGGTGGATTCAGGTTGCATTGATCCATATTGGGTTTTACAAACAATCACAGTGTTAGGTTTTTAAAAAGTCTTCAGTGATAAAACCTTTGTATGTGGACATTTTGGAGTCGGATTAGCTCCTAGGTTCAAAGTCTTAGAGGCTTTTCTGCAAAAGAAAAGAGATGACTCCTTTATCCTCCCAAAAACCATTGCTGTACAGTTGAATTTCAGCCACAAAAAAGTTGTCGCAAAAAATAAATAAGTCCCAAATTGTATACCGAAAACAGGTAAATATAAGTGGAAAGTATATCCATTCCCTGTTCTCTATTGTCAGTTATTCACCATTCAAAGCTGGACTTTATTATTTATGATCTGTTTGAATATACTAGGCACACTCACACACACACACACACACACACACATACAAACAGTAGGTGACAGCTTCTATTCTACCTCCATATCAATAGCAGTTTGGGCACAGCTTTGCACTGAGAGCACACAGCCCTCTGATATGTGTGTCTGTGGGTTTATGCTTGTTTGAATAAATCTATTCTTGTCAATTCTGTTGTAATGGAGGCAAAACATTTGTGAGGATTGCAAGATTATCTTGATATGGAGCTTACGCTGGAGACTCCATGTGGGTGTGTATTACAACACACAGTGTTATGTCACTTGTTACTGGAACAAGAATGGGCATTTTTGAAAAAAACATGTTCTTAAATGTTTTCTATGGATACCTTTGCTTTTGAACAGTTTACTTAAGCTTTATTTTAGACGCCTCTCAATAACACTTCTGTGTTATCCGATTTTACATAGATCAAATTCAATTGTTATTCCTTGTTCCCATGTCACATATAACCGCCATGTGATTGTCTCTGTAATGTTTTTACTTCTCTTAATGCCCACCTAAAATGCTTTAGATAATTTAACTACATCCCATGCCTTGACTTTATTGCCCTGATGACACAGAGGAACGGTTTCAACGAGGTTGGCGTCCTGGTTTAATAATGATTTGTTGGTCTTGCCATGTGTAAATGGTGCTCATCCAAGCTCAATGTTGCCTGTGTTGCCTGGAATAATAGCTCTGCATTATATAAACCTGCCCTCTCTGCTGCCGGGGGTTCTTATATAGCCAAACTAATACGTGAAAATTAAAACAACCCCAAATTCCTCTTCGTGACTTTTGTATGCTGTTGTAACAATTACTTCCTGGGCTGTGCGCACACCTACACACACACGGAAATTACACCAAAACTGACCACCCCTGGCAATCCACATGCTTCTGTTAATCACTTTATGAGCTTTATTGAAAAAAATCAATACCATCAGAGACCAGATCATTAGCATAAGTCATCAAAGCAACCTAGAGCAGCAAGACATCCAGTGTCTGACGGATGGAAAAGAAGCTGCTAATGAAGCAGCACTTTACTCATCTGTTTGTGACTGACTCCTGCAGCTTATAGAAACTTTACCCTGCCTTTTGCTGTTTGTGTTTTCTGCAGTCATAGTGTTATAACAGAGTTGGTGAGCTGGAACAAATTTCTGGTTTTTTTTTTTCTTAGAGAAGAGCAGAGAAAGCACGTGTCAACAAAATATTTTGCTCAACCTCTTAATCTTTCCCACTCAAGCTGTGACTACATACCATTTGTTGTTTTTATGTCCTGTGTGGCCATTTTTAAATCAGCCATGACAACTTTAGATTTACTTTGCATGAAATTACACTAACAGAGATTTCATGCAACTTCTAGGTACGTATTGCAAATGAAGAATGAGGAAAGAAAACCTTTAACACCACGTCCTTCGCAGTAAAATGTCATCTGCTTATGCAAAACTGGCCCTTGCAGTTTGCATGAACATTTGTAAATCTCATGTAATCAAACCCGCGTGTGGTGCAGGATCTCATTTCAGTCCCAGTGTACCTTATGTGGTAAGTATAGAAAGAAACAAAGATAACACAAAAGGCATACCTTAGTCGTCAATCAAACTGCTCTTCCAGGCACAAGTACAAGTACAGCATATGATACAACACGTCAAACCTGTCCCGCTCTGGTAGACCAAGCAGATCTGGTCTAAACTGGTTTGAATTCGGTTGCTTTAAGTCTGAATATGTTGCAGTGGCATTCTCTTGGTTCTGTTATGTCTCCGGGTCTTGGGCTGCTCAGAGCCAATCGGTAATCTGTGTGTGGTTTCGTCGGGGTCTAGATGGCAGGAGAACACCTAAATAGCAGAATTCCTCCCATACTGTGGTTTGCTGATGGATGTTGGCTGGATGGAGGCATCTTCACAGACTGCCAAGACCGGGACTCGTGAGATGGGCTCATGGCCTCTGGTCTATTCATGGGATGATCACTTCATCATCTGGAAAGCTTGGACTCAGCACTAACCAAAACTTACATAAAGTTGCAAAAATGGCTTGACCTACAGTAACCTTACTGCAAGAGCATTATGACCGGCATTTATTTAGAAATGATGTTACTCACTAGCACCTATAATGCAGTACTTTTTTGTAGACTTGTTCAAATTATGGGATAATTTGGACTTTTAGGGTTTGACTGATATCACAGTCATTTAGAATGTGAGACATTTAAAATACACAGTAAACTCAACATGTCCTTCTGTTGTTCTTCCTCTCCTGTCTCTCTCTTGGACTCTCACTTCAGGTTCTGTCACTTATTGGATTCATCTGCATAGAGACGATCATGATGTGTTCTCCCTGCGGAGGGGTCTACTTCTTCGAGTTCGTCAGCTGCAGTGCCTTCGTGGTGACAGGAGTGCTCCTCCTGATCTTCAGCCTCAACCTGCACACCAAGGTGCCCCACGTCAACTGGAGCCTCACGGTAGGTACAGAGGCACGAGATGTCATAGCACCAGACACATGATAGTTCTGACTTGTACAACAACAGGTTCTTGGTAAGTGATGTGACTAAAGTTTGAGACATGATGGTAGCTGCTCGCAAATCCTTTGTTTGACAGTGTTTTTTTAAGGTTTTAACTCTAGACATTACAAGGCTACGACATGTAAGCTGGGCCTTTAGACAATGTGTGTCAGTATACTGCACATAACACAACAATATGATGGACTACGGCTACAGTCAATTTGTGAAAATGATATACATGTTTAACTATGTCGTGTGAGGTGATTCTGTGTCATATTGTTCTCATATTTGGTCAGAGAGCCTGACTGACAGATTATTACTTAAATCCAGCAACACAAGCTTTATTTTATCATTGAAAATTGAAAAACACTGGTCTGATATGTGTCTAATATTGTTTCCAAGGTTGTAAGCTTAAAGCAAATGTTAGCATTCTAAACTATGATGATGAGCATGTTAACGTGGTAAACATCAGCATGTTTGCACTGGCATTGTGGGCATGCTGGCATTAGAATTGAGTGCCACAGAAAACAGATCATTAAATCACACAGTCAAGCTGTCTAACTATTCATGAAATAATGGTCATGAATATCATATCGTAATATCAAACAAATCAATGTTGTTTTACCAAGTGGATGAAGTATATATGCTTTTGTATTCATTATAAGGCTCAGCACAAGCTCATTATACAAGCCAAACAATGAAACTTTAGAGAGCACAGAGCTGGTTGGGAGAGCATACAGTTTCAGTGTTAGCAGGAAATGCATTGTCAGCTGTAAGCAAATGAGTTGGTGGGTGTTCTCCAGCAGATACTGGTTGCCTTTCAGTATTTGCCTACATGCACACGTTGGCGTGTTCTGAGCTGCAGCCAAGTATCCTTTACACAGGGGAGTGGAAAAAAATGTCTGCAACTGTATTTCCAGAGGCCACACAGCGTACATATCGTAGTAAAGCAGTGGATGTTGAGCCAGATGTCCAAATCCAACCATAGCTATCAGATTGCTTCATGGTATCCTTGGTACAATATTCCACCTCAAACATGAAGGGAGGGTGTGCCTTTGGCTTCTACTTTTGGCAGAATAACACCAAATGAAAGCTTTTTACAGTCTCTGAGAGGCAGTTCATATAATCTAAAATCCTTCTGTTCAATCTTTTTCTGAGACGTTCTGTTACTTTTCTCCCGAGGCTTTTGCATGTCAACTCTGACTAGTTAAGTCTTTTTCCACTCAGGTGATTAATAGTCCAGAAATATGTAATAAACATGTATTGTTTGTGTGTGTGTGTGTAAGTGTGAGTGTGTGTGCGCAGAGGCATGCGTGGAAGGAAGCTTGGTCGTGGGCTGCCATTAGACTCACAGAGGAGGTTGTTCTTCAAAGACGTTAGACTGTGGTGGGCCGCGGTTTGGCTCAGTGGTATTGCTGGAAACATGCTGTTAGGCACAATGACATTGACTCTTAATACTTTTTTTTTAAAAAGAATATATATTTGGAGAACAACAAATTCTGTGTTTACATTGCAAAAAGCCTCTGCTCCTCACTGTTAGTTAGACTTAAAGTCAGTGGAGATTACACCATCTCTTCTCTGGCTCCAAACTTCAGCTAACAATCCCATGATGCTCAGTTCCACTCCAGTTGTCGGCTGGACCCCACGCTGTTTATGTCTGTCAAGTTCAAAGTGGCTGCCATCCCATTGAGCCCCTGGGAATTTCACCATGAGTAAGCATTTCAGAGTGTTAACCAACTGTTAACCCGTCTGCTGCCTCCCTCTGTTTCTAAACCCTGGACTGACGCTGCCATTCCTCCTCTGCGGACTGTTTTATAATGCGGTCGAGAGTCTCAGAAGGTTGGTTTTGATTGTGCAATTATGTGCTATGTGATCCCATCTCCTCCAGTTCACCCTCTATGATGACTTTGGCAGTGCGGAGGGGGAAGCACAGACCCTGACCCCCACCCCCTCCCCCCTTTCGACACCGAAATGAATGCAGTCGTGGGACCTTCTTGGTGACTGTTAGTTATTAAGTCGTTCTTCGGGGGGTTTAGTTTGCGTGAACAAGCTTGTTTTGCACAGTCGGCTAGAGACACAGATAAAGGCAGACTGCTCGCTGCATTGTTTTCCTAAATCGCACAGCCAAATAACTGTCAGCCATGCTGAGGGGCTGTGGGACAGAAATGGGCCATTCACAGCCTAAAGGGGAGGGAGAGAGGGACATTAGTGTTGCTATTCTCCTTTTAAAAGGAGAGCAACGGTTTGAGTACCCTGCCAGAGTGCCCAGTATATTCTGGTTGTTTTGTTCTGTGAGCAGACAGTATCTCATCAGAGTTAACGCATGAATGAATGGGAATGTTATAGAGAAGGCCATTGGTGGACTCTAACTGGACTTGTCACAGCCTTACAGGGAGGTTGGCACGAGAAATATCACTGCAAAACAGGACCAGGACCCCCGCATTCATTCACTGATGGATAATATTGTGCGCAAAAGATTCCTGATGGGTTGAAACAGAATTCACCCTTGTTTCTCATCCTTTCTCTGCTTGACCCCCTGTTATTCTGCCAGTAATGATCTCTCTTTGCTGAATCCACACACGGCTGAGGTTTGTGGTTATTATTAGCTGTAGTCATTAATCCATCATCAGTTCAGACCAGAGACCACTTAACCCATGTTGTATTTACTCTACCTGCAAGTGGAATCCAATAAAAGCTATCTTGGTTTTGACAGCTGAAGTTTGCCACCCAAGCAGACAAAAGACGTGAAATATTCACTACTCGTCTTTATTCGCCTTTCAAAAAGAATCAGGCAAAGATGCGAAAGCGGAGAGATGTTTTATTCTTGTGTGAAGCTTTCAGGCCCCCTTGTGACTTGTTGTCAAGAGAATAAAACTCATAATTAGTGTTCTGCTGCATCCTTTAAGGTTTCCTTAGTTGCGGTCCAGTGAGTATTTCTAGTTTCTATCTTGAGAGCACAACAGGAACGTAGAACCACATAAAGTAACATGGAACATTTTGTGTTTTTTATAAAAATAATCCTTAAAAGAAAAGCCCTGTTTTGTGCACAAACCTGATGTAACAATGCAAAATGAAAATATTACAGATTTTTTTATTACAGGCCTGATCTTGGTTTCTTCTGTTTATATTTCTTTTCTGTGTTAGCTTATTTTACTGTTGCACTGTGCATGCAAGAGATGAAGTCATGAGGCTTTGTCCTTTCAAAAGGTTCAAAGTTGACAACTGGATGTCATCCCATACTGTGTAACTGCTTGTTAAGCAGATAAGTGTAATATTTTAAAATGAATTTATAGTTCACAGACTGAGATTAAACTTTAAAGGTCAAGTAGTTTATATATCTTTAAAGCATACTGGTTTTGTTCAGTGCTCTAGATAGAGAGACGACTGTAAAACAATGAGAGGAGCCAATAATAAGCCAGAGTCACTGGTTTGGTTCAGTCTGTGCTTGTGTTATTTAAGGTTTTACAGAGTGCTGGCCTGGTTAAAACGTGGAATGTGTAAAAGAGTGAAGCACAGGGACTGCGCTGACTAGATCTTCAGAGAATATGGGATCTTCAGCTGCACATGAGAACAGGAGAGTGGAACGCGAATATACAGTATTTCTTGTTTAACCAGTTGGCCGAGGTAGTATGTATGTGTGTGTTGGGATCAGTGTTTATAGTGTGTGTTGGGATCTGTGTTGAGTGTGTGTGTGTGTAGAGTAGGGTTATGCTTTCGTTTAAAGGTCAAGATTATAACACTGGTGCACACTGACGGTGCCAGTTCCCATGAGGTGGAGTGGTTCCATAAAAATGCGTTACTGGTTAAAACTCGGTGGCAAAACGTCACCATTTTAATGCCGTGCTGAACTGTCAGGGCTTGTGTATGTGAGTCTGTTTCAGTGTCTGTGACATCGCTGTTGTATGAGCTTTGTGTGTCATATGAGAGACCAACGTCTGCCGTGATCACAATCATGCATCTGATCACGAGGGCTGTGACCTAGTCATGCTGAGCGACTTCATTATTAACCCTTCCCTAACTGTCTGCTCAGGCTGAAAACAGGAGGGTAAAACATCAAAGGGAAGTATCTCTTTCATTTTCCTCCTCGTGCATAAATAGGTGGGGGATGGAGCGAGTTATGTGTGTTTGTGTGTAATATGAGGTGTGGCTTTTAAGCATGTGCTGTTGCCCTCCTGCAGTTTTAAACTGAAGCACCAGGATTCAGTCAAGCTGGTTGGTACAGTATAGTACCATATAGTATAGATGGTACAGTATAATCCAAGATGTCCTGCTGTGAAGAAACACATCTTTGTGTGTTGAAAATGATTAAATGTAAAATGCAGGAGGCAGCTATATCATAGCATTGTTGCTTTGTGTATTGTGTATATATTAGATGTTTTGTAATTGAATTCATGACTTTATATATGATATATCCTGGGAATGGAGTACTTTTTTGCTATTGACCAAAATGTGTCCACAGCACTAAAGCACAAAAACTGTAGATAATTCCGTATTTACATCTCACTTTTTAACCATTGTAAACTGTATTTTGTTATATTTTAGGCAAAGTGCTAAAAGAAGTTTTTTTGTGGAATAGAAAAAGGTTTTTTTTTGTCAAAAAACATGTTTATATTCCTCAAAGCTATATTACAAAGCTATATTACAGAAACCTTTGTGGTAGTAGTATTGAGCAATTTGATCATGTATTTAAACGTAAATATAATTGACACACACATTCATGCACAGTAGTTGATTATTAGTATTTGACTATTAGTAGTTGACAAATTATTATTAAACTTTTTTTTTATTACTCTCCCCACTAAACACAGCACTTAGTCCTGAAAAATAATACTGATGTATATCTGGAGTCTGATGTTATCTTATGTTTTTGTGTCTTCCTGCAGGACCTGGTCAACACTGCTGCAAGCGCCTTCTTCTTCTTCTTGTCGTCTCTTGTGCTAGCCTGCATCAACCACAACACTGGAGCTGAAATAGCAGCAGTGGTGAGTAGTCAGAGCCTCTTGATGGGACATGCTGACACAAAGCAAAATAGATCATTTGGAAACCTCCTATTATGAGTCATCACGTTTTTTTAAGCATATCACAGTGTAACTACATGTAACTTCATCAGCCTAAATCAAGTTTGCATGACCACATTTACAGGGACTCATTTCAGCAATAATGTGACCATGCAGCGTTTAGTCCTTTAGTTCCCATTCAAAGCCAGACATTGTTACTCTACTTCCTTTTTCCACTTGTATGCAGATCTTTGGCTTCCTGGTGACAGGTGTGTATGGCATAAACACCTTCCTGGCGGTACGGAGGTGGCGCCTCGGCAATGGCTGCCAGGGGGCAGCTCAGACCAGCGAGTACATGCGAGCGCGCACGGCATCTCGCGGAGAAATGGAGGCAAGACCCGAGCTTGCATGAGTGGCTGGCGGACAATCAGACAGAGTAAGAGAAAAGCCACACTACCGGCAGCTGACTGGGATGGGACGCCAGCTCTGCCTCCAGAACAGTATTGCATTCAAGTCTGGAGCGGAAAGGTCATCTCAAGTTCACCACATGCTTTTTGACTTCTCGTCACAACACCTCAGCTGTGCTCTCTGCCTCAGCCACGTAATAAATCTTCATTTCACAGCCACAAAAATGAGCTGTGCAAGTGGCTTTGTCTATCAGGCATCCTGTCTTCAGTGACACATAAAGACTCAAAAGTGAAGAGTGAAGAAAAAAACAAAAAAAGGCTGATTTCACACTAACCGCGCAGATGCTGACTTTTTAGATGGTTTTGTGTTTCACTGTGAATGAAGTCGAGTCAAAGAAGGTCAGCTTTTGTATAGTTTGCTTATCCCACGCTGCTTTCTGTGAAGTATGTGCTAATAAATGTGATTGTGGATGCAGGAAGCCGCAGCACACAGTAACCTGCGGTGCGACAGAAGCGCCATGGCTTGTACTGTCCTTTCTGACATACTGACATCAGCCTTTCCACCTGTGAGCGAGGCTGAAATATTTTAATCTGAAGATGACACACGCTGACGTAACAGTTTGTTTATACCTCGCGACTTTACAAACGCCTTTGAGATCTTTAGCCGCTATTAAGATCTCCCCCGCCAGCAATCGCACAGCAGCAGAACAGGGTCATTTTCAACTTCAATAACGACCATCAGTAAAACAAAAAAGTTGAAAATTTGAAATGAGCGAAAAAAAAGATTTACTTCTTTTCAACATAAATTCGTGGACTTGACAGAATTATGAGACCAAAATATAAATCTGTTTCATTATAATATGTGCTTAAACTATCCCAAACTTATTCACACTAGCATTCCTAAAAGTAAAATTTAGAGGTCTGTGTTTTAACACTGTGAGCTGAGGGTAGGACATATCAGGCCGTGATAAGGTAATTGGTATCTTCTTCCTTTTGCACATATCGAAGGCTTCAGGTAACACAAATGCATTGATGGTAAATCGGTGAGATTTATTTTGGAGCAAGCCTGGTCGAAATCAATACCCTTAGCCTATACGCTGTATCTCAGGTATCGACACACTGCTTTTCAACCTTTGATTCTTTTAAAAAAAATGTTTGAAATGAAATCACAGGGTGCCTCCACCTGAACGTTGTCTTTCTCACTGCTTTCCTAATGATCAGACATCACCATCATAGAGAACGTGATTAGCTGATACTTTAAGCAAAAATAGAGAACTAAATGAATTAATAAGATGGAGAGTCAGGCGGTAGTGGAGACAGTGGGACGGAAATACGGTACATTCAGCATTATCGTCACCGCTTTCATTCTGTGTTTGGTTTGATTAAAATGTCTGTGTATGTATCTGCAGTATATTATCACACACGTCATGTATTATGAAATCTCTCATTCCGCATCGCAGCTGTTATAAAGCTCATACATACAGAGCGCGAAACTGACTTGCCATTCCTTCTGCGTTTTTCTGTTTGGCCAGCGTACTTGACATGCAAACAGGAGGCTTGAGGCATATTTGCTTTTTAAGATGAAGGATGAAATGTCTGCTTAATTTTTTGGTGTTTTACATTGCTCTGTTGAACTGAATCTACACTACAGATATATACGTGTGTGTTTTCAATGTTATTTGAGACCTATTTTATGTATATTAGGCTTGTGTGAGTTTGTGTAGGGGGTCCAGATCGACTCTCTGGCTCCATCTCCTGGTCTTCATCTAAAATGTATTCCTCCTGACGTCAGCTGACTGACTGTACACCCGGATGACTTCAGTGGTGTCTGTATGACCGAAGGACCTGATATGTATTTGATTGTGGGTTCAAATAAAAAAAAAAAAAAAAAATTGTACAGCTTCTTAAGCAGCCTGAAAAGTTCCCACACTAATAGCTTGATTAATCAGGCTTTGCTGTTATTAATAACTTATATCATGTAGAACTGCTATTTCTCCTGGGTTGGTTTTATGAATAGACAATCATATTTGTTCCTCTGTCTGTAACTGATGGATGTGTTTCTGAGTGATGTCAAGAATGTTCACACAAACATCTGTACAGCAAACTTTGCAGCACAATCATGGAAGTGCATTATGCTATTTGACAGTAAACTCACCATCATTTGTCACAAAATATCAGGCTGCAGCTCTCTATGTACAACTTTATGCTACAGTATGTTATGAAGAGTTTGTATTTATGAGAAGAACAGCGATGCTTTCCACTAGTTTGCAGGTTGTGCTGTAAATAGCAGACATGATCAGTCTGATTGGAGTTGAGTCAGCGCTCTTCTGTTTCCTTTTATGTCTGTGTGTTCATGATTACAACAAGGTCTGTCTTGTACAGCATGGAGCCGTACTTAGCTGTATTTTTGTATTTAAAACAATCACGAAAGGCTTCACATCAGTTTATAGTGACAATTTAAATAAAGTGATTTGGACATTGAAAAAAAAAGTTTTCAATAGTTTTCAGGTTTTTATTTCAACATTTTCTGGACAAAGGGAAAATTGTATAAAAAAAAAAAAAACATACTTCACCAACAATAGTTCAGCAAAGGGCCTTAGATTACTTTTAAAGTGTGCATGCACGCCAAAGGGTTATGGTTGACTTTTGTTGCTCTCCAGTGAAAACCATGCATATCCAGATTTGGTGATGTTGAATTTTGCAGATAAACTGGGGGATTAAATGTTCCTTTACAGCTGAGATTCCTCCTACTTCCAAGGAATAAATACTTCAAAACCCCAATAGGCTGTTTTAAAAATACATTATCACAAAGTTTACATTACTTTTTTTTCTTTGCTTGGGAACAGTTAATGTGCTGGAGATGGTTTTCACAGGACGGTGAAGACCTCCAACATTCAACTCTGATTAAAACCAGCCAAGGGCGATTCTTTTGCATCTTTTGCAGTGCAGATATGAAGCACCCAGCTGGCACAGACATGGGAGCTATTTCTCAGTTTTAGTCTCAATTTATTAATAACAACCTTTGCATATTTCTGCCTGGGCGCCATTCAAATTATAATATAAATGAAGCCACAGAACTAAAAAAAAACTACCAAAACTCTCCCATTAAAGGCACAACGGTGAATAATTATTATATGTAACTGCAACAGTATTGGAAGTATTTTCTTGACTATTAATACTCCAATTGCTCAACAGTTGAACTGGGCTACTAGTGCCAATTTTCAGTCATCCATTTTCAATTCACAGTGCTGTCGTAACACCTATGTAGTGCAGTATATATCACATAAACAGTCACTGTGGCGTTCTAGTGCGTCTAATTTCTCAGTAGTGGCAGTGTTAGAACTAAAAAAATGAAAGGAAAAAAAAAAGGTGAATGGACAACCCAAATAAGCAAATGTTTTTTTAAAAGAAAGATTCACATATTTAGCATAAAAAAAAATCCAATAAGTGGCTTTGATGCACACACACACACACACAGGTTGTAAGAAACATACAGCAGACAAACTGAAACATAAAAGTGGAGAGTTAAGGGTTAATAGAATTGGTTTGAAAATGTATCATCATTTTTGTTGTTTAAATTCACGACAACTGGGACGTATGAACACCAACAAAAAGGCTGTCATGCAGTACAGCATGCTATAGTAACTCTGGTGACCCAAAAATATGTGAAGTGAACATTATCCACAAATCATAAAAATACTCTTGAAGAGTTAAGACAACTGGACAGAGGTTGTAACCAGCCAACCTGTAACCAATGCGTCCTCTTATATACTGTACATCTCTTACAGTAATAATGTGAATGTATAAATGACATGATGCCCCACGTACATAAGCCATCTGTCATTACGTTTTTTATGTAGCATTTCCATTAAAAAGGATGACACATCTTTGTTACAAGATATTATTTGTATCTTTATATTTATGTATCATAAGCACTCCTTTATTTACTAAGGACACTAATTTAGTGTTGTAGTCCAATATGTCTGTAAATAAGTTCAGAAAGTACATGCCCAAAAGTCAGTATTAGTCATTACTTCAGATTAAAACGTGCTCCCACATGTAGATCGTACAAACAGCCTCTAACTTTTAACTCCAAACAAATAATTTCACAGCTTTATGACCATTTTAAGTATCAGGTACATGACGGCAAAACATCTAAGACACTGGATATGAATTTGGGAATGAAAAAGAAAGAAGTATTATTTTATAAAACTACTTGTAATGACCAGTAAATCTGTAACCTAGAAATAGCAAACATGTATGACACATCTGCCAAGACTTGTTTCCTGAATGCCTTGACAGAAACTATTTAAACAGGGACAAGTGAAGAGGATCTGGTTCATTCTCTTTATACATTTCTTGATGTCATTTGTACTGTGCACAGTTTTGATGCAACCTTGCGGCGGATTACTTTGTGTGATCAGACATATCCGTGTGCGAAGATCCCAGCCGTCTCAGTCTGAATCGGAGTCTGAAAAGTCATCTAGAAAACAAAAGTGAAGAAAAAGCACTAGTATCAGCATGAGTGTTAGTTCCGTGCGTGTTTTCTGTACACCAGCTATAAATAAGTAAAACTGCGGCAAGTGGTTTTGATGCGAGAAAGTAACAAGTGATCACTTGAAGACATTTATATCTGTAAAAACGATGATGATGATGGTGATGGATAAACGGACACGAGGATGAGTCATGATCTTGCAAAAAAAACGTGTGAGCTCTATTTTCAAGACAAGAGGTGTACACAACTGACTCATAGAGCTTTGTTGTTTAAAGGGTTGTCTCACCCACATCACAACATGCATAGCCATTTCCCCTTAGCGGCATCAAACAGATAGTTTCAATTTCATACACTGAGGTCTTAAAATATCCATCTCTGAAATTTGTGGGACCACTGCAATGTAAAGGCAGGCATCAGGAGGTTTACTGAATGTTTAAGTGGTCTGTCCATGCCGTAACTTTGGTTTGTGAAAAGGTAGTCCCAGGTGGGTGGGTGGAGTTTGAAACACAAACCCAGTGTCATGTCTGTTTTCACTAAATTAACACAAGTCACTTACCTCAGTAATTTTATTTGCGATTTTCCAAATGTGTAAGTCAGCATTATAGATTTAAAGGGTGGCTTTACTCAAATTACAAACAAACAAAACAAAAAAAACATACAGCACGCTCTCTATAATATCCAGAGTAACAGGGAACAGGTATCTCAAAACCTGGGCAAACAAAACTAAGTCACCACGGCTACATACTACCAGAGGTACAGTAAGTAAGAAACTACTTTTTTTTATAATATGGACGAAACAAGCCTTTAACCCCAGAAAAAAGCCGATGATTCTCACAGTAACGGTAAGTAAAACATCTGACATATAGACATATATCTCAAAATGTAGGAGATTTCATAAATGTCCAACATACATTCTCAGAGACGCAAAAATAAAATATATAGATATAATTATGAGCTTTTGATAAATTGTTCCATTAGTAAGACATCCATCCATGCACACATTATTGCTTGTAATGTGACATTACGAATGGCTGCACCAACATGTAGTAACGCAAAATATTGAATTTTCTGGAATGTACTGAATTTAAATTTTAAATATTTTGCTAAATAACTTGGGTTATGTAGTTTCAAGTCATATCGTACATGCCTATATTACTGTAAATAATGTCAAACCATATTTTTTGATGAGATGAATGTTACAATCATATTTGTTGTTGAATATATATATATATAGAGAGAGAGATAAGCAAAGATAATTTATCAGCAATACATGTATGTCTGCATGAATACTGATTTACTATATCTACTATATGTACAAAGCTATTTATGCTACATATCAGCACACACACATTTTAATGTTTGAATACAGATATTGGATGAAATGATATGTTCTTATGTCCATATATCAGATTTTCATTAGAGATATTACCTTGCTGTCCTGTTGGCTCATCATTGGACTCCCCTCCTTGCTTTAGGAAACCGGCCAGCTCATTAAAAATCAGATAAAAATCTAAAGCGAAAACAATGGTGGCAATGAATCCAAACACCTGGGAGAAGAAAGAAATTTGATACCAATACAGTGAAAAACTGCCAGTAAATTAATTGTAACTATAAATTATGGTATTGTATATGCTGTGATGTGAGATCAAAAGTTTACCCCAGCAGCCTTAGAGGGGCTGTCTGAGTATTTGGACACGGCAATTATGGAGATGATGAAAAAGATGATGGAGGCAGTCACACATCTCATGAAATCCTTTGAGGGAAAAGAAAGAAAGACTCAGATGAAATATCAAACTTTATGCAGCTCTTAGCACTGGAGGACAGTTTTTCAGCGAGTACATCAAATGTTAAGTTTTACGTCTCTGTCTGTAAACTGCTCTCACCATAAGAGGCCAGAGGAAGCCTTTAAACCTCTCGTTGAATTTGGTGGAGTAAGCGAACAACAAGAAGAGAGCAGCCAGGAACTCCAGCAGGGGAACCGTCACAAAGGCTGCTGCAAAGGATGCCGCGAAACACACAAATGACACGAAGGACAGAGCCTACAGAGACAATTAAAAAAACAGAGAGAGAAAAAACAAAGGAAACATTTGAAATTACAGAAAAAAGCAAAGGATAAACAAAAAATCTGTTTCATTTTGTGATGGAAGTGTTTCCTTTTGTGATGGAAGACAACAGAGACACTGAAGAAGGTACTTATCGGTTTCTCCTGTTTTGACTCTATGCATGTAATGAATTTATCTATTTGCTTGAAGCAAAAGGCAAATTTACATTTTTAATCCAGCTGATAAATAAAATGAAGCCGAATTTTCTTTGATCTTCCCCCTTTAAGATAATGTTACACTGCCCCGAAGCTGTGAGTCTGTGCGGATTACAGCTTCAGGCCACTTCCTGTAAGGAGATACAGCTGTTAAAAGACAATGTTTATCCACAAAGGCTCACACACTGGTGCACTGAATCCCTCTCGTTCTCTCTGTCACACACACTTGTGCAAACACCCACAAACGCAAAGTTATAATAATGAAAGGGGACGCTGAGAAATGTGCAACAACGTCACAAAGTCGGTCCGATGCAAGTAAATGAGCCTCCCCCCCCCCACCCGTGTTTGACGCTCTCCATTAGAGCGGCTGGACACACCACATCAGTGCAAATGAAAGTCCAGGCACTGTTATCTCAAACACGCCCGGCCATCTTGTCTTTGTCTCAGTCAGTCATTCTACACTGCCCTGAAGTTAGGAACTCCCCCTGTCTGAACCCAAACTGCTGCAGCTGCTGCTGCTCTTTACAAAATGCTACTCCCCAGCAGCACAGGGATCTATAAGCTTTCCCAGTAATAAGACAACACCCACGGGCTGACCATGGATCTTCTTCTGCTGTACATAATATGACAAAAGCTATTTATTTTATGATGTGTGATGTCCAGAGAATGAGACTGCTTGAGGGCTGCAATTACATGATAATTACAATTACTTTGATCATCAATAATGTTTGTTTTTTTTTCATCTACTAATCTTTAGTAAATAAAAATAATCAAAACAGTAAAAAAAAAATGCATATCACAATTTCCCAGTTCACTAGGCGACATCTTAAGATATATTTTTTCTGCAACCATCCGGAAGCCTAATCTATTCTATTTTAAATGGAATAAAAATAGAAGCACACTAAAAAAAGTGAAGTGATTCATATCCTGTCCAATTACAAACTGATTAATTGCTCTATTGTTTCCTTATACAAACTCTGTCGTAAAATCAAACTGTATTTTGAGGTGGGGTCAAACGTTCTCAATGAATTGTCCTTAAAAGGCATACCATGAGGCAAACGAGCAGGTACTGGAGGTAGTGGAGAACTAGCTGTGAGCGCATATGGGGGCCTTTAAACTCACAAAAACATCATAAATCCAGACGCCAGAAACACATAACACACGGAGCCGAGCAAAGAATTACAACAACCCTTCATTTTTATACCACCTAGGGAGGAGGCACGCCGAACACATTTACCACGCCGTGTACCTTTTATTAACAGCTTGTTTGCATGTTGAAAATATTTCAAACGCCACGAAAATCTTTCCGCAGCTCATTCAGCGTAAACCCCATGATTTCACATGCCTTATCGGCCCTGTTGCTGGCTGAGACTGAGAATCCTAATGAGAAATACATGGAGGTCTGACACACTGTGTATAATAACGCATGCTCAGCAGGATATGTGTCTGACTAATACTCCCAAGAATGGCAAAGCTACAGGCTGCACTTTCTTTGGAAGACACTTCTGGCTGACACACAGTTACGCTGCCTGTAAGCTTTAAATTGTGTCAGAAAGACAAATACCACAGTGATATGATACATCAAGAAGAATAACTTTCCAGCTACAGCGAAGAAGCTTCACACTCGTGCAGTGCAGATGGCACAATACAGTTGATGTTAGTAATAAAGTTATGAACAGTAATAATACCAAGGTTAAACCCATTACACACTCAAGCTAAGTGAATCCCAATTTATTACTGTTCTACACCTTTAAACTACCATATAAAACTTTACTACTATAGTTCATAACTTTAGTTGTGATTGCACCAGTTATTATTGTTTCGGGCCAGCTCATTAAAAGAAAAAATTATATTCTTTCAGTTATATCTGGTGGCATTTAATCAGGAAGGTAGTTTTAGTTTCATCTCGAAGATTTCAGGATTTGGGAGATCAGTCTCTGAGACTTTTGCACAGGATGTCTTTTTCTTCTGTAAAAAAAAGTTAAAAAAGTAGACCCTGTTAGCAAAATGACAATATACCATGACACAATACACCGTTTGTCAGTGATTTTACCACATCATTATACTGTGGTCCATATCCTCCAAGCATCTCTTGCTGTATTGCAACATTGTGAGCCATCTTGCAAATCTGTGACCACGAATGTTTTACAGCAACTGGAAATGCTCTTTGTCAGCAGTATATCAAAATAATTATAGCTGCATACATCCATACGTAGAGATATTTATCCATACAGTAGAGTTTCCAAAGTAAAAGAGACACTGTTTCTATGAATACACTGTTGTTGATTTTTATTTTAAATAAGAGCCACAAATTAAATTTAATTAACTTCCATTATAATAAAGTGGATGCAGGAATATACACAGTAGAGATCTCAAAACATGGATAAATAAAACACTAATTTGTCTAGCTATACACTATGACAGCTAAATGAAAAAATATTTTTTCATAAGTAGTATTTAGACTGACTCTTTAGAAGTGAAACCATGAATTATGCTGCATTGAATCCTGTGTTACCTCACAATCTCACACATCTTGTCTCCTGAACAATTTAGTTTGCGATCATGACCTAAATAACAGCCATTTCAAATAATGTCTAACCCTAATACAATACTGTCATACAATACTGTCATACAATACTACTCTTTTCCTTAAACCTTGATGTAATACTTCCTAAAAGTGCATTGGTGTTCTCTCACCAATAGCAGAGGAAGTCTTTATTTTCGATGGCCCAGTTGACAGAAACCCTGCACAGTACATCACAAAAGTCCTCCGACTTTGAGTCTTACTTCTCTATCGAGTTTGAACCAGGCGTGCACTCTGGCCTACAAGCACAGACAGCAGGATATCCACTTCTGGGGTCTACTGTCAGCAGAGGCCGGCGGGAATTTACTTCAGTTCTACAGAAGCGTTTTAGCCCAGGGCTGAAGATCACAGTCACATTGTGAAGTGGCAGTAAAGAGGCTGTATTGTGTGGGTGGGTGTACGGGTTCAGGGGAGGCTGCTGAGCTCTGCATTCACACACACACACACACACACACACAGCGAGGACCTGTGCTCCAGGCTACATGTTGTGGCAATAGAGTGAAGGATGTGTGATGCTGGGGAGGATGACTGCTCTCTCATAGCCCGACATGACATCAATGTCTCATGACACATGAGGGCCTCATGCAGACACCTCTAACACAGTTAATGCGAGAGGACCCCCCTCCTGGGAGAGATGCACTGTTCCATGCTCCCCATTAACCATCACATGCAAAGTCTTTAAGTTAAAATCCTCTAAGAACTTCAATATTGAATGATTATTATGAGACAATACTGAGATATATATATGTATATAACAAAAGCGTGGACTCTTATTTAGCTTGCTCTCTATCAGTGTGGATGACTCTTAAAGATGATGAGTAGTCTCTCAGCAGTGTCTCCATAATGCATTGCAAACATTTATTCCAACTTTTAGAGAAGTTTACCAAACACTGCCATAAACCCTCACCGCTCCTCCCTTTACTAATGGAAACCTTGTGACGGGAAGTGACTGACCCATATTCAAAAAAAAAGTTAAAGACAGTTAAGATGTCTGTTAAAGCTGTGTCTAAACGTGGATCATCAAAGCCATCACTGCCAGAAAATGACAGGCGAATAAAACGAATGAAAAGCATCCAAAGCGCGCAGCAGGCGGAGAAACAACGGCGCAGTTAAAAAAAAGAAAAAAGAAAAAAGAAAAAGTCTCAGCAAATGATTCCTCTGGTCATTTCTTACCACTTCAGCAATCAGCAGCATGCCTTTCCTTGAGGAGGCGAACTCTTTGCTCGGAAGAAGAGAAGAGAGCAGGGAGGTCTGGCGCGGCCGGTTGGTGTCGGGAGCCTCGATGTCCCCCATGGCTGGAAAAATATATCTTTGTCTTTTTTTTTTTGTCTCCTCGAACTTCAGCTCGCCCCAAAAAAACCGCGAGCAAGCTTAAAAAACAACCCCCCCCCCAAAAAAAAGAGATGTGTGGAGGCGTGAGGCTGCTCGGAGGTGGAAACGGAAACAATGACAGCGCGGAAACGAAGCGCGAGCTCCAAAAAAAAAAAAAAAAAAAGAAAAAAAAAAAAAGAAAAGAAAGAAATAAAAAAAAAGAAAGCGCAACATCTGCTTTCTCCAGATGTGAAATGCGATGCCCCGGGCCTGCGTACGACACAGTCCCGAGCTATTCAGGAGAAACATCCAACCCACACTGTCGCAAAGCAAAGAAAGTCTTTATTGATATTCGTTGTTTTTACAGGATGCGTGTTGATGTTAAAAAAAAAGAAAATCCATAAAACAGCTGTCAAAGATGCACAAATGAATCGGAGCGTCACTGTGGAGTAAATATGCAGAATTTAACAGCCTGATATATGCAAATACCCTCAGTGCTCAGGGGAAAGTTATCAGCTGTTTTCATTGGATTTGCACGTGCTCAGTGGCTGTCTTGATTCTGGGTTTCACTTCTTGGCTTGTTGAATGTGATGTTCTTGAAAAGCACGTAGCTGTCTGCACACAGCAGCCCAGCTGACATGAGACCAACTATCTGCAAAGAGAGAGGGCAGATTTCAAAGTCAATGCATGCACACCACACGTCTGCACACCTGGGCTCCAGTGTGTGTGTTTTAAATCTGAGTCTTCATGAGGACTTCATGTTGCCGGGCACATGTACACATATGTTGGATATTTAATGGTGTTTAGGAGGAAAATGAAAAATCCACATATCAAGCATGGCCCACACAGGCAAGATTGAAATTATAGATTAAAGACATATTTCTCACCCCTCCAGCCAGCGTGCCGGTGACAGTGTATGTGCTCAAAGCCAACAGGCTCAAGATAATAAAGTAGACTGCTGCAAACACTGAATTGAAAACATCCTGAAGAGAAGAAAAAAGGAGAAGAACTTAACAACAAGAGTTTTGAAATAACTTTTACGTGTACAGTAGGCTGTTATTATCATGGCGTGCTGTCAAGCTTCACCCACAATGAGAGGCCAGAAGAAGAAAGTGAGCCTCTTGTTGAGTCTGAGCATGTAGAGCATCACCAGAAATGAAGTGATCAGAAACTCCAGCACCGTGGCTGCGATGTACTGTGGCGTGGATGCCACACTGAAACATACAAATGCCACAAACAGGGTCACCTAAAAGCAGAAGAGACACAATAAACAGAAAAAAATGTTACTGCAGTAATAGAAAGTACACATTAACAAAATTATTAAAGTGTAACATAAGATTTTTCTCTAAACTTCTAGAAGTGACCAGCCCACCAGTTCCTCTGACTCACTCACTGCGTTACGTCATACAGCATGTTGCACATTTCAGTTTATATACAGAAAGAGGAACTGAGTTTCTTCTTAATGTTTCCACATCACAAT
This sequence comes from Scortum barcoo, assembly GCA_023238725.1. Lineage (NCBI taxonomy): Eukaryota > Metazoa > Chordata > Actinopteri > Centrarchiformes > Terapontidae > Scortum > Scortum barcoo. The sequence goes on from CM041531.1 coordinate 13,503,112, forward strand.
TTTACTTTACACAAACATCTAATAAAGTTCCTCCTTTAGCCTCTAAAATGTTTTTTGATATGTTGATGTGGCTCTCTGCTATCAACAAACTAGTCCTTGCAACACTATAAATTCAAGTACATAATAATAACTTCTAACAGTATTTCCTCATGTATTGTATCTGTTCCCCTCGACAGTATGTGCAAAGGGCACTGCAGACACACCTTACAAACTGAATAACGTTCAGAAAGTTTCGGTGACGTGCACATTGTCTCACCATCTCTGCTACTTTCAGGATTCCCCTCTTGGATTTGAGAAAAGCAGCGTCCACATCCATGGCTAGACCTTTGTTGTCATCTGCCAACATGATGGCGTGATTTCTATTGCAAAAAACAGCTTGCTCTGCCTGTTTCCTGAAACAAGCAATTTAGGAAATGACTGTTAGTAACAATATATTTTCACACCTGCCGCTACTTGGCACATCTTCCGAAAAAAGCTAAAACAAGATGTGCGTACATAAATTTGCTCTCTGACTTTTACAGGAACGGAAATGCAGACACATAATCTCCATCAGGGACTGCCAGTAATCTGTCACCTGAATAAAGACTTTGGTTAATTTTATTTGTAAAACTGAGACTGTGGCAAACATATTTGAGATGTTAGCCTTTCTATTGCATCATGATGAACAACTCAGTTGCAGAAATGTCACCAGGTGTAGGACAATAAATAATAAGAGGTTTTAGTGTTTACTCATTCAACTCATAGTGAAATTGCATAGTTGGGTATTTTAAGATCCATGTGCAAAATATGTCCACTGTTTGTTCCAAAAATAGTCACAGCAAAATGTAATGCAAGTCACTTTTTATTAAAAAATTTAATGTTTTCCAGCTGGCATGTGGAAAAGATGCAGTGAATCCAATAAACACGGTATCATTTATCACTTTAGTTTGATAAAAATAAATACAGTGCAGTGGTTTTTCTAGAGCAGGTAGACCTTGTGTTGGCTCATTAAAATCACAGCTGTAAAAGCTATTTGCATAATCAATGTAATGCTGTTAGAACAACAATATTCCCTTGGTTTCACCCCATGTCCTTCAGTATTGTACATCACAGATTTTTGCAAAGAATTAAAAAACATATCCTTTTAAATACAAAGTCTGTTCTTCTGTAGAAAGGCACATCTTCCTCATCCTAACACCTGGTTCCTGCTCTCAGTGTGGCCAGTCGCACTTCAGCGGAACAGACTTGGGCACTTTGAGACACTTCCCTAACTTCTCACAGCCTGCGGGGGCCCAGTTCTGTAACAGAGAGCAGCCATTGCATTAAACACAAAAATATATAGTTATCAAAGACACTTACAGGAAGGCTAAAAACTGCTTCATAAGAGTTTTGTGTCCTTCCCTGTGCTATGGGGGTCTCATGCTATTAGGTGGAGACAGTTTCCTTTCCTGTGGCCTTTATGTCTGTGTTTTTTCCCCAAAGTCTTTTTCCTCTGGCTTTGCAATAATGTGTATCCTGTGTCATTAAATATTGTGTCATGGTCATTAAAGTTGTAGTTTTGATAATGGCACCAACAGGTAATGGCACGCTTCAGATACTAGATATAAAAAGTCCTAGATCCATATTATCATGATAAAGGATAAGAAATTATATAACAGGACAAAATACTGTCTCTTCTTATTATTACTATCACTGTGTACTATTTATTGCACATATTGTTTTTGTGTTTATATTTTATTTAATCTCTGTCTTTAATTGCTTTTTTTAGCTATTGTAGTAGTGTAATTTCCCCACTGTGGGATCAATAAAAGATTATCTTATCTTAGAAACATGATTCATTCCATCTCTACTTAAAATGTGTTTATGTTCTTCACCACAAGGGGGCAGTGCTATGCCACAAATAAATCTGCAGCAATCTCCGGACGCTTGGGTGACAAAGTCAGTGCTTTAAAAAAATCTGAAGAGAGATTTTTTTTCCTCCAGAAGCATGGCACAGACACACAAATAGGAAGGAAAGGTCCAAATCAAGGTGATAACGTGATGCACATTATGGAGCGAGCTAGTAACAGTGATAAACAAATCTGAAAATAAAAGCTAAATCTGAGCTGAAGCGGAACATTAACGGTCTGCGGACTGAAACCAGATAGCATCAGAGAAAAGATCTCTATTCAGACGCTCATATTGATTCTAAGTTTTTTTCATAAAGGATTTATCAATTTTCTTATGTATTCATTTATCTGAGTGTGATGGAGAGAACAGAGATAAGGTGCAAGCACGCCTGGCTTTGAAGGCTGCTGGTCCAAAAGAAACATACAGTATCTGCTTTGAAAACTGAGTTGGCTTTGGTCCACTGCCTCTGGGTATTGGGGGGGTGGGGTATGGGGTTTGCCACTACACACTGCTCAGCCTGTTCTCTCAACATATTCTTTTTGGGGATTTCACCAACAAAGTGCATCATGAAAGTAAAAAAAAAAAAATAGAGATTTATTTATGTTATGTAAATCTCACCATCACTGCCACGTCACACATGTTGAGCTGGGGAATGCCGGGCACCAGAGTCTTTTTGTGCTGCTCCACAACCGGAGAGATCCTGCTCAGCACATCCTGGTACTCCTTACTCAAAACACTGTGAAGATGCAAAACACATGGTCAGTAAGGCTGCAACTAATAATCAGTTTCATGATCTATTATTTTGCCGTTATTTTGCAGATTATTGTTGAATTTAGCTCACAAATGCAGAATGCCTAACAACCTGAATCCAAAGCCATCAGAATTATATGTAAATATACACAAACACACGACCATATATACAGTTATTGCACGATATATTGCACGGTGTTTACCCACATGGACAACTACACACAGTCTGTTTTTATTCTGAATCTGTATGCCCATTTATTTCAGTTGTTTTACTATAAATGGAAAAGCCTAGCACACAACCACATAAAGGAACACACACATACACACCGATGAACATAATCCCTAAATTTGTGCCTTTTTGACAGCGAGTGTTGCAGTGAATGCATTGCGCACATGTATCCTGTCCAAAGCTTTATACTCATTATATCAGAGTGGGGACATGCTGTAGCTTTCAACAACAAAAACAGAAACATAAATAAATACACATACACACACACACACACACACACACACAGACAGGCTGTCCACTCGGGCAACCTTTGGGAAAGCGCACTCAGCAGGGTGAACTATGCAACCCGCATCCCATCCCCTGTCTCTCAATTACTGCTGTTGGACACCAGTGAGCCTGAGCACCTCTGTGCATTATTATATTCAGAGTGTAAAACACAGGGGCCCTGAAGGCTTTCAAAGGAACGCTGCTCTCAGTAGGACCTGTAGGGTTAATGGGCTGTGTGTGCATGCGTGCGTGTGTGTGTGTGTTGGGGGAAGCGGGCGTCTGGTGGCGTGACACACGGACAGACAAATATCAGCAGTGCAATTACACCCCTGATACACTCGCCGGCAGCACCTGTGCCAGCCTTCCATCCTCCCTCCACTGCAAACCCAACACTCTGATTGGCCCCTGGGGAACATGTGCATGTGTGTGAGGTGAAGTGTCAATTAGAGTAATAACCCCGGGCCCTGTCCAGCTCACACCTACCCTCCCTCTTAGATCTCCCACAGGGCAGCAAGGCTTCCTCCATCAGCCAGCACCTGCTCCTTTCCTTGATACTCTCAGTCTTTACTTTCCCCTACAATTACTCGACTGGTAGTGCACTCGCTACAATTAGTCTCTCTCTTGGTGTGCCGCATTCGTCATAAGCTAAACTATCGACGCATTGCGACCCGAGCTGATGGGGGTGGGGGGGAATTACTCCCCTCGATTAAAAATCAGACATTCAGATTAAATTGCTTCAGCTATCTGAAATCACAAATCCTGCTTTCGCTCGATCTTGATCAGCGAGAGGGAGATTTCATTCCGCTCCTATCTTGTGCCTGCTATTCATTGTTGCGATTCATTTTGTGATAAGTGATGAAGCAACTTAATGGAAGCACATGTAAGGGAGATTTATCAGACTGCTTTAAGTGTTCAGCTTCTCCGTACGAGTCTGCAAGCAAAGCATGCCATGCGCTCAGAAACTTGCATAAGACGCGAAGTTCTCTATTGTTTTGTCTATGCACTGAAAATCTTACAGTGCAGACCTCTAAATCAAAAACTAATAATATCATTTGTTTATGCCCCCTCTGCAAACAAATAATAAAAAGCCCACAGTCAGCACAGCTCATTATCATGATTATAACCCTTAGCTTACTGGTGTAGAGGCAAATTCTGGAATAATAAGCAGGCTGTATGCAAATGGAGTCTTTTGATTTATAATGTATGGCACCCAAGGGGGATGGGGGCATTGCTCAGGTGTGTCACCACTCTGATTACTGATTCATAACACTATTGCTGGAACACACACATACACACGCACACACATCCACACACACACAAACAACCACACAGTAGCAGAAGGTGGGGGAATTGAGGAGACAATCAAATACATCTGTCCCGCCTACCTCTCCCCTCCACCGTCTTCTCCACCCCGGTGGAAATTGAGCACTTCAGTAAGGACTATTGATTGGGGACACAAGAGCTTGGTGGCAGGCAGCAGATGAGGCCAGACGGTGCAGGGCTGCCTGCAGTGTTAGGGCCGGGACTACACTGTGGATGACCGGGGCTCTGGGGACGCGAGCCGAGGTAGGTGGTGAGAGAGTAGGATGTGTTAACCTCGGCACCTTGGGTCACAGAGATTGAGGGCAAAGGGGGACGCAGACTTTGAACAAATCCAATAGGGATCCGCACTCACAGGGTTAGGTACATGAACACCTGGTTGGGTCTGTGTTTCATCCCGGAGAGATGGAACACCAACATCGGCCTCGTCACCCTCCCACTCCAATCAATTGTGTCTGAAACAGCAGCGGCCAGGCCTGTGTTTGCAATCAGCCCAACTCCAGCGAAAATAAAAAAAAAAAAAAAAAAACAGCTAGAAACTCTAGCTCTCCTAATCTCTCCTAGATTGCATAATTATAATCTACACTGTTTTCCTGGGTGACTGTTCAGGACTGTTCTGTGCATGTGTGTGTGCTCTTTGCTATATCACAGTCTGCGACAGTAGTGAAGGTATGTGCGCAGACAGGCCCTACATCATCTTAAGTGGCTCTTTAGGTGCAGACAGAGATTAATGATGGCCAGGCAGCCAGTCCAGCTGGGGGACCGAGGAGCACACGGACAGAAACGCACACATACACACGTGTGTACACACACACTTAACGAGGATGGAGGAGAACGGTCCCAGTGGATGCAGAGGGACAGCAGCTGAGTGGTGAGAAGTGAGCTGAGGGACATGGTAGTGGGTGGAGAGAGAGATGTGAAATGGGGAAAAAGAAAGATGAAAGTTTGGAGGGGAAGGGGACTGAACATTGAAGATTACAGTGGATAGAAGAAGAAGAACAGCGCGTGAGCAGTGAGGAGATTGTGCAGCTGGATGAGGCTGGGGGGGATGACCTTGTAGACGAACTCAGTGACCCCTGTGAAAAACAACTGAGCATTTAAGGTTTGTGTGTGCGTGCGCATCTACCACTCAACACAACACATGGCTGCGTGCTGATTGGTTTTTGCTTTCTTTCTTTTTTTTTTTTTATTCTTCCAAGTGAATAGGAAGGCTAAAAGGTGGGCAATTGAAAAACAACATTAATGTTTTATCATCCAATCTCACTTCAGAACTGAGGGCAGTTCGAGCAGGAGGCAAAAGAGGAGACGAGGCCAGAACAAAAACAGAACTGCAGAAAGCAGAAAAGAAAGGTCAGTCTGGGAGATTTTATGGGAGCGGGGAGCCAAAGCGCACCAAAGAAATATTCTCTCATCAAAGCGATTCTGAGATTATCTTAATGTATTAGTCATGGTTTCAGCTTGCGTCAATTTTTTCACAGAGGCTCACATAAGACCACATAAATATTCTACATTGACAGCACGCAGTAAAAGACGACGCTCATCCATCTTTGCACCCTTATTTAGTCATAGCCTTAGTTCAGCCTCGGCTGTCTGTGTCCTCTGGCGTCACTCTCTCCTCTCTGCAATTCTTAACTCTCCTCTGAGCTGAGGCAGAGACACACAAAACTCTATTAAACAGCACTCGCTCTCAATTTAGACCTGAACAATTTATCTTGCAATTTTAACCTGCAGCGGTGCACCGGAGGGTTGAGGGCCAGATAGCGATCTTTAAGGAGCTGTTTGCAATCACAAAGAGAAGGGTGTAATCAGGCGCGCTCTGGCTGAGTGGATCAATCCGCCGCCTTCTTTTTCATGCCACTGAATCAGCATTGATCTCATACACATTCTCCGCTACCAACAGGCACACTGCCTTCCTATTCTCTCCCCTCTCCCGGTCATTTTCCAACATCTCCTCACTCGTATTGTTGTTGACTACCCTCTGCTGCCTCTCTCTCCTCCGCCCATTTTACTAGAAATAATCTGGAAGAAGAGATTATGTTTTCAGAGGACCAACCTGATAGGGAACTTTTCCCCGGGATCCCGCCCCATGTGGAAAATAATTGGCTGCATTGTGTGCTCTTTTTGCTCATGAGTAGTCACACCTGGGACCTCTTGACCTGGACAAAAGTTAATGCCCTGCAAGAGAAAACACACAAAAAGACACAAATCATGTGTTTTTTTCCCCCTAGAACAGCTACATATTGATATTAATATACTGACTTCAATTAAAGCTAATCTCAAGATTGGCTTATAATTACATCACTTTAGGAAGTAGAAAAGTTGTATTAGGAACCTTCACCAAGTTTACGACTTTGCTCAAGTTATATTATTATACATACACAAATATCTTGTGTGTATTGTGCAATTGAGGCACAGTATGGATTAGAAACCACTGGGAAAATTTCAACATTAATTGTCGGAGTCCTGTGGCCCTGACATCTGTGAGTATGCTGCAATAAAACTGCAACCTAGCAACGTATGAAACAGCATAATGACCCGTTTTGACTCTCAGATTTAAATATAAAGATCTCTCTCTTCAGAACAACCTGGGGCAACATTTGAAGTCAGTGCCACAGGTAGGACAAAAGAATATATTTGCTTTTACTCTTCATGCACCACAGAAACGAAAGTTAAGGAATAAAAACTAAAGAATCAGATCCTCCATTGCCTCCACCTTTTATTATTTTTACATTACTTTGCTTTGTGTAATGATTTTTCTTTAACATTGTTTTTTTGCCATGGTGTGTCATTTTCATTGGTCTATATTTCTCTCCTCCAGATTTATTTAAAACTTTTCTCTATTTTATCGTGCAATTAAAAAAAGCTAAAGAAATCTTGATGTTTAGATTCGGGCTGGCAGCCACCTGCAGCTCTGAGCTCGGTGCTTAATCTCACTGCAGTACGGCCTATATGCATATCTGTTCCAATCCATTGTGTTATTTATGCAGCTGCTGTTGGTACATCATAACGGGGTTCAAGTCACTGGCAAAATAGAGGACTTTTCTTCCTTTTGCTGCCTCCCCTTAATCTCTCCACGCCTTCGCTCCTGCTCTCTGACTCCATTCTCATGAGCCTGGCAGTGATCGCAGCCTGATTGAGTCACACTCACTCCTCCAGTACCCCCTGGAGATCTGCTCCCCTTTTCAACACACACACACACACACACACACACTTTTTGATGGGCACAACTAATATTGAGAAAGCATTCATCTGTAAGGCACTGTTGCTGCCCCCCTCTGAGATCACTCAACGGAGCACCTAGAAATACATATAGATGAGGGAGAAAGGGAGAGAATGAGAAGGATAGATACCCCCCACCCTGCAGAGCCTCCTCTCATCCAGACTTGTCCTGTCTTTTGAAGCCAACAGCTTAGAAATGTGGAAAAGTATGAAAAGAAAAAACAACCTCATCCCAGAGGAGCAGCGAGAAAGGCCTGCTGTGTGTATCTCTCCGACTCTGTCTCTTGTACCCAAGACATAACAGCAAGAACTCCATATCTCCCCTGACATTAATGCTATGGATACAGCTAGGCTGCTTTCAAACTGGAGCAGAGCAGTCGCTATTACAAGATAAGGTGCAGGAGCATCCAGGGGTGGCAGGACGGATTTTGGAAAAGGAAATATTTGGTGGTGTTTTGATCCAAAAGGGGGAAAGTAGGCTTTGGAAAGAAAACACTTTATGTAGATTGTGGCTGAATGTTTAAAACAATATATATTGTAAAAATATCTACCTTCTACGGACTAATATATTTGTTTTATTGTACAGTCGAAAAATTGTAAAAGAATTAAAAAAAAAAACTGCAGTTGATGTAAGGACCCTTCGCTAAATGTTGAGTTTTCTTGCTTTTTGCAATAAAGTCAGAAAATGTAATGTTCAAATTTAGCTCAAGAGTCTAGAGCTGGAGCTGCTAAGACACTACTACTAAAGAAATTGATGAAATAAGTAACAGGTGTCTGGGGAAACAAGTCATTCTTCAGTTTTCTAGTATTCAGTAAGGTCTAAAAAGCTATCACTGCTGTCATAGTGCTCTTAGGTTACTCAGTAACAAAGAAGCTGCGGTCACGACAAACTATATTTTGCAATATTAACATCACCACACTGCCTCAAGAGAGTTTGATGAGAGCCATTTAAGCCTGTGAAATTTCTCATTTTCCTCATGGCTGAGCTGCACGAACACAGCCAGGACAGAGTGATACATCTCCCAGCTATTAACCTGTAATTTCGTTCTTCTTCACAGCCACACATCTCCCCTTGTTTATTTTTCACCACGGGCCAAGAAAACTAAATTATATTCTAAAGTATTACTAAAGCTGAGGAGCGAGAAGGAAAATGTGATTTTTAGGTCTGATTGTGGATTTATGTTGGATGACAGGTTAAACTGACGCCTATATTGGGATTCTGAAATTATCATTTATGCACCACAGAAAGCCTTCAAATGTATTTTCCTTCTAAAGGTAATTTTCAAAAGATTTCATGCGTAGTCTGACTGTGTGAAACAGCTCAATGAGTTCATACATTAGTCTGTTTATATTTTTCATGTGTCTAAAACGTACTATGGGTTACATGAGATGGACAGTTTACGCCGCAGTGACATGAGGCATATTGGGAATTTAACATTCCCTCGTAGGAGCACAAGAGTCGCCCCATAAAACACACATGCAGACCTGCACATCTATATGGAGAAACGAACACGCGGGTACATGTTTTCTCTCGTCCTCTCTCTCTTTCTCATGTAAGCACACACACACCGATCGATAGGCAACTCACAGGCAATCAGACGCCATTATTTGTGAAGTTCCACTTCAGTTCACATGAGTTGATAAAGGAGGCTGCTATTGATTCAGCGGCCCTGAAGGAGAGAGCAATTTAAGCAACCGATGGGGCATAAAACAAACTGGATCACAGAAAAAGCAGAGCCATGGAGGGCAGACAGGAGGACATGTTTTTAAGGGCAGAGGAGACAGAGAGGGACCACGCTATCGTGCCTCTCAAGTGTCAGATTTCACATTTCTCCTGATGCATTTAATCAGCACAGCGTTGATGTAATTACGGCCAAGAGATACTGCTGGCGCCCGCCTTTCTTTCTTCTTTTTGAGCTACGTGATGCCAAAAAGAACGAGTCTGTGGCAGGCAACGCCGGCATGTAATTGGGGGGGAAGAAAATCTCCACTGGAGTTAGAACAAACAAGTCAACTGGTTGATGAATGATGTAAGTTCTCTGATGTGGGGGCTCTTCATTAATATTCATTACGCTCTGATGTACACAGCAGTCAACTGATGAGCCATTTTCAAGATAAAACACCAACAGTGAAAGTGTTTGTGTGTTTGAGTAAGATTAGGAGAGACAAAGAGGGAGGACATGGCAGTGCGAATCAGGAACAGGAGGAACCAGAGATGGCACCGAGTTTCTGTGTTAAACAGGGGTCTTACGCTTTTGAACTCCTCCACTGAGTTGCTCCAGGTCCAGTAGTGTGCCTTGTATTGTCCAAGCCTTACAGCCATCAGTTCATTCCCACGGTAATAAAAGATTGGCCTGTTGAGGGCGAGACGACGGAGAAATGAGGCAGGCAAGATTTGTTTCCTACCAGGTGAAATTGCGCTAAAAGATCTTTTCCTTTGGCGTGGTACACCTAAAGTCCACTCTCTCTGTTTTCTACCCATTCTCTCATTTGTTTTTCACCAACCAGTGAAGGACCATGAAAAAAAAAAAATCACTCAAATCATCTAAATGCTAATGTCGGCATAGTGACACACTCACATTAACAACACTAACATGCTAAAGTTTAGCAAGTTTAATGTTGTGTTTATCATCATAGTGTTGTGTCTTAGCATGCTGGCATTGTTAGTGAGTAAAAGGTGTAGCTGAGATTGATGAGAATGTTATTAATTTTGCTGGTATTTGGTCACAAACCAAAGTACTGGACAAAGTAAAATTTTGACCCAATGATGGCGCTGGAGGAAAAGTCATGTGATCGCCAAAATTGATACAATTCATCCCAATGGAGACATGAGTTTTTGTGCAAAATGTCACAATAATCCATTAAATTGTTAAGATGTTTCAGTCAAAACCACAAAGGTCAATCTCATCTCATCAAAAGTCAATTTCATCGTCTGGAGAACATGAACATCAGCACAGAAAATCACAGCAATCCATTCAGAGGTTACTGAGATATTCCAGTCAGACTAAAGTGGTGGACCTCTGTTCACCTCTAACACTGCTCTTCCACTCAGGGATGTGATCATGAACATAAAAAAACGTTGTTAAAAAGGGGATCTTGGACATCCAGCTACAAACACCACAAATCTCTGTCCGACTGATGAAGACCTGTAACAGCTAGAATGTGCACCTGTTCTGGAGTGTGTCCGGGCGGTTTAGCAGCACTGGTGTCAGGTCCAGTCCGTCAAGGGTTATGTTATCAGGGGGGCTGATGCCGGCCAGAACCAGACTGGTGGTGAACAGGTCCATCACATTGGCCAACTGGAAACTCACCTGCAAATAGGCAAAAGAAATAAAAACAAAATACATGACCACCATCTGCAGTATGAGGGGTTATTTCACAGAAGTGTCTTCTCAAGAACTAAAACTCAAATTGGTCCTCGTTGGTTCACGGTAGGCCACACACACAGCATTTAAGAGCAGTATCTGTTGTTGATTTTGCTATGGTAACATTGCATTGTCATGATAGGATGTTTGCATGTGTGGCTGTGTATACACATGTAGGAAAGAGGTGCATTTCTTCAGTCCCCTCTCTAATCTCTGCTTGCAGGTTTATTATAAAAACCTCCGAATCCCTCTCTTTCTAAATGATTTTTTTTTTGGGGGGGGATGGGAAAAGGAGGAGCGAAGAAAAAGAGGAGAGGAAGTAGGGAGAGGACAAGGCCCCGGCAAAGCAGGCGGCTGGAGCTGGAGCGAGCTGGTGTTTTATCTCCTTCTCCCAGTCCCAGTGAAAAGCTTTATTTTATTTATAAACTTTGAACTATTTTCAGATAAAATGCCATTTTTTCGCTGTCATCCTTGATCTTCCGTTCCATTCTCTCCTGAGCGAGCCTTAGAGGGAGACGGCACGCTCACAATCAGATAGTGCTATCAGGCCTCTGCAGCTGCACCGCCATGTGCCGCTGTGCTCCTATCGGCAGCCAGCACACATACGGATGCAGACGCACACACACTCACACACGCATGCACACAAGCTCCTAAGCACTGAAATGAATTCCCTTTTCTTCTGTATCCACAGAACTAGCCACAGAAAAGGCTTTGCAATGCATTCCATGATCTATCTGCACATCCAGACACTTTCTCGCACGCACACAAACACTAACAGATTTAGTCCTTCACTTATTTTTTTTTTTTTAAGTCCCCCTCACACAGACACACACAAACCATTAAAGGAGATGGGACAAAAGGACACAAGAAGAAGCAAAACTGACATTTAGTTGGTAATAACTTGTGTGACCAAGAGCCAAAACTTTTTGACTCAGACTGGCCTGACAGAGGAACTTATCTCACAAGTTGCCATTTTTTATTTCCTTCCTTTATTAGCTCTGCCCTCGATTGCAGTCTACATACTGAACTTAATTCTTTCTTCACCCTTTGTTCTCTTCTCTTTTTTTTTTGAATGACTCATCACTCTCTATTAATGTCACATTCTCTTTCCCTCTCTTTCTCTCATGTCTTTCTGCGTTGTGAGTGGTGATGTTGGTTATCTGAGGAGGCAGTGATTCTATCTCCTTCTCTGCCACTCTGCCTGTGTGTCTGCTGCCTGATAAAGCACAACAAAAGGGATTGTGACGCCCGACAACATCGTGGGGCCACTTCCCCATCTTTGTTCCTGCAGCCGCCACCCCTCATCATCCAGGCTCCCCTCGCACACGCCCCCCCACTTTGGTCCGGCACTGGGAGAATGTTGCACCTGCTTCAGATCAACCATGCTCCTTCATTCCAGCGCACCTCCTTCCATCCTCCTAAATGTAAGTGAACAACTCACTGACAACAATTTAGGACTTTTTTTCCCTATCAAGACATGTGGAAATATAGACTGAAGTGGGTCTCTCCATCACCAATCTCCCCAAAACTTCTCATCTAATTTGTAAAGATGCATCTGTGCTCAGTCGATACAATAAACCTGCTGAAATCCCCTCTTAACAAAAGGCTTGCATGGTTGTTTTGTCTCCAGCATTTTGCTCCAAGAGCTTATGGACTTTTCAATGCACAGATCAACAGAGATTTTCAGGAGACTACAAACAAGGGAAGGGGGCAAACCCTGCGCTTGGTCTTTCTTCCCTCCCAAGCAGAACAGAGTGATAAATCCAGAGCTGCAGCGTACAGTAGCTCCAACAAAGCAGCTTTGTCATCACAACCCCAGAGAGCTTCAGGGAGGATCTATTGACCCCCATTCTCACAGCAAAGCCAGAACTGCAAATACCAACACACACACACACACACACACACACACATACACGGGTGTTTTGTGGTGCGTTGCATTGCTAGTAATATTACTCTCATCTGTGCCTCTTCCGCTGGTCAAGAAAGTTATCTGTCACACCTACAGCTTATCAAACATGCATACAAAAGCATGCAGAAGAATGTAGAATCAAACAGAAATGGCACAGACATGTACGCACAGACACGTTGGTCAATTATAATGAGGCACAGGTGCAGCAAAGCCCTGCGAACACAACATTCACGGCAGTGCCAGCGTCTTTTAGCACTCCTCCTCCTTTTCCTCCTTTCTACACCAGCCACCTCTTTTACTTCTTCCTTGCTTCCTTCCCTGTACCCCCCCCCCAACCCTTCCACCCCTCCGTTCCTTTATCCTGAGCGCCTGGCATATTCAGATACTGAAGTCCTCATTACAGCTCAATCCAACCTCAGCAAACACACAAACAGATTAGCCGCTTAAGACGCTCCCAATCCCCCTCTCCCTCGCTACTCTGCTGTGCTATCAGGCCCCAGCACACCCCTGTGAGATGAGCCAGGGGCAAGGCTTACTGCAGACTGCAGCCTCCGCTCGCTCCTCCACCAAATCCCTCTGCGTCACAGCCCCGTGTCACAGCTGCCCCTAATACAATTAAAAGTCATTTGCAGAACGCACAGGCTTAGAGGATCACAGTGTGGGTGGGGGGTTAAATTGGGGAGGAGGAGCGAGGGGAGATAGAGAGAGAGAGAGAGTTTGGGGCATTAATTCCAGCCAAACATATTTGAGGAAACAGTGGAAAAAGCACCCACATGCTTCGTGTCCGTAATCGTGCAGTTTATCTTTAGTGTTTCTGGAGTTCAGTCACTCGATAGAAGTTGAACATATTCAAGATTAACTGGCTCCGGCGCCAATGGATCAGAGTGTGAACATGTAAAGTGGTAAATGATACACAAATGAAAACAAAAGGCAACAATCATTCAAGACAGAGGATTAGTGACATAATTATTGCTTTACTCTCAACCTGCTTTGCGGCCCTGTACATTGCCTGCAGCTTTACAGAAAACATTTCAGCTCCTGGTACCTGTTGATAGGCAGAACATTAGAGAGCAGAAATGCTTAGAAGAAAATAAAAATTGGCTCTGGATGCTGGGTTTAAGCCTAGTTTGGTCTCTAGAGAAGATGGCAGGGATTAAGAGAATGATCGCGTTGGATTTTTTTTATTTTTACTTTTTATTGGGTAAAAGCTGTAAATCACGGGGGTATTCTCACCGTGCCCTCTTTGATGTGTCCAGGCCACCAGGCAATGGCCGGCTCCCTCATGCCCCCTTCAAAGGTGGTCTCCTTCCCGCACAGGAACGGCCCATTGCTGCCACCTGATGAATCAGAGGCACAAAAACACATGTAATCCATGTGTCAGATCACACACCCATATAGGACAGAAAATGAATCAGAAAAAAACGAGCGTGTGTGCATTTTAATTTTGTGCCTACTTGCGTTTGGGCCAGACATCAGAGCAGCTCCATTGTCTGAAGTGAAGAAGACAAAGGTATTATTTTCTATGCCCAGTTTCCGCAGCAATGACAAGATCTGACCGACGCTGTAGTCTAGTTCCATCACTGCATCACCATACCTACAGAAGACAGACAACCACAGCTTCTCTATGAAAAAAAAATTTCATTTAAAACCCTGATGCATCTGCTGGACAATGTGCCAATCAAAAAATCAGAGGGAGGATATAATGTACCGGCCCCGCTGGCTCTTCCCTAGGAAGCCTTTGGAAGCATAAACAGGGGCATGAGTGGCATCGGCTGCCCAGTAGAGGAAGAAGGGCTGCTGGGCTTCAGTCTGACGGTATATGAATTCAAGACCTTCCTGTGGAGGTGGGAGGTGTGAGAGAGTATTATATCACTGTCAACGCAGATGTCAAACGACTTACTGTAGCTTCATTCATAGTACTGCAGTCAAGGTAAAAGAAGAACTGAACTTAAATGAACAACAATTCTGACCTCATTTTAAATAAGTAGGACAGTTTTTTAGGTACACCTAGCTAAAACTAATACAGTGTCACACAACACTCCTGCAATAAAACAGCTTTAGAGAGGCGTTGATGCAGGGCTGTTGTACTTGACTGCATTCACAGAGAAAAGTTCCATTTAAAATCGAAGAAATGTAAAAGCACTTTATGTCTAAATGTGAAATTTTCTGATTTCAGCTTGGAATTTATCTTATAAAGTAGGGTTAGATGTAGATGTGTTGATGCACACCTTACAGGTTGGATAAAATGTGACTGGATATTAACTTTTGCACACCAACTCTCAAAACAGTGCTGAGCGAAAATGGCCTCATTGTGTATATCTCAGAGCGGTGGTTATAGTGCTAATCTGTTACACTGGTTTTTGCTATGTTAACACAAGCATGCCGTGTGTCAAATGTTGTAACTGTATTTTTGCTGCTGGAGCAACCAGAGATTTAAGATGGTATTTCAAAGTTTTGCCACAATCAGTCACATTAATAACGGCGCTACTGAAACCAGCCTATTCCCACACGACGTGCTAATGTGAGCTTTACAAAGCTCTACTCCACAGATCAGTCCTCTTCTTATGATGACATATTACACCTCTCAAGCATGCAGTGTCTCTCTGCAGGCTGCTTTTGATCCCTTTAGAGCAGAATGGGGGGGGGCTGACGTAGGCAGCAGAGATAATAAAGACGAGTGCACAGAAAAAGTCAACCGTCTCCTTCTGCTGGTGAAAAGCGTGGTAGTGATCAAAGGCTGAAGTCAGTCGTTCTTTGTACTAAATAGATGATGGTAAATAGATTATTTCTTTTTGTGTCTTTTCTTTTGTTTTTTTATGTTTTGGTGCAGAAAAGACAATTTTCTACTCTGATGGACGATAAAGCTGTATTCTATTCTATTCTACTAATTGCTTTACAAATGAAACTCCACTGACGGGGTTGCATCATTCAAGATAGAGGCAACTTTAGAGGGGATCCTTAACTTACTAGCAAGTAGATCTGTGTGAGGTTGGACTCCCCGGTGCTCCTGTCAATCTTGAACTCCTCATAGTATCTGAAAAACAAGTGGGTTGACGTGATTTATTAAATAAACCTTCACGATTAATTAGCCAGCATCCCATCTGAATACCTACTGAGGCCACACCATGCTGTCTTTCCTGCGCTCATTCAACGACGTGAAACAAGTCGCTCACAATGACCTGACTGTATTGTCGGGGCTTTCAATCTATCTCAAAATTGACTGAAACCACTGAAGACAACATCATTAAGACAGGGGAAGCAAATTTCCCTCTTGCGGACTGTGTTTGCAGGGGATTTTGGTGAAAGACATATTTGGGAAGTCTCAGCAGGGCTGAGCAGAGGGAACTGTTATGAGGTGTTGCTGAAGCGTGGCACGGCGAGCAGAGCAGCAGTGACAGGCATCTCTCTTCCTCACGCTTCACTTCCTCCAGGTGTCTCCGCATACAGCCAACGCAACCTGCCGTCTCTTGAGGGCGCGTGTGTGTCTCTGTGCATGCCTGTCTATGCGTGTGTGTCTGTCTGTCCAGGGCCCAGGTATGCAGCGCTGATTAAACCCACGGCTAAGCGAAAAACACGCCCGGCTGCCAGTTCCAATGACCCTGAATACACATATGGCTGTTTTGGGGAAAACAAATGGGCGGAAAATGGAATACACAAGCACAGCTGGTACAGAGAAGGAAAAGGAGGGGAGACACTCAACTCATAGGAGCAGCCAGCCAAACTATTCCTCTGAGTCATGGGGAAAGAAGATTTTTATAGATTTCCAGGCTCTGTTTCTGTCTGCTGTTATGTATATCTGAGCGCTCGTGTGTGATGCTACCTGCCAACCATCTCAGAGTTGTTGTAGACAGGGATGTTGGGTCTGATGCTGCTGTTGTAAGGGCCAAAGTGGCAGTTTGGCGCACCGAACCATTCATCAAAGCCATTCTCCAAAGGCAGGTACTGTGGTCTGTGGCCCAGATGCCTGTAGTGACAAACAAAGTGACTGGAGGAGCATTCCACGTGTTGCTGCATGTTTAGATTTGGACCATTACTACAAATCACCTCCACTAGGCTACTATACACTTCTTATTTTGATGTTTGGCTGCAGTTACTATGTGCAGCTATTACCTTTAGTTTACATTTACTTGAGTACAGTATGTAAATCAACCTGCAGAGGCTTGAAACTTCGAGACAGGTCAGTAATCTATCACAGCAAAGTGATATGTTTGGTTGTAAAATTCCGAAGGTTTTTTTTTTAAAAAAATAAGCAATCATTTTGAGGTGCATCACTACAGAGCAAAAACAAAAGGTAGATAAATCATCCGTCTCAAACAAGCTTCAGCTCTGCATAAATATTTTCATTCCGCTCTGAGAGGAATGCAAATCAGTGCATGCTTCAGGGATAGGAAAAATGAACATAAAGATCTGGTATAAAATAATTGCATGCTTTGGAAAAAATGATCATTAGTAATGTTAAGTACTAATAATAAAATTTGTAAATATACTTCATGGGTCTTTAACTCATTCAGCACTTGGACAGGAGGGGATCAAATCAACAACCCTGTGAATAGCTGACAACCCGCTCATAACCACTTAAACTTCAGAAACCTCTAAAAATCTGGACTAAAGAAAGATAAAAAGCTCACCACTTGCCAACTATCTTGCTGATGTAGCCCTTTTTCTTCAGCATCTGGGGTAACAAAATCTCATCCTTTGAGATTCCTCCCACTATCTCCTGTGGAGTGTATGCTATAAAAAAGGTCAAAATTTAGTGTACAAAACTTTCTATGACTTTATTGCACACTCTACATTATGGACTGAGTAATGAGAAAATCTGCAAGAAATTATTTGCAGCTGGATAATTTGCAGAGTAAGGACATACTGAGACTGTACCGTTTCTGGCGTGGGCATTTGTGGTGTAAAACCCGTTTCTGACAGGCAGCCTCCCAGTGAGAAGTGCAGCTCTGGCTGTAATAAAAATTACAGAAAAATGTTATTAAGATTTCTGTATGTTCATCTTCCAAATACTTAATTTTACCAGCTAAGAAATAGAGGCAAGTGTACTCTTGTCCCCTTTCTGGTACGAACATCACATTACAAATTAATTTGTCAAACTTGCAAAGTACTTTGGTTAAATTCTTACATCAAATGAGCAAATTCAACACTTTATTTAAATGTTGTGGTTAATAGAGATGTGGATTCTACAGCATGCCTCTGAGTTTTTATGTGTACATCAAAATCTTTCAGCTTTTGAAGAATTTGATAGTTTTCAGTGACTACCATCACCAATAGCCTTTATTTATAAGCTGTTATTAATGGCTGTGATTCAACTCAATTATGTACACCAACCACTGCTGCTGCTGGGAAAAACCTGTGCCTCCACGTTTCAACTCAAAAAGAAGAAAAGCAGCTTTTCAGCTTGACTACCCGGCATTTCTGAAGTTTATCCGCAGAGTTTTTATAACCTTTCAGGAGCAAAAAGGCACATGGACTCTGAATCCAGAGCATTTTACATGGACGCCTTTAGCTGAATTACCTAAAACCAATGAATAAGCTGGAGTTTAAAAGTTTCTCATGACAGTGATGTTACAGCTTTCTTGCATAGAATTACTGTAACATACTGAACTCTAGTGTGCATGTAACATTTGAATGAGGCGATACTTTTATTAACCAGGTGCACTTCACACAATTAAATGACATGAGAATAAAAACACAAGTTGCAACTGTGAGAAACTAAAATGATTCCATAAGGAACAGGGACATGAACTAATGGTTCAGGTTCTGCTTTCGTAACATCAGTTTCAGCTGGCTCACATGGGGAACAGAGCGGGTTGGCAGTGTAGAAGTTTGGAAACAGCATTCCCTGAGCAGCCATGGCATCCAGGTTGGGGGTCTCTTTAGAGGGCTGGCCAAACACGCCCAGGTCCCCCCAACCCATCTGAGGAGCAGAGGGATAAAATAGTTTGTTAACAGCTGCTGCCTGTACATTCATATTCACGCAGAGGTGAGACACAGACATAGACACAGGCTGCAGCGTTCAATGACATATAAGAGAAAAGAGGAGGAAAAAGGAGGAGAAACATCTGTTCAGCTCATTCACTGATCAAACAGATCTGACACACACACACACACACACACACACACGAGAGAGGAAATAACTCACGTCATCCATGAGCATGATGATGATGTTTGGAGGTGAAACATTTGGTGATTTTTCTGCCGAGGAACAACATATTAGTGCACAAAGGAGAGTCAGAGTTGCAGCAGACATCACTCGTAATGCTGAGTTGCTGCAGTCATGTGAGCATCAACTTCGAGGAAGTGTCTTATTTGCCTTCGTGCGCGTCTGCAGCGCGACACTTGCGCATTCACAGTAGAGGGGTTGTTTGGGGGCGTTTGCTCGCATTAATTTGGATTTTAGATTATTTTCTAGTTTGACTGACTTTTGTTTCGTTGACTGGTGAATATAGTGTCTTTACGTATTTCAGTTAAATCGTTAAACTGTGAATAACCCGCAGATTGTCTCTTGATTTTTGGTGCCTTCAGGGACTCATAAGAAATGTTATAGGTGCGGCAAAGAAAAGAAGAAAAAATGGAAAAAAATGGACCACGTAACAAATATATTTGGTTCTTTAAAATGATAAACTTTCAACATAAATAAGCTTCATCAATAATACGGCTAAAACACACCGTGTGTATAATATTTAAAAATCACTAATTCTTCTCTGCTGTCATTTTTCCCAAAACAGTGAACGCAGCACATCACGTGACATCATCTGACAGCTCAGAGGAGGCAAACTAACATGGCGGTGTGTATAGCAGTGATCGCTAAAGAGGTAATTATTACTGTTGTCACACGTCCCGGGTTTTAGCTACAGCCTATTTTGTTATGTTAAAATAATTGTTTTATTCTCATAATCGTCTCTGAGCAAATGTAAGCTTCCTGTTCGTACCGAAAGATCCAGCAGGTTGAAATACCCACACAGAGCTAACAGCTAACAACATTAGCCATGGTCTAACAGGTTCGTCATTATGTGTCTGTGTTTTTTTTTAAATGTCTTTTCCCAGAATTACCCGCTGTATATCCGCAGTGTGCCCACTCAAAATGAGCTGAAGTTTCACTACACCGTGCACACCTCTCTGGATGTGGTGGAGGAGAAGATCTCAGCAGTGGGCAAATCTTTGGGAGACCAGAGAGAGCTGTACCTGGGTCTGCTCTATCCCACAGAAGACTACAAAGTGTATCCTTGTGATGTTTTTAAAAAAGGTTTAAAGGGTTAGGAAAGAACACAAGACAAGTGCTCAAAACGCCCGACTGATCATCTCTCATTAGATTGTGTTCTGAGGTTAATTATTGTTATTTGTAATAAGATTATCAACACTTCTCTATTAGCAGACAAAGACTAACTAAATGTACATACCTCCATCAAAATACATGTATCCTGAATCTTCAATATGTCCATATCTCCAGACATACAGACTTTTTGTTTTTGGTATACTTAGTCCAGATGTGAAGCATATGAGAATAGTAAACCGTATGTCCTTAACTGTTAAACTAGATATGGGTATGTAACCAACTCCAAGGTGAAATTTGTCATTGTTGTGGACTCATCAAATACATCATTACGGGACAATGAAATCAGAAGTGTAAGTTGAGCCTAAACCGATTGCATGTCTAATCATAAGTAAATACATCCCAATAAGAATAATTCTCCAAAAGCCACATTTCTGTTGTTCAGTACACATCTTGACACTTTGTTCTCTCTCTGACAGGACATTAATGTTGTTATACAGCATGTGTGCAAGTACTGAATTGTCCTTTTATGCCATCTGCTTATATTGTATGAACCAATAGAAAAGTGGTCTTTCATGATGCGTTTCAAAGTAATGATCTAATTCCAGCTACAATATTGTAGATTTTTCTGTCCATGCACAAAGAGCTTTTCTACATTTTTCTTAGTGCAGGAATCTTGGCAATTTAGTAATACTGGTGTGAGTACAGAATCCTTACTTCATATTTTACATGTATAATACCAAGAAACCTGAATTTAGGATCAGCATGCACACACACACACACACAATCCTGTAATACAATTTGTGATGTGCTAGTTAGTTTCTTGCCTTTTAAAAAGAAATGTAATTAAAAGTAATAACTTGTTCTGTTCCAGATGTTCAGAAAATTACACAACTCTTTCACTGATGTCATGTGCAATCCCTTCCACAATCCAGGGGACACCATTCAGTCAAAGTGAGTTTATTCTTGTTAAACTTGATTTGAAGATTTGCGTTTGATATTTTGCTGATCGAGTTTTGTCTAATTTCTCTAGGGCCTTTGATGGCATCGTAAGTGGAATGATGGTGCAAACTGGCTGACGTCCCTTGCCCCCTCCCCCCCTCTCCTCCCTGAGACTTCACTGTACAGAACACCCTTAGTTTTTTTTTTTTGTTTGTTTACATGTTGCCTTGATTATTGAAATGCATACATAATAAAACTTATTGTTGCACATCACTGCTTGTGTCATTTTACCACAAATGAAGCACCAGATCATTGTTTTATTTATTCATTCACTTACATAGCAAAGAACTTAAGTTATACATTAGGGATGATTTATACAGAACATTGCAGGCAGCAACACAATCGCATCAGTTTGTAAAAACAGTAAGAGACGCAAACTGCATAACAATTTGAGGATTGTCCCATGCATTCAGAGCAACATAAGCTTATAATGCAACACCTCTGCCACCCAGTCTTCATTCTTCACACACTTGAAGCACTGATACAGGGACATAACTTAAAACTTTGCCACTGCTATCAATGCTGTCACGTGATGCTCGACTCTGTAATGCCTGGAAACACTTTAAAAATTAGCAGTCCCATTCACCCACTTTAGTGTGTATGCTGTACGTAGTGCTAGCGCTGCTGAGGGTAATGCTGTCCACTCGACCCTGCCCCCAACTCCTCAGAAGGTGGCGTGATGAGAAGAAGACACGGGTAACGCTTAGGCACCTGTTCGTGGTAGTCTACGTGTCCCCACTGTCTCTTACCCACTGAGGGGCCTCCATAGTAAGGGTGGGGCGTTTGATGTTGTGGCCTGGTTGACTGGTACCGGAACCTGCCTCGAGAGCTGCTCTGGTATCGGGGTGGACGGTAACCACGGCCTCTGCCTCTGGAGTGGCCACCTCGGTGTCCTCCCCTGTCTGTGGTGCTGATGCCTGGCATGTTGGTCCTCTTGGGCATTACCTGCAAGCCAAGGAACAGAAAAATTGTATTTAAAGAAAGGCCACATTTGCTTTGCAGTGATGGAAACAAAACCCTAACTCTCTTCAGTAGAGAAACAAGTGTGATTCACTCACACCAAAAAGAAGTTAAAAAAAATAAATAGATAATGAGTGTTGTGACTGGTTTGCTAGAATAGGAACATTACTAAAGTGAAAATTATGTCAATCCCAAATGACAGTTTCTAGTTCCTCCAAACACTAAGATTATCTGCAGTACTCAGAACCAAATGGTATTTCTCAGTTCAACAAGAGAAAATGATGAATTGTGATGAGAGAAAAAGTTAAACTGCAGGCAAGATTGGTACAGCTCAAGTAATGCCCCTATCAAAATTTTAACAAGATGCCCTCTCACATCTTTCCCCTAATCAAAACAAACACGCAGCTATACCTGACACACCATCTATGCTAAAATGCAATGATAGTTAGTAGCTAACTAGCTTGAGGGTTTCCATCCAGACCGCCATGTAGTGGTCCATGCTCCTCACCTTTAGGACTCTTCCTCTGAATAAGGTCTCATGCAGACCAATAGCGCTATGCACAGAGTCGCGATCCGAGAACTCAATGTAAGCAAAGCTGTGAAAGGTGAAGAGCAGAACAACAAAAGACCACCAATGAATACACTTGGATGCCAACATACCTATAGTTGTATTGTATGGTTAAACAGTCTCACGTAGAGACAATAAAGTATAAACTGTAAGCACGAGTTGAACCCACCCCTTGGGATGGCCGGAGAACCTGTCACACAAGATGGTGACCCGGTTGACGGGACCACAGCCGTTGAAGTGGATCTCCAGCTCGTCTGCGGTGGCTCCATAGTCCACCTTGGATTTGTCAGACAGTGTGTCAGATCAGTGTGGGAAAAAAAAACATGCTCAGTATGAAGAAAAGACAGATACACAATTCTTACATTTCCTACATAGACTGATCTGTTGTCCGCGTCTATCCTCTCCTCAGGAGTCATATTGTAGAAAGGCCCTATGGAGGAAAACAAAAACAATTGTACACAGCGCTTCTGAGCATGTAACATGACTAAAGTCCCACCTACACGGGGGGTCACTCCAGGTGAAAAGAACATAGTGATTACTTTCACCAACATGTCTATTTCTTGCATAGTCTTGGATAATACATCTCAGAATCTGGCTCCCCTCTGACTGTATCTCTGTACTGAGGAGGAAGCGAAAGGGAAGAAGGGGAGGGTGAAAGGGATGAGGAGACGCACAGAGGCAGAAAATAGCCACAGGCAGCGAGGAGGACCCTTATGGTTCTCTGGGGCTCACTGCTTCATCTCATTGGGCAGTGATGAGGCACATGTGAAGTATCCCAGGTGTTGGCCAGATGGTGAAGGATGCAGTTACCTCACCTGCCTGGAGGCTGCGATGCTACGCACCTGGCTAAGAATACGCTGTCGAGGCTTCCCCAAATGCATAGTCAGTATTTAGCTGTGCGCCAATGTGACACAATAACCAAACCATGAGGAGGATCAGACCCCTGGCCCATCTCACCAGGCCGAGGGCTGCTGGTCAGGAGATGCATCTCCCCTGCGTCACACCTCTCCTCCTCCTCCTTCAGTCTCTCCGACTCGTCCTCCATCTCCAGCTCCTGGACCCTGGCCTTGATGGCCGCCAGCTCCTGAGACACACAAAGTAAGGAGACCAAGACAAGAAGTCACTGTGGACCGAAGCAGTGAAAACCAGACTGGTGACAAGTTAAAATAGGAATGAATGAGTGCAGAAACATAGCAGGTAAAGACGATTCCATACGAGGTGTAAGGGGTCACTGACCGCTCTGAGAACAAAAATAAAGTGGAAAAAATGCTGTGGCCCACAGTTGCCAGATTTAAACTCAATTTAACACTTATCTTATGTCATATCCAACATCAAATAAGAGAAGTGCCAAGAGTCTCTTTCGACTAGTGTTCCCTCAAAATGTGTCAGGTCCATTACAGCTGTTGTGATGCTTTCTGAAAGTATTGCATTGATATCTGAAAATGAAGTTGCCAAAGGGAACAAACTACTTGGTTATTAGGATGTTTATTCCTGAACAAAGTTTAATGTAAAAAAAAAAAAAAAAAAAAAAGGTGGTAAGAGACTTATTCAGATAAAATACATTTAAAAATCAGTCACATTTTATTCAACCCAGATGATCAGGTCAGTTTCAAACGGAGTTGGCCTCAGGTTTCAGCGCAGCATCCATACAGTGGAAGAGGCTTTGTACCATCAGTTTCACCACCTGAACCAGACTGGAGCCGCTCTTTGTGTTTCAACCACTGACTGAATATAAATCTTTGTGCTTTCAGCCTGGACACGCAGTGCACCTGATTGGCCCCACGCCGATGGAGTTACCCGGGATGTGGCTCACGATCTTTGCACACCACCAGCGATCCTCCTCGTAGCACATAGCCTCTCGCCTCGTCCAACGTCACGATCGTCGGTAGCTCGCCCCGTCGACGCGCGTGCAAACGAGCAAAACGTGACGGCATCCCCCCCCCTTTTTTTTTTTCGACTAACCGCGAGCGCAAACTGATACCCACCGGGTCCTCGGCGAAATGCTCCCCGA
This sequence comes from Scortum barcoo, assembly GCA_023238725.1. NCBI lineage: Eukaryota > Metazoa > Chordata > Actinopteri > Centrarchiformes > Terapontidae > Scortum > Scortum barcoo. The sequence goes on from CM041531.1 coordinate 13,527,857, forward strand.
TGGACTCGCCCTCCAGGTAGCCGTACTCCAGATGATTTTCCGCCATGCTCACTGCTCAAACATGGCATCTGCAAAGCCGACTGCAGCTTGCCAAAAAAGCTCCACGGGAAGACACGAAAAAAAAAAAAAGAGAGCGAGAGGAATGTGTACGGGGGCGGTTTGATGGTCGGCACACGCGACACCTGACAGCATATGAGGTGAGGAGCTAATAGATATCACCTGTGAGGGAGGCTCGTGACGCGCTGGGGGTGATTGACGCGCACGTGAGAGGGGACGCTGGAAGAGGAGGAGGAGGAGGGTGTCTTCATCCCAGTGGCGCATCAACGAGGGGGGTGCATCCCCTTTCACAGCCCCCCCCCTCCCCCACCACACACACACACACACACACACCTCATCCACATGCATTATCCTAAAAATGACTACTACTGCAATAAATGGTGTAATAAATTCAATCATTTACAGCAATTGACCCCGTTCTTCCCCGCCCCGCGACCCTGTGAGACAGGATAAGCGGTACAGAAAAAAAATAAACCTGATTTTCTTTGACGCTTTTGATCATATTTGAGTGGTATTTGGAAATGTGGTGTTTTAGGAATCTCTGGGGGGGATCATTTGTGGATTTAAACTCTCCACTCGCTCCGTAACAAATTCTACAAGACTGTCGATTTCGCACATTTCAGCTAAACCGAATGGGATTGGGGTGGATGATGGGCTTTTTGCTCACAGCGTATACATTTTAACTTGTTATTAGAGGGAAAACACACAGGTGTTTTGAATAATATTAGCAATGGATCTGTTCCATTTAAGTCTCCCAGTAAGCCATGGCTTTGCCACAGTGAGGCCCCATGGCAATACCAAGACCCTGAAACTGAAGCAGCTAAATGGAATTCAGCCATTATTCATTTTATTATTTACACTTTAACAGTTTATTTATTAAGATGTCCTCTGCCATTAGAAAAATATATTATGTGTGAATATGAAAAATATTCAGTATAGATTAGAAAATATCGTTTAGTGTAGACAAATATAGAGTCCAACAAACCCATTGTGAAAAGTATTGCAGGTTTTGACAATGAGAATTCCACAATGTAAAATTTGAAGCTTAGAAATAGGGAAAAAAAAACTTCACCCATCCAGTTTTCCCCTTTTATTTCCCTTATTTTAAGAAACGTATTTTAAGAAAGCTGTTGTATTTTGTCTGACAGTACCTTTATGTTCAGTTTCCTAAAGTCTTCACTGATATTATGTCAGGAACTGCAGCAAGCAAAAAACACAGCAGTTTTTTGGTTGCACCATTCCATTACCTGGAAATATTCTTGTGACATTTTTAGCATCAATGGAAACTTTGGGATCTCTGCTCCAATTTAAAATAACATTTTGTGGGAATAAAAACAAAAGAAAAAGCTTTGTAATGCCTCACCAGCAAGTCATAGGTTGTCTTTTTTACCATTTAAATTCAAATTGTAAATACTTGTGACAGTAATATGAGGTTAAAAACATTTACTTGTGTGGTATATATGATTAGTAATGTTTTAGTAAAAGTACATGATGCTGGAATATATTTTGAGAGAGATTAATGGTTTCATTATGTTATTTAGATCTGCTACTATCATATTTCTGTAGATATGAGGAAAGGGAATCAGTGACATATTAAGTTTATTTAATAGCTTTGTGTTACAAACGATTCAGTAGCTATGGGTAATTTTCCTTTTCTGAGGATGCCCTCTCAGGAAACGTTTTCATTTAAAGAGGAAAAGCAACAAGAGTGATGAATACTTCATTTCATGTTTTAATTACACAGTTACATTGTTCAACACAGACAATAACCTGAATTAGAATGTTTTACAGCTTCACACATCCAACAGAGCGAACAGTTAAAGAGCGGTATTAGCAACAGGGAGGAAAGCATGCAAGAAATAAATACAAATCAGAATTTAATTCTTCTGGCACAGTTAACTTCATCTAAGAACGGCAACAGGACCCTTTGAAGAGGAAAATAAAACAAAGGAGAAAGATTTTCAAAGCGCAAACCTTTCCTACAGAAACATGTTTTTTTCTGTAATAATGTATTGCACAATACAGTATAGAATGCCTCCCTACACATATAAAACCATAAACCTTTTTTTCAATTTATGTAAAGGTAAAAACAGGACCATCCTGAGCCATGGCTTTTGGGAAAACAAGTGCTGTATCCACTGTTTGCCACTTTAGCTTTCTACTGTAGCTTTTCATCAGTGCCTGTTTCACAGGAAGGACGTGTCACCATCACATCAGATGAGCCTTGAAACTTCATTGGTAGAGTTACTGGTTGGGGTAGGGAGAGGCAAATGCCAACCTGCTAATATTTGTCTTTTCTAAACATGCGTTTTGCCCATATCATGTACATAGTTAAACAAATAGAAAAGTGGCTGATGTTAAGTGTTCAGAGACCCCTGGAAGGTATTCACAACAGCAGAGCCCTTATGCGTTTGCCCTCTATAATATCTTCACACAGAAAAGTATATGACACCTCGGTGCAGATCTCATTTGTTTCACGACTTAATGAAGCATACACCCAGCTGAGCAGAATATTGATCTGATCTTTTGTATTCTGTCCAGTGAAAATGGAAGGGAAAATATCAGGGGAGGACAGTTTTCTCTTTACAGCTCAGATTTTTTTTTTCTTTTGCAGAACTGCATCCTGATGTTCCACATAATCGACCACATTGAAGTCCTTAACGCTAAGACATGAAACAAATACCTTGAAAAAGAAAGTGAAATCTGAAGAAAGAAAGTTTTAGCTTTTGGTTGTATTTTGGTCATTTGTAACAGGTCTATAAGGTTTGGCTTTGTTTAGTTTATCTGAGGGCTGACTTGCAGACAAGGAGGCACACCAGAAGCACTTAGAGTTGAAAGGAACTGTCATTACAATGATGTTTTGATGTGGATATTGTACTGTGGTATTTCACTGCACAAAGCTGTTGCTACATATTGTGAATTGATCTGCCACTATAGTCTGTCTGGGATGTTTCATTAAAGCTCTGAAGGTTTCAAGTAGTTTATACAGAGACACTAAAATAAAAAAAGGATTTTTTTTTTCTTACAAAAACACACACGTTTCACCATTCACACACAAACACCCACTCATTGTGTATTCATTTTATCTCTGCAAGGCTTTGTAACTGTAAGAACACGCAATCAAGTAGGCTTTTCCAAAGGAGATGCTTCTATTATTTTTACAGAAGCACCATTCAATATGCAGACAACAAGCGCTTTGATTGCTTGAATAAGGATTCTACACATTTAAAACTCAGCCGGTTCATTGAGCGTGCTCTTCACTGTTGAGCCCTGATTGCGTGTATTTCAGACACTTTGGTTAACTGGTGTAGTGGAGCTCTAACCTCATTATTTCTGGTCTGTAAATACACGCTGTGTCAAAGCCTACTATGGCAATGCAGGAGTACTTTGGTCTGTGCTTTTATTGGTTTTGGACAACAAATGGCATGTCATGGTTGATTCTGTGTTCAGTTAGGTGATTTGCGAGTTTGACTGTACGTGTACCTGTTACTAAATTCCAACAGAATCAGTTTGGTTAGTGGGATGTGGGCACAAAGATGAGGTCAGCTGAGAATAAATATTCTCATGAGCAATGGCAGTTCCTTTCAACGCTTAAAAAAAAAAAATCATTTTCAGGCGGATTGTTATGATTGCTTTTGATAGTGTGTTCACATGTCTGCTCTCAGTCCAGCTTTTCAAAGTCCAGGTCAACCTCTCCTGGTGGGTAGCTGTATGGTCACAGGAGGTAGCTGGTGTGAAGGTAAGGGGGTCGGGGGAGTATGAAGAGTGGTAGTGGAGGAATTTGACATTGGGGAAAGGACACAAAAAGGCCAAGGTCAACACCGTATCATGGTGATAACACACATACACAGATGCAGGGGAAACTTGCAGCTTATCTAATTGAATTATATGTTTCAGATATTTCAAAAATCACTTTATCCATCTGTTGATGAACAAAAAGCAGAAAAAAGCAGAGTTTTTTCTTCATACACCACTCACTGCAAAAATAAAGTATACGATTTTTTTTTCCAAGTTTGGTCCAAGTGTGTATGAGGCCAACCATGTCGGGTTTCCAATGATCAGTATAAAATTTGTGTGAGCATGGCTGCTCAGTAAAGGCCTCGAGACTGTTTAACAATACATGTGTTTGCCAGAGGTGATCGTATTGCTGCAGCATGTGAGAAGTGCTGAGAAAAATAAAATAAACCCCAAAGAGGTGATGCTACTCTCCCGGCCTGGAAATAAAGACCCGTCCCAGATCTTCAGCTTATGCTCAAATTGCATCTTTACAAATAAACAATAATCAGTTAGAAAAAAAAAGCAACATTTCAAAGATTGGGTATCACAATTAGGTCAGAGGTTTTACTGTAGCTTAACACTGGCATATCACTTAATCCTACAGTAATGGCTTGTCCTGCACCTTGGGGGAAACAAACACACCTAACCACACACACACACAAACACAGGTTGATGAAGACCAGGAGAGGGGGTCGTTAGAGTGGCGCTTGAACCGGAAGGTTGGTAAGAAACAGGACATGCTATATCAAGTTTGACAAGTCCTAAATTTGGTGTGAAGGAACTACATTTGAAACTGAGCCACCACTTTTTTTTCTCCACAGTACTGACTGTATTTGGGCTTCTTTGTAATTACACACTGTTGAGTCCCCTCCTGCAGGATGTAAACTGACCTGGGGTGAATGAAGCACATGCTAATGACATCACTTAGGCCTAATCGCGCCATTTCAAACAAATTAGGAAGATTAAGGTGAAACATGAGACAAAATTAATTCACTCAAAAAATGTTCTGGAGGTCTTGTAGTGTTCATCCACCCTTAATTGGTTTTCATCCTTTTTCAGCTACACGCATTATGGTCCTGTATGGAGCCACTTTACCTCTGTTACCAGCAGTCTCCTCCACTCAGGGTCACATGACACTTTGATTTGAGTGAAAATTGAAAGTGTTTAACTTGTATGAGAGAGAAAAAAAAGGAAAATGGTTAAATTTGAGAAATAAATATACTGTGAGAAAATCATGTTCTGGACATTAAACTTTAAAGGTTTCTGTTATTTGGCAAACACATTTTTGGACCTCTTTAAATACTATGTACATTCACATTAAGTTACTGATGTTACTTTAAATATATTTATATGTATCTATACTATATGACACCCTATGGGCAGTTGCTGAGGTTCCATTCAGTAGCTGAATTCTCTTCATATTGCACCTCCGTCCTCTCACTGTCTTACAATGCGAGCAATACAAAATATTCTACAAGAGGGGTTTCATCTCATTAATATAGATACAACAAATCAAACAATAAGTAAAATGTGGGGCTTCCTCTCATAAATGAGAGTCCTTGCTCTGACTTCACTGCTCAGCCCAAACTTAAAAGGAGGAAAATGAAAGGTAGCAAAACCAAAAAAAAAAACAAAGTCCATCTTTCTGGATATACACAAGGGCAGCACATATGGACATCAGCGACAAAAGACATTATTGAAATTTGAAAAGAGGAACAATATCTACAAGCAGGTTCGGACCCCTTCCCACGCGACTGCTCTGAGGCTCTGTCCAAAGCAGGCTGGGGTGAGGGGCAGACTTGAGTCAAGTAGTCGGGGAAGAGCGTAGAAGGGGGGTGTGGGGTGAGGGGAGGTAGAAAGAGAGAGGAGAACCAAGTCTACACCGCCCTTTACTAGGCTCTTTTATCTGTTTATCATGCTTTGGAAAAGGAGGGAGTGAATGTAAAGGTAACAGCAATTCCTTGAAATGTCTCCTCATTGGGGAGCTTTTAAAAAAGACAACTTACAAACAATCTTCATACGTCTCCGTAGTATGTGACGCCTTCTTGGACAATGTTTTCAAGCTTGTTTTGAGGTTTTTGGCAGCTCCATTGCCATGTATGTATCTTTATCTCCTTTGAGGCTGTGTAGCTTTTCCTTTCTCTTTCTCTTTGTCTCTCTCTCTCTCTCTGTTCTCTCTGTTACCATTCACAAAAGAAAAAAAATCACACTGTGGCAGGGTTTCCATCCATCTCATTAAAGTCTTTCTTGTAGGCAAGTTCACAGCATTGTCCATATTCACTAGTCTGGGCCATCACTGAGGAATCGCTGTAGTTTAGTCCAGACTGCAGGAGGCAGCTACAGATCAAAGCAGGTCACATTTTTTTTTTTTTTTACATGTCTGACTATCTCTGGGTCCCGTTCTGCAGCTTCTCTGCAGCCTGGTCCTCTCAGGGCTGGCTTATCTGCTGAGGAGGTGATGTTGCTTTGCGTTTGGTTATAAGATGAGTGCTTCTCCTTATCGCTTACTTACTCACTTTGGCAGTGTAATACAAAGGTTTGGATCATGTTATTTTTTATCTTTGAATTTATTTGGGTTCACAATGGTGCAGAGAGGTGAGTCCGGTGTAGATTTTCTTGGCTCGCTAGCAAGGTAGTTAGCAGTTTAAAATTAATTTATTTTCATATCATTATCGTTATCATCATCAGCATCAGCATCATCATCATCACTATTATTCTTTATTTAGAATATTTGGACTTTTCTTTATTTTCCCTTAAAGCCAGAAAGAAACATTTAATAAATACTAAGCTGTGTTTCTGAGGAATTAATCACATCCCTTTCCCTCATCCATTTGAAAAGAAAAGGTATTATGTTCCTTTCCTGTCTCCACTAGGACATAGGAATAAGTGCCACATCAGTGAACTGTTTGGACTGGTAGTGCACATGTCAGGGCTGGGTACTGTTTTCTCATTGGTGCTAAATTAAAGGGAAATCCAATCCGAGAGCCAATTGGCCCAGTCATCCCCCAATCACTGTTGCCTTACCACAGCCCTTGTCTCGTGTCCTTGTGTGGACAGCATTTAATGTGCTTACATTACAGAGGGCATATCTTAGTCACATCTTCAAGTCAAAGCTCATGTTTTCAGCAAACACATTTGATATGTTTCTGTGACTGAACACAAAGATAGGAGACACTTTTCACGCTTTCCACTACACTGAACCCCCATCTGGAATCTTTGTATTGGTGGCTGTGGATGTGAAGGAGACAAAAGACAGAAAGAGTTTTTTTTTGGGGGGGGGTGACAATCTGGGAAAACCACTCTATCGTCAGGTAGTGAGAAGATTTTCAGAAGAGCTTAGGATCAGAGGGAAATAAAGACTGAAGTGGTTGAGGAGGAAAGGGAGCGTTGTGCGATGAAGATTCCTCAGTTTGGTTTTGTGTGGAGTGTGGGCACTGTCGCATCAGTATGCAGGGAGGAGACAAGGGACAGACGTCAGCGAGAAGTGGCATCCAGTAGGGCGGGGGTGGCTGGAGTTGTGGAGCGAGAGGCACTGCTGGAACTGCTCTCCTTGGGGCTGGCAGAGATACTTCCACTGCCACTGCCAGCCCCTCCTGCAATACTGCTCTGGCCTGCCAGGGATAGGGGTCCTGGGGGAGTGCTCTCTGAGTGGGTGGGGGGCGCACTGGAGGATGCTGAGGAGGTGGAAGAAGAGGAGGGGGTGCCTAGGGGGACACTGCTGCCCCCTGGTAGCCCCTGTAGGCCTTGACCACAGACATGGTGGTGCTTCTCCCAGTCTTTGTGTTGGCAGAAGGAGCCGCAGTAGCGAGCCGTGTTGCAGCCGCTGCACGTCTCACTGGCTTTCCTCCCGCAGTTCCAGCAGCTCTGGTGAGACAGTGGGGAGAGAGTGGGTTGATAAAAATAAGTATCCTTTTTGTCCCAGAATAACACACAGTGCTCTAATGTAAATAAATGGTGAAACTTAAAATAATCCATTTTCATAATCCACTTTATTTGTCTGACTGTCATGTTTTTTCTGTTACTCTTTACATAAGGATTGATTTTAAGGCCTTAAATCTGGTCCAATGCCACTGGTTTGTGTTACCAGCAGGTGGTGGTCAACTGCTCTGTATTGGCCTCAACCTGGCACTCTGCGCCAGCCATCTGGGTCTGTGTGCTTTTATGTACACAGACAACTGGACTGCTTCTGCAATAATGATAGCAACATGGTGCAGCACCAGACCAAGAGCAGCCAGCTGTACGGATTACACAATACAGGATAATGTAGAAGATAAGGGGAACAAAGTGAAGGGTAATGGATGGAGCATAAGAGTGCTGAAAAGGAGCCCATAGAGTGAGCAACTGAGTAAAGAATTAGAGAACAAGTGAGAAGAGAATGAGGCAAAATGTGGGTGGGGGGTCTGTGATACTCACTTCACTGGAGTCCTCCTGCTGGTTGATAACTGTTAGTGCATCCTCAGAGGCTTGCCTCTTGGCCTCAGCCAGCGCCCTCTCCATTTTAGAGCGTTCGGCTGAAATCATCTCGTGAGCCTTCCTCTCAGCGTCCGACACTGCCTTCTGCAGCTCCGACATCGCCTGTCGCTTCACCTCATTCACTGCCTCCTCTGAGAGAGAGAGAGAGAGAGAAAGAAAGAGAGAGAGAAAAAGAGACAGAAAGAGAAAAAGAAAAAAAAGAGGAAGTGTTAGTGCTCATGACCGTTGTACCATCCTGCCTGCTCTGTCATCTTTTATTGAAGCTATTTAAGCTGCCATCTTGTTGTATCTCACCGAACAGATGTACATCATCCAAGATTTAAAACTTTCTGCCAGAAAAGGGAAACAGCCAGACTTCAATAATTAATTCAAACACGTCTGGCCACAATAATTTCCAGTGCTGACAACAGCAGATGTCTCCAAAGTTTTGTCACCAACTTGGCTGTTTCTTCAAACATCCTGGGATTCCCTATTTGTGAGATTGTCATCTGCTCATAAGAGTAATTTTCATAGCAATTGTTAGACAGAGTTTACATTGAAAAAGGAATAATTTCCCTACCAGTGGGCATGCATATCTCCACTGCAGGGCTCCCTACTACAATGTAGATTTTATCATGGGGCCTTTTGTTCTTCCAGCACAGGCACAGACTGTATGAGTGAGGAGGCTGTGTTTTTACAACAGGCAGGTGTGTAGTCTCCTTTCCAGATGGCAGTCTAAAATAGAAACTTCCCGCAGTCGCTTCTCAGCAAGAGGCCAGAGTGATTACATTTTGCCATCTTTCATTATTGGCCTCACGGTGCACAACAAATGTACAGTACATGATTTCTTGTAGGGTTTTATAAACCTGAGAAATTGGTTACCAAATATACACTATTTATTAATCAAGTGCTAATGTGGAATGCCGTCATCACAAGACATGAATTTCCCCAAAATGTCATTTCCTTTCACCATCAAAAACAGCAGCAACATTTTTTAAGATTTAATGAATTTCCTCCCCCCTACTCCACCTCCTCCAGATGTGCCAAGCAGACACACACACACGCCCAGAGTAAGGCAGAAATGACACACATACAAGTGGCTCTCCAGGTGTGTGAGGCCAACCAAGTAGGAGGTGAGACTGATACTGTTCTCTCCACTGCTCCCTATTTCCCCCCGTCTGTGTTTGTTTGAGAGGGAACTCATAAATAACTGTCACTTTTTCTCACCGCTCCACTCCAGTTGTTCCAAACTACTGTGCATAAAGATAGGCAGCCACACCTTGCCGTGTATATACACATGGCTGTGTGTGCATGTTTGTTTGTGTGTGTGTGTGTGTGTGCATATGTGCATGTCTGCGCTCTATTCCTGGGCTCATGCGCCAAAAAGTTGGTATTCTGTCAATCCTGTCAACATACAGTCAAACTCAGACACACGTTTCAGTGCTTTCCCTCATCCCCTCTCTACTTTTATCCTTCATTTCATTTCTTCTCCTTTTTTTCTTCATCTTATACCCCTCCTCCTCCTCCTCCTCTTTCTTCTCTCCCTTGCAAACACTATCTGCATTATCCCGAGCTTCTCAATTATCTGGCCTAATGCATGCACCACTAAGATTAGTTTGCAAATTTAATTAATTCTTATCAAGGAGACTGCATAGCAGATGCTAGGGCAATTAGCACTTAATGGAAAACAGGGGGGCAGCAATATTAACGTTTTAATTCCGCAGGGATTTGGCAAGTCCCTGAGACGTGTTATTTCTGTCTGCTTTTTCACACTTCAGATCTTATTTTTCAAAAGCACTGCAGTCTCTCAACCTGAACCAGAGCAGAGAATACGTGTCTGGTTTTAATTAAAAGCAAGAGGTGCTGCAGCTACATCAGGGAGACTACCTGGCTGCTGAGATAGAGGTGACACATGCTCTCTCTCACACACACACACACACACACACACAACACACACACACTAGTGGTGAGATGTTGTGAGAGTGAGATATGTTACTCACCCTGCCTGTTTTGGAGGTGCTTTAGTGCTGGGGAGAGCGGGATGCTTGTAGTACCTGTATGAAAAACAACTGCAATTAAAAGGGCTTTTTCTGCTGGTGAAAATGCAGCACAGTATTTTGCCGACAGCAGCAGCATCTTTCGTCCACAGGGTATTGGAGTATGACTGCAACATAATAGTGCTGGGAATGGGGTGGAACAAGGGCTGAGCCAGATGACTTCTGGGATGGGCTCTATCTAACATGCAATATACAAGAAGGCCCATGCAATGCAACATTCCCACCTGCTTCCCTTTGGATACAAACTGAGCCAAAAATAATAACCAAGATCAAGATTTTTTTTATCTATATATCTAAATGTCTGTAATACATTTGTGGACTGTGTGTGAGGCCAGAAAACAATCACAATGAAAAAAAGAACAAAAAAACTTCTGTGTGTTTTTCTTGGGACAATGGAGACCAGTTAAGCTCCAACCTGTGCTGCGCTGCTGCGGCCTGCCTTGGGCCAGGTGACTGCATTTTCACTGCAGCTTTAACTGCAGTGGCCTTTCATAGTGGTGACAGATGGAGGGCATTTAGCCCTAATGACACAGAAGGCCTCCAATCCTGTGCCCTGATAGACCTACGGCTGTAAGGCCGCTGTTCTGTCTGTCTCGGTAGCCAGGATGAGGGCCGCGAAGACTGATGATGGTGATCGTGTGTGCGTTTTGTTAGTCTGTGTGAGGTCAATCATGAAGACAATAGAGAGAAGGGGAGGCTTGACTCTTACCAGCTTTCCTCCAGATTTCTTCTGGCAGGTATCCTGAGGGAGGCCTGTGTAAGAAGTCTCTGTGGATCTCTGAAACACACAAGCGGGCACACACTCAGGCTAAATTACACACACACACACACACACTCATGCCATGATACACTCTTGTTCTGCACGAACACACATCCAAAAGTCTCTCGTATAGTTTCCAATTCTATTTTTGGGACCAATACAAACTATGTGTTTGGCAACATCAGTAAATAAGCTGTCATCAACTTTTTCAACCATCTCTGAGAAGGAATGGGAATACAGGAGTTAGACATGAATACAAATCTTAATTATGAATGAGCATGCTGGCAGCATAAGGGTGCAATCAGCTGGTTTAAGATCCAGGATGTTGCATCTAGATTTGTATCGCCTCACAGTATGAGCTAGAATTTGTAGATTTGCAGAAAAATATGGTAATCTAACTGACTTTTTGTGCCTAAATTGATATATTAAGGCATTTTTAAGCATTTCAAATAAGCCCTACCTTTCTGTGAGTGTTTTTGCTTTGCCAGGCATACCCTGTGTGTGTTTGTCTACCTGTCTGTCTGCCTGTCTGCCTTTCAGCAGCCGAGGGAGTTCCTATGGGCAGTGACTCGCTGCTGCTAGCTGTGTTGGAGGAGGAGTTGTGGTGAGGAGTAGGAGGAGGAAGAGGAGGAGGAGGAGGAGGAAGGCAGTGCTGTCCGTTGCTCCCACCTTTTTTCATCTCCTCCACGTCACTGTATCGCCGAATCCAGTGATTCATCTCCTCCCGGTCGGCCTCCTGGCAGCGGCGCAGCACCGTCAGAGAGCGGCGTGTCTTCTCTACCATGTCCATGATGCAGTTCAGCAGCTACAATGGGACGGGATTGAGGCTTGAGTTAAAACATTTACTTCAAGTGATAAATGACCAGGAGGAGAAGTTTCCCTGCCTCCCACACATGTCCATGTAAAAAAACATTTTTGCACAATATTTTCATAGTAGTAGAGTTTTTTTAGATGTGCCTCTATAAATTCGTAAAAAAATCTCCACAGGTCATAGAAACAAAACCCGTTCAACAGCAAAGAGTTACTTTTGGAGCCACTGAGCTGTAAATCTATACACTATTTTAATCTGTACCAAATAAACATACCACCTAGCAGATGTGTGTGTGTGTGTGTGTGTTTGCGTGTGATTGCATGCTTCTGTCTATGCCTATCTGCTCATGGATTGTGTGCTTGTCACTGAATTTCAATGTCTAAGAGCATTACAACAATAATAATGTAACAGCTGGGCTGCTGATGAAAAAGTTGAGCCAATTCCTTCCACCCTTCTGCTCCGTTCCCTGCCAACTCAACAGATTTCCTTACTTTCCTCTTCTTTTTCCCCTCCTGTTATAAAGAGTGTCACTTTTTTTCCACAGTGCCCCGTGTTTCCAGACCCAGCCTGGTCTGCTAAATGGGTTTAGCGTGGTTGACATTCAATCCATATCATTATTCCCATTCATCTTTCCCCCTCTCTGTCTCTGCCTCCTTTCCTCTGTCTCTCCACTCCCCCCTCCCTCCCCTCTGAGTTAGCTATATTTATTTCAGTGAAGTGTTTCTAATTTGGCAGGGGTCCAGGCTTGGCCGGTTCTCTCCATGACTGCAGCTCTTGTCTCAGCTGCTCTCCCCAGCTGGAGCTGCTCTCTGCTGGGTCCTGAGCTCCATCTGGGGCCCTGTTTCTGTGTGTGTGTGTCTGTCTGTGTGTGTGTGTGTGTGTGTGTGTGTGTGTGCGTGTGCGTATCTAGTGTACATGATTTTGTCTTCATGGAGTTGGGTGCCAGGAAGCCAGATAGGTATCTGTCTGTTGTTAATTCACCACACTGGCACAGACCTCCTAGGGTCAGCTGTCCATCAACTACTAACTCAGATGAGGCTGTTCTGTCTGTCAACAGCTCCTGTCCCTGTTATCTGCATACCATCGTTAGCACTAAAATTAACTCAGCAGACCCCTTTGCTTTTCTTTATGATGTTTATGAATGAAAGAAAGGGGTGCGTGACATTAAACACAGCTGCAATGCTGATACGTACATTATCAAGGTGCTTCCATTCCTCTGCCCACTCTCGATCTGTAAGACGGTGGTCAATCACCTCCTCTTGGCGGGCTCCATGCACTGCTAAAGGAAAAACACATGGGTCAGATTGAACACATGTACAGTGAACTGTGTTACTGACTCCAAGTAGCAAAATACTATACCTGTCCAGGGTGGATACTTAACTGTCTTTGAACAAAAACATGTTTGACAAATGGAAACTGGATAATACTGGTGCTTTTCTATAACATCCAGATCTGCTGAGGATGTTTTCAGTTTCTTTGGCAATGCTCTCTAGAACAAATTATCTGATCAACACAACAGTTTTTATGTATAAAAGTATCAACAATGTGTGACCAGGACTTTAACATGTTGCACCACACTGCAACTTTTTATTTGGTTTAATGTGGCAGCCTATCTGGACCTATGCTATAGCCTTGTGTCTAATCAGTGAGACAATTTGACTAAGAATTCATCTGTCTCCTTTTGGGAAAGCAGAAGGAATGCATATACGGTTGCCACAGTTGTAGCACATGGGCATGTATGGCTGTGGTCTTTATATAGACGCACTGCCACAAGGATTATCACACTGGACAGACAACTGGCCTTTGTTCTCTACATACACCCCACTTTCATATACACAAGCCCACAGTCTTGACCATAAAATTACACATAATTACACAACTGGATACACATAACATGTATAGATTTATTCAATCCTGTGAATGCTTTGCAGCTTTTCTACCTGTCTGCCGGTGCCTGTCCCGGGCGTCGCGGTGTTCATTATGTCTGTAAGCATCTCTGTATTGGTGCGCCAGGGCCATGTCTTCTAAACGATAGTGCTGGGGTCCCATTTGGGGGTTAGGTGGGTGGGATAGGCCGTTGGGAGGGTGCGTGGGGAGGCCGTTGGGAGGCGGGTGAGCAGGAAGACCGGTGCTAGGGCTGAAGCGTTGGCTGGGGCTGATGGTGCAAGGCCTCTTGGCCAAGTGCTCTGGGTGCAAGCCATCTCTCTCTGAGCTGTCTTTGGTCCTGCGGAGGAGGACACGGGAGTGGGTTAAAACATGACAAAATGTTGTTATTAGAGTATTTTTCAACAGAGAATTCATGGAGGCAGTAAATAATGTCAGCACAACACAGTTAGTAGTATACAGTATGGAAAGTAAACCTGACATAAACTCCTGTGTTAACAAAGATATGGAACATCCAATAAAGAATTTAAAGTCTTGGGATGAAACTTGAACTGGTTGGACACAGACTAAGCGTTTTTCCAGCAGTGGGAACTGTGGGATGTGCGCTACATTATAATCTACAACAAAACAGATCTTTGTTGTACAATTCAGTGTTTATTTGTAACATGCAAAGGCCTTGCACAGGAAGACTGCATCTCATAAGATCTTTCCACTACCACATTTTCCATTACTCCACAAATATCCACCCAGGAATAAGTTCAAATGAAAACTGGAGCAATAGAAGCCAACTAATAGAAGATGCTAACATGTCTAACCTCAGTAACAGAAATATCTGCAACTGCACGGCTTATTTCTCAATTCGGTTGTATTCAGAAACTAATTTTTGACACCATGTAAATGTCTGAAGGAAAAGAATTAACTTTTATAAGGCCTACTTAATCTTTCTCCAGCTAGTCCCTCTGTGGCCTCGCCAGACCACAATGAGTAATGTGAAAACTGTGGGATGGTTTTGCCAGGCTAAATATGTGATGCCAGTGTATTACTTCATAGCTCAGGAAAACATGCCCGAGCAAGTTTCACAATGCCCTTAAAATCAGATGAAGGGGGCAAATATGCCCAGTTTAAAAACATGTCAAACAAATGGACAGATATTATTAATTTCATGATATGTGATCATGCTAGTGATGAGCTAGTATTGCCTATATTACCCGTGTATAGTATTTGTGTATTTGCCTAACTGTGAAACCATATATGGCAACAGGACTGCTGACCTATGATGCATGATAATCAAAAGAAAACTCAGCTGTGCTCTAATTCAAAACAAATTCAAAACACAGAGTCAAAATTTGCCCTTTAGTGGAACTCTAGATGGAAAAAGAGCCTTGTGACTTTGCAGTGTTGCAATGAACAGGTTGCCTGCCAAATGAGGAATCACAGTTTACCATAAACTGTCATAACAATTTATTTTTTCAAAGATTACCGCATCTAGAACTGTGAACTATACCTGTTTTAATGCAGCTCTCACACAAACTTGCTTTTTTCAAAGTTCAACAACTCCCACGTGGTGTGTACAGACGCAAACACATACAGTATATCCTTGCTGAGAGCTGCTTGTTTTTCAGTTACAGAAAGGTAGTGGCCCTCCAAATCTTTTGCACAGCTGTACGCCATATGTATCAAACAAAGCCAAGTCCAACTGTACATCCTTCGTCTCAAGCTCTTAATCTGAATATCCCTCAGCCTACTCTTAGATTGCAAGTATTTCTCCCTCTCCCTCCCACCCTGCTCTGGGGCTTAAGGGGCAATATGGGCTGAATGCTGTGTGCTTGGCAGATGTTTAGTGACACTCATTTGTGTCTGTGCACATTAACTGAGTGTGTGTGTGTGAGAGAGCGGTTGTGTTTTCAAGCCATCTGGACTGTTTAAATGGGAGTGTTGATATTAATCTGTTTAGCTGGATGGCAATACTCAAGCATTTGGATGGAAATCGGTCTTTATCATCCCGGGGATCAAAGGCAAATAAATGCAACGCTGTAGATGATGTGTGTACATGTGTGTGGTTATATGTATGTGTGTGTGGGTGTGCTCAGATTTGGTGTATTTGTGCCTCACCTATAGTTGTACACATCCCTTGCTCTCGTATCTGACAAATCAGAGGAACAGCTGGCACGACCTAGGCCCTGCCCCAGCCTGTACCGCCACCCCCTCCCCCCTCCTCCACCGAGCCCCACCTGCTGTGTATAAGCCACAGGTCAGGAGGCGGAGGTGTGCGGATTACAGTGGGATTGCACGTTCAGATCCAACCCCTAGTCCCATCCAAACCACCACCGCCCACCTCCCCACACCTCCCTCAAAATGTGCTTAGTGTGTACGGTCAGCACATCACCATCTGGACACATCCCTGACATATGGACAGCTGCTGGGAGCCCGCAGGTCAGGCAGTCAGAGAGAGTGAGAGGGGGGGAGCGAGCGAGTGAGAGAGGTGAAGAAGTGATCAGAAAAGAAGGACAATGCCAGCAAAAGAAGAGGGAAGAAAAAGGAAGAAAAGGAAATGTCAGTTAATTCTCTCTTGTGTCCTCTTCTTAGCTGAGTGAACAAAGCAGAACGGAGAAACAAAAGGGAAATGTGGGACAATTGCAAACCACAGCTCACTGCTGGTCTTTGGGTTGTGATGAGGACATCTACTGTACTTCTCTTCCTCTTCCCTTCTCTGCCTCTCTCTCTCTTTTACTCTCTTTATTTTCCTACTCTGCATTTATCTCCCCCCTCCCTCCCAGACAGCTGGCAGAGCCAGCCTGGCATCAGGGCTGCCCAGACTTCCGCCTCCCGCACAGAGGATTTATAGCCTCCCCTTGTCGCTTGGCATTCTAAAATACCCTGAAATAATTCATATATATCGCTGGCTGTGTGAGTGACTGCCAATGTATGTGTACTTCTGCGTGTGTGTTTTCTTGTGTTTAATGGAGAGATGCTACCTGTCAGGGGTCCGTCTCTTTCCATGCTCATTCATCTCCAACATAATCTCGGAGGAGTCGAGGGGCGAGCTGGCATTGGCGTCCAGGAGAAGCTGCTCGTGTTGGGCCAGATACTGAGCTGGAGTCTGCTTGGCCAACCTGGCACAGTGAAGCAACTCTCTCTGCAGGAGGGGCAGGTTTGCCTTCAGTGGGTAAAAGAGGGAAGACAGACATCTCTATATTAGGAACAAAATAACCTGTAGTAGGAAGGATATAGAACTGATCTGATGTAAATGTAGAGAAGAGTGTTAAGTGGACAAGAGATGAGCTAGAAACTCACTGTGGAACAACAGATAGATGGGGTGAGAGTGAAATAATGCCAGATTAAGGTGAGGAAAAAAAGAAAGTGATAGATGAAGAGACAGGATGAGATAAGACAGGTCCCTTGACACCTTCCTCTGCCATGTGTCTCTCGCTCTCTGGGGCGTGTTGATGTGTATGCTGTGTATATGAGTGTGTGTGTGTGAGTGTGTATATTAGTGCTGTCAAATAGCTCTCTCAGACCTGTCTGGTTGATATAACGCAGCCATTGCTGCTATGTCCCAGATGTGGAGGATCATCGCACGCCAGGAGGTCTGACACCCTCACACACACCACTTTTAACGGACATTCACAAGCACAGCCCACCATTTTCTACACTGTACTACAAGTAGAGTACACACAGTATACACCTACAGGTTTCCAGTCTAGACACGGTTTCTCTCATTTCTGAAGGCAGAAAAGGAAGGAGCAAAGAGGAAAGGAATACACACAGTATTTACTCACACACACACACACACACAGTCCTGAAAACTGGCCATATGGACAGCTGCAATAAGCTCCTAGCTTGTCAGCTAAAGAGATCAGGGTTGATTTATCTTACATAAAAACTGTGCATGAGTATTTACCTTCAGGAAGGGAATGACGAACGGCCTCAAAGGGAAATTGGTGGCCTCGTGAAGTTTGGAGTGAAACTCTTCGATGGTGAGAGTGGAATTCTGCCAATGAGAGTGGGATTAGATGAAAGTGGAGTGGCTTTCTTTTATAACACTTCTTTACAAAGCAGCTTAAGTCCCATAAGATGAGTTTTTTTTTATCTTGTCTGCAAAAGCTCCATATCTTATGTGAGGACAATATGTTGTGCCCACAACTTATTATCTTTTGTGCACAAGATAAAAAACATCAACTTTTAGGACTGAATGTAAAATACTCTGAAACACAATAATTAATTGTATGCTATCATCAAGCCTAATACGAAGTCAGAAAGGTAAAGGAAATAGATTTGCTGGATGAATGAATGGGTGTAGAGCAGTGTTATTAAAAAGATTCACACAAATGATTCCACATGAATATAATAAGAACTTACCACCAGCCCCAGCACAAGACTGCGCACTCTCTCTCCAATCTCAGGCGATATGTCGTTGCCAAACTGCTGCAGCGTGGTCAGGAAGCGCTTCAGCTTACAGAGTTGCCGCGCGCCACAGGCTGGCGGGAGCTGCTGGTTGGAAAGCGAGGCCGTCGAGGACATGGCTGGCCCATTACTGAAGCCGTTAGGAGTGGATGGAGCACCGTTCAGCGACGTAGGAGAGTGGCTGCTCCCATTCAGCACTGCAGATAAACAGACAGAAGGAAGACACAACGTGAATTGGGTCAGTTGTTTTGGAGGGGCCTGGGGGGCATCTGACAAATCTGCGGGCGAGATGAGGGCAGACACACTTATATCCTGCTGATAAAAGAGTATGGTTAAGATTAAATATGAGTAAAGAATAAAACAGACTCAAATTTGACACCACAACAACACTATAGGCTGCATAAAGTGACTTCAGCAGTGCAATTTTCTGCCAGTTTGACAGAGCTTGGTGAGTGTGTGTGCTTGTGTGTGTGTTTGCAGTAACTTCAGCTGTCACACAAGTGGTACCATTTAACCCCCCCATCTCCCCCTGTATCAGTCTATTCCACCCTGCTCCTCACCCTCTCACGCTTACTCACTAGGACACAACTATAAGAGGAACTTGTTAAAGAGGTGCCAAAAATAGTCCTGTGGCCTGTGTTACTTTTATTCCGATGGCAGGTGTGTAGCTAAATCCGGCCCTACACATGTCCACCAGCTGAAAGTAGATTTGCAGCTTTAAGGTTCAGAATAGACACAGCATTCAAACACATATGTAAGCACTCACGTATTCTTCGTAATGTGGGCAAAACAAATATGCAGGGGCTCACTTACACACTCTCACGTTTGACCTTTCCCCTGTGTTCATTTTTGTATCAAATATTTTTTATATGCATTTATGATCATTATATGTGTTTAAATAACCAAAGATGACAAGACATCACACAGTTTTTTCTTATATTAAACATATAGTGGTGTATGAAATGTAGGTACCTCTTATTAAATGACTGTATCTCATTATCATACTGAGCACAACTACAATCCTGCAGCAAGGTAATCTTTTAAAATTGTATTTACGGTACTCTGCAGTGAGCCATTGTGGACTGTACTCATACTTGAAAACAAGACTATATACAGTTTAGGTCCATCGTCTAGTTCCCGTGGCTCCTCTCTCTCCTTTTTGCTCTGATCTGTGGGTCGAGGGCCCGAATGTATATGGACTAACTCATGTAATCCCAACAAGCAGCACTTGTGTTCTGGTTTTAGAGAGAGGGAGAAAAGCAAGGAGAGAGCTGCACTGCTGACCGTCCGCCACAACAGGTGAAACAACATTGCCTGTCATTGCTATATAGGGAAGAAAGTAGTCCACACACCGCATCGCCACCCTGGCCACTGCCGCCCAACCAGCTGGTAAACAACACAGACACTCATGCACACACAATACCACAGCCGCACTCGCACATGCGCTCAAAGACACTTGTCCCACAAGCAAGGGCATTCTGCACACCAAAAGACACACGCGTGCCCACACACACACACACACACACACACACACAAAGGATGCTTGCAGAGACACACACCTGACACACAAGTGACGTTAACACTTGTTCACCAGAACAGGGAAGAAACACATATTTGAAATTTCATTCCCTTTACACAAGCATATAAAGTGATCCTGACAGTTGATCTACAAGGGACGAATGACTGTGTAGTCCATTCAAAACAGCTCCTGTATAATTTATTACATACTGGTATATTGACTGATATTGATATATTTTGTTCTAATATGTAGTAGGTTAACAGATAAATAGAAACACAGATATAACAATTGTCCTTTACTAACTTCATTTAGTACAGTTTTGAGAGGAGGGTGGCTCGCAATAAAGGTCCTTCACTGGAATCAAACTGTGGAGATTGCAATCAGGATATGATATACATCTTAACCTATAGGCCACTGGATGTCCCAATTTGGTATAGTACCTGGATGTCAATTTGACCTATAAATGACTACATCTATGCTTATGTACATGTCCACTCTGTAGAGAAGCATCATTTCTAATTATATAGATAAAAGCTCATACAACTATAGCTATCTTCTCCAATGCTTACGGTGAAATGAAGAATTAGAGCTGTTCCAGTGATGTGTCGCTGGTCCAGCAGGCTTAGCAGCTCACTGTTTTTCTCACACCTGCCTGGTTAACTGCCTGCTGACATAACTCTTCAGCACAAAAGGCTAATCTTAAAGTCAAAGGAAACATGTATCTCACAACAAGTGGGCTAAACAAGTGTGGGTCACATAGTGCAAGATTTTGTACTATAGATGATGCTAGCATTATTATGCACATTCACTGTATAACGTTCATTAAGGTCATCATTAATCTTAAAAAACAGTAAAAACAAACAAACACAGGATTCTTACTTGATTTACTGGTAGTAGGGGTGAATGAAGCATTGCGATTGGTTGATTGGCTGACAGCCGGGGGTGGAGGAGGCATGGTGGGTGGGGTGGACCTGGGCTGGGTTTTCACATCCGCAGGTGAATCTGGCATTGTTCCAACCTTCTGCACTCTGCTACCTGTGATATGAAAGGAGAAAAAGAAAACAAAGACAGTCATCAAGATGGAGCTCCAACATGAAAAAAAAAATCATACTTTCAAAGTGGAGACAGCTGGTTAAGGAGGAGAGCCCTGACATTTTCAACTGGAAAACATCGATTGTTTCCTTAAACCAAAAGCCCCATAAAAAAAGAAAACAAATCAATGCAGGGAGTGGAAATGAATCCAAACTTGTATTGTGTCTCTCTTGTCGGAGATTCATGGGCCTGGGAGACATACAGTAACACCTGCTCACTCGCTCAGCTGCTGCTGACTGAGTCCCCCCCCCCTTCTCTTCCCTCTCTCTCTCCGCTTCACCCATACACACTCCATGAAGCTCTGACATCCCAATCAGTGCCCCTCCACTGTAACCTCCAAGCCCCAGACACACACACACACACACACACACACACACACATTCACATGCACACACTCCTCACTCCTCCCCGCCTGTCCCCTCTCGTCCCCTAGTTCAGACAGCCGGCTTGACAGCCAGTGACAAGTGCAGCTGGATCTGCTGCTGTCCATCACTGTGGACTGGCTTTCAGCAGAGCTCCGTCCTGCTACCAGAGGCTTCACTGTCCTATGCCAGACGCCCTGCCAGGACCAAACAAGGCAAGGCCGGGCTCTGTAGCTTGAAGGGAATGGATGGTACAGCAAGGGACATGAGAAGAAAACATGACACGGAGTGGATGTTCTGCAGCCACAAGCATGTGTGAGGACTGCTGCCTTACATTCTGCATCTATACATATGGTGTGTCTTTGACCAAATCATTATCATGCACAAAACTGCACACACTGTAGTCCGACAATATGCCTACAGTGTAAATATGCTGCCGGTCTATTATTTAGTGGGTTATGAGTGTTGACTGTCTTTCTGTCTATGTGTCCGTCTGTCAGTGCAGCTGCTGGAACCAGATCTTTCTGCAATGTAAACCTGAGCTGAGAGGTGTCATGACTTTTGCAGCCTGTGAGAAGATAGCTTTATAGTATGTGTACATGTGCACAGCTAGCAGAGAGCACAATAAATGTACATTATGCAATGGAAAATGGTTTATATATTAGTATAGAAATGTGTGCGTTTCTGCACTAGTACTATACACCACTATTGAGTGTAGTAAAAATACGCATTCATAATGACAGACTAAACAGAGAGGGCCCTCTTCTCTGCTCTAGCAAAGCAGATGTTAACCACATTGTAGACTTTATGTGGCATTCATCGATTCTTAATAACTCTTTGTGTTTTTTTCTTTTTCTCTCTCTTTCAGCTGTTTCTTAATGTGTTACAGGAGACAAGGTGAAAGAAATTAACTAAATATCTTCTAACATATCCAAACAGAAGACAATCAAAAGCCATAATTTTGTATTTCATGCTCATATATCCAGAGTAGAGGTCGCTGCCCCGTCATGACACTGGGCTTCTGCCAATTAGGGAAAGGTGTTATTAGTAGGCATTATCCCCGGTCATGCCACTAATAATAAAAACAATTCCAGAACAACTCTTGAAACCAAATAGCCAAAGACCTTTCATACACGTGGACACTGTTAGTCACTAACTTACTTTCAAAATCACTTTCAAATAATGTGTTTTTAATTTTATTCCTCCACTCTCCTCCAACTCTGAGTGCAGTGTTTTCCTCCACAAAACTCTTGCCTCAGCTGGCCTCGGTCCGTGGTGTTTGCCAGTTTCTGAGAGCTCATGTAGATGCGTTCAACAGCTGGTATCTGTATTTAAAGAGTGCCACTCTGGCTTGCGCTGCACAAGGGCCATTGACACAGTGATCCTCAAGAACATGAGGGGCACTCTGCTGTTTGCCCCACGCCAGACACTTTGAGCACAAACACACAAGGTTGTAGATCGAGGCAGACATGGATGGCTGGTATAAATAGATGCAGTCATTCTCCTCCAAAGAATCCTAAACACACAAACAAGCTCTCTGTGCTGCCGAATTGGTCGGCTGCTTCCTGTGGAGAGGCGGCCATATGTTTCAGTAAACCTCCTCTTTGATCAAATTTAGTGTGCCACTGTATGCAGTTTATACCATAGGACTTACATACAGTGTTTTCACTAAGGAAAGTCCTAATATGCATTACAATAATCAATCATACCAACACTGTACTAGACTGTAGTATAGTCTGTTTCTTCCAATATTGACGATTGATCATTGAAAAGAGCTGGACCCAAGTGTCCTCAAAAGATAAGGAGAGTGATATAAAATCAAAATGCTTTCATAATTTCCTCTAAAACACAGTTTAAAACACAGCTATTTTTATCACCTCTTCGAGAGGAGAGCAGAGAAAGAGGAGAGTAGAGGAGGATATCAGGACTGTCCTGTCTGCTCCCACCCTGGGATTATAGACAGCTGTTTAATCTGACCAGCTGCTTGCCATGCTCTGGATTTCACTTTTAATACATTAGGAAGTCTGCTAGGTTTGCCACCCCATCTGTGGCCATTTGTGCCCCCATTGTGCTTTGTGCTGAGGGATGACACACTCAAACCGAGCGAAGCTGAAAGCAAGAGAGACTGGTACACCTGGTAAAACAGACCTATGTTTAAGGTCTGGGTGTGGACCATGCTCATGCTCTTGTCTGCAAGCTGCTCCATTTCCTCACACAGGTTGTTATCTGGCTCTCTGAGAGGAGCTACTTTGTGATCAATACAGCTGAGAATAGATCTGCTCAGGATACAGATATGCTGCTATTTGTCACAAACACTCACTACTCAGTAATATGCTGATAATAAAACAATGCGATACAATCATTACCTTCCTCTCTGCCGCTGTCTGTGGCTGTCTCTGTTTCTCTGACTCTCTGAACAGCTGTATGTCTGCACGTTTGACGTAATCAGGGCTAAAACATTGCTCACCAATGAAACAGTCTGCAGTCTGAGTTCTAAAATTGTTCCCTGTCTTCTACTTTCCCCTTGTGCCATGATGAAACAAGATGAAAAACAATTCACAAAACCACTGTACGACTGCACACACAGTGCAGTGGTTTGTCTAACTTTCTAAAGCCATTTTGAGGTCTCGTTATAGATTTAAGGACATATGCCTTCACTAAAGCCCTTAAAAACAAACACACATACACATACACAAATAAATACCATCATGTAATGACAAGCCATTAGAAGGCCATTCAGATGCATTTTGGTCTCATTTTGCATTGGCATATGTCCATGTGTTGACTGTATGCATATCTGTGTATGTGTGTGTTCATGCTTCCCCTGGAAATACAGCTGCAACTTATTAGCTTTAGCTAACCACTGCAGAGCAGTCACCTTAAATCCCCGCCTGTCTATTCAATCTCTCATGCTCCACAGAGACTCTTGTCAGTGACCACATAGCCCTAAAACTCTCCCTCTGTCTCTTGCTCCTTACATCCCTCCCTCCCTCGCTCCCTCCCACTGTAATTCCCCCAGTCTCCAGGAATGCTGTTGTTTTTAATTTCTCCCAGCTGCTCTGGCTGGCTGCCCGGCCGCCTGCCTTCCCACATCTGTTCCCTATCAGGCCGCTGAGGAGTCCACACAAACAGAGCCTGAGCCCCTGGCCCCCAGCCTCCCACCAGGCCTTCATATCAAAACATGGGGATTGTAGCCCTGTGCCCTGAACCTAAGACTGAGGGATACAGCACCCTCCACTCTCACACTACCAGCCCGAATGCCATTCAAAAGAAAAAAGACTGCTGACGTCAGTCAGACCAATATGGCATCTTGCTGTGACTTTGGGCAATCTACAAAAGGGGCATATTTTTGTGTGTGCTGTGTACCAGACAGTTCTATATTTTGATATCTGTCTTGTTATCAGTGTGAAGTCTGAACAGTGTCACAGGTAAGATGGGAGTGTGTGTGAATATTTGTGTGTCAGCGCGCAGGCTGCTTCTGCAGACAGATCCCAGACTCCACTTCATCTTGAGCTGATTTAGAGTTCAGAGGCTTTAAAGCCCTCTCTAATGACAGGGTGGGAGACAGGCCTGTACAGTGCGTCCATAAACACACACAAATAGATACACAGATGCATGCACACATGCTCACAAGTTTGCTGAATGCATATGCTCGAGCTGCGGAGACAAACACATATTTTCCCCTATGTTACTTGAGAATCCCTGTGATAGTACACATGCAGTGCCGGCTGAACAAACACGTTGAACAGAAAAACAAACTGGGGGGGAGTGGAGGAGTTCTCCTTAATAAGCACTGACAAAAGCCCTTCTGTCTTTGATCAGATTACCATGAGCAAATCAATGACAAGTCAGCCGTTTTTCTAAGTCAAAACTCTTTTCTTTAAAATGGGTAAACTGGCAAGAAAAACAAGGATAACTTGAGGACAGGCGGGGAGTGAGGATGGATTACAAACAATTTATCCAGGGCCAGAGGTGCTAAGGGTAGAGGAGTTGTACTTCTGTCTCTCTGAGCTGCAGGGATCCTGTCATACAGTGCTTATATCTGTGAAAGCTGTTATTGATGTAATTGTATTGAAGTTCTAGCGACCATCTGTTCTCCTTTGGGAGGGCCTGGCTCCTCTCGTCGGCAGTGAAGTGGTTATGTGTAGCATATCACTGCTGCCGACGTGCTCGCAGAGAAAAAACTTCCTTTTCAGATTTTCCCAACGGCTGCTAATAAAATCCAGATGCTAGACTGGAGCTGTTTCTGCCTCGCTCACTCACCGCTCCCTCCTCCTTCCCTTCTCCCTCTCCATCTTCTGTACTTCTACATCTCTTCTCTTAGTCTCCCTCTCCCTCCTCCCCTTCCCTCTCCCCAGTCCTTCAACATTGCTAATCATTTATTTTGCTCTTTTCATCTATCTCTCCTCTTTTCGCTCCCTCCCTTCTCCCCATCCTACCATCCATCCATCCTCGACTCCTTCTTTCTCTCCAGCCACTAACCCAGAGCCATTCCTAAATAAAGGAAAGTATTTGTGACATTCAGCCGAGGCAGCTGTGCCAAGAACAACTCCCTGGCTAGCCAGACACATCTGGAGTGTGTTAGAACTGCACCAGGCACTGGTACCAACACTGGCTATCTCACCACATGCAGAAAATGGTCACAAATACTAGACCATAGGAATAATATACAAACTAGACTGCATACATCTTCACAGTGACTAGCTTGTTGTTTTCACCCCACACTGAAAACTGTAATTCTTGTTGCTCCCCAGACAGCCCAGCAGCTGTATGCACAAATTCTCTGTTGTACTTGTTACACTGTTGTATATACTTCCTCAGCAGCAACAGAGAAATACATAAGTTTATATGCATAATTGTGCATGTACATGGCTACTTGCATGTATTCAGCGTATGCATGTGTACTACATTAGATTGCATGTGTGTGTGTTGTACTTCTGTGTATCTCTCTCTCTCTCTCTCTCTCTCTCTCTCTCTCTCTCTCTCTCTCTGTGTGTGTGTGTGTGTGTGGCTTCAGGGTCTCTGTGTGAGAGGAGTTGAACACCTGAACATCAATAACTGTCATGTGGGCCACCTGGGACCCCACAGCCAGCTTGCACCATGGGCACACAGCCATCACCAGCACAGCTGCCACAGAGAGAGAGGGGAGGGAGATATGGGGGAGGAAGTAGGAGACAAAAAGAGATCCATACACACACACACACACACATACACACACACACACACACTCACATGGCTGTATGAGGAGGTGACTGCGCACATACATCTGGGAATGGGTCAAAGAGACAGATAGGCAGGCAGACATGAGCAGAGAGAAGAAATTACATGTAGCTTCTGCTCTGCATGATAACACTCCTTTGTTCCCTCATCTTCTTTTCCTCGTCCTGACAGCCATGTGCCTAATTTTGCCAGCTGACAGCACAGCCTCAGGCTGCCATGCTTGAACATCAGATCAGGCTTTCTTTCGTCATTCCTCTCTCAGATGAGCTCAGTTTGTGGGCTCCATCAGACATGACATAATTCATCTTAATATCAGTACACTGTTGATATACTGATATGAAAGAGAGTTCTGCATGAGCCTAAAACTTTGCCTGTGTCCTTAAGACCTCACCTGACTAAACCCAACTCATTTGTTTTATTTAATCCATTACTGACTGTTTTGCTCACCAGGTAATGACTGTTTGCTCACCTTGGCTACACTTTCTCTTTTCTGTTCTTCTTACTGAGCTTTGCATAGCACTTGCAACACAAGGCATGCATTGACGCACATGACTGGCACAGTAAGAGAAAGAAAGAGAGAGAGAAAGATGAATTTCTCAATAAATAACATTTGGAAACATTCAAACCCTGTTTGGTTTAAAAGTTCTGTTACCTGACCTAAGCTTGACAGGTCCTGCCAAAGTATCCTGTTTTGGTCAGGTAACAGAACTCCAAACAATAGCTATTGTATGTTAAATCTCATTAAGAAATCACATTGAGTCACAGGAAATTACTGCCTTTGATTGTCATGCACTGACAGCTTTAATCAATAACCAATATCCCTTGATAAGTCATAAACTTATCATACTTAAATAGCAATAAAAAAGAAAAGTCCCTCTGTCAGAGGATGTTCACAATGAGTGCACTTACATAAATAAGCTCCCCCATCCAAACACCTGCAGCCTCACCCAGCACCAATTAGCTCATCAGGCTTTTAATTACTCTGTTAATTGCATACAGGCAGCATGAAGGGCAGCCTGGGAATAGGGCAAGGGGGGCCTCCTGAGGACCCAGCCTGACAAACAAAGAGGAGATTTTCTACCAACAGCAGCCACAACAGTGCAAAGCTCTTGGGGCTTGAATGAGAAGCAAAACACGAGACAACAGCTCCAAGTGCCTCATCAGCAGCACTGTAGCACCGGGTGATATCACTTCCTGTACTGATCAGCAAAGCATGGAGGCCGAGACTGAGATGTCAGTGATGAGAGACACTGGGGGGAGCGGAGACGTAAAGGACGGGAAGGAGAGTTGAAGAAAGAAAGGAGCGGGGCCATGTAAAGAGAGCCATGCGTACATCTGCGAGCGGCAACACTACATCTGGAATAGTTCATATCGGTCATAGGAGAGAGGGAGAGGGCGGGGGTGCAGAGGGTTGGGGTTGGAGGGGTGGGTAAGAGAAGCAAGCGTGGGAATGTCCCACTGTTAAGTTTAGGGCATGTGGGCTGTATTTGTGGGAGAGTTAGGCTGGAGTCTCCACAGAGTGACCTGTCTGTCACAGAGCTCGGCGATAACACAAACATCCTCTTCACTGTGCACAATCTGGACGCGCACACACAAGGCAGTGAAAGACATGAGAAAGGCAACACAGGCATGAGAAATTCTGTCTATTTTTTTTTTCTTTTTACCTCATGTTATTTGGCACTGATTTTTCATCCTTAGCAAATGTCTCTATCTATTGATCTTTTAGTGTATCAGTCTGGCCGCCTGTCTGTCTCCCCCTCACAGCAGATGTCCTCCCTCCATTTCTTCCAGGAGCAGTGTTTGAGGAGGTGTATCCAGGAAACAGTGGCCGGCGCTCACTTCCTGTGTGACAGGTGTGCGATGGAGGCCTGACAGCTGCTGTCCTGCTCTCTCTTTCCCTCTCTGTGTTCGTCTCTCCTGTTTCTCCCTCTTTCCAGCCAGCTGCAGCAGAGAGCAGCTCTGTTTGTTCTTACGTCACCACTGCTGCCTGCTGATTTATGGAGCACAAAAGACTTAGATTTGACCCTGGCAACACACACACACACACACACACACACACACACACACCCTCACACACAACTCAACACAGCAACTGCAGCATCTCTGTCCTTCCTCCTCATAAACCCCTGACTCTTTGTGTGTGTGTGTGTGTGTGTGTGTGTGTGTTAAACAGAATGTGTGAATTGAAGGCTGTCTATTCTTCTCCCCATGTCTCTTGCTCTTACGCTTTGTGCGCTGTTAAAAACCTGGCACTGAGCTGTCACTTACAGCTAAGATAGGAAAACAAACAGCAGATTAGTCATTCTCCTGCTTGATGTTATGTATTTCATTTCATTCAGTGTTAAATGTCTGTTCTGTCACTATGGAGCTGTCAGCGCTGACAAAACTGTCTATAGCCCGAACTTCTCCCCAGCCTGCCAGCGCTCTCTTGCCTCTTCATTTGGCCCGTAGGCAGAGTAACAATAGCTCCTGACATTAGCCAGGCATGGGTAGGGTGTTCTGAATTATCCTGCAGGACCCCATAAGTTTCACACATACACACACATCGACACATGCACACACAAACCACTGGGAAGCAGAATGTGGTAGAGGAGGTGGGGGGGGATTCATGTGACAGGTTACGGAGAAGCTTTGACAGTTTCTCCATTTAGCCTACAGCCAGCTCATGCTGGAAGCTGCTGAAATAAATACCAGCTACTCCTCTGGGACACGAGCCGACTACGGGACGCCGTCACAAAAACAGAGCGAGCAGGCGAAGAAAGAGAGTGACTGCGGTGCCAATAACATGCTGATTATGTGAGCTAATTGGCAAATTAAGATGACCTGCTGTCATGTCATGGCTAAAGTAAGTGGACGGCAAACAGTGCTGCTATTATAAAGGAACTGTTCTTTCATGAATCATGAAGTTTTTTTTTTTAATCTATTAGAATATGTCAGTGAATGAACATTTTAATTAATTCAGAAGTTTACTGCATTAACATTATACCACTAATAAAAGGGTTAATTAGTGACAGAGAAAGTAAGGTTAAATCAAGTAGAAAGGCTTGTAACCTTGCATACAATCGTGATTACACTGCTATTTGATACCCTATAATTTAAACACATCAAGTAAATTAACAGTAAAAGTCCAATCCACTCATCTTTCTCACCATTTTTTCTATGCATTGAGGTTAAAAGACTTCCAGCAATATGATAGTGCTTAAATGAGATCTTTGGCAAAACAATGAGGATTTAAGTTTTCGTAATAAACTGTGTTTTTGGTTTTCTGGAATTTCCAAAAGATTAATAGTGTGTCTGAGGACAGTTCCTTTGATGTTGTTCTTCTTTTACATTTTGCTTTTACCACCGTCCTGTGTCCAACCTTTTGAAATATCTGCTGGTAACAACAACCCTGCATTTGCCCCATTTAGAAATGAACTGTTAATGTGATCAGGAGCCCTGTAACAAGCCTGTGATTAATAGTGCAATTATCACAAGGTGATTCTGTAAGCCTCTGGTTGCAAATAAAATCACAGCACTCCTGTTTATGTTAAAGTCTACAGATGTATGTGGATACATTAAATAATAACTCACAGAGGTCAAAGCACATTACAAATGGCATGATCTCTCTCTGAGGTAGTACTTGAAAGAATGAGTGGAAACCGTCAAATACAGCCCTTACACCCTGCTGAGGCTCCTGGTGACTTTAAATACCAGGCGATAACTCGCTCCTCAGAGTGACCACTGCTCTTTGATATATCAAGAAGATCTCTGACCATCCTCTCTTTGCACTTCAAATACCTCTGAGAAGCTAAAATATCCATTTCCTCGTGAAATTAGTACTTTACAGAGGCAGTACTTTCATCTGAAGGGGTAGGGTTTGTCTGCGTGTGTGTGTGTGTGCAGAGAGAGAGAGAGAGACAGCGAGGCAGAGGAAGGAAGGCTGGAGCCGAGATTAAGGTCTGTACAACTAACTGGTAACACAACGGCACTCAGTGGCTCAGCCTCCCATTTGAAGAGAGACGGAACCATCTGTGTGGCACAGGATCTGTTTCCAGGAGATAACGGCTTTTTTTTTTTTTTAATTTCACAAATACTGTACATGGAGAGAAACAGAAAGAGAGAAAGGGAGAGCGCAAATGTGAAAGACGTGCCTTCCTTCCCAATCTCTGCTTGCATGCTCTACTGTTGCAGGACTTCCTCAGACGTCCAGAGAGGACTGCTTTGGAGTTGAGGCCTTAATAACTTCAGTCTGTCTTCCTTTGTGCTTGTTTACTCCCTGCCTGTGATAAAGGCCTCGGCGTGGGGCAGAAGGAAAGGGAGGGATTCATTATATCAGGTAGTGGTGGCGATATGAACTTCCCATTTTCTCTGCTGGCCTGTCCTCTTGTCGTGATTAAAACAGAGCTCAGTGCTACTGTAGATTAGCCCAGCTGTTTCCTCTGTCTGACTCTGATCTGAACACACTTCCTAACATGAAGTAGGGGAGGTGTGGATGTGGGAAAGGTGCCACAGGGAGAATGGGGTAAGGAAAAGAGGAGGGTCAAAGGAAGGTCAGAGGTCAGTGGGCAAGTGAGGAAATAAAAGGTGAGGAGAGAGAGCGGGAGGTGAAACAGGCACAAGACGAGGAAGGGAGGAGGAGGAAAGACTTTTTTTCTTGGTTGTAGCTGTCAGCAGTTCAGCTGTACGTATGGTACATGTGAATTTGTCAATGTTATGACATTTGTTTGCAGTTGCATTCATGATTGAGCTTTTCTTTGCATTGGAAATGTGCCTTCCTTTTGAAATGCGTAATTGAGGATCCAGTTTGTCAGTGCTGTATATGGTGAAGTCATTTTAGTAAAATGAAGAGTCAATTCAACAAATAATTTCCAGAAAAGCTCAGCAGATTAGATAGAAAAGAGTGTTTCACCTGCACTGCATGCATTGAAATCTGGAGAAAAGACATCTGATAATTCAAGTGGATGCAAAACAGGGTGGTGACAAACTAGTAGTGGCATGTGTGTGTAATGTATGTTATTCTTGGGAATCTGAGGGGATGTGTGCACTTGTAGGGAAGCAAACAGGAAAAAGAGCGAAAGAGTGATATTTCGCACACACATTTGGGGTTTTACTTGGCCTCCACCCTCTGCTCTGCTCCCACGCTGTGGCGTCAGCAGGCCAGCCATCCAGCGAGTGTGTTTCTCATTCCATCAGATGTTGGGAAGCTGTTCGCTTCTCCGCTCAAGTCTCTGACATTCTCCATCTCCCCAGAGAGGCTGGGCAGCCTTGTCACAGTAATGTCAAACACATGTGGAACAGACCAGGGCAGAACAGACCAACACACACACACTCACACAGGACAGAGGACGGAGCAGGAGACGTCCAGAACCACACTGGTCTTTACCACTGTGTATTAGGATAAACAGCAGTGAAACCATAGAGATTCAGCGCCGGGAAAGTCACTTCATCACTCCTCAAGCCACTCACTTGCTCCCATATTCACACAAAAACACACACATTTACACACTGATCCTGTTAAACTCACTTCAACTGTACAATAAGTACACTGTGTTTCTGTTTCTGTTCTGTTTCCAGCATCAGCGCTGCAAAAGACTGCTCTTAATTTGTCATTGCAAACCCAGAAATACCAAAGAACAAGAGCTAGCAAAACTCAAATCATCCTCATAACTCTCTAGGACACTTCACTTTACTTTCTCTAAAAAACAACTCAATTTAACAGTCTGCCATTTTTGCCTCTATCATGAACTTACACTCGCAGGGCAGCAGCAATTAGAAGACCACTCATATTACCAACAATTATGGCTTCCTCAGTTTGTGCAGTTTTCATCCCACTGTAGCTATTTGTTCTCTGCAACAAAAACTAAACAAACAAACACCCCTATTTTGAAACTAACTATCCTCATCTTTTGGAGGCTAATCTCAGCCTGCAGGAAAGAGAAAAATAGTCCCCTGTTCTTTAGCGACAACGTGTTCCACAAATATATAGACGATCTGGAGTAGCTACATAAACATAAACAACACTTAGGATTGAATTAAGACATATTTACACTTGTCAAAGATAAAAAATATGAACAGACATTCACACAAATCATCTTGATTTGAGTCTATTTGTGTGAGAATACAGGGTTATTAGAGGGGGAAACTGAGTTCACTGCTTAATCTGATATATATACATTTCCTTTATTTCAGGCCAGTAAGGAAGTCACCACACACAAACATGAAAATAAATAAGCCACACATACATTGTGTAACTGTGTGTCATTGCAAGAGCTAATAAACTCACTGATGTAAAAGAACACGCCTGCTCAACAACGTACCATGCAACATACGATGAGGGGTCATGAATAAATACTACTGTGTTTCAAGTGGCCACATGATATCAGATACAACATTGTATATATATGTGTGCATTGACTTTCAGGAAGGCCATACAGACACCTGAACACACACACGCACACAGACCTAATGTCTTTGGCTTTGTCAGCCGCTCGGCTTGTCTTGCTTGTGATGGCCCAGGTGTCTGTGTTGTGCTGACCACCTGACCGGCTGGCTGTGCACTCGCAGCTCCCGCCCACCCGAGGCCATCTGCTCCACTCATTAATTAGGAGACAGCCAGTTTCACCTGCACTGCCCGCATTTAGATTACAATAATTACCACACACACACACAAAGCACGCTCAACAAGCCCACACACTTATACAGTAAACACGTAAACACAGCACCCAGATTCTACAGCATCAAGTCACGGACTCTTTTCACATGTGCCAGATGACACAGAGACTGCTAGACTGAGATGATAAAGAGTCGTAATGACTTTCGCCATTTCCTTTCGCATTTTTGCTTGAGGACATATAACTCACTTTTACACTAGTCAACAATGGCACATGCATGCAGTTTGCCTCTGATATCTTGATGGTAAAACATTAGTCACGATGTGCCTGAATAGCAGCAATAAATCACAGAATAATAACACAAAAACACATCATGAAGCAGAGTAGTAATAAAGTATGTGTTTCTTCTATTTGTCAGTACTCTACGCTGACTCTCCGCTGCTTTTTGGCTTTGCCCGATGCTGTTTCTTCAGAAGAAACCTGGTTCTCTTTCTTTCTTTGAAAGTCCCGTGGTATGTTTCCCTCTGTATAGAAAACAGAAGACATCCCACCCATGCACCTGTGGTAGATGGGAACTGAATAAACACTCGGCAGGCTGGGATCATAATGAGTGGCCTGCTTTTTAAGAGAGCTACTTAATGATGAAGTGGGGACATCTGCCTTAGCAGGCGGCTGGCCGGGTCCAGCTGAGCAACGGGGCGGCCAGGAGAGATGCAGGGAGATGCTCACTTGGTGGTGATGGAGGTATAATGTGCGGTGAGGCAGGGTGTTTGCACTGCGGTTTCACCTCTGCAACCTCCCATCCATTGTTCGAGACTATTATCAACTGTTCAATTATTCAGATGATATTTACCAGGAGCAATTATACAGGGCCGTGTCCTGCAGAGAAAATGGCCTGAGTGTTTTACTCTTGCAGTCACAGGCAGAAGAGAGCGCTGCTGAGGCTGTTCAAGTGGGGGTAGAAACCTTAGACTTCACTTGTTTCTTCTCAGGGAGTGTCCCCACAGTCTTAAGGGTTGCTATAAATTATCCACCATGATTTCAACTTTTATTTTTTACTCGCTTTTCTCTCGTGTTTATTTCCTCTGGTTGCCACAACATTCCTGTTAAACACTTCCTCTACCTCTTTCTCTAATGCTTCCACAAGTTGGTTTCATTGCAAACGCCAGACAGGTCTTTGCGTTTCTTATTTCCTTGCACACAAAAGTGGACGCTGGCGATGCACTGCAGGAGGCTGAGGGCTGCTCTGAGGCAACATGGAGTTCAGTTCAGGGTAAATGTCTAATTTTATCCCCTCGCACCCATCACCACCATCCAGTCCAGGTGGACACCGAGTTCATGGAGACCAAAGATTTTGTGTCATCACTTTGTCTCAGCATCACTTTGATGTGCAGCACAGACTGAAAAACAACTCATGTACCCTTTAAGTCTCTCTCTCTCTCTCTCTCTCTCTCTCTCTCTCTCTCTCTCTCTCGCTCTCTTTTTCAACCTTTGGTTTACTACTTTATAGTAACAACAAGTAAATGAAAAGAGATGAGTGAATATATTATTATCATTCAAAATGGCACAATAATAATAATAATAATAATAATAATAATAATAATAATAGTGTTATTAGAAACAGCAGGCAGTCTGTATGTATGAACTGTTATAACCAACAAATCAAATAAAAAGAAATGTGCAATTTCACTTGCAGATAACGCAGTGTTGTCCCTGTATAATATCAAAAACCCTCTGAAGATAATTCAATATGTCAACGAATGAAATTAAAGTGGATAACATTACGAGAAAAAGAAAAGAAAAAAAACATTGAGAAGACTATGAGAAAAAGCAGGTACACGAGCAGCAGCCTGGTTTGTCTTCACCTTCACATTAACACCCCGCTCGAACAGAGCTGCAAAAACATCATGCTGACCTGAATGTGAGTTTAAACCTGAGGCATTATGGACGTTATAACGAAAACATAAAGGACGTGTAGGATCCTGCAAACCCTCGGTGCGCATTAAAACAATTCACATCGATCCGGTCATGATTTGCTCCAACACAGTCAAGTTTGCAGGTTGTACTTACTTTGTGAAGGTCGAGGTCAAGCTGAGGTAATTGTAGCGGTGATAATCCACACCGGATAGTTTCTAAAATAGGTTTTTATATGCTCTCAATCCTCATCATTTGTGGGGAGGGGAAAAAAAGGTAAAGCCTTGGCTAAATAGTGCGGGAAACTATTCAGGTGTTATTCCTCTTTTATTTTGTCCTGTTTTTTGAGAGCAACGAGGCAGAAGCCACAGTCTGATAGAAAAGAAAAAAATGTTTAACTTTCCTTTGGGACTTTTCAAAAGGGGTCTTGACTTTCCAGGTTTAATAAATTATGAGGTATTTCTCTTCTCGGTTACAATGAAAGAGGAGGAAATAATAGCAAAGCCAAGGCTCTTGGATCCTTTAGCACACGAATGTCTTTGGTTTTACAGTTTGTGTTGGGGTTTTTTTTTCTTTTTAAAAGCATACAGTTTCTTGTGTTAGAAGGAAAGATAAAAAAAAAAAATCACAACTTGTCCCACTCATGTAAATCCGCTCTCTTGCTCATTTTAACCATCCCAGATAGAAGTCATGGAAAAGAAGAAGAAGGGGGAAAAAGAAAAGGGAAGCAGTCCTTTCTCTCAAAAAAAAAAATAAATAAATAAAATAAAAACTATGAACCGGTGTCTCCTCTGTTGCTGCTAAGTCCACAGATCCTCGCCTCGTCTCCCATGTAAAGACGATCAAGATGCGGATCCTCTCGTCTGCAGGGTGCGTCTATTATTCCTCCTGTGACAACTTTAAACCCCTCTCTCTCTCTCTCTCTCTCTCTGTCTCTCTCTCTCCTCTTTAGTTCACAGCTCAGCCCACAGTCGGGAACAAGTCCTCATGCGTCCGCTCGGCTCAGCTCTCCTCCTGTTCTGTCGGATTGTTTTAATGAATAAAAAAAATAATAATAAAACACCCCCCCCCCTTCTTCACTCTTCACCACCACGTTTCTCTGCCCGCTCCTTCCTCCGACGCGCCGATCCTCCGCCTGAAAGATGGTGTTGTTAAAGGTTCACTTCTCCAGAGGAAAATCGCATATTTTAAAGTGTCTTTCGTTGTTGTTGTTGTTGTTGTTGTTGTTGTGTTCCCTCCTTTCAACGAACAATCTCGGGTCTTCAGACTTGTTGTTTTGTCCTCAGTGATGAGTGGAGCTCTCCGGCCCCTCTGTACGCAGTGAGCGCGGCTCTCTCCTCCTCCTCTCTCTCTCTCTCTCTCTCTCTCTGTCCTCGCTGTAGCCTTCTGTCTGCGTTTAAACACCATCTGGAGCTCCTAACCCCCCTCTCTCTCTCTCTCTCTCTCTCAGGGTACCATCATATAGGCAGGAGCTGGCAGCTTTTTTTTTTTTTTTTTTTGTACAGGAATCCTCTCTAAATTTGAGGAAGATCCAAATTGAGGAGTACAAAACGCCACACCGGTGCAAAATGATCAACGTCGTGTCACTCGAGGCTCAATGCAGTGAATTTCAAAGCCCGTGGTAATTAATCAGTGATTGTAAATTAAAATAATGCCCTTCCAAATATGTGTTTACTTTATAATAAAATGCACTGATGAATGTGTAAATGATATAAAGCGCGTGGACATATGGCATGCAGGGTGTAGCATCAAGAAATTTAATAATCTCTAATTAATTCAGATACAGAAACGATCAGATTAAAAAAAAAGCAATAAGAGGGAAATATATGTAAACACAATACATGGAATAGACGCGTGTTTGGCTATCCCGCTGTCTGCCCGTGGGGGCCGCTGTTTCCTCATATCAGGACGACGAGGACAACGAGGGAGGCAGAATTGAGTCCATAAGACTGCAGACTTAATTTACTTTATTTAGCACTTGAAAAAAAAAACAATACAATAAAAGAGCAGCTTCCTTGGAGCTGAATGACTGCAAAAGAATGTCTCTATTGGTATGTGAAAGCACCAGTCAATGCTGCAGAGCTTGTGAAATAAACAAAATATAAAGATTGTGTGTGTTGTTATGTGTTGTCAGGTGGGTAGACTGATGTATTTATTTCTTTTTTGGGGATGATGCACATTGATCAACATTACTGTAAATAGTAGTAAATAGTTGTAGGCGAAAAGGCTCTTTTTCAGGCAGATAGACGGAAGAAGTGGTCTTGCATGGTAAATAGTATCAGTCTCATTAATGCTCCCCTTTTATTCCTCTGCATGCGTTATATGCTTCTGTGTTGCTTATTTGATGGAATACCTAATAATGTATTGTTGTGTCATCCCTTTGTGTATTGTACACTTCATCTTTATCAACATTAATATTCCCATTATATTATTGTTCTGTTTATATCCCATTTAATTGACTGCTTCAGCATTTTAATCTTTTTAAAGTGACTTTGTAACATCTGGTTAAGGGCAACAGATTAGGCGGAAAATAACAGTTATCTCAAATAAACAGTTGATTATTTCTTGTGATAAATTGATTAATTATAATGGTCACAATTTTCTAATTTGTTTAGTTTGCCTGACAAACAGTCCAAAACTGAAAGGTTTTTAATTAACAATGTTACAAAATATAGGAAAGCAGCAAATCCTCACTTTTGAAGGGCTGGACCCACTGACTCTTTTTCTGCATTAAAAATCCAAACAACTGATTTATTATTAAATTAGTTGCAGATTGAAATGTCTGTCAGGCAATTAATTTACTAATCGACTAATTATTTCAGCGCTACTACATATGAAAACTGCATTTTTGGCTGACGTTCGTGCATTTTCAGTAGTACTTATTGATGTGCTGTGGCTCTAAATGAATAAATAAATATATGAGACAGGCAGACGGACTTTAACAGAGACCGACAGAGGCAAAGGCTGGTACATCTGGTTCCTCTACAGTGAGAATCCTCCACCTGTCCACACTGGTCTGTTAGTCCCTTTGCTCCACCCACCTGCCCTCTCTCTCCCTCTGGCGGACACACACAAGCCCACGCACACACACACACACACACACACACACACACACACACATAGCTGCATGGAGGGGGACAGAAGACAAAGCTGACACCCTCCTGACCCCTCCTGTGTCTACAGAACAAACAGAACCAGCTTGTAAAGTACACACAGACAGCTGCTCTGCCCTAACCCTAGTCTCACCAGCCTCGCCAGCCTCAACACAAATGCTGCCTTCACATGGAGCCGGGAGGACTTTTGGAAAACGCTCCAGGACTGATTAAATAATATGAACAGTATGTGAAAGGGGGAAGCCCCGGCACTCTTTGATTGGAACGTAACAGTTTCCCTGCATGGCCCATGGGACATGATAACTTTAGGTAACCTAAGGTCTAGAGTCAGTGTTTCTGTTCAAACCGCAATATGCTGATTTACTGTACACACAGACACAAACACACACACACTCACAGAGTGAAATACACTAACATTACAAGCATAAACAGATGCACAGGCCATTACAAGCTGGGTCTGTCAGAGGGAGCGTGTGCAGCGTACCATGGTGGAAGTACGATTGTCAAGGAGATGAATGGCGTGTTTATATAACTCACTTTCTATATTTCTTTTTCTGTCTGTCAGTGTTATGGCCCTAGGTAGCTCTGTACCATTGTGTGTGTGTGTGTGTGTTTTTCCTCAGTATGGCACCATAGGTAGCGTATTTGTTTTCTGTGCCGAATACTGAAAAGGATAGAGGTGTGTGTGTGTGTGTGGCCTTGAGTGACAGAAAGGTTGGCGATGGGGGTTGCATCCAAAGAAAGGATTCCTGTCAAGGTGACAGCTCCAAGATTGACAGGATGCTATTCTCCTCGGGAACGGCGTCAGTCAACCTGTCAGCCTCCCTGTACGACAGCCTCTCACTCCTCTTAATTTGGCCTTTTGTTGAGCGGTCACTGGGTAAGCTCTGACACT
This sequence comes from Scortum barcoo, assembly GCA_023238725.1. Taxonomy (NCBI): domain Eukaryota; kingdom Metazoa; phylum Chordata; class Actinopteri; order Centrarchiformes; family Terapontidae; genus Scortum; species Scortum barcoo. The sequence goes on from CM041531.1 coordinate 13,566,767, forward strand.
CCATGTGGCCATCCTGATAAACTGCACAATAAAACACACACAAGGTGGGAACTCGCCTCGATGAACTCTCTGTGCCATAATACTGCGACTGGAAGCCCCTTTGATGGCATTAATGACGAAAACAGCTTTGTCTCCGCTTTTTTTCACTCCTCTATCTCCCTGTCACCTCACAAACACCCCCCTTCCCACCCCCCCCTTTCCCGCCCTGCTCTGGACTCTGTTATGTTGACAGCATCTCCTGGATGGTTGAGCACTCACTGAGATACAAGGTTTGGTCATTGTGCTGTTATGGAAATGACTATTTCTCTCAGTGTGTATGTGTGTGTGGGGGTCTGTCAGAGCAAAAGCAAGAGAGGAAGAGAGAAGTTTCCTCCACTCACACATTGTAAATCCTTTCCTATAGTGGCAGTCACAGGCTAGTGTGTTGAAATGAGATAAGACCCTGAGCCGACTGAAAGGAACGCTAGACCCATTGTGTTCCTGCGCTCCTCTCTCTTCTCCTATCCTCTCCTCTCTCATGCACCTTCAACAGACCACACTCTTATGGAGCTGCCATTAAAGTCACCAGTGTTGGTTCCAACAAGGAGAAAGAAGTACACCTTGATCAAAACGGGAAAAAAAAAAGTTCTAGCTGATGATAAAAATGATAGAAATGATTAGGTTTGTGTTGTGGAATTTCCCTTTGATTCATATGCATCCCTCCTGAATATGGCTTATGTAATTTAACCGCTGTTTCTCTGATTATGTGCTTAAGATGATGTTGCTCTCTCGCTTTGTATGTTAACATCTTTAATATGCACTTGTCCAAAAGCTGCTTCGTAACATTATGAAAGAGGATGAGACAGAGAGTTCGTCTGTAATACGGCGTGGTGTAACGGATCATTGACCCACCCACTCAAGCACGTACGCTGGAATGCTGCTTTTACAAATTGCACTTATAGACCCTGTGACATTTTGTTTGCAATTGTGCAGCAAAGTGCCGGTTGTTTGAATTGTCAAGACACTATGAGAATTCAAAATTCAGTCCATGCTCTTTGGAAGAAATAATGTCAAAATACTTGACTTCCAGGGTTGTTTCTGACACAGAACAACTCTAACAAGAGCACCACACAATGCATTACTGCAGCTATTCCAGTGTGTCTGACTATTTTTCTATTTCATCTACTTTTCATATTTTTTATATAATCTTTTTTTGTGTGTGTCCCATTGCAATCATACTTCACACACCTTAAATATTTTACATGGCTTCAGGCTTTAATTTCTGAGCCAAGCAAAACATTGTTCCATTTGTTGGCCCATCTCTTATTTCTTTAGAGATGAAGTAGGACTTAGAAAATGAGGTTAAACTGAAGTGAGGTCTTGTTACCAAAGGCTAATCCGGAAGTAAGAAGCAAAAGGTATGAGACACCTTTATAAAACTAACCATATTTATCTGCATGGGGGTTTTAAGATGAGTTTTGCACAAGACCATGGGCTTCTACATTCATTCAGGTACAATGAACGCAAGCATCTGCTTGTTTTCTTTGGCAGGGCTGAGTGAGAGCGCGGAGCTCAGGGTCACAGCTGACCAACAGAAGTGCAAACTGACAAAGGAGGAAGTGACACCTGATTATATCAAGTGTTGACTCAAGAGCAGGATACGCAGCCTGAGCACAGAGGGAAATGGACAGTAAAAAGTCTTCAGTATGCAGGTGAACACAGCCCCCTACATTCGCATGAGAAAGTCACTGCTATATATGACTGTCTTTCCCAAGAGACAATATGTGTGTGTGTGTGTGTGTGTGTGTGTGTGTGTGCAGCAGACAGTTGGTGGTGCTGGCACTGGAGATAGTGAGTAGAGGGGGATGAGGCACTGTATCAAGTTGTGAACATCTGTTCCTCATAGAAACCACAGAGCTGGTGCTGAGGAAACAGAGGGGTAACTTCTCTCTCTCTCTTCTCTCTCTCTCACCACACACACACACACACACACACATCTCTTATCACCACCTTGCCTCTCCTCCCACACATGCCCTCACTTTTTTCAATTCCATATTTATTCAGTTTTTCTTCCTCATCTTGGATCTACATCCATCTATTCCCACATTTTCAATGATCTCTGCCATTTTTATTTGCCTGTCTCTGTGCCAGAGAAACAGTGATGTAAGCATTAAGCAATGGATCGGTAAAAAAGTGGATGCTACATGCTACAACTGTACTACACATACAAATGTGTAATATGGTTGCTAATTCTTATTATATGTGTTTAATTTCTAATTTCTTGTGATGACATTTGTCATCAGTTTAACTGCTGAGATATGGTGACATGGCAAAAGACCAAACACTTATTGAAGATTGTGGAAAACAGCATCTTCCGCTGAATGATAAAACAGTACGGTTGTTACCCCAAATTCACAAAATACATCAGATTCTACAATTTTATAAGATTGTAACAAGACTGAACTTGGTAAAAAATAAATAAATAAACCAATAACTAAAAATAATTTAAAGATGACAAACATGCTGCTCAAAATTATAACATTTTGATACAAAAATCAATTTTACATGATTAATTGAGTAGAAATCTAGATAACAGCATTAAAAGTGACATCAAGATAGCATAGCAAGGTGGTTATATAAAAGTTATCTCTTCTTGTGAGAGAAAACTGTCATGAATAGCCTATTCATAGCTGTAGAGGATTAGGATTGGCACAAAATTACGAAGTCTATGATACAGCAGACATGAGCCAAGGCTTTGTTAGGGATTCACTGCACCTTCTCCCTCAAAGTCCCTTGATTTAGTCCTTGCTCCTTTTCTTCTTCTCTCCATCTCTCTCATTTGCCTTCCTCCCTCTATCTGGGCCTGCTGTGAGGGTGTGCTAGTGCTGGGTGGCAGTTCCTTATTGTAGAGTGTCTATATGAGTGTGTGTGTGTGTGTGTGTGTGTGTGTGTGTGTGTGTCTGTATGCTGTGCTGTGCGCGGCTGATAAGACCCAGGGAGAAGAGCCAGCATGCCGACATATTCTTGCCACCGTGGTTATCGCCCGTCGCAGCTGTGCCTGAGCTCTGCGACATCTGCTCCCTCACAGGAAGCCTATGCTGCAGCTCACAACACCTCACACACACACACATGCACACGCATGAAACACACATTACTACTACTTCTCCATACAGTGAGAACATATTGCTGGACCATACACTCTCACACACACACACACACACTCACTCACTCACATACACACACACAGTTACATCAGGTAAACTACTCAAGACAATGAGCAGTGTTTACAGTTCATATTGAAACGTTTTGATTTCCTCAGCGCATGTATGTGGAGTGTGTGTGTGTGTGTGTGTGTGTGTGTTTGTGTGTGAGAGAGACAGAATGGGTTGGAGCACCGACACCAGAGTTCTACTGGGTTTTTATCACAGAATTACAGGGGGGATGCTTATGACTAAGCCTAATTATAGAGGCCTTATCACTGCGACGTTCACAAAGCTCATTACTGCCAAGAGACGGCAGGCGCTGCAGGTAATTCACTCCGTTGGGTATTAGTCCTCGCTCTGGCTTACAGTTTCTACATATTTAGAGTCTATAAAATTGGGCCTTTAATGTCTGATTCTTAATGCATCTCTCTCCTTGAAACCCTTTGCTGATTTAAGTGAAGGTTTCCATTTTTACCTAAAGGCACTACTTCAGTGTTTTCAGTGCTTTAAGAATCAATTACATTTTTTTTTTTCTCTTGCTGTTTTTTTTCAAGTATCCCTCATCTGTCTGCAAAATGCTCTGTATAAAGTTTCCCACCATCATTCACTGTGATGCACCCTCATGGCCTGCATGTGTGTTATGAAGCCATTGAAGCTGATCAGTGAAACTCCAGAATCAAGTTCTGTTCCCTGCAGCTGTATGGGGAAGCCCAGAGGAAGACGCCCCCCACCCACTCAGTGCTCTAAAAACCTCCTTCCCTTTCCTTTCCGGGTGTCACGGAACAAATGTGCTCCACTGGGCTTGTTAACAATACTGACTTGGGCTTGACAGTTCATATGAAGATCATAATACAAGACATTAAGAGGATGCTGTTGAAAGAAATTGCACATAGTAGCCAATTTAATGCTGGTTCATGATTCAATTTGATCTCCAGTGAGTTTGTTTTATATGAAAGACTCGAAATGCAGTAAATAGCTAAATGCACTGATCATTTTATGCATAATGGCTTTGAAGAAGAAAAGTTATTTAGATTGTAATGTTTGATTCGTTTGATTCTAAGCTTGAAATCCCAGCTTCAGTCATCAAATAACAGGTCTGCTCACAAGACGAAGAAACCTCACATTGTCCTTATAGCATGCGGCGCTAAGTCAACACAAACTGATTATCCGTCAATCACTCCAACTTAATGAGCAGACCTGACAGCTGTGGGACCCTCCATCACTCATCACTGTAACACGATGCCAAAGGATTTCATAAAACAGGTCCTTTAAGATGACAAGCTCCTACCTTCACTACATCTGTAGTGGCTGCTGGTTGCCAGGTTGGGATCAAGGCTTGCAGATTGCAGTCTGTAGGCAGTGTGTTTGTCCCTCAGCTCTCTGTGGCTGATCAGTGTGACAGTGGGGACACGTGGAGCAAACGCTGAAGCGGAGGAAGCCCCGGCTCTCAGATCGGCCTTCTTCTGGCGCTCCAAATAGACCTCTGCCGACATGTTCTGACCTTCAGATCCCCACTGTGGAGACGTCAACTTTCCAGGTCCTTTGTGAGGTGAGGGGCTTCAAGGTTAGTTACAGACTTGCAGGTCAAAGCAGTCCAGCAAAGACACATACAAAGCAAACAATGGTAAACTGTCTATAAGCTCCAAAAACCTAGAACACTTTCCTGCTGGACCTTCTCTTCCATATGTCCTTGAGGCTTTGGATGTTTGTCCTCATAATATTCATCCAGTTTGCCTTTTATGCCCCAGCAGATCATTGTATGACCCACTGAAATGCCATTTGCGGACAACAACTTTGCAGGAGTTAAAGGTCCAAAAGAGAAAAATGAGAAATAGCCAATGTTTGCTTCTTCTTTCTTCCTTTTACCTCCTCATCGAAGACGTTGATCCTTGTTTAATGACTCCTGGATTCCCCTGTTATGTTTCCTTTGCTTTGCTGCAATTTTGCATTAGAAAGATGCATGATTCATAACACGAATAATTTTGTCTTCAGCTGCAAGTCTCTTTAACGGTCCCCTTTAGACATACTTGGCACATCCTCGGTGTACATCTACCTCTTCTTCTTCTTCGCTCATCTGGTTCTCTCGCTCTGTCTTCGTTCCCTTCCCACACAGTGTGTGTGAGAGTGTGTGTATGTCAGTGGCAGGTCAGCTTGTCTCGTGGCTCTAGCTGAGGGGCTGTGCTCTCATCTGAACCCTCCTCCTGCCGTGCCTGCCACTGCGGCTCAAAACAGAAGTGTGTGTTAGTATGTTACAGTTTGTGTGTGTTTCTGTGTGTTTCTGCGTGTTGCAGCGCTGCAGCCTCTGGGGAGGCCAGACAGCAGTGCTGACTGCGGTGATAGCGGCAGGCAGCAGCAGGCAGCAGGACCTGGGCCTCCGTCTGGGCTTCCTCTGTCAGGAACCAGCTGTGTCTGTGGCCAGCATCCACTCCTTCCATCCCCGCACCCTCTGTTCTAAGTTCCCCCGTCCTTTCTCCCCATGATCTTTTGCTTCTGTACACCTTGCTCATGATAAGACTTTCTATTGCCCCATATCCAACAACTCATTCTTCTTGTGGATCCATCTGCTCATCCTTAGGGTCTGTGTGTGTGTGTGTAACTTAGTATTCTTAACATCAAACTAGTTGCTCCAATGTTCTACCGTGTTGTCTTATTTTTTCTCTTGTATGCATCTTTGTGTTTTTTTCACACATTTTTTTGTGTGCATGACAGTTCACAGTAAAGTGCAGCAGGAAGTCTAGTCAAGGGTATTGTGGTTAAATGCTAATGAATGATGACAATCTGTGTTAATCGAATGTCACCAATGCTAAACTTATGGAATTTCAGTATAAAATGTTGATATCATAAATGTGATCACATACTTATACTGGTTGGCTACCTGGACCACCAATATTTGATTTATAATTACAAGATCTACATTTTCTCTCCATTTTCTATCTTCCTAATATACCATATACCTCACATTAAGCTGTATATACTGTTACATTAAACTGTGTGCACCAAAGTTTGTGTTTAATTCAGAGTTTTTAATTTTAGTCTTCTAATATTAATTGAAAACATCTCCATTGCACTATTTTTATCTGTGATGTGTTTCTGGCCATCTAACTAATGTACGTCCAGTATGTACTGAGCTTTTAGCCCAGGTTTGGTGCACCAACTTCAGAGAAGAATATGTGGATTGTTAGCTTGTTAGATAGTTGACACTGTTGACCAGTTCTCCATCTTCCATGCTGGACAGGTATGGGATAGCTTGTTGAACTTGTTTTTTGGATAGATATGGTTTTATGTGGTGATGATGAGTGCATTCACAAAGTCCTTGTGGGTCAAGGTCAAGACAAAGGTCATGTCATTACAGCTTTTAAATGCGATTTTGGTCTTAGCCTTTCGTTCAGTGACCAACAAATTACACCATGTAGGTGACAGAGAGTGGTTGCCCCTGACTAGAGAAACAACAAGAGGACTATGCCTGTTTTGTGAAAAGACATATGCTGAAACACTGTTGTCTCACCTTTATAATCAAAGACACCAAAGTAAACTTCACAAAGCTTGGACAGCTGAAAGGGCCTCTCATGTGAAACTCTAGCAACATTGTAGCCATCACCTCCTCGACCTCTGACCCCCCAGGACTCATTAGCCCCAACCCAGGCAGAGTGGCCGGTGCATATATATATGACAGCAATAGCTACTCTGCACTCCCCTACATACACATGCACAGACACCACCACATATTTTTGGTGGATCAAGTAGTGTGCTGATGAGAGAAGTGAGAGGGGATGTGAGCACACAGATGTGTCAAGTGCCTCGCTGAAACCAACACCCATATGGTCATCAGCAGAGAGGAAGTGAGAGAAACTCATGTTGCTTTCTGTCTAAGGGTGTGGGGGAGGATGGAGAGAGAAACACACAGAGAGAGAGAGAGAGAGAGAGAGAGTGAGAGAGAACTGATTTTTCTCTGTAAACCTGCAGTGTTTACAACACATGAAATTTAGGTGTTTTTTTATTTCCAGTGGCTGAACCATTGGGGTTTCCCACATTTACAAGTGTTCGTGCATAGCATTAATAACATCTTGTTTAAGATTTGAATTCACAGAGCAGTGGAAGTGCTATAGTAGTCAACATAATGAAAATGAAAACTGACGGCATGATATGAGCTTCCGTGAGAGCATAACAGGTGGTAGAGCAGGTGGATAGTGGATGGTCATCCCAGATACAGGAGCCGATAATGGAGAAAATCAGAAAAAGGGGGAGGGGATGAAGGACACATTGACTCTTGCTATAGAGGATGGAAAGTTTTAACCTCACTTGATTGGATGATGTGAACCGAGAGAGATTTGTCTCTACAGTTTTAAACTGATTAGATAATTGTTGGGAAAAAAATGAACAGAAAGAGCAGAGAGGCGTAGCTAAACTAATTAAAGGGAGCAAAGAATGGCAGAATAAAAGCAACAGATTTAGGAATGTGACTGAAAGTGACTGAACACATGCTGAGCCCCATAAAAAACAGGAACAGAAATGAAAAAGTATTTCACTTATATCCAACATGGTGTACACATGTACATGTGCATAATGAAGTAACTGAATCAATACAGATGAGCAGCCATCATCACATATGATCTTTATCTCATTGCATTTATATCAAACTCATATCCCGGATGGCAAAAAAGCAAGATGTTCTGCTCCATGTATTTTTTGGCTATATACCCCAACCTACTCTCCTGATATACACGTCAACACACACACAATTTTCTCTGCGTTACCTGTTATAGAAGCCTTTGCTCCTTTGCCCCCCTCCCCTCAGATGTTGGCAGGTATAAAATGAATTTTTGGGGAGAGAGAGATAATGATTCCCCCATAATCACCAGAGGCCAGCTCTGGTTCTGGCAGGTGCTATCACAGCAGCGACCCAGTGGTGCCTTCTCCCCTGTGATAAGGTCAGGGGGATGATGGGAGGAAGGATGGGTGGAGAGAGGAGTAGGGGAGGAGAGGAGAACAGGGTAGAGGGGGGCAAAACGTGTGTTACAGGCGAGCGGCTAGCCTTGCCTTATCTCCCCCCAGCGGCTGCCGCTACTGGCTCCCAGATGCGGCGGGCCAGAGCAGCTGTGTCAGAGAGATCCCTCTATCAGCGACACACAGGCACCCCTCGCCAAATACAAACCCAGCAGGAGGACACACCAGGACTTCATTACCTCTTTAAAACTCCAATCTGCATGCAGGAGAGAAGCAAAATAATCTACAACTTTCTTGGTATATCAGGAATCCAGAGGAAATGCATCAAATCTGTCTTTCTTGTTTTCTAGCCAGGTTATTAATTGTCTTATTGTCATACCAGCGCAGTTTCCTAACCCTGAAGCTTCTCTCCTCCATGACTATAAGCACAAAGAGATTTATTTCACCACGTCGGTCAGGGCTGATACAAGATGTAACTTTTCACCTTGTGCCGCAAAAGTAAAGCATATGAAAGTCAGCGGTGGGGACGGCTGGCGTCTGGTGGCGAGAAGCAGCCATATGGTGAAGTGTCTTGCCTGCCTGCGAGACACCTGGCCACTACTAACCGGCTGAACTTTTCAACTCCACAGCCGTCCTTACTGCACTTTGAGGCAACGAAACACTCCAGTGTTGTACAACATTTAAAGGTTGTGAAAGGCTTTGCTTCTAATACAGCTGAAGTGATTTCTTGTATAATTTAATTCCACAGGGTGTAGAAACTTCAGGAAAGACAACCAAATAAGCTTGAAACTTGAAACTAACGGTGCCTTCTGTAATTGTGAATGTGATTTACCTTTTAAAAATGGTTAAAGCCTCACAAATGTTACCCTGTTATTACCAAAATAAACCAAATCCACTTGATAAATTCCCCTCTTCAGAATTCAAACTAACTCAGACACATTTGGGACTTTTAGTTTGTACACTGGATAGAATAACAACACTGATGTCAAACACTTTATTATGTTTCTGTTTGGATGGTGCAAAATAAAATTGTGTTGCAATCCCCAGAACTGACCATTTCAGTATTGAACTGGAAACTCAAGTTAATTAAAGCCATACTCACTTAACTGCTCTCTTTGTGAGCAACAGTTGATGGGAAACTTTACGGATGTGACCAGAGTTTTTATTTGTTTCTGTTTGCTCAAAGTGAGACAGGATGAATGAGGGCACATAAGGGTAGGGTCTCTGCAACGAATTTGGACCCACATACAGATGAGAAAAAACACACAAAAAGACCACAGTATACACAGGCAACCTCCTTCTATCAGAAGAAACGCCCACTACCAGACAAACAAATCAGTCGAGGCTCGTTCACCTTCTTTCTCTGTGGTGTTTTTAGAATACACACCTGTTTGGCACAGGCAGCGTCAGAAAAACCTCCAGATCTTAACAAAACTCTATAAGTTAAACCGTCCCCATCTGTCACAGTCGAGCTCCACACAGATGCACGTTGAGCGCCTCCTCTCTCTTATCCTTCGTACAGCAGACTTGGCACTCATTCAAGAACTGTCAGAGCACACCTGCTAAATTAAGCCCGTTCTCAAACTCGCACATGTACAGGCGCCGATGCGAGCTCAGGAACGCACAGTGTACACACACACGCATACACAGATGGACACACATAACCCCGCATGCACACACACGCCGATGTTGATATATGCTCATCGTGATCTGACATGGAGTTATAGGGTTACTGGTGGTATTGTTTTAAAACATATTTTGGAATTTATGGCATGTATGTGATTAAACACCCCCCCCCCCAAAAAAAAAAATCCCTGAAACAAATGTTCATTCATTCTTTAAAAAATCAGAAATGATGTTTTAAACTGTGTATGTGTTTTGTGACTTCTTGACTTTTTCTTTTGTCAGCTTTATAAATGTTTCTTCCTTTCATGCCTCTCTGGAAAAGTAAGTCTGAAAGTTGATGACAAACTCATTACATCAAAAGTGAAATGAAATATGCAAAATGTTACATTAAAGCTGATATATTAATATGACACACATCACATATCACAGGTTTATCATGCCTCTGTCAAAATATGACCCCAGAATCCTGCTGCCTTGAACTCAAACATATCACTGTTGATGCCCTCCTCTCTTGACCCTCACCCCTCCCATAACCAGCCTCTCCCCTCTCTTGTGGCTCATGGCATGCACAGCCGCTGAGCTGCTCTAAATAGGTGCCACTGTGAATTGGAGACAGATGGAAACGAAGGTTCCCTGCAGAGTGGTTCCCCTGCAGCTGTGCTGTGTACCCGGTGCCAGGGAGTGATGACAGCTCAGCAAGGGGGCACCCAGAGACATAGAAGACAGCACCATCTCCGTCTCACCCTCTCCCTCTCGCACACACACACATCCACTCGCAGTGTGCGAAGGTGCAAAAAGGCGGGGTGTTAGCTCCAATACCAGCCTCCAGGAATGCGAAAGTAGAGATTTAAGTGAGGAGACAAGCGATAGACTGCTATAAGACAACACATTTCCACTGCTCTGTGGCAACAGAGAATAAACAGACGCTCACTAACACATGCCTAAAGACTCATACATTAAACATTAGCCCATTGCCCTACAGCAAATAATAATTAAATGGGAAACTAAGTGAGGTGTACAGCGCTGGTCACTGCAGCAGCCTCCCATTGTGACTATATAGGACAAATATAACTATTAGTTGCATTTAGAATGGTTTAAAAAAAATAATTTTGAGGGTTACAATGCTGCTAAAACTCTCGCAAACACCTTACTCAGCATCTAATGCAATAGTTTTTGATGAATATACTTAATCTTATAAATATGTTTTCTTGCTGATAGTTAGATTTTCATAACTGTCAGTTAAAGAGAAAACTACAGACAGCTGGTTAGCTTAGTTTAGCATATGGATTTAAATGGGGGAAAAGCTAGCTTGGCTCTGTGCAAAGCTAACAAAATCCACGTATCCACCTATTACTTTGAAATGTCATTCATCATGTTCAATTCACAATGAGTAAAACTGACCTCCTGGGTTTTTTTACGTAGGTTATGTAGTAGGTTATGTTCAGGACATGCGTTAAAAAAACTCCACCAAGATGCTCCATTGGTTCAATATTTAGTCTTCATATCTACATGTGAGATTATATTGAGATTCAGATATTCAGATGGAAGTTTGGGGCACTTTAGTACAAACGTGAGACGGGCTTGCAACCAAAACAGTTGTAAAATGCATTGAAGCTAACTGTCAGACCTGTGAGAAAGTGTCACTTCACGCAGAAGAACCAAGTGCTTTGACCAAGGTGTGTGTGTGTGTGTGTGTGAGAGAGAGAGAGAGAGAGCAACGGAGAAAGCAGCGAGGCCTTCAGAATTTACCTGCAGCTAATTATCCTTGTCTAGCTGTCTGACATATTGTGTTCAGGGTCATGTATATTTCATGAGAGGAGGCTTCCTGTAAAGGTCATTGTGGAATTTTCAAATGAAGAGACACCTGCTTTATTCATTACATATAATCGTATGAATTATCAACTCTTTGCTGAACTTTCAACTCTCTCTGGGGGAAAAATACAACAGTGGATGATTTGGAGCCACCGACTCTACAGAACACATTTCTTTTAGCAATAGCTGTGTACTGAAGATGATTATTCCTGTAACATTGTCGGAATCATCAGCATGGTTTCTTACAATTACCTCTACTGCTGCTGTTACATTGAATTGCTTTGTTTGTGTGTGCGTGTGTTCACGTGTGTGACACTTTGTGCTGAGAGAGAGAAACAGGGCGAATGGGGTGAGATGTGGAAAGTGTCAGGGTGCTCTTGCTCATTAGAGCTGTATTTTACACATAGAAGGGAGTCCAGGGAGTACTTCTGTTTGATCTGCTTTGCATAAACCAATCCAATCTAACCCAGCTTGTGAAGAAAAATCAATTAAATTCTCCGTAATTGGACTGACAGTGCACTCCAAAGTAGAAGAGCAATCAATATTAAAGATGAAAAATGAAGCCAAAGGCCATCTCACTTCATTGATTTGCACTGAAAGGAGGAGGGATCTAGATATTATTGCCACATAGGAATATGAGCTATTGAGCTCCATAATGTTGTTATTGTCTCAGTATTGAAATGGATAGGCTGGAAGTGAGCATGGGCTGACAGCGCCAATTAAGGTTCACTGATCTGTAAACAGACCTCGGTCAAATAGTTTTTGCAAATACTTTCTATGCGTTGTTTATTGCTCTTCAGAACCATATGGTTGGGGTTTGAGTGGAAGGACAAAGTACAGACACATGTTAAGGCACTTAAATGCAACAACAGCATACTATACTCACTTTTGGAAAACTCATCTGCAGTGCTGCCAAGTTATATGAAAAATATCATTGATCACTAACTGTTTTATAAATGTTGAGAATAAATTACAAACATTCATGTTGCCCTAAGAATGAATTTTAATTACTATGTTGATACTTCATTTTTAGCGCATCATCAGTGTGTTTGTTTTTACTTTATGATATATTCTTGTAAAACGATGCTGTACTTTGAGTTTTGTGCAAAAGTTAGTATACTACAACACACAAAAACTGAGATCTGCTTAAGGTCTGTAAGTTAGGCTCTGCCGGATTTGTGACCAGTAGCCTATTCCTGCCGTGGCAGAACCAGAAGCTGCTGCTGACGATGGACCTGATGAAGCAGCTGTCAGCAACCACAGCTGTCAGTAACAGTAAAGCCCATGTTGTCACCTGCTCAAAACCCCACAAAACGTGAGAGCTTGCATCACTTTTTTTTCCTGAAAATTGTGGACTGGATGTCCTGACAGGCTGGAGTTACAGAAACACAAGTCAACATGATGAAAAATTGTGAACTGAAATGTAGAACTACTGAAAAAAAGATTCAATTCAAGACTACAACCGCTCAGACTCACTACCTCCTTCTACTGCACACAGAGTTGAAGCAGAGTACACAGCAATGATTGAGCGTCACTCGCTGCTTCTGCACAGGCTCCACTCCATTATGCGTACATTAACTCAGAGTGAACACAATGATGGATAAACAATCACTGAATGACCAAGCAATGAGGAAACAACAGTTTACACAAAATATAAGTAAACAATAGAAGAGCAATCAAGAAAAGCAAGCTTTAAAAAAAGAATAAGATCAGGCAATGCTGCAGAGAACAGCTTTGGAGTTGATCTTAGCGCACCACAGAGAGAGGAGAAAGAAGAAGTTGGAAGTTGTACTCACTTAAATTTCAAAATAAAATACCACTCTTCAACTATCGCCCAACTGTCACTTTAAAGCTGTGTCTGAGTACAGCCTCACAGAGCTAAGATGGTGGTAGATTTTTTTAACTTGTTCATTTCTCAACCCAGCTCCACCAAAGATGCCCCAAGATCCAGAGTCACCACAGCCACACTATATTTGCATATTTTGTATCTGACATGTGTTTAAATAGAATTAGACATTGTGATTTAACACGCAGCCTGTTTAAGGTTTGGATGTAACTTATTGGCTATCCTACATTGAGCTTAGCTCTGGCGACTACAGGCAGGTCTTGCAGTTAAGTTGCGGGGTTTGCACACCCTGTAATTCTGAAAAAAAAATTGGCAGATAAAATCTGACTTCACAGTATAGACACAACAAGTAAATAAGACAATTTTGAAGGTACCAGAAGGCATCTGTCAAGTGAGGGCACAGACAAACCTGGTATAAAACATCCAAGACAGTAAACAAGCCAACCCTCCAAAGTGGTGCAATTCCCTGAATTATATGTTGGAGTAAAAGAAATCAAATTTCACCTGTTACTCAATAATGCATTACTGTCAGACATAGCTCATCTCTAACCGTCAGTTACCTCATAAAAACATCATAAATGCATACTTTGAGCATCTGGATTATATATGATTAGTAAAAATGGTAATTATTTGCTAATAACATTTAATTGATGCCTGTCAGAATCCATATTATTTGGGTAACAGCAAAATAAAATGTCAGGACACATGAATGTTTAAGTGTTTACGTGCTGTCAACTTAGCAGTCTGTCCTCTTTGATTAAGTCTGCTAAACATACTGTTTAGGTGCCATCTAATGTTTTTTTTGTTTACTTTCTGCTCCACTCTCTTCATCCTTCTCTGTCCTCTCTGTACAGCAGGGCAGTAATGTTGCTCATGCCCCCCCTCATGTTGGCTCCAAAAGCTGGCAGATGGATAGACAGACAGATGTGTACTAATCAGCAGACAGATGGATTGACCAACCATCAAAAGACAGACAGATGTTCAGATAGTTAGTTAGTGAGATGAAAATACACTTTTGGGTCGAGAAGGACTCAAAACATAAAACACAAACATATCCTGTAACATCCCAAAGGGACACATTACACGATGTTTATCACTCCGGGGCAATAGAGTGCATATTCAGTACTGCATGAAGTAATCTCACCTGGTTTCACCTGGTCAGCAAAATGTTTTATGCGCAGAACACATTTAAAGATATGCAATTCAGTGCTCAGTTTACAGTTTTCAAATGGAATTTGATCAACTCAACATGTGAGGTAATGAGAGCACTAACATCAAAATCTTCCTTTTTGATGTATTTCTTTCTCGTGCTCCATGCTTTTATGTCAAGGTGTATTCAGACTGAATTCAAGGGGGGCACAACTTAATTTAAAGACCAGAAAAAGTGTCATGGTCATGGTTGTCATTTGACATAGGCAGATGGTAAAAGAGAAGGAGGTCGGAAACACTGATGCAAGAGAGTTGGTGTGCTGCAGACTCAAGACTGTGATGGATGATCATACTGCATCCCTTAAGTATTTTGGTTTAGTTTATGTGTTTCTGTGTTAACCCGAATTAACTGAAACCAACACCATGCTGTGGGTGGTTTGCAATGCAAGAGGATGTTGGGGTGGCTGCACCACTCAGTCAAAGAAGGTAACACCGCAGGAGAAGAGTCAGTCTCACCAGGGTGCAGGTAAGGCATTCGTCCCTTCTTTGGTGTTGGCAATTGATTGCCCCCGGTATATGCTGGCCCCCATAAGTAGCTGTCATAGCTGCAAGACTCAGTTCCCTTGAACTCAACAAAAAACTAATACTCAATGACTCCCCAAGCTGTGACGAAAGAGCTGATGCGGATTTGGTCCATGTGGGGCAAATTGAGGTGAAGATGCATCTGCAACTATAGTGAAAAAAATCACACACACAGTGTGTTTTTGTTTCCACCTCATAAAGATAGAGAGATAAGAGCAATGAGGAAGTCATGGAATTAAATAATAGAAAGAAAAATTCTGCAATGTTTTTTTCTAAATCAGGCTACATTTGCGCTGTCTCACAAATACATGATACATGTCGTTAGCTAGATAGCTGTGATAATTTTGTGGTAATTTTCTAAGAGTTAGAAGAAAGTCAGCTGGACATGCTTGAGATTCTTGTTCTTATTAGACAGCTACAGCTTATGTCACTTTATGTACAGTGATTGCAGCAAATAAACACAGAATGTAGAGTCCCATGGTCAAATCTGTGCAAACAAAGCAATGCAACAAATTGCTTCTCACCCAAACTGAACGCAACTTAAAAATGCACTGAGCTCTAAGACTATATCAGAGGCACACAAATTTGCATCTGTGTTCTCCAGGATCTCAGGGGCTGTCTTGATATTCATGCCCATTAGTGCTCAGAGAGGGAGAGCACCCTCCACTGTCAACAGCCTTACAACCCCACAACCACGACGACACACTCCTTCCACCTTTCGCTGTCCTCTCCTGCCTGTCAGCTTATCAGGACCCTGGCAGACACTCTGGTCAGGGTTGCTTAGCACTGCCCGTATGTTTGTTTGCTCCTTATCCCACCTCGTGGCATGGCATGCGGCAGAGTCCGCCTCAAGCCCCTGAGTGCACCCTGCATGGAGGAGAGAGATAAAACAAAAAAACTGCCATGAAGATTGCAGTCAGAGAGGAGGCAGTCATCACTGGAGGAATCTGAGTGCCCTTCCCTGAGGAGAGGAGAGGAAAGGAGACTGTTAGACACTTAAATGCCACACAGAAAAAAGTTAGTTATGTCACTGAAATTCCTGTCACAGGTGTGCCAGCTAATTGTCTGAAAGCTTTAACTGACTGATTGGCTGCCAAACCCAGCTCCTTTCTGTTTCACTTGTATTTGCCTGCAGGTTGGAAATGCAGTTGAAAGCTGGTGTACACAGCTGCCTGCTAATGGTAAGGTGTGATAGTTGGAGAGAGAGTAACTTGTTTAAGGGAATCATCCCTTTGGGGCTTGCACCACATCTGGTGCCTTTTGGCTGGTAAAATGTTTGTAATATGATTTCTCTTAAACTCTTTATTGCCTGATGTTGCACTTGATTGTTAAAATGCGTTTCCATGAAACTTAAATCTCTAAGTGCTCTAAAACAGGTGTTCATAAACTGTTGTACATGTAACAGTAAGCACTAAGCTGAGCGTTGTTGTACACCATTTGTGAGAATGTAACTATTGAGTTAACAAAAATTATCCAAATTCAATGACTTAATTATTCAAATATGTTAAGCTTCTTCTTAAATGCTCACATACTAACGTCAATATTAGTATTTGTACACATAAATTTGCGCTGTTCCTGGGTGAGATTCTTTTATTTAGAAACCTATTATTGGTCAATGAGAAAATGCACTGACAAAAACAGTAAAGTAAGCAGACGTTGCTTCCTCACTTTTCCTTAAAATTGATGAGAAATCTCTTTCCCATTTGTGTCTTATAAACAAGTAAAAAAGACATGATTCATGCTGGTCAAGTGAATTTTTGAAGACCTTTTCTGAGTTTAGAATTTAAATCAAGTTGCCACGGTTGAAGGAGGACAGTGTTATTTCTGGCAGATCACTGAAGTTGTGTTTGCATTAGCTGATTGGCATCAGCTCCTTGATTCATACTTCACCATCAGTGGCTCATTCATCAACTGCTTGACTCCAGCTGACTAGTAACATCCAATTATATTCACACATCTGTACACAGCTGTTTATAACTTTTATGTGCTACTCATACCTTCTTGGCAACCCTGTTTGCTGCAGCAGCTCCTGCCGCCACACTGGCCTCCTCCTTACATGCTAAGCTTTTGGTATTGTTAACTCTACTAAGACATTAAGCTCACATATGTAATCATTTGCCATGAATGGCCAGTTCCTAGACTCTATGTCTGTTTCTGACTGAACTGGATCCAGAGTGAATACCAGGGCCTCTGCGATTTCATTTTCCCTACCTTTACAAGTAAGGCCTTTCTTTATCAAGACCAACTCGCAGAAAATGAACTGATCTGTCTTTTTGCTCTTTACAAGGGTTAATTTGCTTGTCTTAACAGGCCTACCCTTCTCAGTGAATTACCAGGTGCATAATTGATTTTGTGTGTGTGTGTGAGAGAGAGAGAGATAGAGAGAGAAAAAATATTGTAATATAGTTCAGTGCATGTTCATTTATGTGGCTCAAATTGTTTTGTTGTAACTTAGATGGAAGCTTGAAGGTGGTAGTTGGATGCTTTAGAGGTGTTATTTGCACTGATTCTCCCATCACCACACGGCAGAGGCAGGATGACATCTAGAATGCAGATCTTTCTCAGCAGAGTTTTTATATATACCATGCAACTACTGAACGACAAAATGTTGTGAGTTTCTTCAAAAACTCACCATACGGCCACACCAAAAAGGATTTAAATTAGTGTTTTCTAATATGCCATATCTACGGTTGAGATTTGGTCACGTTTATGCAACACAATCTTCTTGGTCAAGATTAGAAAAATATCTCTGTCATGGTTAAAAGACACAAATGTTCACTACCGGTATGACATGGGACAGAGAGGGCACTCTGCGCACGGTGTCAAGCAATCTGCCTCATTATTTATACAGTATATGTAATATCTTTAAATGCTCCCCCTAGTTGGTCGGCAAAGACGTCTCCAGAATGTATGTCATGGTGAAGGTCAGAAGCAGAAGCAGGACAAAAAGATATACAATAAAGAGGCAAACAGTTAAAGCCAAACAGAGAGAGGGAAACAGAAAGAGGAATAGATGAGAGACAGCACAGTGCCCGGTGGAGGGAGAGGAGGAGGAGGCAGTGAGTAAATAGTCAGCGGCTCTAATAGGAATATCAAGCCAGTGAAAGGTAAACAGGCTTCTCCAGGCAGATACAAAGGGAATGTGGCGGCTTTGAGAGCGCTGGAGTGCCGGCACGCCACTGTGGCACGGCGATAACGGCCCCAGGCCTGCCTGCATCCCAGAGATAAGGCCAAGCACTGGCATGTGTCGCCCCTGATCCCAATTTCACAGTCAATATTCATCCAGCCCGACAAACAAGCAACATTTAAGATAAAAAATAAATATAGAGTCCTTCTGCTATTACCTCCTGTTTATTAATCTGCACACAGCACCCACTGCCTTTTAAACAGTAGTAAACACCCGGCCGTCCCCACCACACCCCCTCCCCTCCCTACCCCCTCTATCAGACCCCCCCTTCCCCTCCTTCCAGGCACTCCACTCCTCCTCCCAATCCCCTCTTCCTCATCTTCCCCCTGTCTTCCTGCACATCTGGGGATTTGCATGGCTTCGCTTATTCTTCTGCGCTTGCCCACAGGCGCATGTGTCTCTGTGTCTCTCATCATTTGTGTGTGAGTGTGTGTGAGCGGAGCACACCTGTGCATGCATGTGTACACGTTATCGTTCCCAGATACCTTTCAGATATGAGCGTGCCTAGATGTGCATGTATGACTACTTTTTTGATTGCTGCAATAGGTGTGTTTGTGTTTTAAGCATTTTTGCCAGCAGTGTTCTTATACTTGCATGGTAATATATAGAGTAAGGCCCCAGCTGTAAACTGGAATCCCTCTCTGTCTCCCTCTTAATGTTCTCCTTCCCTCACCTGGCACCCACATTGCAAGAAAAGTCAGTCTGGCAAGTCACTGATGCTGGTTTTCACTTACAAAATTGTCCATGTCATGAAAAAGGTGTAAGTAAAAAGGACAAGACAAAAAAGGATTTCAAGAATGTCTTGAAATCAGTTTAACTGTGCTGGAGATTAGTGAAATTATATTTTTCCTTTGGAAAATTTCCCAGCAAAAATAGTTAAATACTGGATTAAATGACTCGCTAAGATTGCTATTATTTTGAAATGCGGGCCTTAAGATGCAGCCGACGGGCCAGCTGGGCTCTGATTACCATCTGCAACAGTCACAGAGAGGAGTAAACCAAAAGCTAAGCAGAGCTACTTGGCCTACAGCTTGTGTTATTTCTTTTGCTGGAGTAAGCACAGAGCACTCTCTTCAATTAGCTTCATTAGTTTTGTGACACAGAGCAGTGAGAAAAGGCAACAGAGCAATGAGATATAGCCTTACATTAGCCAGGAGTGACACGGGTACACGTTAGTCACATTACCACAGCTGGCACAGACCCATTGAAGTTTTCACAGTTAAAGGTAGAGACATTACACCCAGCCTGTCCCATTATTTGCTGGCAGCTGGACTATAATCATTCTTATCAGTGCTCTTTATTGCTCCCTGACCACCAATCCTCAGCTCCCCCATCATCCTCGCCATTACACCCGACCTGCTTCATCACAGCTCACTCACTCATCCCCTCCCTTCTTTGTGGCCTTCTCCTGCCCTTCCTCTCTCTCCCTGGTACAGACCTGTCCATGCCTGGCCAGCTGGCCATATCCCTTTAAATCTGGCCTGGGCTGAGCCGCTGTCTCCAGGAGATTACTGCACACTCTCCTAGGCTCCACAGATGGGAGAGACAGGCTGCCAGCTGGCACAGGGACACCCACTATCCCCACTGGAGACTGGCCAACAGGCCTGGCTCTGTGCTCCACACTCTGCCCATTCACACTCCCGATAGCTAACCCTCAGACTTCCTGCTCTTACATCTCTCTCTTATCCCCTCTCTCTCTCTGTTTGCCACATAACTCTTGCTCTTTTCTCAAAGTACAGTGATGGAAGAAGTAACTGGATCCTTTATTAACTATAAGTAAAAGTATCAGCATCAACAGGTAAACTCAAACCAAAAAAATCTTGCATTTGGATTTTGAGTTTATTATAACTCAGATCTTCTATTTGTATTGTTACAAAAATAATAAATAATAATTAATAATTCCCTATTAATTAGAATAACACTCACCAAAGTCAGTGGAAATATTCTCCAACACTGCAACATTTCCACAACAAAGTTACACCAGGTTGATCAGACAGGTGGCCACACATAAAAAATCATCCAACTTGGAGGTTAAACCAAAAGGTGAGTACAAACTGCAATAAGACAAATTTAATATTACACATAAACGTAGTGGATAAAATGA
The DNA here is from genome assembly GCA_023238725.1 of Scortum barcoo. NCBI lineage: Eukaryota > Metazoa > Chordata > Actinopteri > Centrarchiformes > Terapontidae > Scortum > Scortum barcoo. The sequence continues at coordinate 13,587,199 of CM041531.1, forward strand.
GCAAATAAGCTAAGCACTTATCCTGTTTTTTGTCTTATTATGTTTTGAGATGTATACTTCTATACTCTATGCTGAGGCAGTATGGCATTAGTTACATATAAGAAACACCCAGGAGCTGTCTATACTATGAGATACAGCTGTCTCCTCTTAGCCTGATGAAGTTATGCTGTTTATCAAATTGTTGCGGCAGCATCCTTTTGAATTATTTAACTGCAATAGTCCTGTATGCCTCATACCTCCAGATAGTGTGTAATTTATACTGTTTGTTGAAGAGGCAGTTGATGTGCACAGATTTCCTTATTGTTGTACAGTTTTTGCCTCTGAAATGTAAGGAATGTTACATTTATATGATCATAAAATTGATATACTTAACTACAGTAAAAGAACTTTAGTCTTGGACAAATATACTTTCTTACTTTAACATAATCTCACATCTTGGAAGACTTCCTTTCTTCTTCCAATCCCATTTCTTTCACTTTCTCCGCTCTTGTCTCTCTTTCACACATACAACTCCCACTGATGCCCCACGCGGAAGCACATACATGCACTCACACACATCCAAACACACACACGCACTCTTTATCACTCAGTCCCCCATTTTAAGACAGCAGAGGAGAGAATAGTGGGGACTGAGGGTTACTGAAAGGTGTCACGTGCAGATGTGATAAGGGTGCCAGGTAAAAATAACCGAGCGCCCTTCATCATTATGTAACAACACGCAGGCTGTCCTCTTGAGTTAAAACAGAACACACACATACACACCCACATTGACATGTATATAATGTACCAGGATAGGGCAAGTTCATTATCCCTGTGTGTGGTGGTATGACAAGGCCTAGATCTCCTGAAATAGCTATGCTATTGAGCTAAGACCTTCCACTACTAAATAGGAAAAAAAGAACCCAAGGTAGAATATATATCATTATCCTCTCTGCTCTGTTATCTGTCACCTTCCATTACAGGAGAATAAGGCACTTTCATCCCAGAGGTAAACAGCTATTGGGAAATATGTTTTCTGATGTAGTGAGGACACGCTGATGTACCCCGTGCCATAATGATGCTGGTTTTTCCTGCTTACACGCACCTCCTGCTGTATTTCCTGAGCCGGCCGAGCTGTCCCTTTGCCACTGTTGGCACTTTCCACACGTAGACCAGCCGTGGGGAATGTGTCAAGTGCACCGAAGCTGGGGACAGCACTGTCAACACGGCCGTCTCACTGCTGCAGATAGTAATGTGATATGAAAATTGCTCATCTATCTTTAGATATGCACAATTCTCTTCTGTTTAACCTGGCAAAAATTTCAATTTACTTCATCTAAGTTTCAGATTGGTACAGCAAAGATTCGTGTGCTGTGTAGTTACATGTGTACAGTAGTGTTCAGTGTATGTGCCCATAGTTCTATATGACAGAATGGACTTAGCCGGCTGAGAGAAAATGTGCAGAAACTTTTCTCCCCAGCCTTCTGCTGGACCACCTGCTGAGCACTGAGATGATTACAGTGTGAGATTGCTGTGCCAGATTACTGTGACCCCAAGGACCCCTCCAGATGGACACACACTGCACACACACTACACACACACCCAAACACCTGGCATCTCATTTTAGGACACTATCTTGCAACCATATCTGCTTGTGTTGATTACACACACATTGCATACAGTACATACTTACAAATACTCCATCATCTGTCATGGCCACGTGCATGTGCTTGTGCATGTGCAGAGGGCAATGTGTCGGCAGTTGGGGACAGTCCTACGTGAACTAACGCCGGTGGGACCACAAGGTAAACGGAGGGATGTTGTGAGTGTAGCGGAGAAGGTGTCTGGTAGACATTCATATTGTATTGTATCATTTCTATCAGTTACAATTTTGTGCTCATAAATGGTCTGGGAATGTAGAAAGTCTGATGGGGGAAACATGGAGCATTTAGATGATCTTACAGGTTTTAAGCAATGTGTCATTTCAAAAGTCCCTGAAATGTCTGGACTAGTCTTGTGCAGAGAATCTGTGCACCACCGTAATAAGTACACTAGCTCAAAGTTAAATCAAGGCCATCTACAGACTGTGCCTGATGTTTACAGAGTTAAATTACACTTCAGGTTTGTTTTCTCCTCCAAATAAGTTTAGCTGACCTTGCCGTGACTACTTTTACTTGTTCGATAATGCTGGAAATTTTGAAAAGCACAGTTGTCAGTAACAATGGCTCTGTTCTATTCAAGTGTACCAATATGGCAAGAGAGTGTGACAGAGAACCAGCACGCACAACACCAGGACTTGGAAGATGAAGCAGCTAAATGGAACTCAGCTGTTCTTATTTTTGTTATCTACACCCGTGTTTTCTTACTCTAACATGTGAAAATATCAGCAATTAACATGGTAAATATCAAGTTATTATTACTGATAGAAAACATAACCAAGGATATAAAAAAAGAATTTTTAGAGTTTGGGTCCAAACACGCTAAAAAACGTCTTTTGACTTCTTTCAATACCACTTTTGACAAAACGTCTTCAGCACCGACTTTTTGCCACTATATATAGAATGAGCTAATGAGGGCAGGTGAGACACTGCACACAGGTGCTCTCATCAGCATGGCAATAACAAAAATAACTGATCCACGGAGACATGTACTCTTAATGTCAAGGTGCGATTTTCAAAACATGTAAATCAACATGAGGTTACAAGGACCAAAAATGTTATAAAAAAAAGTCAGTTAAAGTCTATGACCATAATCATTCAAATGTAGCTATGCTCAATCATTCAGACATCATCATCATCAGACATTTCAAGCAACTTGTTTGTGCCAGTGATACCCAGAGACTTTATGGGCACAAAACAGCAGCAGTTTCATATCAAAACGGGTCAAAGCATTTGTAAAATGAATAGAGGCAGAACAGGAGGGAAGCGGAGAAAGAGGTCCATGTTAACTGACATGACAGTGCATCACTTTGCATTCATATCTGATGGCCTGTCATTACGCCTCACATCCAACTGCACATCTCTCTTTACCAGACTGTGGACGTCACATGATATCAGTGAAATGGAGAAGTTAACTTGAGGCTGTGTCCCCTTCCTCTCCATATATGCTGCCCCCCACTTCCCCCCCCCCAAGCCTCATTTCCCCACCCTTATCCTACACACCACCTACCACCCCCTTCCCCTCTCCCTTCCTCCCCTCTCCTGCCATGTTTGCAAGAGTGAGGGCTTTGGAGGGTGGCACTCTGATGGCGTGAAGCCAGATGGCAGCCACAAGGCAGGCGACGTGGCGCAGAGCAGCGAAGGGTGCACACATACACACACACCCATTCTCAATCACTCACTCACACTTTCTCCCCTTAATGAACAGCCATGAATTATTCATCACACACACTTGCACACACACACACACTCACACGCCTCTCGCAGGGCACATACACAGCTCCTGTCAGCAACAGAAGGCTCTGCGACTTCTCTCTATTTTATTATCATTTCTCTAGGCATTTTCCTTGCTTGTAAAGGAATACCAGGTGGTGCTCGACCCCTCAAACTATCAACTCCTCCTCCTTCCTCCCTCCCATTTCCTCCTCCGTGCACCCTGTCCCCCTGTCCCCCTCTCTCCCTCTCCATCTGAGTCCTTGTCATCCTCTCTCAGCCTGTTTTTCAGTTTCTCTCCTTGTCTCTTCCTTGTCTCCTGCACTGGCTTCCCCTTTTCTCAGCTCATCATGAGTAGGATGTATTACAGGTCTATACAGAGAAGGAGTGGAGAAAAGAGAGGTAGGAAGCTTGAGGGATGGTCTTCCAAGAGGTCAAGTGACTCAGTCGATTATCTGTTTAAAGAAATTAGAGAAATTCAAAACTGAAGATGAGAAGTTTATTTGCGTTCAAAAAAGGTTGCTCCGTCTCTGTGTTTCATCTGATACACAAACTCATAGACCACCATAACCACAGCTTTGTGCAACTTATTCATTCTGTTAGGATCTCAGTCTATCAATGTGAAAGCAGTGGCTCATAGACATTGTAACAGCACTGTCAGATACCTAATAACTCTGCTGAGCTATAGAAATATTTGTTGTTGTTGCAGTTGTTTAGCATTATTTAGAAGGTTACTATGATCATGTAGCTATCCTCCTATGACATGTCATTTCTTTTTCTAAAAGACCAAAAATGTTTCAACTTTACATAAATTTTTACACAAAATACTCAACATCTTCTCAAGCAAAGGGTTATCTTGTAAATTTCTGAATATGTTTTTATTGTATTACTGTGGATACTGATATAGATTTCAATTCATTTCAGTGTGAAATTTATCTTGCAGAGACTTGAAATCTTCTTGAACCAGATAGGCCATCAGCTTGAATATAGTTTCATTGTTATTTATTTTGTTATGTTACATTAAAAGTGCATACTCACTTATCTAATATTGACTTATGGTGCTTTCCTGTGCACCTGCACCCCAAGATATCAACCACATTCACGGGATGACTGGGATGATGGAGGGGTTTGGAAAGGGTTGAGGGGAGGCATTTGACTGTCTAATAGAGGGTGACCTGCAGTCCTGATTGACTTTTCATTGACTAGAATTGCTAAAACACCACTGTCCATCACAGCCATGTTCACTTTCAAGACGGAAGTCTTTTCCATGTTGTCTTTAATTTTTTTATTGTTGCAGCTGTTGTTTAGAATATACTTAGATGGTTGTTTTTTGTTCAGCTTCTTTTCTCATCATGGGGGGTGGTGCGTGTAAAGTGACTGTGACAGATATGACGGATGGGTAGATGAAAACTTGCCCTTGCTGTCAGAGGGATCCAAGGTATAAAATGGAGATGTGAAGGGGTGGGTTTGGTGGAACAGAGGGTGGAGCAGAGCTCTCTGGGGAGAGAGGGATGAGGAGGTCTGATAAGGTGTACATGGATGAGAGGAGTGATGGAGGAAAAAGTAAAAGGGGAGGGGGAAGAGAGGGAAAGCGCTATAGAGTGACGGGAGGAAAGGGACAGGCTGTGCTGCTGTGGTAAAGGTCAGCAGCCTCCCCTGTGAGGTTGAGTGGTATTTGAACCATACTTTTGTGGTTACAATGTCTATTCTCTGATGCTGGTGTGTGTGTGTGTGTGTGTGTGTGTGTGTGGTGTGTGTGTGCATGTGTGTAGGGGGACAGTGCACATCTGCATCTGTGGAAGTGTGTGTGTTTGTCTGGCAGGGGGCACAGACCAGAGCTGAGTTTAATTGTCTGTAACAAAGAGCTGACTCCTTTAGGATCCACTGCTGTGCTGTGCATCATTCGGGGGACCACAGTTGAACACACACACACACACACAGACACACACACACAGACACACAGACACACACACACACACAGCACAAAGGACTTGTTTCCGGAACTGTGTGTTCATCATTAACACTTATGGAGGTGTAGTCTCAGTGAGTAAATGAGAAAAGTTAGGAATTACACACACAAACACACACACATACACATGCGCGCAAGCACGCACGCACGCACATACAAACACACACTCTGCCACTGTTATGGATGAAATGATGAGGGCCACGTGGGAACAGGCAGAAGAGAAAAGGCTGGGGGATTCAGCTGTATGAACTAAGAGAGAGAGAGACCACCGGCAGCCTCTCCTCATCCAGTTGCTTATCCCAAATTTAAAATTAAAAACTGCCCTTTCATTCATTCATTTTCCTCTGATTTTCCATGTTCAGAGAAAACATTCTTTTCCCACCCACACTGTCCAACCTTCCCTGCTCGGTACACTTTTCCAGGCCAAGAATAACGTGGAAACCCTCCAGTGTGCTCTGGGTTTGCCCCTGGATCTCCTCCATGTTGGACATGCCCAGAATACTTCTACATGGATGCTTCCATGAGGCATCCTAATCAGATGCCAAAACAAAGTCAACTGGCTCTGTTTGACTGATGAAGTGAGCAAAGTTTTGAACTGAGATAGCCAAGCTCTTCACATTGTGAGCCCAGACACCCTGTGAATTACGCTAAAATAGCAACTAAATGTTTTATTTTCATCACTTATTAATCTGGATTTATTGCTTTGTTTGTAAAACAGTAAAAAAAAACAAAAACACCCATAAACCCAAGATGATGTCTCCAGATTTCTTGTTGTGTTCAACCAATCATCTAAAACAAAAAAAAAAATCAGCTTTCCAGCACTGAAGAGCAGGACATGCTCACATTTGATGAGCTGGAACAGGAAATCTTTGGCATTTTTTCATCTTCAGCATTTATTTGATTATCAAAATAGTTGCCAATTATTTATCAGTCGATCAATTAATCATTTCAGCTCTAATTTAAACAAATGTGAAGCAATTACTTCACTAATCTATTTCTCAATCAACAACAATTTATTAAGTGTTTAAGTAATTTCTCAATCAAAAAGACCTAATATTCAGCTCCACAGGATTTTCAGCTTTGTTTTTGTCTTATGTTAAAGTAAATTGGGTTTTGAGCTGCTGTTTCTACAAAAGGAGAAACTTGAAGACACACTGGTCTTTAGGAAACTATGGTGGTGTGTCTTTATTCTTTGTTTTGTTTTGTTTTGTTTTCTTACTATTTTCTTACTTACTATTTTGACATTTAATAGATCAAACAATCAATCAAAACAACTAATTAACAAACTAATCACTGGTTTAATTGATAACTGATAACTTTATACACTGAACTCTCTGTGTATTCAGTGTAACAATTACCCATATCTGAATTCTTCTTTAATTTTTATTCTCTTGTGTTGTTATTTAACCAATATACCTTTATATATGCATTGTTTTTGGCATCTTCACCAGACTGAAGGGGTTATGGTTGCTTACATCAAACTTTAAATATTACCAAAATGTTTTTAAAAGAGAAAGCAGGGTCCAGAGGGAGAACGCAGAACACACTGGTTCAACTTGTCTCTTGTGGCTTTTCGCATGCAAACTTTTGTGTCATCCAGTGACGGATACAAGCAAATGCTTTTGCTCAGCAAAAGAAAGGTAGTGAAGGTAATGTTTGATGTGATGAACAATAGCCGAAATGTCACTCAATATTAAGAACATCTCTGGATGAGTGTTAATGTTTAATACAGTAGTCGGTGTTGTGTATAAAACATGAGACCAACTATCAAAGTTTGTAGATCAATTCCCTGTGTAACATTTGAGAGACATGAAAGCCATGTTATTTTGGTCTGTAGCTGTTAAATTGTATCTTTATTTTAATCATTGAGTTTCTGGGTGACATCACAATGTGATCTAAAAAACACAGCAATATTATAGAGGAGGAGAACGCCATTGTTCTTGGTGCTTTATGTCTGTGAAAGTAACTGTGACTAATTTTGAGAGACATGAAGAGGGTGGCTGATGTATGTGCCTGCATCAGTGTGTGTTTATCTGAGACAGAGAGAGCGATAGACTGAGAAAGCAGCAGGGGGTCTAGAGAAGATGTTTAAAGCCAGTGTGATCGTTATGAAGCGAGACAAGGAGGGAGGGCAGAGGAGGCCGCAGTCATTATCACCTGGGTTTCGCTCCTGAGAGGCGTACCTCTGCACATGACTCTCCACCGGCACCTCATTTTCTTACCCCTCTAATCAATAGATCTTGGGTCTGATTGGTTACCATTGAGTCTTCAAGAGGAGCAGGCGGCTGTGAAGAAGTTGATGACCTGCTCGTTTCATCAACTGACTTAACATCGATATTCCCTTGCCTTTGGACTCACACAGACATACGCAGGTATAAAGAACAAGAAGGGGATGAGCAGAAATCTCATCTGATTATGTTGTAATCAATGATAACATGTTTTTTTTTAGAATAGTAACAGATCCCATATTACCTCATCTACCAAGAATGGGTCATAACTATGACTGAGGGTCATAAAAAAGTGCCAGTTTACCAAAGCACCAAATAATCACTTCTAGCATGTTGAATAATGTATTCTAATGTAAAAACATGTGATATATAATATACTGTATAGATCAGCTATATTTAAGCAAAGAGCAAAGATGACAGAAAGTTGTGGCAGGCAGAATCATGTCAGCCATGTTTACACGCGACAATCATACAGGACATGGTATCGATATCTTACTGTAAGACAGCTGGATGCTGCACTGTGAGTCAGACTTGATTCCAATTTGTGTGCAGCTCTGTAAAAAAAAAAAATCCCCTGTGACCCAGAAAGCATTTTCCCCAAGAACTGCTATTTATTACAAAAGAGACGTCTGTAAAACTGCTGACATGACACCTCGAACCACAAACAGGTCAACTCTGTGTAAAAGAATTTCAAACCATTAAGAATTCACGTTTGTGGAACTTTCCCAGATCCCGTAAAAGCTATTTTTGTGTGCGTGGTTTCATCTCACGGTTAAGAGTTTAGACAAGTTTGGCTTAGGGAAATAAACGGTAATACACATCTGGAGTTGACACACAACATAGAACCAGATGGAAGACAAAAAAATTCTTCTGGATAGGACCCCAAATAGACCCAGTATTAACATGCTGGATATGTTGTGATTGGATCTCAGCCAGGTGTAAATGTAATCTGTGCAGTTTGGCCTCATTTTAATCAAGAAATATGCCCAACAAGATGAAAGGTCATCTAACGACAACTTCTTTCTCCGCAAAAGAAAAATAGGATCAGTAACTAAAACAAATACATTTATGAAAATGTATATGAAATAAGAGGAAAAAAATAACCTTTTTTTTATTCAAAGAAATTCCAGAAATGAATCAAAATTACATTTGAAGTGATGAAATGAAAAACTTTTCATCACTTGGTTCTGTTGTTGGGTTCAAGATCAGAACTTCAGCTTTCTGTATCAAGTTTTAGCTTTTCATTTACAATTTTATCTTTCAAACTGACACAACATTTAGCCCCATAAAGGTCTTGTTTGGGAGATTTAAGGGGTTGGGGCCTCCCTCCCTCTGTATGTGTCCTAAATGGCTATGTAATTGCAGGGCTGCTGGCTGTGGGATCCTGCTGTGTGGAGATGAGAGCTCAACTCCTCCAATCCTGACCCCTTGATCCCTCATTCTGTTTTTTTCACCCTCCTTCTTTTTCTTTCTGTCCCCTTAATTTCTGTCCCTTTCTCAGTCCCATTCTCCCAGTTTCTCTCACACACAAACACAGTGGCACATGCATACTGACCATAAAACTATATTTCTATCTGTGGTAAAGTGTCTAATGTCCGACCCTGCAGGGAGGTGGACACATGCCGGGCTGGGCCAGGTTTGTTAATGCACAGGAGTGTGGGGGCCTAGCAGGTGCAATCTTTAAAGCCTTAACAGTGACATGGAGATAAAGAGAAAGGCAGAAAAATACAGCAGACCAAATCCATTGTCACTGCATGGGGCTCCTCCATCATCTAGCACAGGGCACCACATATTGTGGTTCAATAGTCCTCACTGTAGAGCTCATACAGAAACAAGGAGTGGTTTTAATATGATGAAGATATCATTTTAACTGGTAGGCTGCATTTGTATTTTTAATTTTTTTAAATAAAAAACATTTAAAAAACACAATGACTTGATATCGTGACTTAAACTAAATCGTTGTCCTTATTTTGAGTTAAAATGTAGTTGTATCGTTGTCACAAAGGCCTCCAAAAGAGACAAATAAACACTTAAGTTTCAGTGTTCAGTGGCTGACAGACAGATGGATGAACAGATGGATCGAGGGACAGTTCTGTGGTTTTGTGAGACTAAAGCAGGGGATGCTTAATGATTAATTTCTTCTTCCCTCCCTAACACCAAATTCTTGTGAGGTTATAACAGAAATATTGCCATAATGTCGTGTTTTTCTCTGCAAAGTTCAGAGGATTTTTAAAAGAAACAGCTATTAAAATTCATGTGTGCAGCTTGGTTTCACAGCAGCTGTTGACATAATTACAGAGAGAAAAAAGTGTGAAATTAATTTCAAATTTAATGTAAATTATAGTGATTGGCAGAGCCGCGCTAATCGCCATTCATGTACAAAGAAAATATGCATGCCTCGAGCTTGTGCAAGTGCACAGGGAGCAGCTCAGATAAACAGACCATCAGAAAACGGACAGATATAGACATGCACAAAGATGGATGTAAAATGCATGAACAAACATACAAGTCCTTGAGCAACCCAAAAGAAAATGTGGAGCTACACTGAGGATACAGTAGCAAGTTTTAGCACTAATAATTTGCACAGTGAGATAGCATAAAATAACATTTAATTCAATGCAACATTTTCATGTTATTGTGAATTGTAGCCCAATGTGAGACACATTTTGTGGCCTTTAGTATGGCCTCAATTTTGCATGCATTTTCACATTTGTCATTTATTTCTATTATTTAGGACAAGGTACCAAACATTCATATATCTTAAATGCCACATGTTTTACTAAGTCTGAAACAGCAGAATTGCTGGAACAGCACATATTTCCTTCCTGTGATAAAGTTTAGATTTACAGTTCCACAGTAAACTATATTACATATATCTGAATTTCACACCACTACCACTCTGAAGTAATTTCTTTGTTTTCATCATTATTTTGGAGTTACCAAAAAAGTGTTACCTAAGGCATACTCTCCTGTAACCTAAGTATGGAAGTGTTTAAACATATAACAAATTATTTATTATCCACATTATAATTATGTATGAAGAGATATTGTTTTTAATATCAATTAAACATTATTTTTCAAAGATTATAACTTATCCTGAATACACAGGTTGATATAATTAAAGCTGTGTTATATTATGTTGTAATATTTGTGTTTATACACCATCACCAAATGGATGTTTCCAATTTAACAATCTAACAAATACATGAATAAAAACCTTAATAAAAGCACTTCTATCTGCTTAACTACACCTACAACTTAGTTTCAATTACTTATTGTAAACTGCTACTTTGTCTTTAAAAAGTGACCCTGCAGATTTCTTACAAATGAGTTACATAAAGTGTATAAAGTTTGAATTCATAGAAATAAAATCACAAATCCATTTAAAAAGAAATAGCAAGTTTCTGCCTTTTTGTTTCAGGCGTTGATTTGATTAGCAATAAAACATCAAAAACATTTAGTCTGTGTCAATAAAAACGTCTAACAGACAAATGTCTTTGAAATATTTTCAAAACATCTGCAGACACATTTTATGCTAACATCTGCTACAACTGCAGTGAAATACCCACCAACCCACAGATTCTGCCTTCTTGAGCAGGTCCGACTCATTGCACACATCAAACAAGATCATCCTGTTTAGATGATAATATCAAAAAGCATTTCTCACAACTGTTATAACAACTGTTGATCATTTTCTGTAAGAAAAACATTTACAAAATTCCCAGGCAATACCACTGAATTACTATTGAAACTGACAAACTGTTACAGTCAGATTAATAAAATGAGAAAAGATGTCAATCTGTGGATCAAATTCAAAGGAAGGTTTATCTTCACTTTTTGTTATGGTTATGTTTCATATTCCCCTGATTTACTGTAACCTCATGACTATTTTTTAGTACAGCAGTTCAGTATTTACTTCAAACACACAAAGTTCCTGTGGAGAAATCGATTTAATATGGGGTCATTGAACATACATATAAAGAAATCATAAAGGAGATGACAGTAATAAAATCCATATTTAAATATAATAAAGATGAAAAAGAATTCATGCATTTAGAATAATTCATAAATTAATATGTTCAAAATAATGGTATGGTCTACAGTATGTTGCATTTAGAGCCCTGTGAATTACTTTAAGAATGATTTAGATATTCCTTGGGTCAGTCACTAATCAGCATCATCCAGCATCAAACTTAAATAGGTGGGTTACATTATACCCCGGTGCATTATCTGTGAAAATCTGAAAATGATCCTAATGGATGACAAACCATATACTTACAGAATGAAAAGAAATAAAAATGGAGATTTCTAAGACCTATCTGAGAGCTTTTGTCACATTTTGGTTTAAATTCTTTTGCAGCAGCCTTGTTTCACTCTGTCCTTCAGCCACATTCAGTATACCTAACAGCTTCTCAATTTCCACGGTTTGCTCAGTGTTTGGCCCATAAACACAAACGTGGTAAGTGTTTAGTGCCTGTAAGTGGTGGTGATCAGGTCAGAGGGTAATTGGCCAGAGCATGGTGTGTATATGTGTGGATGTGTTTGTTTTCTTTGAAAGAGAGGGGGATGGAGAGAGAAGATGGGGAGTGACATTGACAGAGGTGTTGAAGGTGTGATTTTCCTTTTTTCAGATTTATGACTGTTGATTTGGTATACAGATATATTATGTAGACTAATGCATTCATGTATATATGTGCTTGCATGTACAGTATGTATGTTGTGTATGTGTTTGTGTTTGTGAAAAGTGGTGGATAGCGCTCAGATAGAGAGGAGAATCTGATCAGACATTTGTCTGAGATAACAGTCTCAGTTTCAGTTTGTTTCACTGAAAGGGGTATCCTGTCAGTTTTATACATAAAAATCTAGGTGTTGAGGAGTAATACTGCATATGTGAAAAAAGGTGTTTAGTGGCTTTAGGCAGAGTTGCACAAAATCTGACTGGCCTCAAATTATATCACTTAAGTCAATGTTGGGGCTGAAGACTACAAATCTGAAAACCTCGGGAGCCCTCCCATCATCTCTGCTTGGGGCTAGAGACTTTAGACTAGATTAGGCGCTTCTTGCAAAACAGACCAAACTGCTGGCAGTCGACTTGCACTGTGGATAATGTAGGTGCCAAGTTTTGACAAAAGGGCGATATCTCAATTTTCTGTCATGAATTCAACTGTGTTATACAGTCGGAGTGCAATGCTAAATTGGTGTAGTACTTTTTTCTGCTTTATGACCCAGGTCATGCTCAGCAGTAAGTGACACAAACATACACGCACAGGTTACACATAACAGCACAAGACAAAACACTCATAAACATGGAAACATCCATGCAGCATCCTGGTAAAATATGTAGTCACATCCGTTTTTGCAAAGACAAATACAGAGAGGACATACCATAAGTACGTTCATAAAAAAGTACATTTATGCATACAAATGTAAAGCAGTATACTCCTCTGCTATCCTTGAGGCCTGTCACTCAGAACGTCACCTTGGCATCTGGAGTATACCCACCTCCACCCAAATTAAAACAAGGAGGGCAAAAAGATATTTTCCAATTCAGCAGATGTGAGTCATTTCATCTTGTGATTCAAATGAGTTTGGTGTTTTGTGTGAACAGATGTCCGTACCCCGCCTCCTTTATCAGCATTAGCTGATTGGGTTTTAGCATGCAGCTTGCCGTGCCTCTGCCTCACAGGTACTAACACACTAATCTGCCTCTGCACAGCTGTGCAGCACAGTGGAGGAGGGAGGAGAGGGAAAAAGCAAGAGAGCAAGGGCAAAATAGAAAAATGGAGAAGGGCTGCGAGGGATGAAGAAAGAGATGGAGAAGGGAGATGGAGGGAAGGTGGGTGAGATGGAGAGCCAAAGGGCGGCCTGGAGAGAGGATGTTGGTGAAGAAAAACAGATGCTGGCAGAGGGAAGAGGGCGAAAGTGAGGCAAACAAAGGAGAGGTGGAGAGAAAGAGTGAAAGATAAAAAAATGAATGAATGAATGAAAGAGTAAAAGAGTTGTGCGAGACCAAAATGTTTCAGCCAGGGATACTGACAGCACAAAGTTTGCATGTGTGTGTGCGACATCGTGTGTGTGGTGAGGGCACAGGCTCTCAGATAATCCCTCAGTGGCTTCTTGGCCTGTAGCCGTTCATACAGAGAGCACCTGCAGCACAGCGAGGGTCACACTGTGGTGACACACTTTCTGCTTTAATAGCGTGTGTTCTCGCAGGTGTGTGTGTGTGTGTCACTTCATCATTGTAATGCAGCTTTGTGTGTCCCTCCCCCAGCCATGTTAAACTCCATTCTGCACTTCTACTCCTCTGAACTGAGATGTGTTAGATATCTGTGAGTGTGCATCTGATTGGTAAATGTGTGTGTGTGTGTGTGTGTGTGCGAAACAATGTGGCATGGACCTCTGGTGCGTTTGTTTACCCAGCCATCCCGCCACAACAACGGGGCTCTTTCTGTCTGCACACCTGTTCAGCAGCCCTGACATCAGCAGCACTCAGCGCACAAAGACCACCTCTGCACCCCAGAGGGGAGCAGCAGGAGGGGAGAATGAATTAGGGCTTTGGGAGGAGCAGACTGGAGGGAGGGAAAGTGCATGAGATGATAAGAGAGGTAGGTAAGAATGAGTGAGAGACAGCGGAAGGATGTTGAAAGGCTGGATGAGAGTCATGTGGAGACAGTGGGATGCATGGTGGAAAAGGCTGAGGAAAGAAAGTGGGATTGTGGGGAGATGCTTCTGCAAACACAGAAGTTTGTAAGAACACTGTGAGGTTTAAACAGAGTTAGAGTGGGTGGTGGAAAAAAAAAAGGGGGGGAAAGGCATTTGAAGGGTGGGTGGTGGCAGCGAGGTAAGGTGGTTGGGTGCTGTGTCCCTTGCGTCATTCTCCTCCACCCCAGGAGTTGATCGGGTGCACTCAGCTTGTGAGCTCATTAAAAAGCACCCATTATCCCGACATTTGCACGCATCGCATGCAAAACTAATTTACTTGTAAGAAATTAAAAGTTCATTTTAATTGAGCTCGCACTGCAGTATGCAAATTAGGAGTACATAATGTACATCGATGCGGAGCAGACAACACGCTGAAAATGGACTTAACCCTTTCGTAACAATACGGGGAATCCTTATATCAAAATTTTAAACTGCAGACCAGAAACTTACATTACAATGAATTATGGAGATAAAGGACATAAAAGCCAGGGTAAAACTGTAGCTGCTGTGACACAGTAAAAAAAACTTGATGACATTTCCAATCTTCTGTGTTTTAAGTGTTTCCTGGGTCATACAGAAATTTCAGCATATCAGAAAATTCTGTTTTCAGTACTGTCAACAACAACATAGAGACTATATGCCGTGTTTGTGCCTGAGCTACTGTTTTACATCGAGGTCTTGATCATTGGCTCCACCATGAAATTATGCACATGTGGGTGCGTGTGTGTGGGTTTATGTGTGCATATGTGAGTGTCCAGAGTTTGGCAGGAGTGTTTGCAGCTCAATAAGCCAGTGAGGCGGCGAGGATCCATACGTATATTCCCCAGGTAGAGGTCAGAGGTGAGAGATAAAGATTGGGGTCGAACAGTAAATAAGATGGAATTGAGCCTTCATCTCCTGTCGGTGCATGTGTGTTTGTCTCCCAAGAGTGTGTCAGCTCAGCCTGAACCCTGAGCTCTGACCTTCTTGACCCAGCCCCCAGCTTGTCAATAGCAAATAACATGTCAATAAAATGACACAGTCACCTGGAGCGTTCCACGAGAGGAAGGGGAGATTGGTGGAGGGGTCACAGCGGGGCGTGTGTGTCTGTGTGGTGTCTAAGCATCTGTGAGCACCGGTATGTGGCAGTCAGAGATCTTGATGAGTGTAAAACCAATTTAAGACCACACTATGTTGGCTAAATCTGAAAATGATTATTTTTATTTTAGTTTTGGTGGTAAGTCAGGTCACCAGCTTGTTGAAAACGTTCTCTAGAGAACACGTCAACCTCTTGTTTTAGTGTGAACAGCATTTTTCGATTTAGCCAGTTTTGGAGGTAGTCATAAGCATGCACATGGGAAAGTGTGAAGTGTGCAGGGAGGCAAGACACATTAGAGGTTGCTGGGTAAGGTTTGGGATGGTTATGGTTTTGGCTAAGGACAGTCTGGGGCAAAGTTCGGTATAGTGGGTAAAGTAGAGGTGTAGTTCATGTTTGGGTGAAGCATAAGTGGAGTGATATGTTGTGAGGTGATCCATGCAATTTGTCAGTCAGCCAGCTGGTGCAGAAGGATTTGATGAATGATACATAGTGGGGACCAGGCGAAAGAGGGATTGCAGGATGTTTAGAGTCATTTACAGTTTTACACAATACACAACACAATAGTCAAGCAGTGCAACAGAACTTTAAGATTTTGTATTGTCATATAGTACTACAGACTTCCCCTCTGCAATTTTAGTGGTGTGATTATATGAAAGTTCGTCTTTGTAGCCCTCAGACATACCGTGTAGCTAGTTTTTTTTTGTTTTTTACATTATGGAAAAGTGACTTCCACAAAGATTTCCATCTTTGTTTTATATAATTATTTGTTATAATTGTTACATATTGTGTAGTTTTTTGAAACATTATTACAATACATGACTCGCCAATGTCCCCTTACAGACACAGCAGATACTTTCAGCTAGATCTGAGTACACTGTAGATCTTTACAATATTATGATAATGATAAAATCATTATTATGCATTATAAAATGTTAAAGAATTTTACCTGGGTGTGTACGTTAGTATGTGTTGTGAAACTATTGACACCAACTTTTCCATTATAAATGATTTGCTACACATAACAAAAACTTGTAGCTAAATTGTTTAATCTACAGTCTGTTGAGTCAGCACTGACTCAGCAAAGTGTCTGCTCCATGCTGCTGTGTTCACCCAGTGACGACAGGTGAGTCTGGCACTCAGAGGGCATGGCTGGCTGGCACAGAGGGTCGGCATGGAAGGCGGGCGCTTTGTTAGCTGGCGTGTGCAGGCCCTTAATGAGCAAAGTGTTGATTTGGCGCTGATCCTAATAGGATCAAAGCTGTCATTTGGCTCCCCTGATGGCTGACAGGAGGCCAGGCCTGGCACACCACCAAGAAGGAAGAGAGACGACATCACTTCACAGGCTATGTAAGTACACGTCGTCAAACGCAGCCTCTTTTCTTGTTGCTGTGTTTTTCCTTCTTTCTGCTTTTTTTCTGTCTTTGGCACTCCCTCTCTGTACTTTGTTGCTTTTGATCTCCATTCTTTCTTTCTGTCTCGCTCTCCCTCTTTTTTTTTTTTTTTTTTTTTACAAATGCATATATTCACACAAAACATACAAAAGAGGTAATAGAGTTCCACTTCATTACGGGAATATTAGCCAGGTACATAATATAGACCTGATGCATGTTCATTTATGTTTGAATGTTTCATCAGTCCACCGGAAAAGCCTCAAGGCCGTTATTTCAGCAAACTGAAATCACCCACAGTGAGGGCAAGGGGAGCGATGTTTATTGAATGTAGATGATATTGTAATGCACTAAGGAGCATCTCAGCTGGCTTCAGCTCATTGAGAAGAATGATTTATTGTGCAGGAGTAAGTGGGGTTTATTTTGGCTTGGGAGCCTTGCATGCCCTAAGGGCTGGTGATGGATTCACTCACACACGCATGCATTGTCATTTCGAGATACGCACATACACACACACAAAGAACAACTTGAAGATAGATGTAGTCACATTATAATACTGTGAAATGGAATACGGAACAAAATAAACTGTAAAATATCCCAAAAGCAGATATGATGGAGAGAGCAAGGGCAGGAGAAAGGAGACAAAGACAAAGAAAAAAATCCTGATTGAAAAAAAACAGTCCCCCCTCTGCTTCCAAATTAAAATGCAAATGTTTTTTTCTTTTTTTTTTGTTATCATTATTTGCCTCATCCTCTTCATCCCACATGCCACCCCCACCCTTTCGCCCTCCACCACCACCACCCACCCCCCTCGTCTCCTCCATCCTTTTGTCTCAAAATTAGTGAAGCAGAGTGCTCGGGCGGCTAATTATGTATTCAAATGAAAGAGGCTCGTTAATGTTGCACTGGGGAGAGGCAAGATGATTGGGAGAGGGTGATGGAATTGAAATGAGTGCTGGGGTGTCGTTCGCTCGCTCACTCGTTCGGGTGGCGGTGGTGGAAGAGGCGGTGGTGCATCTGGAACCAGCCGAGCACATCCCGGCAGATGTCACCTCCCGGGGGGTGATTGGAAAGCAGGGTGGGAGAGAGAGAGAGAGAGAGAGAGCAGAGAGAGGGTGTATACTCACTCAGGGAAGAAGGGGTTGGGGTAAGGTAGGAAGGCAATAGTTGAAGGGGGGAAAGGAGGAGGGTGGGGGTTGGAGGGTGTAGCGGGAGGTGTGAGGTGGGGTAAGGGAGGGGCAGGGGTGCACGGTCAGACAGGAGACGCACACACTTTACAATGACAGGATGGGTGGGGAGTTGGGAGGGGAAGCGAGGCAGGGAGGGAGGAAGGGGTGGTGTGGAGGAGGGGTGTATGTTGGGGGGGTACATGGCTTTGTTTCTGCAGAGGACATACAAAGAAGAGAAATGGGATGGTTAATTTAGCTCAGCAGAGAAAGAGAGAAAAAAAAACAGAAATGAGCTAATGAGCATGTTGTTGTTGTTCTTGTCGTCGCTCTATATGGTTGCTCTGCTATATGACCTGCTGCAGCTCCTGTCTGTAAGGAATCACGTGAAGAGGACAGCAATGATGCTAATTCTGTCTAATAGAGCTCTGTCTATACACCTGCACTCAAACAGTAATAAAAACTGTTAACCAGACATTGGTCTATTGTGTGCATTTATCGAGTGAAAAGGTGAACATATTGTCTCAAGGTACCAAAGTTATGTATTGCACATATATGCAGTGTGTGTGTTTACTGTAGGGTTGAGGGTTGTGTGGTATAGAAGTGAGAGAGCAGTGAGCTACATTGAATCATATGGCAGAGAAAGAAGTCCAGGCTGAATGATGCACAGAGGCAGAGAGAGATGAGGCGAGGTGTTCATACGGCTCCAACCAGCCATCTGCTCTCTGTGTCCTTCATCTGACATACTTCTCACCCATATTGGCCCATACATAGGCGCATGCACACGCACAAAGACACACTCGACCTGTACAACACACACACACACACACACACACACATACACACACACAGAGTCTTATCCTGTATTCATGAGGGCTGTCCTGCCAGCTCGGAAAAATTTACCCCGAGGCCCCTGGCCCTGTGGCCTGCAGCTATCATTAGAGAGGGCCTGTACTCTCATTATTGATCCCCTGCCTGTTAATGCTATGCATGCTCTTTCCCTAGGGGGCACCACTGGGACCGGTGGCCCCCACCAGCCCTACATCGCTACTGTAAGGGTGTTCCATCAACGACACATCAGCACACACATGCACACACACATATATACTGGTCTTTCCAAGCAAGCCAGCACAGAGGCATGTGATACGCATACCTAAGCAACACCTAGGTGTAACTGTGGCCTGATGGATATTCATGCAAGTACAGTATAACACAGTGGAGAGACAAAGTGATGAAAGAGGATTAAAGGTTGCCTATGGGAGCTACCATATGCATTATATGCATTATATGCACATTCATGTATCTATCTATCTATCTATCTATCTATCTATCTATCTATCTATCTATCTATCTATCTATCTATCTATCTATCTATCTATCTATCTATCTATCTATCTATATATTTTATGTTTATGACTGTCTGTGTTTCATTCTCTTTCTTTTTCTTTCTTTTTCCCTCCATCCCCTCCCTAATTTCTTTTTCCGTGAATCTCTGACGGAGATGCATGGTGTTTCTAATTTGGCATGCAGACATTAATTCCAGCACAGCTGCTGCCTTCTCCTCCTCCTCCCTCCATCCTTTCCCCACCTCCCACCGCCACCCCCACCCACCCCCTCAACCCCATCCGTCTCCTCCTCCCTCCCTCCCTCTCTCCCTGAAGGCTTCTCTCTAATGTGCAGCTTCAGAGAGGCGCGGCAAATTAACACCATTTGTTCTGCGGAGCATGCCTTCTTCTCAACACTACAAGCATATCTTATGAGGTTTGTCTAAATGTGAGAGGAGAGCAAGAAAAAGAAATCCACAGAAATGGTATGATGTTGGTTTTTTTCCCCCCTCCTATTCAAATCCACAGCAGATACAAACCCAAACACATCTTAGGGTGTTGTTGTTTCAGTTTTTACACAAGAGATTGCGAACCTTGTTACTTTCTTATCTCTGCAAAGTTGTGCCTTCAGCAACAGACAGTCTTTTGCCTCTACTCACCAGCACTGAAAGAGATCAAAATGTGTAAATTGTCTCTGTTACAACAGCCAACATCTGTACAACCGCTGAGTTCTATGTCGCCTTAGACAAAGTGCTGCAGAAGTACTATTTATCTTTTAGCACACATCAACAATCTCTCAAAACAAATGTTTTATTCAAACTTAAACCCCCATTAGAAACAAATATCAGTTTTGTCAGAGGAATAGCAGTTGAAACGGTGGACCATATGTGTGAGGAGCGCAAAGGGAGAAAACAGAGTGGAGGAGGTGGAGGAGGAAAGGTAGGGGGAGGAAGGTGTGGAGAGGCACAAGCATCTGTATACTCCCAGACAGGTTGTTTTGGTATTCTAAGTCCAGGCTGACAGGAATATTGAATATGGCAGACCTGGCTTTGCATACAGCACACAAAGAAACACAGCCACATGCATGGATAAACACACACACATACACATATGTACACAGCCCTCCAGACTGCCACCTGCCCCCCCCCTGCCCCCCCCCCCTGCATAGACCCAGCAGGGCTCTCTCTCTGTGGGCACAGCTCCTTTTGAACCAAGGGCTAATTCCCTTTTGCACTTCTTGTCCTCCCTCCACTGTACCTCCCTCCCTCTTACACCCCTTCTTCCTCGTCTTCTTCTTTTATTTACTTTTATTTTCTTTCTTCACCCTTCCCTCCCTCTCCTTTGCTCCCCCCTCTCTCATCCCTCCTCCTCCTTGCCTCTAAGATAACAGCATTATTAACTGGCCTAGTTGACCTACACTCCTGATAAACTCAGCCCACTGAGGACCCCTGCTTTTCTTTCCCTGCTGCTGCGTGGGGATTACTATCTTCTGGACCAGGAGGAGGCCATAAACATAGAGTGATCGGAATAAAGTCTACCTGGGAAGAGATGGAAGATACAGATACACACACCTGCAGAGGCACAGAGAAAATGAACGTAAGAAAAGACGGGAAGACAGGGACATGTTCACAGCCAAACATTAAAAATGAAATGTTTAGAGTAGCAAATAATTGAAGAATTATATTAGCTGCTAATTAGCTGATGATGTAAAAGGCAATTTGATTAGCTAGAGTGGAAATAGTGCCGGATGTGGGCCAGAGAGCAGTCAGCTGTGCCTCAGCTGGCAGAGAGCTGAATAACCTCTTTACCACAGGTGCATGCTGGGAGACTGCAGGGGGATCAGTCTCTGAAACTAAACAACTGCTTGGCATCAGAAGAGTTTCTTTTTTTTAATGCACAAACCATCTCTTGTTGCCTCTTTCACAATTTTCACCATATAGGGCAAGTCAAAAGGAAGGTCCAAAGGAAAAGGGTGTGCAAGTCTGTAAGCAAACCGCTGAGGGGGAGACAGATGGGTGAGCGTGAGAGAGAGATGGGGAGAGAGAAATGGGTGGAGGGATACATTGAGAAATGGGCAGAGAAGCCAGCGCAGCATCTACTTGAAAACAGAGGAGAGGATGAAGAAGAGGGCAACAGAGAGTAAGAAAGGAGGCATTAAGTGTTGCTGCACTTGGAAAGCTGCCGCCACATCTGCTCGTCCATGATGTCTGCGCGGCAGCCGTCAGCTGTCATTTTGGACCGCAGTCAAGTGGAGCAGAGGTACCGCCTGGCTCACTGCCTCCCTGCATCCTTTTGTACCCAGAAAGATGGTTTGTCTTTCCACTGCTCCGAAAATGAGTTCCTTCTCTTTCCTTCAGCACTACCCTGACTTTTTGCACCTGACACTAACTTTCCTAAATAAAGATTTCTTTGGTTGTTCAGGTTAAGAAACACAATGTTCCTCCTGCCAGGATTTGCAGTCCCACTACTTGGCCAGTGAGGCAAAACATAAATGTTACTTGGGTGTTTTCTGATAAGTAATGGCCTCTGAACCTCTGTCCAAACAACAAGCCGATCCATCATGGAAAACATGCCACTAACAGCCCAACAGGATGCATTACTGTGGAGCATTTAGCCCAATTATCACCACCAAACAAAGAATTTAAGTGTCCCAATGCATTAGGCAGGGTTGTAAATAATGGCATTGTATTTAAGCACTACCATTAGGCTTCACAGACAAACATCAGTTATTCAACACTCCATTCACTCCACATCCATCTGCCTAATAAAAGTGAGAAGGAGAGAGAGAGAAAGAGTGCAAGAGAAAAAGATAGAGAATTCAAGAGCCGGGTAAAAGAAAGGTAGAAAGGAGGGGCAAGGGAATGATCCATCAAAATACCCACAGATATGGAGTTTGGCATGTTTATATATCCAGGGGAACCGTGCCAATAAAAAGAAACACTATAAAGGAAAAAAGGATGTGGTGAGTGACTCAGAGAGACACAGGAAGGTGAGAAGATGCTCTTGTATGTTCAACTGTTGTTGTGCATCAGACAGCCAGGCAGCAGGGTGATGAAATAAATAAATAAGTGGTCTCTGGTCTGTGGGGCGCGGTGCTGTGCTGCGGTGCCTGGTTGCCCATGAATATTCCATGAGGCAGAGAGTGGGGAAGTGTGCTGCCTGGAACATCTGGTCTGGTCCACAGGGACCCTTGTGGCGAGAACGCTGAAACTTCAGGAGGAAAGGAGGGACAGAGGGAAAAAAATGAAGGGGGAAAAATGGCAGCAATCAGCAAGTCTGCGCATCATATGGTTGGTTTGTTTTGCTAATTTGATTTTAAGACCAGCCAGTACAAAACAAACGGAATGAATGAATTCAGAACGCAAAATAAATCTTTCACCATATCATCAGGGTCATCTTTTTACAGTTTTAGCTTTGTGTGTGATCAAATGTATTTTACAGTGTTTGTATGTGAGGCACTTGTTTGCATGCTGATAAATTAGCATTCAAATTGGCCAGGCTCAGTATAGTTAGATGTTGTGAAGGAGTAGTTGTGTTTTGTCTCCCTCCATATTATATCAGTATGTGTGTGAGTTGGGGGTTGAACATGCAAAGCTGTGATTCAAAAGTGCTAAATGTGAGGAAACCTGTTAGGATGGAAATGTAAAGATGGTGAAGAGCCGAGCAAAGAAAAAAAGGGACTGTCGTAATGCACTCTGCAGAATGCAAAGAGAACTGTCACAATGGCTGTGGCCTTGTTCCTGCAACTGCATTGTTGGAGCGTGGCTGGATCGTGAAAGAGAGTGACTGTACCCGTCAGATAGGTCAATACTATTGTCAGAGCCCCTGAATGTATTCAGTCACACTTATTTTATGGCTTATCTGTGTTCAAGTGTGATATGGTTAAGGTTATGTCAAAACACAGCAACTTTAATGTAAGACTGGTGCGTTTCAGCTTGTGGCCTTCATCAGATTCTTGAGCTGAAATGTGTTGATTATTAGACCAGGAGGAAGGTGAAGTTGTGCCAGAAACCTGCACTATTGTTAATATTAGGGAAAGATTGTTATTAGGTAAGCCCTGCGACTGACTGGCGTCCAGTCCAGGGTGTACCCCGCCATACCTCTACCCGCCTCGCCCAAGATAGCTAAGACAGGCTCCAGCACCCTTGCGACCCTGTTTGTGCTTAGGATAAGCAGGTTTATGGATGGATGGATGGATGTTATCAGGTAAAATAAACTGTGGTTACGATCATGTGACAAAAATTAAGGTTAAGGTCAAAACAAGATTTTGTTAAGTAATAGGAGTGTTAATTGCAGGTCCGAAAGATGCAAATTCTGGTTTCCTGCCTGAAAGTCATATGTAGTACAACCTCCGTGCCCTTAATCTTTTGTCCTGCCTCGTATAAGGGACCCTACTTCATGTACTGGCACTGGACGTTGGTATTGGATGGAAATTCTGAGGTATGGAATCACACAATAGTAACTTAATTGGATACTGTAGGTCATGATTGTCCTTTATACGGAGACTGCTGCACTGGTTCTTTCTTCAAATAGCATAAACCTGCTCCTGTACAGCAGAAGACTTTCATCATGTTTCTACATTTCCATTTAAAGTTTCAGGAATCACAGTGGGCATTGTTGGGTGAAAAAACAGAAAAATTTGATAATTACAACAGACGGACATGTTTTTTCTCAGACTAAATGTCAGTGTTGCTTTCTTTCAACCTAGATCGCTTCATCGCTTGACTGCAACCAATTAGTTTGGCACATCTTAAGATACTATTTTGAGTATTGGTTATTATTTTGAATAGTTAAAAGTACATTTTTCCTGGTAACGTGCAAAGGAAAGGGATGGATGTTACACAACCTCAAACGGTCCTAGGAATCAGGTTAGTGTGGATTGTCGGATTGTTGGTGTGACTTGGACACACCAAGAGTGCATCCCATCCCCTGCCAAGGGCCAACTTTGGTTTCTTTTAACCATAAAGGCAATCGTCAACATATATTTCTTTCTTATCTCAATGAGACTTTAACTTTTAACTTTGAATTGTTGAGATCTGTCACACTTTTACACACACACACACACACACACAGATACGATACATGCAATCACTGCACACTCAGTTGTTTACATCATATACACATACGGTATGTAAGTTCTTGTTTTCTCCAGCAATTCCAGTCTTTTTTTGATTAAAAGATACACTGAATGGTGAATAAATAACTTTCTGAGTGAAAAGAATGCTCAGAATGGTATAATGAAGTTCCCTGCACTGAAACACCTCAAGGTTTTCTGCTTTAGAAAGCATCTATCATTCCTATTTAGGAACAAAAATACCAACCCTATCTGCAACTTAGTAGTTGCAAGGCTAGTTATAAAACCCTGCACAGAATGTCTGTTTGTTGAAAGCAACTGTCTAAGAAGCCAAAGATAGCGTGTTGAAATTAATTAATTTGTCTGACTCATTGTGATTCCACCTGTGACTTCTGATGAAAGTAAAAAAGTGTGAAAGTGTGTTTGTTTTCAGGTCTTGTAAATCTGCAGAGTATATTTATGTACATGTTTTCATGTTTTTAATCACTGAATTAGAGAAAAAAGCATACATTCATTTATTAACTTAATGTAAAAAAAAGAGCATTACATGAACACTGTCATTTGGAGTTGCTGCATATTTGCTGCTATCTGACTGTATTCCCTCAGTCATTTTGTAACACATGCAGGATGGAAACTGTTTATTAAGTTTACCTGTTACCTCCTTTTTCATTGCTTTTTTGACCAAAAAAAAAGTCACATCTGCAGTAAGTAGTCATAAACTGAAAAAAGAAACTTTGGCAAAATTGAATTATGATCTACAGTATGTTGCTTTTAGTGCAAGAATAATTTGCAACAAACTGCTTTTTTCAAAGGTGAGGCTTCACATAGAATTAACAAATACAAGGGTACAAATCCCCATAAAAATAGATGTTTTTCTATTGAGAGATTTATGAGGGAAGGTCAACATGATGGAACTTAAGTGTGTGTCCTCCTTAATTTTCGTCTTTTACCAGTAAGGCGTAGCAGCAGCTGGAGCCCTGGGCTGGGAGGACTGGTGGATGAGGGTCAGAGTATCCTGTCCTGGATACTGGATCATGGAGATCCCCTCATTAAGCAGAGCCAACCCTGTGATGATTGGCCTTCAACACTGAGCACCTGAGCACTGCACCATGCAGGTTAGCAACACTGCTGTTGCTTCCTGCTGTCTCAGAAGGCTTCATTATCATGACAGTTGTACAGTGCTTGCATGCTTGTTTGTTGCAGATAGGCTACACTATACTGGAATCAAATAATCTATATACAATAAAAACACTTCCAAATAAATCTAAATTGTATTTAGAGAGGTATTTGCATTGTTTCAGACATTTAATTGCCTTTGGAGATAAAAACTTCTGTTACTGAAGAGACTGCCTAAGACTGGCACATGAAATAATTAAAATAGATTTACTATATGTACAGATATATTTTATATCACCTCCACTATTAGGAGAGGATGTACATTTTACAAACATCTCAAAAGAAAGAAACATGATATGGTAAAGCCACATACACGTTAAATGCACTTGTTCTGCCCTATGCCCTATATCAACCTATATCTTAGATTGTAATGTTCTTATCTAAATCCAGATTACAGAGTGACATATATTGTTGTTGTTTTTTGAGCAAAGAATATGTAGTTTTTTTTTTTCAGTTGTGCTGATCTCTTACCGTCTGCTGGTTGACATACAAACATAAAACATATAGTTGTAAAGCTGTGAAGTAAAAGCTTGATCCTCAGAGCCGTGGTGATTATCTCTGAGGTAGTGCATCGTCTAACAACATCAACACGCATTTAGTCAGGCAAGCTTTCATATGCACTCCAATACGTATTGTATTTTTCCCATATCACTGTCATGTCAAATTGTTGTTTAGCTCATTTGTGTAAACAACTAATGGAGAAGGGAAGGGAGAGACACAAAAAGCACCGGACAGGTTTGACCTCAGTGCTGTGAATCATGGGGGGGTTCTTAAATCAGCCTGTGTCTACGCTGACTGATTGATGTTGGAACCACTCCATGCTGGTGGTTATATCATAAAAACACATTGACAGGTGATAGAATCACTGCTGTTATTCACAACTGTTTGACTGACTAAAATGTTAAAAAGAAAACCAAAACTGGGCTTTTTTAAGTTGACCATATACACATAGCTGTAAATTAATAATAAATCTAATAAATATTGTGTATTTGTGTCAGCTGTCTAGAAGAGATGTTGGACTCACTTGATCTGACTGCTTAGTGTAGTATTAAAAATGGGAAGCAACTGTTAGGGATACAAATCAAATATACTTTCTCACTCTCATGTATAGGTTTACTCACTTATTGCACTCTCTTCTTATTCAGCTTTCTCTGACACATGATTATTCAAGAGACATAAGAACTGCATTGATATCAGCTAATTAAAATGTTGTTAGTCTTAAATTTAACCAAAACGTAAATTATTTCAACTTAACTGTAAAAAACTTAAGTTACATATCCACATGCATGCCAAATAAATGTTTGCATACACATCTGCTTTGCGATGCACAGGACTGTAGGGAGTTGAGGAATCCTCTGGTCCAATATGCACTGATAGATTGTCTATTTGACCATAATATCTGCAGTGAGAGACCACATGAGCACACCTCATCCATCACACACAGGCACACCCTGCCTCACACACACACACGTACACACACAGACTCAAATACACCTCACCATCATTCCCACACGCATATTTCCCTATCCACCTGAGACCTTCACATCCAGAAAAAAACACACACATACATCTGTCCTTAACCCCTCCTCCACAAAAAGTTGACCTCTCCATCTTCACCTCTACCTCTTACACCCACACACAGCAGGGCAAGGAGAATAACTCGGCCCCTCCACCCCCCCATGGTTTTGCCACTGCTTCATAAAATGTCTAAGCAGTGTATGGCACTCCAGTGCAGTTGGAAAGAATATAACCTTGAGCCATTCACATCTAGCTGCATTAATTATTACAAGCTGTGATAGTGAGGGAAACTGAATTCAAGCACAAAGGCCACAAAGCCAAATTTAATTGGGCAGGAAAAGTTGTAAGAAATTCACCATCGCTTTTTATTGTGGATGATGATGAATGTCACACTTTATAGCAGCTCGAACCCAAACGTACCCAGTATTCGTTGATCAAATCATTTTCTGCTTCCAGTCAAGTAGATGTGTTTGAATAAACAGCACTTACTAAGAGATACATTCAGAGATGACATCCTCATACCCTCCCCAAGTTCTCAGAAACTGCATCCATTGAGCTACCAACCGAGTGAATATCAGTCTTGGCCACATAGAGTACTTTTACTAGAATAGTGTTACCGAAACATTTACAGTGTAGAGTGTTCTCAGGTTTCAACATTGAAGATAAATGTTAGGTCATCTTAAGACATCGTTAAGACTTGTTAAGACTTAAGTTGTGAAAGAGCAGCTGATTTAAGACACAAAGTAAATTTTGTTGATTTTTTGTTTCATAGAACCTCAGAAAAATAGCTTGAATTAGTTTGTTACTAATGTCCAACTCCTGTCCTTCTTGTCTTTGCTAAAGTATTTTGTTCTTGAGCGCTTTTATCTTTACTCTCTTCCCAGGTCATAGTGTTGAACTGATCACTTTGATCTGAGAGCAGAATGGAGAGCTAATGCGAGCTTATTAGTATACTTGCCAGGCAATAACAATTACAAATGTAGACATGTTAGCTGTAGCATATTAGCCAAAACAGTAGCTATATTCTTTACAAGTAGCCCAGACTTTAACAACACAACAGCAGTTCAATTCAAAATGCATCCATGTTAATCAGTGTTGGAATGCTACTGCAAAATGCATTTCACAGAAAGAAAAAGTGACTTTCTGAAATATTTAGACATTTTTTTGGTTTTGTTTTCTGGGATGCCTTATCCCTTCCCACAATTTAATCCAATTTCGATTCATTGCCTTTTGTGCAAAGCATTGTGGGACATGGTGTTCAACATTGATAGAATCTAATCTATTTTGTTCCTCTTTACTAAGTGTTTTAGGTGGTTGCATAATTGTATATTCTCTTTTACAGCAACGCCTTCAAAAATGAGTAATAGTGTATTAATAAATCTTTCTCTTTAACCCTAAGTCACAAGAAAAATTACTAATCAACTATATGTTTTCTATTGATACATTTCCTAATAGATGTTATGAATGTTT